>BSBK01000970.1:1525000-2180000 GCA_027943335.1 Chamaecyparis obtusa
TCTAGTCCTCTGAAGATAAGTTTAAACACTTGAGGAGATCATGGATAAGGGAGAAATGAAACATCTGAAAAAGAATCTTGAAGCAGCACTTGAAGACCTTGATAGATCGGAAAAAGAAATTGAAGAACTAAAAGAAAAGGTTAGTGATTCTCATGTAGTCATCAAAAAGCTAAGAAAAGATTTGAAAGATTGTTCCACTAGTGATTTGGGAAAATTGGTTAAAAATCTAAATGAGGAAAACACATCTCTGAAAGATCAGATTGAAGAATTGCATGAAAAGTTACTTAATAATAAAGAAGCCTATGAAGAAAAGATCAAAGAAAATAAGCAGTTGGATGAAGAACTAAGGCAAGCTAACATGAAAATCTTGGAATTAGAAGACATCAAGAAGCAAGTGGAATCTAAATTGACTAAAGCAAAGAATCATATTGAAAAATTTCACACAAGCAAGGATCTAATAGAGTCATAGTTGTATGCACAGAAGGTTAGAGGAGACACTAGCGATATTGGATTCAATGAAGCACAAAATCATATCAATGGCATGCAAGCAAGAAAGAAAGCATCAAAAGAATCTTCATAAGCTAAGAAGATAGGAAATCATACAGAAGCAGAAGCTAAACCACCCAAGGATGAGTGCAAGCCAGTAAACAAGACCTATTATGCTTGTAACAAAATATGGGCACATAGCAAGAAATTACAAAGAGGTAAGACCATTCAATGGTTACTATTATTCATGTAATAAGTTTGGTCATAGAGCTATGAATTGTAGATCAAATAAAAATTAGAAAAATTAGAGAAGTCATCCACAACAAAATGTAAGAAATTCTCATAACATCACATGTCAGATATGCAACCATATTGGTCCCACAGCCAGACAGTATAGTATGGTAACCCACATGAATGCACTGAGGAATATGAGGCCTCCAGTCATTTTTCACTCATGTGACAAGGCTAGACACATCTCAAATTTCTGCAGAACAAGAGTGCAAAGACAAGAAATCCCTAAAAAGTCAGAAGGATCAATTTTGGAAGAAGCAGGAGAAGTCAAATTTGCGCAAGCTTCAGAAGATGTGAGCTTGATTTGGAAGGAAGAAAAGAAGGATAATGTTGATGAAATAGTTGAGGATGCATCCACAATGGACGCATCTCCTATTTATGTTTAAATGACCTTCATGGTCATAGGGGGAGATTGATTAGCTCTAGACCCCTACACGGCTGGTATACTCACCCTAAGAGTATGTGCCTTGGACTACAACTATTTGGATACTATATGATGTAGTATACGAGAGTGCACTACCTAATTGATAGTAGAGACAAAGAATGAAATTTCCTATTGCATTTTGTGTTTATGCGGCAAGAATTAATGGTAGAAAAGTTACTTTATAGCCATTAGAGATTCACTATTAACACATTTCATTCTAAGTTGAGCATTTCGAGAGCACAGAAGATTAAGCAGTTGAGTTAAGAAGTGTTGCATTTGAATTTATCAGTGAAGAAGAAAGATTGATCATTGGAAGCCCTAGTTCAGACACAGCAATTTAGAAACCCTTGAAAACCTCTCTGAAGTGATAATTAAAGTAATTCATGGCTACACCAGTTGTATTTGATGTTGCTGAAAGAAAGAGATATGTTTTTAAGAAGCATCCATTTAAGTCCACCCTAGATGAGCTAGAAGGAGAATTTTCAAGAACCCCAATGGGTGTAATGCATGTAGAGGACATACACGCTTACATCTATTGTAAGAAAGAGCCAGTTGGTTTTGATAGGATTAGGTCACACATAGAAACAATGATGAATCCAGAAAAAACATTCACTATTGAGTTCACGCACCTTGACAATCATCCAATCATTGAATATGCTACTGCATATGAGTTTTATGAATTGGAGTGGATTAAGATTTTGTTAAGTAGGATCCATGATGACCTATTTTGGATAGGTGAAGTACCAGTCAAAATCACAGTACATCTCATTCATGAGATGATAGGTCTATCAAAGACAAGCGCCATTCTTCCAATTGGAAAGGATGTCAAAAAATTGGCTGAACAAGCCTACAAATCCCAGAGTGATAAGCGCAGGATGATAATTGAGCCAATTGAGGATAAGGACATCAAAGTGATGTCTATGATTCTTGGTTATAGATTTCAACATGCTGACAGGGTCAATAGTGTGTCCACGGCCATTATTCTTGCAACCATCAGATTGGTGAGAGAAAATGAAGAATTCAATTTGTGTGTGATCTTGCGTGCACAATTGATGGACAATATAAGAGCTATCAAACTTGACAAGACCAAAATATTTAGGTTTGGTTCTTTGATAATCTACATGTACCTTCATATGGTTGGGAAGGTGTTAGACTTATACCTAGATAAAAGTTTACCTACAATGCCTCAAATATCTCTTAAGGCATCAATTGAGAGCACACTTAAAGACTATATGGAGTTAGAGTCTAAAACCTTTAGGATAAAGATGCAGATGAGGTATAGGATACCTGGAAGCACTGTTGAAAAATACAAGGACATTATCTATTTTATGGTAGAAACTAACATTACTTGTATGGAGTTTGTTGAGCCTAGAACTAAGTGGATTCGTCCACTTGGCTATGAAGTAGAGGAGCAAGTTTTGGAAGCTTATGCAGAAGTCTTACAATTGGCACCCAAGGATCCTAATGAGCCTAGATGGGGAACATATGAAGAGAAGACCAGGGAAGTAGATGCAGTCCTAAATAGTGCAGTGACCAAGAGGAAGGCCACCAAAATCACCTCTAAGATTTTGAAGATCCATGGTGTGACCCAAGTAGACCTGGATAAAGCTAGAGAAGCAAAGATAGCTATGGAAATTGAGAGTGCACCCACAGTGGAAGCCAAGATAGAGAAAATAGATGATCCTAAGATGAAGAAGATAAAAATTGAGAAAACTAGTGATACAAAGAAAAAAGAGAGTAAGATAGATGATATAAGTCTTGTGCCCACTAATGCTTCTCCTAAGATGTCTAAGAGGAAAGAGCGGCCAATTACAAGTCATCCATCAGCTAGAGCCATAAGAAGTAGAGGAAAAAATGTGCAACCACCTCCTAAGGTAGGATTCTTACCAAGTTTACAAGTGCTGAGATTGAGAGTAGTTGATGAAGGCAGAATTGATTAGATATCTAAGTTCTATGATAGATATCATGAAATTGACAAGTCTGAGATCCATGAGATGCTGATCAAATATATGATCAAGTTCAAGAAGACAATTCTAGAACTAAAAACAGTCATCCCAGATAAAGTATGGGATATTCTAGACGCTTTGAAAATACAAGCAGCTGAAGGAGACATTAGAATAAGAGAGAAAACACTAGATGATAATCTACCAGTGTGTTCAGTGGAATAAAAAGCATTATTAATGGATTTGGTGAAGCCGCACTTAAGGAAAAAGATGAGAACATTGCATATAATGAACAAGTATTATGAGATAATACCTAAGGAGATAGAGAAATCCTTTGAGAAGGTGTTCCTGGAACATCGCATGCAACCTACATCTGTGCCCATCACTCAAGTACCCGTTGAGCAAGATAAAGCAGTCGAGGTCACAAAAGAACCTATGGCAGGTCCATAGGACTCAGCGCCCATAGTGACAGTGCCTACAATTGAAACAAAGTCTGGGTCCATGCTTGAAACACAAGAAGATGCCACAATAATGAGTGATAATGTGGAGATATATCAATGGCGGCCACTAACAAAGACTTAGAAAAATTTGAGGAAGCCTTTGTGAGTACACAAGAAGTATAAACACTATGCGGTGACAATTCACCTAAGCAGCAAGAAGATGTGTTGATTGAGGACTTAACAGGACAAGAAGAAGAGGAGGAGAAAGAAAAAGAAAAGGAGAATGAAGAAGAAGAGGAGAAATAAAAGGAACCAACAGATGAACTCTCTATTGAAATACCTAAAAAGATAAAGATAGAAGTGATGGATAGTACGCATATCACTCCCATGCCATCAACAACATTGTTGTCAAGTTTGACTCCTGACACTATGAGCTTGGACTCTAGGGGAGAAGAAGACTTGATCAAGATTAGTGTCCTTGCTATGGAGAAGGAAAAGGAGAAACAAGTGATGAGAAACCCTCTATTTGTTGAATCAATCAATATACTAAATAGTCTACTACCAGAAGAGAAGAAGGTGACAAAGGTACATTCTGTGGATGATGTCAACACCATCCTAACAAGCTTCAAAACTAACTTTTCTAGCCTAGAAGAATCAACAGCCAAAGTAGCAGAAGGCAAGTATCTAAGGAAGAGGTTGAATGAGCTAATAAGTAACTTCACACTTGACCTTATCTCTCTCAAGGTTGGTCAAGCTTCACTAAAGGAGATTACAGCTCAAGGAAGGAAAATCATAGCTGATTGCATGAATCAAGACAAACTGACCACAAACCTCTACAAAAAGATTTAGGAATCAAAAGCTATGATAGACAAAGTGAGGAAATCAATAGAAGATCCTTCCTCTAATGTAAATATGTGTAAAAATGTGTACCAAGGACAAGTGGACAAAATAGAATAGGCAAAGAAAGAAATGTCCAAGATAAGGGCAAGGCAAACACAGCTAAGAAATGTTCTTGTGCCCTCATTAGATGTCTTGAACTAGAACATCAAGGAGATCAATTCCACTATGGTGACATATGATCAAAGTCTGAGTATAGATTTGGAGAAGATGGAGAAGTTAACATATGCTTTGTGCACCCATCTCCGGACAATACTAATTGAAGAAATTTTGGTAGAATGAGATTGCTAACCTAAAGATAGCATATCTGGATGTCTTCACTTTGTGAGTACTTGTAGATACATTTTTTTTTAGCACATTTTTCTTTAATGTCAAATGGGGAGTATAGTATGTAGAAGAAAGAATATGGAGCTTTGTGTATGATGTAAAGAAAAGTATAGTACATAGTGAAAGGGGAGATATAAGTTAGAGTGTGTATTAGAAAATTTTGTATAAGGATACAGTTAGTAAATTTTCCATATTCCTTTGTTTCCATTAATGAAAAAGGGGGAGATTGTTGGAAAGTTGATTATACTGATGTATATGACTATATTTAGTGTTTTCATTATGGAAAAAAAGTCATATGATGTTATGGAGTCAGAACAAGTAGTTAGAACATCATAAATTGGCTAAGTATGGAAGATTGGATAGTTAGCAGAGCACTAGGTGAGCAGAGCATCAGCGCACATGTGTATGACTGAGTTATGGTATGTTCCCTTGAAGATAAGCTTGTTGATATGTAATCAGGCTAAGTCTAAGAGTGCATGATCATATGAGTCAGTATGATGAAGATATAGCCATTTGAAGAGTCACAGTCAGTAAGCGGCAGAACAGAACAGAGTACAGGGCCTACTGTTTGTATTTTGATTAGCGCTTGTAATATTGTTTTGTAAAGGCTATGCACCTATTGTATTTAGGTCTTAGACATTTTAATATGATTATATGTAAACACACTTGATCCAATTCAATTGCAAGTGTTGTATGCAATTAGTTATAGGTCGACTTGATGAAAAGTTTTGTATGCGCATATAAATAAGACATGCGCCCTTGTAATTATGTATGGCATGAGATATAGAAATCAGTAAGAGTAGAGAAGAGGGATACGAAGAGAAGTTAGTATGTTGTAGTGCTTTACAAGAGGCTAAAGCATAAGCGCACAAAAGGAACTAATTAGACAAGCAGTGTCAAAGCAACAATTCACCCTATAGATATAGTGTGTATCCGATATCCAGAAGGTTGTAGCCTTCACCACTTGAGAAGTGAGCTCTAGGATAGTGTGTCCCCACCACTAACAAGGTTAATTGTAAAAGACTCCTAACAGGGTCCGACCCTTGACCAGGTCACTATACTAAAAGCATTGTAAAGAACAACTCCTAACAGGGTTGCAAGATCTTCTAATAGGGATCATAAAACACTAGTGCAGTTCTTAGTGGGTGCCAATTCCCACCGAGGTTTTTACCTATTTGGGTTTCCCCGTAATCATATTTGGTGTCATGTGTTATGAATGTTTATCTTACTTGCATTGATGTTCATTTCAGTAACTAAGCAATTAAGTTAAGTTTCAAAGTATTAGAAAAATTAATAAAGTATAGAACATTGATTCACCCCCCCCCTCAGTGTTCCCATTCCTAACATTGAGTTCTTAAGATGAAAAATGCATTTATAGAAATATGTACTAACAAAAATAATACTAGTTAACAATTAATAATAATAAAATAAAGATATCGTATAAGAAAGAATAAATACAAATAAATATAAAGACTAAAATATATCACATTTATCTAAATAAGTATAAAATCAAATCAAAATTAACATGACATGAATATAATTTTTATTTGAGATTAAAAATATAATTTAATGGTATATTCATGTCATGTTAATTTTGATTTGATTTTATACTTATTTAGATAAATGTGATATATTTTAGTATTTATATTTGTTTGTATTTATTTTTCTTATACACTCCTATAAATGAAATATAATCTTAATTTTATTAGTGCTAATGTTTAACTAGTATTATTTTTGTTAGTACATATTTCTATAAATGCATTTTGTGAGAAATCTATTGCACCTACTGATTATTAATCTCCTATATAAATAGATTATTTCACTGTTGAAAAATCAATTTACAGCAAATACTAAAAAATAACATAGCCACAATTTTATTACCATAAATCACAAGAGCAAAAAAGAAAACTTGTAAAATAATGAACATGTTTTTGGACAAATTGTCCCTGGAAAAACCCTGAAGGGAAAACTATTTTAGTAGGAGAGAAATATTATTAAACTCTAAAAATCAAGAGATACATAAATTCTTCCGTCAATTTCTATTGCTTCAATTCCTCTCCTCTAGTGTTGTATCCTACGCTCTCACTTCGCCTTTGCTATCACTAGAAATATATTTGTTGTCACTGTTAATCTAATTACAAAAAAATTATTTACCAAATTCCCTTTGTTCCCCTTTTATAACCTTCTCATTGTGCAACCAATGACCATGATGGCTAAGATTATCTAGACTCTAATTAAGAAGTTTCCAAAAGTCTCTAATTAACAACTTCTTATAAATTTCTAATTAACATCTTTCTAGAAATTTCTAATTAACAATTTCCATAAATTTCTAATTACCAACTTTTTGGAAATTATAATTAAGAACTTCCTAGTTCAATCACTAGGGAAATAAAAATATTTCTAATTCTGGGAATGAAAACACCTATCTGATCTACCCAATCTAAAACTCCCTCTTAGTGAGGGAGGTGTTCTGCACAACACCCAACTTATCTCTAAAGAAGATGAATTTCATCTTCTCCAATTCCTTGGTTAGAATGTTTTCTACCTACTGATCTGTAGGTATATACTGTAGATGAACAATCCTTCACTGTACACAATTCATAATAAAGTGATACTTGATGTCTATATTCTTAGACCTGTCATGAAATATTAGGTTCTTAGATAATTTGGTCATCTCTAATTGTCACAGTGCATCACTTTAGTCTCAACCTTCTGACCAAACAAGGATACCAGCAACTTCCAAATCCAAATAGCCTCACAAGTCGCCATGATAGCCACAATGTATTTTTCTTCTACAGAACTTAAAGCCATAGATTTTTCTTCATGTTGTACCAAGAGATAACTCATAATCCTATAATGAATCAACACCCTGAAGTACTTTTCTTGTCCGATGTAATTTCTTCCCAATCTACATAATTATATCTTATCAACTTGATTCCTTCACCTTGAGCATATCTAATCATGTACTTAATTGTACCATATAAATACCATAGAACATGATTTTCCACTATCGAATGCACTCTCTTTGACTCAACCATGAACTAAATAGGAGAGTTTATTGCAAAAGATATATCTAGCCTAGAGTTGACCAAATACATGAGAGAACCAATTAACTACCTGTATAACATGGAATATACATCCTTCTCCCTACACTACTGCATTTGGGACCAAATTTCGACAGACACTTCTGACGGGTAGCTTTTTTAAAAAAATTTGTTTTTTTTTTAAAAAATAGGCCCCGATGATGTCAGTATTCCAATGGGTTTTAAAATGACCATCAAAATTTTGACAGTTTCTGGTATACATAAAAAAAAAAAGTGAAGTACCAAATCATTTTTATTTCGATTAGCATAGGAAAGGAGTGGGAGAAAACAAGCTGGTTGCGCGCGAGAGAAGGTATGTGATTTCTTCATCTTTCGAGCCTCTAGCATCATATTCGACTGCAAATTTCATATGCATTGCATTTTATTTGATCATGAATGCTCTCTGAAATAACCACATTCTACTAGTGTCGTGCCCTAGCCGGTGCTTTATCTCTATTATTTAATGTTACTGGTGTCATGCCCTAGCCCATGCTTTAACTCCATTATTTGATGTTATTGGTGCTTTTGCTCAAGGATATCCATTTTTTTGAAATGTTGACTGTGGTTATCAAATGGATAGCTCGTGAGCTTCAAGCTAGATGTCATTTGTATTGATAGCTTAGGGCATCAAATGTATTGTTATATCATTGATAGTTGAGACTTTGTTAAAAGGAAATAGGACAAAGAATGATTTTGATTTAGTGCTTTAACTCCATTATTTGATGTTATTGGTGCTTGTGCTCAAGGATACCCATTTTTTTGAAATGTTGACTATGGTTATCAAATGGACAGCCCGTGAGCTTCTAGCTAGGCACCATTTGTATTGATAGCTTAGGGAATCAAATGTATTGTTATATCATTGATAGTTGAGACTTTGTTAAAAGGAAATAGGACAAAGAATGATTTTGAGTTAGTTTCTCTATTTTGATCCCTAAGTGGCTTACAACCCTAGAGAAGTATATGTAGATTTATGGATGCAGTTGCAGGATATATAGCAGCTGATAATTCACAAGAAATCCATGCATCCAATTTTAATAGAAATTAATAAAAATAAATAGGGTCCTCGAATGGCCCAGTCATCTGGACCTTGACTGTCCCCTCAACCAGTGACCCTTCAAAATTGAGTTATAATGCAATCAGTGAGTGATCCTTCATTCTCTAGGTCTGCCCTACATCCAAACATATTGGAAATACACAATACAATGATAACCAACCTTTCACAATCCCCCTTCCCTCAAGGAACACTATCAACATTAGACCTTGACTGTCCCCTCAACCAGTGACCCTTCAAAACTAGGTTATCATGCAATCAGTGAGTGATCCTTCATTCTCCTGGTCTGCCCTACATCCAAACATATTGGACATACACAATACAATGATAACAAGTCTTTCACAATCCCCCTTCCCTCAAGGAACACTATCAACATTCGGACCTTGATTGTCCCCTCAACTAGTGACCCTTCAAAACTGGGTTATCATGCAATCAGTGAGTGATCCTTCATTCTCCAGTTCTGCCCTGCATCCAAGCATATTGGAAATACACAATACAATGATAAAAAGTCTTTTACAATCCCCCTTCCCACAACAAACACTGTCAACATCTGGACCTTGATTGTCCCCTCAACCAGTGACCCTTCAAAATCGGGTTATCATGTATGACTCTCATAAACTCCAGATTTCATGACCAATAAAGATGTCTTTTGTCTTAGGCCTAATGCCATATACTCCTACACTTTTTTCTTCTACAAATACACATAATCATTTTTACCAAAAGAAATAATGTTGTTCCTTTCATCAACATTACTAGGAAGTTGTGTAAAAGTGAAAGTTTCACCATTCTTATGCACAATATACACATTTTCAAAACCATAATGAATTTTCCTTCTAGATGCTTGCCATGGCCTTCCCAAAATGATATGACAACATGTCATAGGGACTATATCACACAAAAATCTATCAACATACCCTCCAATGGAAAAATAAACATAAGCTTGTTCCCTTATTACAATGTTTTGTTAATTATTCACCCAAGATTCCTTATATGGTATATCAAGTGGAAAAAATTTCAAATTTGGTTTGTTTACCATTTCATAAGATACAAAATTATCAAAAGAACCAGAATCTATGATCATTCTACAAATCTTACCATAATTTTTTAAATTGGTTTTGAAGATTGATGCCTTTTGCCTCTCTTGTTGCTACATAGGTGTCGTCCTTACCATTAGGCACTCTCCTTCTTCCAATTTTTCCATATTAGATCCATCTCCTTCCTCTTGTAGTTTTCCTCTTCCCTTGTGCCAAGTTCACTCTTCTATCTATCTTCCTCATGTTTGCCTCCTTCTCAAGACACTTGTATGATTGATGTCCCACTTCTCCACAAGTAAACCACTTCCCTGTGAAGATACCACTACCTTCTCCTGAACCAAATCTACCTCATCCTCTTTGTCCTTGCCTTGCATCCACAATTTGTTCCTTACCTTTGTCAGCATTTTTCTGACCTTGTGCCTCATTAAATCTGCCACCTCTACCTTGGTTTGAACTTCCTCCACCATTCTCTTGTCTCTCTTGTATTCTTCTTATATTTTCCTCAGGCTTTTTGGCTATTTTGTAACATTATTCCATAGATCTAGGGGTAGAAAGACTAATTTCATCTTGTATATTAAACCTCAGTCCCCCAATGTATCTTGCAAGTTTCTCCTCAACATATTCCTCATGTTGTACTTTGATATCCAGCTTATAGAATTCCTCAATGTACTTCTTCATATCCATGTCTTTTTTTTTAAGACCTTGTATCTTCTTGTACAACTACACCCTATAGTCATTGGGAAAAAAATTTTCCTTCATCTTCTCCATCATATTAGACCATGATGTAATCTTGGGCTTCTCATTCTTCCATCTTTTAGCTTGATCAATCAGTGAGTGATCCTTCATTCTCCTGGTCTTCCCTGCATCCAAATATATTGGAAATACACAATACAATGATAACAAGTCTTTCACAATCCCCCTTCCCTCAAGGAACACTATCAGCATCCGAACCTTGACTGTCCCCTCAACCAGTGACCCTTCAAAACTAAGTTATCATGTAATCAGTGAGTGATCCTTTATTCTCATGTTTTGTCCTACATCCAAACATATTGGGAATACACAATACAATGATAACAAGTCTTTTAGAATCCCCCTTCCCTCAACGAACACCATCAACATCCAAACCTTGACTATCCCCTCAACCAGTGACCCTTCAAAATTAGGTTATCATGCAATCAATGAGTGATCCTTCATTCTCCTGGTCTGCCCTACATCCAAACATATTGGAAATACACAATATAATGATAATGCATAGAAATCCTTTAATGAATCTCAGTCACTGGTAATGCATGGACAATCAAACCAGTAGTCTCCAAAGCATTCAATAAGTGAATATGAATGTTTGAAAACTTTCCTCTCAACTTCCCCAACCACTCCTAATCGGTTAGAGGGATATTTCTAGAATCTCCACTATTCCTATCCTTACCAACAATTTTTAAACATACTTTATCTGATATGATAATAACATGCTAAACTGAACCAATGGCATGTTCTTTGTGTGGTACAAGGAAGATTTGTCTATCAAATCTTCCTTCGTGCAAGCTGAGCGTGAGAGAAGGTATGTGATTTCTTCATCTTTGATTGGTATCTTTGACGAGCAATGTCTTTTGAGCCTCTCGCATCGTATTCGACCACAAATTTCAAATGCATTTCATTTTATTTGATCATGAATGCTCACTAAAATGACCGCATTCTACTAGTGTCATGCCCTAGCTCGTGATTTATCTCCATTATTTGGTGTTATTGGTGCTTGTGCTCAAGGATATCAATTCACTATTTTGAAATGTTTGGATTCACGTTTGTTGATATTACAATTCATCATATCAGATAAAGTATGTTTAAGAAGTTTTAGTGTCTAAACACTCAACTAATACCTCTAACCGATTAGGAGTGGTTGGGGAAGTTGAGAGGAAAGTTTTCAAACATTCATATTCACTTACTGAATGCTTTGGAGACTACTGGTTTGACTTTCCATGCATTAATGTTTAGAAGAGATCAATAAAGTATTTAAAGACATTCTTACATGTTTGGAGAGGTTTGAGAGGCACTTATAATGACTGTACCCTCACAAATAGCAGCATAGATTGGTTTTACTAAGTTTCCTTTCTCTATTTTGAGGTTTCCTTTCTCTTCTACAGGGATACAGTCAAAGGGTTTATTAATGAAATGATCCTTTGAATGGTTACTATAAATATGAATGATTTGATATATCATATTTCTCATTTTACCTAAAGTTTGGAATAGCTTGTGCAAGGGTGAAAGTACTTTTGATCATTTTGGTCGTGATTGTTCCTCTACACAGTCAGGAAATGTAAGTGTCTAATGATTATATGTAATGTTGAATGGATTAAATACTTTATTCTTGGTAGAAGTGAATGGAAGGAATATTTTTTGTGTTAGGTTTCATTTATTATTGAATTCAATGGTTTCCAAGATGTGTTGAGGAGTTTTCTCCTTGTGTAATGTTAATTGTTCTTGCACAATCCACTCATACAACACTGAAATGCTATGTGATTGACAATTTCATACAACTGATCATTTGGCGTCTATTAAACAGAATAGAATTTTTAGCATATTATTATCATTCTATTTATTTGTTGTAAACATGCCATTGGTTCGATTTTGTAAAAAAAAATTCGTGTTAAATTTTTTTACAAAATAGATTACAAAATACTCTTCAAAACAAAGGAAAAACTTAGCAAATTCAGTCTAACTCGTTGTAGATGAAGGAAAAGTCATGCTAATAGTTCCTCTAAGTATTCCAAAACATTTATTAAACTCCCCTAAATTCCTATTGGATCCCCAAATTGCTTAATCCAATCAACTTACATCAAGATCATGAGAAACTTCAAAGGATTAAAAACATTACTTGGAACAGTCACTGGTTTTACTAGTCAAAACGTAAGGAATAGAATTTTAAAGTGCTTACAATACATTCAACGATGAAATGAATGCTTGGAGATTTCTTACTATTCCATCCTTGAATTTAGAAACCAAAACAATAAGTAAAGAAGCCTTTCAACAATGCATAACACAATGGACTTGCAGATTTAAACTTCTATTTTTATTGAATCTCTGTTCCTGTCATACACTCCAAGCTTAAGTCTGTCGTACAATGACTTCCAAAGGTTACATATAACTCCATGACAAATTCCCAAACCATGAAGAACATAGGTGAAGAACTTGATGGTTTCATGCTTTAATCTTTAAGAACTTGATCAAGAACATAGGTTTTAATGAAATATCAATTTGATTTGCAAACTTTGTATTCTTTACAAATTTGAAAGGCTCTAATACTTACTAGGGTGGATGTGGATGTGCAATCTTATGCTTTTACTACTAAGTCTTTGATTGTTGGGCATACTAATTATAAGTACTTGACATATATCACAAATGTTGCTAATTAAGGTTGGCAGGATGATTACGCCTATCCTGAAAAAATACTGTCAAATCATTATGCTTTCAAATCAATTACCTATCGACGTATCCCTTGCGAGGGAGAGAAGCCAAACACATAAAGAACATGCACATAAACACGGCAACTGAAAAACTTAAATGGAATACACCAAGAAGTACCAAATGATGAATGCTCAATTGTTGTAATGGCAACTCATCAGAACCGTCCATTTCTAGAACTTGATTTTCTAGTCTAAATGATTTTTCTATAGTCGTAATGATTTTTCTAGAACTTGATTTTCTAGTCTTAATGATTTTTCTATAGTCCTAATGATTTTTCTAAAGTCTTAATGATTTTTCTTTCATCCTAATGTTTGTTTCTCTTGATAAATTAGGCCTTGAATTTGAATTTTGTTCACTATTTTATTTTAGCTTGATATTTCATTCATTTTTCATATACACAGATACTAAACATGCTGATAAAAAAATGAGCTATTTGATTAAGGTTAAATATTCATGATTGTAAATAGTCAATATTTCTGATGGTACTCCTTGGTGTATTCCATTTTAAAATAATCATGTTTCTATGGCTATGATAAATGTCCCTTTGTGTTGAGAAAATTAGAGTTGAAAAAATGGTTGCAAACAAATCATCCTTCTTCCACCAACATTCTAGTCAATGTACAGGTAATGAGTCATTCCATTCAAGAAAGACCATGTCTGACAATATCAACCCAGAACAAAATAAGGAGTATGCAAAATTTAGTGATTGTATCTTCCATTGGAGCCACTTCATATGCACAGGTGATGAACATGCATATTTGCCTGAGCGTTATTGGGAGCTTACCCAGCAACACATGTACTATTGTGAAAATTACCACAAATCTATTTGCTGCTGGGTATAGCTCCCAGTATTGCTTGGTCAAATATGCATGTTTTTCACCTGTGCATATACCTTCTATGATCAACTCTTATATGCATAGGTGATGAACATTCAGATTTGCCTAAGCAGTACTTTGAGTAGTCCTCCAACACATGTAATATTGTTAAAATCATCACAAATCCATTTGTTGGAGGGCTACTCATAGTACACACGTTTGGAGGTCTAAAGGAAACAAGAGAATTTGAAGAGTCACGAGTCTTAAGATTGTACTTAATATAGCCAAGCTTCATTCAATGGTACATTCAAACATGAAACAAACCATTCTTAAACTAGATTAAACTAGTAAGCCAAAGGACATATTGATTATAAGTAAACTAGTAAACCAAAGGACGTGATTTTACTACTAAGTCTTTGTTTGTTGGGCATATTGATTATAAGTACTTGACATATATCATAAATGTTGCTAATTAAGGTTGGTGGGATGATTACACCTATCCTGAAAAAAGACTGTCAAATCATTATCCTTTGAATGGTTACTATGAATATAAATGATTTGATATAGCATGTTTCTCATTTTACTTGAAGTTTTGAATAGCTTGTGCAAGGGTGAAAGTACTTTTGATCATTTTGGTCATGACCGTTCCTCTACACAGTCAGCAAATGTAACTGTCTAATGATTATATGTAATGTTGAATGGATTAAATGCTTTATTCTTGGTAGAAGTGAATGGAAGGAATAGTATTGGTGTTAGGTTTAATTTATTATTGAATTCAATGGTTTCCAAGATGTGTTGAGGAGTTTTCTCCTTTTTTAATGTTAACTGTTCCTGCACAATCCACTCATACAATAGTGAAATGCTATGTGATTGACAATTTCATACAACTGGTCCTTTGGCGTGTATTAAACAGAATAGAATTTTCAGCATATTATTATCATTCTATTTCTTTGTTGTAAACATGCCATTGGTTTGGTTTTGTAAATTTCTTTTCGTGTTAAAAAAAAATTTCTATTTTTTCCATTGATAACCACATTCAACATTTCAAAACAGTGAATAACATCAAATAATGGAGATAAAGCATGGGCTAGGGCACGACACTAGTAGATTAAAACTAAACAAATGGCATGTTTACAACAAAGAAATAGAATGATAATAATATGCTGAAAATTCATATTTTGTTTAATACACGCCAAAGGACCAGTCCCAACAATTCTTAAACAATAAAGTATGTTTAAGAATTGTTCAGAGTAGTTTTCAAACATTCATATTCACTTATTGAATGCTTTGGAGACTAGTGGTTTGACTCTCCATGCGTTACCACTGACTGAGATTCATTAAAGGATACAAAACCCTTCATTTTGGGTTATTGTGTGTGGATTCAAATGTAGGTTTGATTTGGTTAATGTTTAGAAGAGATCAATAAAATATTTAAAGACAATCTTACATGTTTGGAGAGGCTTGAGAGGCACTTATCATGACTGTACCCTCACAAACAGCAACATAGACTGGTTTTACTAAGTTTCTTTTCTCTATTTTGAGGTTCTCATTGCCAAAGTGGCCAAAGACTATGTTAGGCTGATAAAATATGGGGATTCTCTTTACCACTGCAAATTTTTGAAGGTTGCTACACTTGGATGGATGTGGATGTGCAACCTTATTCTTTTACTACTAAGTCTCTATTTCTTGGGCATACTAATTATAAGTACTTGACATATATCACAAATGTTGATAATTAAGGTTGGTGGGATGATTACGCCTATCCTGAAAAAAGACTATCAAATCATTATGCTTTCAAATCAATTACCTATTAGTGTATCCCTTGTGAGGGAGAGAAGCCAAACACATAAAGAACATGCACATAAACACAACAGCTCAAAAACTTAAATGGAATATGCCAAGAAGTACCAAATGATGAATGCTCAATTGTTGTAATGGAAAAGCACCAGAGCCGTCCATTTGTAGAACTTGATTTTCTAGTCTAAAGGATTTTTCTATAGTCGTAATTATTTTTCTAGAACTTGATTTTCTAGTCTTAATAATTTTTCTATAGTCTTAATGATTTTTCTTTCATCCTAATGTTTGTTGCTCTTGATAAATTAGGCCTTGAATTTGAATTTTTGTTCACTGTTTTATTTCATCTTGATATATATTTCATTCATTTTTCATATACACAGAGACTATACATGGTGATAAAAAAATGAGCTATTTGATTTAGGTTAACTATTCATGATTGTAAATGGTCAATATTTCTGATGGTACTCCTTGGTGTATTCCATTTTAAAACAATCATGTTTTTACGGATATGATAAATGTCCCTTTGTGTTGATAAAAATAGAGTTGAAAAAATGGTTGTTCAGTGTCTATGTATCTGTAGGTTGCAAACAAATCATCCTTCTTCCACCAATATTCTAGTCAATGTACAAGTAACGAGTCATTCCATTCAAAAAAGACCATGTCTGACAATATCAACCCAGAACAAAATAAGGAGTATGCAAAATTTTGTGATTATATCTGCCATTAGAGCCACTTCATATGCACAGGTGATGAACATGCATATTTGCCTGAGCACTACTGGGAGCTTACCCAGCAACACATGTACTATTGTGAAAATCACCACAAATCTATTTGTTGTTGGGTCTAGCTCCCAGTATTGCTTGGTCAAATATGCATGTTTTTCACCTATGCATATACCTTCTATGATCAACTCTTATATGCACAGGTGATGAACATTTCGATTGGCCTGAGCAATACTATGAGCTTTCCTTCCAACACATGTACTATTGTGAAAATCATCACAAGTCCATTTGTTGGAGGAAATCTCATAGTACACATGTTTGGGGGTCTGAAGGAAACAAGAGAATTTGAAGAGTTGCGAGTCTTAAGATTGTGGTATATTTTGGCAAATGAAGAGTGGAAAGAAGATGATATTCTTGAGATCATGGATGGACACAATGTTCCAGACTTTATTGATCCAGATATCTTTCAGAGGCTTGAAGAATTGGAGAGGGAAGAAGGACTTATGATGGCAGCTGAGGGTGACAAGGATGATGAGATGGGGGAAGTGGAGTTGAATCTTGATGAAAAGGAAGCTCTAGCTGCAATTAGGAAGAAGAAGAAGATTCTTATCATCGAACACAAGTTGAAGAAGAGTACTACAAAGAGCACACCTACCGTACCAAGGAATTTTGACAAGAACAAGGAATATGGCTTAAACAGAATGGGAAGACATCTTTCTAGCCTGGGCTTGGATCCTTTGAAGTTTGGTCATTGTGGATAAAATATACAGATCTGTCTAGTGATGCAAAATTAACTTTTTTAAGCCTTGCCCTTGTTGTTTCAAATATATCATTTTTGTACGCACAGAGGGCACAGGAATTGGGGTACACATAGTTCATTTATGGGATTTTTCTTGGGAAGCTAATTGCTCATCTGTCATCTACATTATCATGAAGCTAATTTCCAAAGGATCCAAGCCCAGGCTAGAAAGATGTCTTCCCAAACACATAAAAACATGCACATAAACACGACAGCTGAGAAACATAAATGTAGATTTCACAATAGCTGAGAAACATAATTGTAGGCATCATGGTCACATTTTTTTGGGGACAACGTGATTAAGTTGTATACCCAAGCGATGGAGAGAAACTTCTGCACCTCCAATTCCAAATTGAATACATTTTTGTTGGAGGACCTTGTATTCATGAGAAACAAATGTAGTCAACTTGGAATCGGAGGTGTAGGAGTTGCTCTCCATCGTCTGGGTATACAAAATAATTGATTTTTATACCCAAATGACCCAAAGAAACTACTACTCCTCTGGTTCCAGAGGAGTAGTGGTTTCTTTGCATCATCTGGGTATACCACTCAATTATGTTGTCTTCAAAAACTTGTGACCATGATACCTACATTTATGTTTCTCAGCTATTGTGTCCTAGGACCCCTTATGACCCTTTACGACCCTTTACGACCCCTAAGAATACACATCTTAGATGTCTTAAAATGTCATAAAGGGTCATAAGAGGCTCCTATGAGGGGCCAGATGAGCTTCCACCTTCACGTGGTTGGCCCTGTTAAGTAGAGAATGTTAAACTATTCTCGAAACAAAGAGAAGCTCAATAATTTAAGGTCTTAGTCCATGGAGATGGTGAAAAATGATGGGAATCAATGTTGGAGAGTTTTTAGATATTGAGAAGACGTATGCAGTGGAGGCCAGAAGGGATTTTTGTGGAGATTTGCTAGATGTGGAGATTTTCTAGAGAGGGTTTCCAAATTGAGTACCAGTGCAGAGATGATGATTCAGTACTGTGTCTATAAAACCTTCACAAATATCCCTTTTTTGGCCTCCACTCATACCTCTTCTCATAATCTAGAAACTTTGGATACTGTTTCTCATCCATGCATGAAATGTGCTAGTGATCGTATAAAATTACTTTTGCGAGACTAGGATCAATTATGAGAAGGTAAACAACAAGATAATTTTATTGTATCTTTCATTTCTTTTATCCATTCATATTTTCTACTTTCTCTTATATTGGATATTGTGTAGTATACATAAAGGCAAGGCGGTGATTATTCTCAACGATCAATAGGTATAAGTGTTCCAGCCCTTACCCAGTAGCTAGGACTAAAGATAGCAGAGCTCAAGAGACCATCACAGTTGGTCTTCGTCCTTGGTCCATATACTGACAAAATATTTTACATTTAATTAGCTCATCAAATGCGGTGATTAAAAAGAATTTAATGGATGATATTTTCATGTATAACATATATTATTTTAGTTTGACGATGAACAAATTTATCTACTTCATGCACTTGTATACATCGAGCACAGCCATAAAGAAGCATCCCCTCCCGTGGCTTGAGTAATGTAGGCCATGGGAGGACATGTTTCTTTATGGCTGTGCTCGTAGTATACAAGTGTGCAGAGTCAATAAATTTGTGCAACATCAACTTAAATAATATACGTTATCATGAAAATATTCTATTAAATCCATTCAAATCCCTTCATTTGATGAGCTAATTAAATGTAAAATATTTTTCCAGTATATGGACCAAAGATAGAGACCAATTATGATGGTCTCTTGAGCTTTGTTATTTTTACTATGATAATCCGTCAGTTTTTTGACATGTTGTAATCCTTTTCCAATTGTAGATCTATTCCTCTAATGGCTACTTTTGTCAGAACATGATTCCTTATCATTGGACATTCCACAGGTAACTATCGGCAAGACCCCATTTCGACAGATGGGTGCGACAAGACGGTTATATCCCGATAGGTACTCCTGTCAGAGATCTATTGAATATCCATCGCCTTTCTGACTGATGAAATGTTGTAAGAATAATTTTTCAACAGATCGGTCACATAGTAAAATTGCTATTTATGTGGCCAATTCCGATGGGTAGGGATGTCGGAATACCGACGGTTACCACTTTCATCGCAATTTGTAATGCAAAAATGTCGACGAACATATGTGTCACAGTTTCGACAAATGGCCGTTGAAAATCTGACAAATGGCCATCAAAATTTGACCTCAAATGTACTAGTGCTAGGTGTGCCTACCTTCTTCCAATTTTTTATCATGGGTGTTGACATGGTTCAGAAATCCTCCATCTTGAACCTCCTCAAGGTTTTGATGTAATATTTCCCTTGTCTGAGGAAAATCTCTCCATTTGTTTTCCACACCTCCAAGCCTATAAAGTAGTGCATAAGTCCCAAATACTTCATCTCAAACTCGATTGCAAGGTCCCTCTTGCACTCTTCTATGAGCCCCAGTGAAGTTGTTAAAATCAATTCATCCACATATAGAACAAGAATGAGAACCTCACCCCAACCACCAAGTAGTATAGGTTAGCATATGCCTCACTCTTCACAAAGCTCATTCCTTTCAAGTAACTATCAATGTGCTCATACCACACCCCGGGAGCTTTCTTGAGCTCGTACAAAGATTTCTTCAATCTCCATATGTGGGTCTTGTTGTTGTGTTCTAAAAAACCTTCTGGTTGTTCTATGTATACCTCCTCTTTCAACTCATCGTCCATTCTACTAGAAAGATCATTTGTGCTTGCTGAAGTTGTTGCTTGCTTCTTTCCCTTCTTTTCATTTTTCTTCCTTTTTGGGCAATTGCTAACATAGTGGCCAAACTCATGACAACTATAGCATTTTATCTTAGATAGATCCTTCTTCTTCTCAGCTTTTGGATTTGATCCTTTTCTAGACCCCTTCTTCACTTTCCCTTTTCCTGCTAGGGCAAAATTTTCCTTTTCCACCTCACTTTTCTTACTCTTACTATTAGAACCAATGACAAGACTTAGTCTAAGATCCTCTTAATTGAAATCACTCCACAATGGATCCCATCTCGGCAAGGTGTCTCATTCATTAATAACTAGAACAAAGACATCTCATTTCTTAGTAAACCCATTCAAGGATACTCATACTAGTTTGTCTTCATCTAGTTTATCTCCAACATCTGCTAACTCATCCTTGACAAGTCTAAGTCTAGTGAGGTAACTTGTAACATCTTCTCCCTTATTCATCCAGGTATTCCTTAACTTTTCTCCCAGAATCAACTTTCTATTAGTGGTAGCATTATGGTACAGATTTAGAATGGTGTCCCATATCTTCTTTGTTGTATCTAACTTTGCAACATGCAAAACTATATGGTCCTTAACACCATCAAGGATTAGCCTCCTTGCCTTGGCATCTTCCTTCTTATATATGTTGCGAGAAGTGTTAGATATATAGGTACAGTCACAATCGAGGTAACATATTCCTTGATACCATTCTCTTCCAGCAATAAAGAAATTTTGGCTTTCCAGACACCAAAGTTTGAGGCACCATCCAATCTGTCTTGATCTCTTAAACCTATTGAGGTCATGTGTAAAACCCAAATAATTCTAAAGAGGTCAAATTGGGTTTTATAAACCCTCAAGTTTCTTCTTCCTCTGGTTTTTCTACACTTAGGTTAGCTCTGATACCATGTGAAAAATCTATTAAAACTACTGATTATTAATCTCTTATCTAAATAGATTATTTCACTGCTGAAAAATTAATTTACAACAAAAATTAAAAAATAACACAGGCATAATTTCACTACCAAAAATCAAAGGAACAAAAAAGAAAATATGCAAAATAATGAAAATGATATTTTTGGACAAATTGTCCTTACAAAACCCTGAGGGGAAAACTAGTTCAACAAGAGAGAAATATTATTAAACCCAGCAAATCAAGAGATACATAAATTCTTCCCTCAATTTCCACTGACGTAATTCCTCTCCTCTACTGCTATATCTTATGCTCTTAATGCGCATTTTCTATCATTGCAAATATGTTTTCTATCACTGCAAATCTAATTACAAAAAAAAAATGTTTACCAAATGCCCTTTGATCCCCTTTTATAACCTTCTCATTGTGCAACCAATGACCATGATGGCTAAGATTATCTAGACTCTAATTAAGAAGTTTCCAAAAGTCTCTAATTAACAACTTCTTAGAAATTTCTAATTAACATCTTTCTAGAAATTTCTATTTAACAATTTCTAGAAATTTCCAATTAAAAACTTTTTGAAAATTACAATTAAGAGTTCTTCTTAGAAGTCACTAGGGAAATCAAAATATTTCTAATTCTAGGAATGGAAACACCTATCCGAGCTACTCAATCTAACACATTTTTCATCTTAAAACCCCAATTTCTCTACTTTGAGTGATTCCTACAATGAATGAGATTGATTCTATACAATGTGGATCTAACTTAAAAATTTAAAACTTAAATTAACAACTCTAACTGTAATGCCTTGTCAAGGAACCACGAAGAAAGAACTCAAGTAAACCTAGAATAATCTTTTTATTGAAACATTCCAGATAAACATGAACAACTTGAACCCCAAGATATGACACGACATGTCATACTTGATCAATAATGTTCACAAGTGTTGCAAGAGACACCAAGATGCATGAGAACAATCTCTCTCGTATACTAATATACATCGCATTTATCTAAATAAGTAGAAAAAAAAAACATGAATATACAAATATCAACATTAAATCTTATTTTTAATCTCAAATAGAAAACATATATCATCTCAATATAAATACTTCATGATTTGACAATAAGTGGATTCTAGGTTTTTAAACCCACACGAACTATACAAGATAAACGTTCTAACTTAAAAATCAAAATGAAAATATCCTTTAGCGAAATTTTAGGGCGCGTGCCTTGAATCACGAGGACAAAAACTTCGCGACTTTGGAATATATGATTGTTTTAATATATCAAACAAATTGTATAGTCACAATCTTTTGGACTTTGTAAAGAGTTTTCCACCCCCTAAATAAAGGCAAGCATTATCAACACATAATTTTTAGAAATAGTTTGACCATTGAATGTTTAGACTACCTCATTTTCAAAAATATATTTATTTGAAAAATATTATAGATATCAATTTCGAAGTATATCTTATATTAGTATGACAGAAGTTTTGAGATAAATATTTTAGTATAAAATATGATATATGAGTTAGAAGGAATTGTATTTGTTTTTTTAAGTATTTATAATTATATATTAAAGAATAGATTAATATAATACGATGTTCAAAATAGTAAGTTAATATATGTATACATGCACAAATACACACTAAGGACATAGTATAAGTTCAATGTGAGCCATGGATATAGTTGTTTCAAGCAGAGGATGTTTACTTACTTATGTTTTGAACTAAGAAACTTTTTTTATGGATGGAAATCTTAATTAAATTGTGTTCCTAGATAATAATTTTTAATAGTGCCCTGATATTTTATATCTAGCTTTCCTAATTTTCTCTATGAGGTGCATTTTTAGGCATATGTGTTTGTTTAAGAGACTCAATCAACAATTTTCCAATAGTTTCCTTTCATTTATAGAATTTATTGGCTTTCTACATTCTTTTTTATTTCATCCAATTGATGTGTATTAACTCTCACTTATCAATTTGTTTTTCATTTTCTTAAGTATGTATTTACATAGTTTATTGTTTCTAGTTAGGTTTGTGTTCCTTAATTTTAACTCATCACTCTCATTGGCACTTATTCTCAACACTTGTTTATCAATTTGTTTTTCATTTTCTTAAGTATGTATTTACATAGTTCATTGTTTGTAGTTAGGTTTGTGTTCCTTAATTTTAACTCATCACTCTCATTGGCACTTATTCTCAACACTTGTTAAGTTCATTTCTTAATAGAAATCTTAGTTCTCAATTAGATCTTATCTAGTTTACAAGTATTGTGTCATAAGTGATAAAATATTTGTTTGAGTTTTAAACAATTTTATTCATGAATTGAGTACAATTTTTTTAATTTAATTTTAGAGGATTAAACAAGTCAAAATAACTCCAATTTTAATTTTTTTAGCAATATTTAATCATGTTAGAAATTTAATGTTGGTTATTATGTGTAGGATTTATTAGGGAATAGAGAATTAAATTTTAGTTCAATAGGAGCTGGCACCCATCCTAGAACAAAAATTAAATATAAATCATTAATCACTCAATTTCTTTTCTTTATCAAGGGATGAGTATTTTTTATCATCTTATACTACTTTGGAGCCAAAATTAAATTCAATACATTTTTAAGTGTATATTGAATCTCACCTTGAAATTTGATTATAAATTTAATAAGCTATACCTTATGAAACTTCTAAATTAAATATATTGCTACCAACCAAGAAACTTCGTATGGGAAACTTATTTTTTAATTGTGTGTGTGTGTGTGTGTGTGTGTGTGTGGTAAGGAATTTAAGTAGTGAAACAAATTCATACACCAACCCTACTTGGGGAGAATAATGTATAAACTTTCTTAGGTCTTTTCATAGTTGCGGAAACTTAACAAAAATAAACATACGTATAAATGACATTCATACCACAACAAAATATCTACATGGGGAAAACCCTTTTGGGAGAAAAATCCCACACTCCAAAAGTAGCCCTATATATTATTCAACAATCAATAACAGATTACAATATACTTATAGAGGAAGCTTCTCTCATGAGTATCTTCAACAATAGATCCAGAGGTATCTAGAAAGCTATAAGACTCTTACACACAACCTCCATCTCATGCACCTACTAGAAAGGCTCCTGCAAAAATGAATAATAAAAATACAAAAATGATTCACCCAATATCTTAGTCAGGGAGGTTTCAAGCCAAACCTCTCCAAATAGTTATAAAGTGAAATCAAAATATACCATGATTGGTCTCTCCTTTTTTTTTCCAAAGAAGAAATCTCAACCAAAGAAATAACATTTGGTTTATTACTTTCCTTAAAAGGAGGATCCCTTAATTTTCCTAGTGGGGCCTACAACCGCTAAATCAAAATCGTTTACAAAATCCAATGACAAATGACATGCTAAAGGACATATAACAACATCTAATTTTTTTCTCTCCCTTAAGAGAATACCCCCAAAAATTTTCATGCAAGGCTTACAAGAGTGAAGCCCATATCATTTCCTTCAATCATAGTCCCAGGGATCATTTTTAATTGAATATGGAGATTCTCTTTGATATATTAGAAAAATGGGAAAAATTCCTAGGTCTATTACAATGAAAACAACATAGTGAGGATTACTAATAATGGATTTTATACTCCTAGACACTCTAGGAGTGTAGCTCAATATAGTATTTGTGAACACCTTATCAATATCAATACAAACATAAAATTTGTTAAAAATAAAGCATTTCATATATTTTGTGGCATTATCAATAGATAAAAATGAACCAAGGGCATTAATTATAAAGGAGCATTCTTGGGTCGTTTGCAATCTTGCATCACTCAAAAAAATTTCTTTTCAGTTTGTTTGTTTACTGTTACAATTGGTCATTTTCTGGTGTTTAGGCTTGTGATTGCTCCAGTTCGCTCATTTTATTATGCAATCCTTATGTTGTGCTCTAGACATCCTGTAGTTCCTATGTCTATCTTTGCATCTTATTCCGATATTTCCAAATGAAGATATTTAATAATTGGTCTGGTCTTATTTTTTTTCCTATTCGAATGGCCAGGGTGGTGAGATTTGGCTTGCGATGGAGTTTCACATTATGAGAAGTTTTTTGGTTCCTTGTTCTATGTTCTTACACATGTGGTCGACCTACTTTTATGTTCACATGACATGATGTATCTAATTGGATTTTTTCTTATGGATTTAGGTCCTGACCTATATGTTTGTAAACCATTTCCTTTATCTTGGATATTGTTGATTGGATTAGTCAACTTGTGGTTGGCAATATTGTATATAAGCTAGGTAGTAGTTCTTATTTTAGGGAGTGTTGGTAGATGGGAGATAAATGGTAGACTAGCATCTAATTTTGTAAATAATCATGCATGTATGCTGGAATGTAAGATTGCATGTTTGCAGGCCAACTTGATATAAATCATTTATTTCGGTGATAATAGATGATAATATTTCCTTATTGGCTAGTGTTATCTATTATTTTGTTGATGATTTCCATCGTGGAATTTCTTGCTGCAAGGTTGGACATCTCATTCATGGACTCTCTATCCTTGATTGCATCAAGTGGTATGAAAGAATAGTTGTGGTTCTTGGTTTACATATCCAGATTCTTGATAAATTCGTGCAATGTCAACTTAAATAATATACGTTATCATGAAAATCTTCAATTAAATTCTTTCAAATCCCTTCATTTGATGAGCTAATGAAATGTAAAATGTTTTTCTAGTATATGGACCAAAGACAAAGACCAATTATGATGGTCTCTTGAGCTTTGTTATTTTTACTATGATAATCCGTCAGTTTTTCAAAACTTGATTCCTCATCGTCGGACATTCCACAAGTAACCATCAGCGGGACCCCATTCAAACAGATGGGTGCGACAGGACGGTTATATCTCCGACAGGTACTCCTATCAAAGATCTACTGAATATCCATCACCTTTCCAACTGACGAAATGTAGTAAGAAGAATTTTTTGACAGATCGATCACATAGTAAAATTGCTATTTATGTGGCCAATTCCGATGGGTAGGGATGTCAGAATACCAACGGTTACTGCTTTTGTCGCAATTTGCAATGCAAAAATGTCGACGGACAGATGTGTCGCAATTTCGACAAATGGCCATTGAAAATCTGACAAATGGCCATCGAAATTTGACCTCAAATGTACTAGTGCTAGGTGTGCCTACCTTCTTCCAATTTTTTATCATGGGTGTGCCTACCTTCTTCCTTGTTTGAGGAAAAACTCTCCATTTGTTTTCCACACCTCCAAGCCTATAAAGTAGTGCATAAGTCCCAAATCCTTCATCTCAAACTCGATTGCAAGGTCCCTCTTGCACTCTTCTATGAGCCCCAATGAAGTTGTTAAAATCAATTTGTCCACATATAGAACAAGAATGAGAACCTCACCCCAACCACCAAGTAGTATAGGTTAGCATATGCCTCACTCTTCACAAAGCTCATTCCTTTCAAGTAACTATCAATGTGCTCATACCACACCCTAGGAGCTTTCTTGAGCCCGTACAAAGATCTCTTCAATCTCCATATATGGGTCTTGTTGTTGTGTTCTAAAAAACCTTCTGGTTGTTCTATGTATACCTCCTCTTTCAACTCACCATTAGGGAATAGTGTCTTGACATCTGTTTGATGGATTTTCCATACCATCTATGTTGAAAGTGAGATCACAACTTGTATAGAAGTATACCTATCCATAGGAGTGAATGTCTCATCATAGTATATTCCCTCAATCTGAGAGAATCCCATGGCCAAAAACCTTGCCTTTTATTTTTCTATGCTTCCATCTACACTATGATTGATCTTATAGATCTATTATGATCCAACCACTTCCATGTACATTGGTCTAGGCACAACTTCCCACACACCATTCTGCATTATTGATGTATATTCCTCATCCATCACATCTCAACACACCTAATATTGTGCGACCTCCTGATAGTTGGAAGGCTCACTATCTACCAAATGACTAACTAATTATGTATAGTCATTAAGCCAGGCCGATTGTCTCTGCTATCTAGTATTCATCCTAGGAGCTCCCACTAACTCTTGAGTATCCTTTTATATTTTTTTAACCTCTTGGTTCTTGCTACCAACTGTAGAGGATGATATATCAAATTCCTCCTAATGCATGTCTTGCATCTCCTACATTTGATGCTCCATACTCTAATAATTCTCATCACCTAAGCTAGTACTCATGCTAGTAATTGTACTCATACTTTTTTGCTCCTAATTAGATTGCGCAATCCTTGGAGCTCATGTTTACATCTCACTCTGATCATGTACTGGAAAATATCTATACCTCCTAAAATCATTTTCCTGCATGAATTTAACATCACACCTAATTATAATCCTCTTGGTCCCTGGAATAAATATTTGATATGCCTTATAGGTTTCATTGTACCCCACAAGGTATCCTCTTTCTTTAGTTTGATCTAATTTAGAGCATGTAGATCCTAGGATGTGACAATATGCCAAGCTCCCAAATATCTTGAAGTGACTACCATATGGCCTTTTCCTTGTGAATGACTCCTCTGGTGTCATCTTTCCTAATGCCTTATGTGGAACCTTGTTTTATAGGTATAAAACTATACTACATGCCTCTACCCATAAGTAACGTGGCATATCCTAGTCATATAGCATATCCCTTGCTTCCTCTAATATAGAGTGATTCTTTCTCTCAGAAATCCCATTATGCTATGATTTGTAAGAAACAATCCGCTCTCTTGTGATTCCCTCATTGGTACAGACCTATTGGAACTCTTTCCCTTTGTACCCACCTTCATTGTCTGACTGAAAAACCTTTATCTTCTTACTTTTCAAATTCTCTACAAGAGATTTGAAATCTTGGAACTAACTAAAGTCTTCATACTTGGTCTTCAAGAAGTATATCCATGTCTTCTTGGAGAAATCATCAATAAAAGTAAAAATGTACTCATATCCTTTGAGAGACTTTGTAGACATTGGTCCACATATATCTTAATTCACTAGATCAAGAACACCATTGGATCTGGTCTCACTCCTTGGAAAAGCTTCGTTCACAAACTTCTCCAACACACATCCCTTACATACATTATCATGCTCTGTGCTTACTTCTAGAACACCTATCATTGTCTCAAGAAGAAATTTAAGTGTTCCATGATGAATATGTCCCAACCTCCTATTTCATAGCTCCCCTTGATATCTAGGATCAATACTTCTAATAAGTTCCTTAGGCATATCAAACTACAACCTATAAAGATGAACGCTTCTAAATCCAATAGCTATGGGTGATGTTCTATCCTTGTGCTAGATTAACACATGTTCTTCTTTAAAGAGTACATTGTAGACTTTATCCTGAAGGGAAAAAATGGAAATCAAATTCATACCCAAGCCTGGCACATGCAACACATCATGGATGGGAATCGGGTTTCCATTCTCCCTCTAAAATAGAATAGTCCCTTTCCCAACGGGATTGAGTTTGGACAAGTTTCCCATAGAAATATGGATTCTTAAGTCCTCCTTATAATTGGAGAAGTACCCTCTAACTCCTGTCATGTGAAATGCTGCCCACTATCAATTTACTAGACACCCTATAAGGCGGAGCTAACCATACAAACTATGAGATAAAACTCATCGTCCATTCTACTAGAAAGATCATTTGTGCTTGCTGAAGTTGTTGCTTGCTTATTTCCCTTCTTTTCATTTTTCTTCCTTTTTGGGCAATTGCTAACATAGTGGCCAAACTCATGACAACTTTAGCATTTTATCTTAGATAGATCCTTCTTCTTCTTCTCAGCTTTTGGATTTGATCCTTTTCTAGACCCCTTCTTCACTTTCCCTTTTCCTGCTAGGGCAACATTTTCCTGTTCCACCTCACTTTTCTTACTCTTACTATTAGAACCAATGACAAGACTTAGTCTAAGATCCTCCTAATTGAAATCACTCCACAATGGATCCCAACTCGGCAAGGTGTCTCATCCATTAATAACTAGAACAAAGACATCTCATTTCTTAGTAAACCCATTCAAGGATACTCATACTAGTTTGTCTTCATCTAGTTTATCTCCAACATCTGCTAACTCATCCTTGACAAGTCTAAGTCTAGTGAGGTAACTTGTAACATCTTCTCCCTTATTCATCCAGGTATTCCTTAACTTTTCTCCCAGAATCAACTTTCTATTAGTGGTAGCATTATGGTACAGATTTAGAATGGTGTCCCATATCTTCTTTGTTGTATCTAACTTTGCAACATGCAAAACTATATGGTCCTTAACACCATCAAGGATTAGCCTCCTTGCCTTGGCATCTTCCTTCTTATATATGTTGCGAGAAGTGTTAGATATATAGGTACAGTCACAATCGAGGTAACATATTCCTTGATACCATTCTCTTCCAACAATAAAGAAATTTTGGCTTTCCAAACACCAAAGTTTGAGGCACCATCCAATCTGTCTTGATCTCTTAAACCTATTGAGGTCATGTGTAAAACCCAAATAATTCTAAAGAGGTCAAATTGGGTTTTATAAACCCTCGAGTTTCTTCTTCCTCTGGTTTTTCTACACTTAGGTTAGCTCTGATACCATGTGAAAAATCTATTAAAACTACTGATTATTAATCTCTTATCTAAATAGATTATTTCACTGCTGAAAAATTAATTTACAACAAAAATTAAAAAATAACACAGGCATAATTTCACTACCAAAAATCAAAGGAACAAAAAAGAAAATATACAAAATAATGAACATGATATTTTTGGACAAATTGTCCTTAGAAAAACCGTGAGGGGAAAACTAGTTCAACAAGAGAAATATTATTAAACCCAGCAAATCAAGAGATACATAAATTCTTCCCTCAATTTCCACTGACGTAATTCCTCTCCTCTACTGCTATATCTTATGCTCTCAATGCGCATTTGTTATCATTGCAAATATGTTTTCTATCACTGCAAATCTGATTACAAAAAAAAAAATGTTTACCAAATGCCCTTTGATCCCCTTTTATAACCTTCTCATTGTGCAACCAATGACCATGATGGCTAAGATTATCTAGACTCTAATTAAGAAGTTTCCAGAAGTCTCTAATTAACAACTTCTTAGAAATTTCTAATTAACATCTTTCTAGAAATTTCTATTTAACAATTTCTAGAAATTTCTATTTAACAATTTCTAGAAATTTCCAATTAAAAACTTTTTGAAAATTACAATTAAGAGTTCTTCTTAGAAGTCACTAGGGAAATCAAAATATTTCTAATTCTAGGAATGGAAACACCTATCCGAGCTACTCAATCTAACACATTTTTCATCTTAAAACCTCAATTTCTCTACTTTGAGTGATTCCTACAATGAATGAGATTGATTCTATACAATGTGGATCTAACTTAAAAATTTAAAACTTAAATTAACAACTCTAACTGTAATGCCTTGTCAAGGAACCACGAAGAAAGAACTCAAGTAAACCTAGAATAATCTTTTTATTGAAACATTCCAGATAAACATGAACAACTTGAACCCCAAGATATGACACGACATGTCATACTTGATCAATAATGTTCACAAGTGTTGCAAGAGACACCAAGATGCATGAGAACAATCTCTCTCGTATACTAATATACATTGCATTTATCTAAATAAGTAGAAAAAAAAAAACATGAATATACAAATATCAACATTAAATCTTATTTTTAATCTCAAATAGAAAACATATATCATCTCAATATAAATACTTCATGATTTGACAATAAGTGGATTCTAGGTTTTTAAACCCACACGAACTATACAAGATAAACGTTCTAACTTAAAAATCAAAATGAAAATATCCTTTAGCGAAATTTTAGGGCGCGTGCCTTGAATCACGAGGACAAAAACTTCGCGCTTTGGAATATATGATTGTTTTAATATATCAAACAAATTGTATAGTCACAATCTTTTGGACTTTGTAAAGAGTTTTCCACCCCCTAAATAAAGGCAAGCATTATCAACACATAATTTTTAGAAATAGTTTGACCATTGAATGTTTAGACTACCTCATTTTCAAAAATATATTTATTTGAAAAATATTATAGATATCAATTTCGAAGTATATCTTATATTAGTATGACAGAAGTTTTGAGATAAATATTTTAGTATAAAATATGATATATGAGTTAGAAGGAATTGTATTTGTTTTTTTAAGTATTTATAATTACATATTAAAAAATAGATTAATATAATACGATGTTCAAAATAGCGAGTTGATATATGTATACATACACAAATGTATACTAAGGACATAATATAAGTTCAATGTGAGCCATGGATATGGTTGTTTCAAGCACAAGATGTCTACTTCTGTTTTGAACTAAGAAACTTTTTTCATGGATGGAAATCTTAATTAAATTGTGTCCCTAGATAATATTTTTTAATATCTAGCTTTCCTAATTTGTTTTTTTTATTACATCTAATAGTTTCCTTTCATTTATAGAATTATTTGGCTTTCTACATTTATTTTTATTCCATCCAATTGATGTGTATTAACTCTCGCTTATCAATTTGTTTTTCATTTTCTTAAGTATGTATTTACATAGTTTATTGTTTCTAGTTAGGTTTGTGTTCCTTAAGTTTAACTCATCACTCTCATTGGCACTTATTCTCAACACTTGTTAAGTTCATTTCTCAATAGAGGTCTTAGTTGTCAATTAGATCTTATCTAGTTTACAAGTATTGTGTCATAAGTCGTTAAATATTTGTTTGAGTTAAACAATTTTATTCATGAATTGAGTACAAATTTTTTTATTTAATTTTAGAGGATTAAACAAGTCAAAATAAATCCAATTTTAATTGTTTTAGCAATATTTAATCATGTAAGAAATTTAATGTTGGTTATTATGTGTAGGATTTATTAGGAAATAGAGAATTAAATTTTAATTCAATAGGAGCTGGCACCCATCCTAGAACAAAAATTAAATATAAATCATTAATCACTCAATTTCTTTTCTTTATCAAGGGATGAGTATTTTTTATCATCTTATACTACTTTGGAGCCAAAATTAAATTCAATACATTTTTAAGTGTAGATTGAATCTCACCTTGAAATCTGATTATAAATTTAATAAGTTATACGTTAGGAAACTTTTGAATTAAATATATTGCTACCAACTAAGAAACTTAGTATGGGAAACTTATTTTTTAAGTGTGTGTGTGTGTGTGTTGTAAGGAAGTTAAGTAGTGAAACAAATTCCTACACCAACCCTAAGGGGAGAATAATGTATAAACTTTCTCAGTTCATTTTCATAGTTGCGGAAACTTAACAAAAATAAACATAAGTATAAATGACATTCATACCACAACAAAAATATCTACATTAGGAAAACCCTTTCGGGAGAAAAACCCCACACTCCAAAAGTAGCCCTATATATTATTCAACAATCAATAACAGATTACAATATACTTACAGAGGAAGCTTCTCTCATGAGTATCTTCAACAATAGATCCAGAGGTATCTAGAAAGCTATAAGACTCTTACACACAACCTCCATCTCATGCTCCTACTAGAAAGGCTCCTGCAAAAATGAATAATAAAAATACAAAAATGATACACCCAATATCTTAGTCAAGGAGGTTTCAAGACAAACCTCTCCAAATAGTTATAAAGTGAAATCAAAATATACCATGATTGGTCTCTCCTTTTTTTTTTCCAAAGAAGTAATCTCAACCAAAGAAATAACATTTGGTTTATTACTTTCCTTAAAAGGAGGATCTCTTAATTTTTCTAGTGGGGCCTACAACAACTAAATCAAAATCATTTACAAAATCCAATGATGAATGACATGCTAAAGGACATATAACATCTAGTTTTTTTCTCTCCCTTAAGAGAATACTCCCCAAATTTTTCATGCAAGGCTTACAATAGTTAAGCCCATATCATTTACTTCAAACATAGTCCCAGGGATCATTTTTCATTGAATATGGAGATTCTCTTTGATATATTTGAAAAATGGGAAAAATTCCTAGGTCTATTACAATGAAAACAAAATAGTGAGGATTACTAATAATGGATTTTATACTCCTAGACACTCTAGGAGTGTAGCTCAATATAGTATTTACGAACACCTTATCAATATCAATACAAACATAAAAAATTTTAAAAATAAAGCATTTCATAGATTTTCTGGCATTATCAATAGATAAAAATGAGCCAAGGGCATTAATGATACATGAGCATTCTTGGGTAGTTTGCAATCTTGCATCACTCAAAAATATTTCCTTTCAATTTGTTTGTTTATTGTTCCAATTCATCATTTTCTGGTGCTTAGGCTTGTGATCGTTCCAATTGGCTCATTTTCTTATGCAATCATTATGTTGTGTTCTAGACATCTTGTAGTTCCTATGTATATCTTCAGAGCTCATTCTGATGTTTCCAAATGAAGATATTTAATAATTGGTCTGATCTTATTTGTTTGTTCCTGCTCTAATGGCCAAGGTGGTGAGATTCGACTTGCGATGGAGTTTCACATTATGAGAATTTTTTTGGTTCCTTGTTGTATGTTCTTACACATGTGGCTGAACTCCTTGTATGTTCACATGGCATGATGTATCTAATTGGAATTATTCTTATGGATTTAGGTCCTGACCTATATGTTTGTAAACCATTTCCTTTATCTTGGATATTGTTGATCGGATTAGTCGACTTGTGGCTAGAGATATTATATAAGCTAGGTAGTAGTTATTATTTTAGGGAGTTTTTATATATGGGGGAGAAATGGTAGACTAGCGTCTAATTTTGTAAATAATCATGTATGTATGTCTGGAATGTAAGACTGCATGTTTGCAGGCCAAATTGATATAAATCCTTTATTTTGGTGATAATAGAAGATCATATTTCCTTATTGGCTAGTGTTGTCTATTATTTTGTTAATGATTTCCATTATGGAATTTCTAGTTGCAAGGTTGGACATCTCCTTCATGGACTCTATGTCCTTGACTACATCAAGTGGTATGAAAGAACAGTTGTGGTTCTTGGTTTGTATATCCAAATTCTTGAGCTTGCAAAGTTGTTTACTTTTTGTTTGTGGGGTGGCAGAATTGAGGATCTGACCTACATCAATCAATGGCTTGCATAGGGTAGTTCAGGATAGATTTGGTGTCGATTGTGAATGATAAAAAAGTTTCAGAAATAGGAATAATCAGATCGAGATCTGGATATTGTGAACCCTAAAGATCCTAGTTGGGAGGTGGAAGAAAGAAGATTTGACCTACAATTGCAAAGGGTTGGACTGGAAAATTTGGTGGATTGGTTGAAGGAAAATTTGGTGATTTTCAATGATTGAGAAGATAGATTGTTTGAGGTAGACTATTAGTATTGGTAGATTGTTGGATCAGTTTTGGAAATCACCACTTGTGCTCAGATCGCCGAACCTGAGGAGATTGAAAACTAGAATCTTTGTGAATATGTTGCCTAGAAGGATGAAGCCTAGAAGATTAGAGAAGATGATGGAGGGATTTAGAAATGATATGATTATTGAAATCTGAAATTCTTTAACTAGAGCCAGGACAAACCCTGAGACTAAAGAATAATTTGCGGAAGTTTTTGAAGATCTTGAGATGGTTGAAGTTGAGACCCATGTAGAAGAAGAAATATTGTTGAGAGCTATGGCATAAATGGGAAAAATTCATAAGATAGATGTATCTTTCTTTACTAGTTCATTGCATCCTAAGGAATTGATAGATTGGATTAATGAACTAGAGGATTACTTTGAGCTAGAAGATACTAAGGATCCATAGAGGGTTAGATTAGCATAGACTAAGTTGAAAGGTTATGCTGCCTTATGGTGGAAAGAGTTGCAGAAAGATAGGTAAGATAATAGAGAACCTAAGATCACTAGGTGGAAAGTTATGGTTTCAAGACTCAAATCCAAGTTCATACCAGAGGATTATGAATTGGAATTATTCAAGAAATTATAGAATCTAAAGAAAAATGATTTGACAGTTAAGGAATATACATAAGAGTTCTACAAGATGTCAATTAGGTCTAGACATCGAGATTCATCCAAGGAGAAGGTGTCTAGGTATGTTAATGGTTTGAGGCTTAACATTCAGGATGAGTTGAGTATGTTAAGGCTTATTACAATTGAAGATGCTTACCATCATGCTCTGAAGGTAGGAGATAAGTTGAAAATAAGACAGGTTACTCCTAGGGTCAAGGATAAACCGGTTGGTGATAAAGAAAAAGGTAAGTTGGTGATTGAAGGGGAACCTGATTAGAAGATTCATGGCAAGAGAAGAGGAAAAAAAGAATTCAAGGGTACTTGTTTCAAATGTAGGAATGTTGGACATGGAGCTTTATAATGTCTAGTTGGTTCTAGCAAAGGAAAACAAAACTTATTCACACATGAGGAACATGTGGATGATGAACTTTTTGACAAAGAGGTTGCACCTAAGCTGGGAGAATCTTTGATGTTGAGGAGATTTATGTTGAGAAATAAGGAACCATAGCATGTTTAGAGAAGGCAGTTGTTTTGCACTATTTGTAAATTAGTAGGTAAATATTGCAAAGTAATCATGGATAGTGGCAGTACTAAAAACCTTGTATCAGAGGAGATGGTGGGATTGAGGAGACTCAAACATCCTTTTCCATATGGAATAAGTTGGTTTTAGGATGAACATATGGTTAAAGTTAAATAACAGTGTTGGGTTAAGTTCAACATTGGTCCATATTGGGATGAGGTATTGTGTGATGTGGTGAACATGAGTGCTTGCCATGTTTTTTTGGGTAGAACTTGACAATATGATGTTGGTTCTATCCATGATTACCAAAGGAATATTGTGTCTATAGTGAAGGATGGTTAGAAACTTACTTTGATTCCTTTGAAGGAGGAAGGAATGAAGGCTAAGAACCTGAATGTAATGAAAACTTGAACCGTAGGAGATTAGACTGCTTCAGATCAAGAGGTATTGGATTTGTAGTGGAGATAGCTAAAAAGGTTTCTGAGGTGCTACAGTTGTTAAATCTGATTAATGAATTAGAACCAATAGAGTTAAAGGATAGTGACAACTAGATTATGTTACATTAGAGTACCAGAGAATTGGTATCAGATGAGAAGCATACTCTCTTGAGTAGATCGGTGGTTGAGGCTATTTTTTTTTTAATGATGTTATGAGTGGAATCAAGAAGTAAAGAAGGAATAATACATTGAAGACTGGCTATAGGAGTCACAAAGTCAGAATAAATTGGAAGGAATTGAAGAACTAAAGAAGTGATTGTGAAAGTAGCAGAAAAAATAGAGTTGTATCGGATGCGGGGAAGGATATTGATAGGTTGGGGTTGAGCACTTGCATGTACAATAGCATGGATAGGCATGTGCAGAGTTGGAGAATATATTTTCCTTTTGATGGAGATGATATGTGGGTTAAGAATGAACATGGAATTTTTGTCTCGAATCCTATCAAATGTTCATAAGTCCTTATGAAACATCTTCTATTCACCTAAGGTGTCTTATGTAGGAGCATCCTTGGGTCGTTGGAAATCTTGCATCGCCCAAAAATATTTCCTTTTAGTTTGTTTGTTTACTATTCTAGCTGTTAGGAATGAATGTTGAATATATCTTATGGGGGATTATTCACAGCCATTCTGTAGCAATTGTATGTTTCATTCATGACTGTGATTGGCATTGATGTCAACATAGTGATCTACTAGAGATTAGTAGAGAAGCAGATAGTGTTTGAATTAGCACACGTGGAGTATTGAAGATCAAGCTATGCAGAGTTGAGGACTTACTCTATATTGTGTTCTAAGATTGTGGTTGAGAGAACCTATGGAAATTCAATTATTCATGACAGTTATGTGTAATTCAGTGGAAGCAGTATTGAGGCAGTGTTCCTGAGAAGCAGCTTGTAGTAACTGGATGATATCTTCTAATCGGGATAGAATCTAGGCATGCGAAGTTGTAAAGTTGATGAAGACATTATGATAGTGACATGGACATGACAACATGGTCAGAGGTCACATGAGTGAAGAATTATTTTGTTTGGAAGCCAATAGTTTTATGTAATTGTGAAATATTGTGTAATGTGTGAAGGTTTATATTTTGTAATTGGTTAAGCCTTGTTGGCTGACTCATTTGTAATTATTTGAGTGTGGTATAAAGAAAGGATTGTTTTCCTTATTGTATGTAGTATGGTATAGAGGTTAGTTGCAGAATTGAGCAATATGTGTTGTAAGAGGATATGTGAATTGCAGAGATCTGATATTGAGATTTGGTGAAGCAGTTGGTGTGGTTTGGCACAGACAGATGAGAAAAGATAAGTTGATGAGATCAGTAATTATTTGGTATTATTTTGTTTGAGTAATATAGAGATTAGTTGGACAATGTGTTCATTGATCTTTCTCTTGAAGCTATTTGGACAGTGGGTCCTTCTGCCTTCCATAACTCCTAATAGGGTTAGAATCTTTTAATAGGGATTCAAAGTCTCCTAACAGGGACTCATATCTACTGAATGTATTTTATAAGGCTCTTAACAGAGTCTATCCTCTCACAAGGAATTTTTATATTGGTACATCTTTTGTGGGCATCATTCCCACCGGGGTTTACCCTCTGATCAAGAGGTTCCCTAGTCAACATATCTTGTGTTATTGTGTTGTGTATGTTTATCTTTCTATGGTTGTTTCTTACATTGCTTACATAGTTAAAATCTGTTAATGGTGATAAAAGTTGTATTTATCAGATAACTGATTCACCCACCACCCCCCCCCCCCCCCCCCCCCCCTCTCTCAGTTATCTTGGTGGACTTTACTTTCTAACACTAGCTGGGAAGTTTCTAGTGTTTAGGCTGGTGATCGTTCTAGTTAGCTCATTTTCTTATGTGATCCTTATGTTGTGTTCTAGATATCCTGGAGATCCTATGTCTAGCTTCGCAATTCACTCTAATGTTTCCAGATGAAGATATTTAATGATTGGTCTGGTCCTATTTGGTTTTTCATGTTCTAATGACCAGGGTGGCGAGATTTGGCTTGCGGTGGAGTTTCACATTATCTGAAGCTTTGTGGTGCATTTTTCTATGTTCTTACACATGTGGTTGACCTCCTTGTATGTTCACATGATATGATATATCTAATTGGAGTGTTCTTATGGATTTAGGTCCTGACCTATATGTTTGTAAAACATTTCCTTTATTTTGGAGATTGTTGATCGGATAAGCCAACTTGTGGCTGACAATCTTGTATATAAGCTAGGTAGTAGTTCTTGTTTTAAGGAGTGCTAGTAGATGGGAGATAACTAGTATACTAGAATCTAATTTTTTAAATAATCACGCATGTATACCTGGAATGTAAGACTACATGTTTGCAGGCCAAGTTGATATAAATCCTTTGTTTTGGTGATAATAGAAGATCATATTTCCTTATTGGTTGGTCTTGTCTTTTGTTGATCATTTCCACTATGGTGTTTCTATCTTCAAGGTTGGGCATATCCTTCATGGATTCTCTTTCCTTTACTACATCAATTAACAATACCTCTTAGGATATCTTTGAATCCTAGTGTTATAATGGGGTCCCTAGGAATCTTACTCAAATAGAGACCTATTTAAATTTTTGAATGGTAGCATTGAACAACCAATAGATCATCTTTTCAAGGAAGGAAAATATCTCTAAAGAATCAAGGGCATCTTTGCAAGATACATTCTCTTCAAGAAATTGAAAGGAGAACGTGGAAAAACATTTAGGCATTATAGCCACTCAAAATTGAGAAGTAAAACACTTTTAATTTGGATGAGAGCTTGAGCATCTTCGTATGAAGTTATCCCCTATGCAAGTAGTGTCTTTGTCAACTATTGTATTTATAGTGTGTTTACAATATTTTTAATAACTTTCAATTATTTGAATATTTAGAGTCTCATATATTTTTTAATATATTTAATTTATCTCAATCTCTTTTAGACTAATTTATAGTCTTTGACTAAGTATTCTACATTTCTCATAGTATTGATTATGATATCAAAATTCCTCAATAATGTATCATGAATTTTCATAGCTAAAACTAAGTTTGTACCTTTTATTCTAATATGACTTTATGGGATTGTGATTGATTCCATTTAAGATAACAGGTAATGAGCTCCACTACTAAAGGTGCCTTGTTGTCCTTGAAGATATAATTGACTCTTTGTCTTGTTGCTAGTCACGCCATCAACTTTCAACTTTTAATTTCATCAACAATCTCTTCTAAATTAAGAGTTGGCAAGATTCCTTACAAAATATTTATTATCATCCATAAGAATATAATTTTTTTTAAATTATCTCCACAAATATTATCAAAATTCAATTCACAAAAGTTGAACAAATAAAGAGCCACCTCACCATTCATTATTTTACCTATTATCTATTAGACCATAACCTCCTTAATATATACAATGGAAACTTTAAATTATCTTTGAACAAAATTAACTTATAAAAACCTCAAAATAAACCACTTCATTTCATTCATTTTGGCCTTCTGAACACTTAAATCTCTTGACATACCCAATAGTCACTCCTCAGATTTTCCCTAGACACACCAAACTTCCAACTTATTAAAATCAAACAAATTGGGTGACACCCATTCGTGATGTTATTAGAGTATCATATATTTTTTAAAATATTTAATTTATCTCAATCTCGTTTAGACTAATTTATAGTCTTTGACATAGTATTGATTATGATCTCAAAATGCCTCAATAATGTATCATGAATTTTCATAGCTAAAACTAAGTTGGAACCTTTTATTCTAATATGACTTTATGGGATTGTGATTTATTTCATTTAAGATAACAAGTAATGAGCTCCACTACTAAAGGTGCCTTGATGTCCTTAAAGATATAATTGACTCTTTGCCTTGTTGCTAGCCACGCCATCAACTTTCAACTTTTAATTTCATCAACAATCTCTTCTAAACTAAGAATCGACAAGATCCCTTACAAAATATTTCTTATCATCCATAAGAATATAAAAAAAAATTATTACTTATCTCCACAAATATTATCAAAAATCAATTCACAAAAGCTGAACAAATAAGGAGCCACTTCACCATTCATTATTTTACCTATTATCTATTAAACCATGACCCTTCAATAATATATACAATAGACACTTTAAATTATCTTTAAACAAGATTAACTTATAAAAACCTTAAAATAAACCTCTTCATTTCATTCATTTTGACCTCGTGAACACTTAAATCTCTTGACATACCCAATACTCACTCCTCAGATTTTCCCTAGACATGACACCAAACTTCCAACTTATAAAAATCAAACAAATTGGGTGACACCTAAAATTTTCTAGTTGAAAACTTGGAGATGTTCAACAAGTTAAACAACTCTTGTGAAGTTGAATACTCTCTCTCTCTATGTCATGCTTATGAAAATAATACATATGACAATTGTTGTAACACCCGTGAGGCAATGTTGGATCTACATATTTTTTCTAGATGGACTAAGACTATTGGACAAAGACTATTGGGCATGACATACATTTATTTTGGAATATAAGACAAAGTAACCGTTGTTGTTTGGAATATTCTCCTTAGTTGCTCAATTCATTGTCTTGAATAAGAAAAAGTCCAAATTTTGTTGTGTCATTCGTGATGTTATTAGTCTATGTTCACAAGAAAGACAAATTATATATCATTTTTAATGTTGAGTGACAATTAAAGACTATAGTAAACTATACCAACCTACTCCATACGTTGAAAAATGATGGCACTTTCTTGACTATGAGAAGATTTTGGGATTTTCTTTCTCAATGTGAAAATCAAAATCCTCACTAAAAAGTCTACTATAATATTAAATTAATTAGAATTCACATATAAAAATGAACATTGTATGCAATGTAAGTGGGTGAGAGAAAAATCCGCTCCATTACCAATGTAAGGAAATAAAGAATTAATAAAAGATTAAAAGCAATTACATTATTATTCTTGGAAAATGAAAATATATTATTTTTTTATTAAATTAGAAAGTATAATTTATAGTGGAAGGGAGAAAAAGTATTTATTATAATTGCAAAAGAAAAAATATTTAGAGTTGACATTTATTTTTAGAAAACACATATATACATATGCACATACATATAACACATACAAATATACACATACACACATACATATATGCATATATACATATGCATGCACATGTATGTATGTATGTATGTATGTATGTATGTATGTATGTATGCATGAGTAAATATATATGTATATGTATCAATGTGTTATATATACTCACATACATACATACATACATACACACACACGTATACACACATATACATATACTCACAAATAAAGCTATAAAATAAGTTTATAGTATTTAGTAATTTTTGAAAATACAAACAAAACAATAAAAAAGATCAAAATAATAAATGATAAATTTTTTAAAAATAAAATTAAAAGTCATACAAAAGTAAATCAAGTTTATTACCAAAAAAAATAACTCTTCCAATAAAAGTAAACAAAGTAGATAAAAGAAAACTATTCTTAAATAAGATTAGAAATTTTGTGTTCGTGCGTATTTATGCATAAATAAAATAGTTCAAAATTAGCTTTAAAATGATATCTCATCATTTTTTGGATATATGTAGTTAAGGTACTATTCTAATATAACTATAGAGGAATAAAAATATCTAAATGAGAAACAAAAATATGTTTGTTTATATTACGTAAATAAATAAAAGTTAAGTTAATGTAATGATTGAACGTGAGATATTGTTGTTGGTTATATAATTGGAATGTACTAAACTAAAACATATTGGACATAATTTATAATCACATTATAAATAATAAAAGGATTATAGGGGTTTTCTAGCTATATAATTGAAGGATGATTGTCATTCACTAAAGATAGTGAGATTTAAATAATTTAGAATTTATAGGTGCATTAAAATATGTGCATGGGCCAAAATTAAAATATTCATTTTTTATTTATCTTATTATTTTAGATTAGGTTTGTAGCCATAACCTTGGTCTATAGTTGTAAACTCATTATTTTTTAACATTTGGTTTTTGTCTTCTAAATTCTCAGATAAATAAACTTTTAGGTAGTGATATTCTTTAAGTTAGTCTTTGATTTTTTCTATCTAGTTGGTAATGTTTAAAATAAATTTACAAATAGCAAAATCGAATTATGCATATGAATTCTAGAATGATTTCTAGGTGTAGCATTATAATTGTGTGCTCACAATTTCACATGGTGTTTAGTCAAATCCATTAGATTTCCACAATCCATATTACTGTAAGTGTCAGTTTCTAGATTCAATTGTGTAGCATTTTTTAACCATCAACATTTCAAATCATACTACATGATCCATCATCAGGATGCTAGAGAGAAAAGAAACATCCTGATGATGGATCATGTAGTATGATCTGAAACATTGATGGTTAAAAAATGGTACACAATTGAATCCAGAAACTGACACTTATGGTGTTTAGTACTCATTTGGGCACTTATGATTAATCGTGTGAAAATGTGCATGAGACTAGATTGATAAACTTGGTAACATCCTATAGTGCATGGCCCTTTGAATTGCTAAAAAGGCTAGGACACTAGCACCTAATGCTAGTTTCCTCCCAATTTGGCCCCAAATTCAAAACTTTAGATGTAATCTTCAGGCCCTTATTGGATATAATCTCATCCTTGGCCTCTCCTAAAAAATTTCTTGTGAAAAGGTGTTAGTTGCATATAAAATCAATTTCATTTAGCATTCACAACAATTTCTAGGAATCTCTCTCTAATCCTAAGAATCCAAGAGCAATCAAGTGAAGAAGTATGAAGACATTATCAGGCATACAACAATATCCTAGGAAGCATCATTTATTGTTTATAATCCATCAAATTATTATCATGTACTAATAATTTTCTAGGAATTCATGAAAGAAAGTTAGCATTAACTTACATTAGATTCAATCATCAATTTCATACCTAAGATAACCATTGAAGTTTATGTTGTTTATTTTCTCCTACTATTGAGGAAGAATAAAATAATTTTAATTATCAATATTACTATTGTGAAGGAGGGAACACCAATACGGGGTTCAAATTAGGTAGGCCCCTTTGTAGAACAACGCTTTCCCCTCTTTCATGTGTGTAGGTGCACAACCAAAGGATTAAGGTCTAGATGGTTATTAAAAAAAAAGAGGAGACAGTGACAAACTAAAAATTTGGACACCAAAAAAACCTCAAACACTAGAGATAGGAGCTGTTGTTGGACATTTTGTAAAAAAAAATTGTAGGACTCAAAACTAGTAGCCTTGTGACCCTATTTCCAACATCAACTTTTGATATAACAACTATTAGGAAAAAAAGTTCCTAACACTTTATTTTAGCACTATAATCAATAGTGGGTTATAGCATCAAGTTCATTTTTGTATCTCATTTCTAGATATATAACTCTCTTCTATACTTCTATTATATTTTTTTAAAATTCAATCAATCTTGTTCAATTTATCCTTCTTTATCCTAGTTCATTACACATAGACACTCAACCAAGCTCTATCAAATCCTTATCACATGAAGTCAACAAAACTGTCAGTATAAGATAGGTTCAATTTTCTTTATGGACAACAATTCAAGCTCATTCATATCTAAAATGTTGTATTAGAGAAGGCTAAACCTAGGTTAATGTATATGTTAGTCTAGGGTTTCCTTTTCTATAATATGTTTTAATAAAAATGACTTAGCTTACACTTATAATTAAATTCAAATTCATGTTCATTGCATTCAAATTTAATTGTATAGATTTTATTGATAAATTGATTGCATTGATTACTTTATTAGATATTTCATTTACATAAAGTGCATATGTTGTGTTTTTAGATAATATAAAACCTCAAACAAGTACTTCCTTTGACATGGCTCATGCTTGTCCTTCTCCTAAAATTTTTCCTACTCCTAAGAATATTTTGGTGTAAGAGGATGATATCATTTGAAATTTTTTCAATGATATTCCTTATAGAGATGAATAATTGGTGAATAAATGGCCCAATCAAATTTTAGTCAATAAAGTTTATGGTTCTTTTCATATATACTAAAGTTGTGAAACTACTAATTAGTGTACATCTTCACCAATATTTTCCCCAAATGTAAATTAAATTAGTTATTATTGTTAGAGGTTATAAACACCCACCTTGACCTCAAGGTTACATTTTGAAATTTGTAAAAAATTACTCAAAATATTTATAATTGTCAAAATGTGTCAACACACCTCATTACCATGCAATCACTCACACATGCAACACTCAAAATAATGAGAAAAATAAACAAGCACCAACTATTTTTCCTCTGAGTCTCAAGTTTTTTTTCCCCCACCCCCTTGTCTTTCCCAACATATTGTTAAAGAGTATGATCTTGTTGAGAAATCTCATGATATTCTAGCCAATATCTCACTTTGGCACTTGATACAAATTTTGCCTATATACTATTAATTTCTCTAGGTGGCCTTATAAAGGGTAGGTATTCAACCTTTTCCTAGACTAAGTTTCTAGTAGCTCTAAGAGATTGTATGTATGTAAGAATTTGGACATCATCTTCTCACAATATGACTTACCTTCCCCAAAACTACAAAAAAAGTATGATTCTTTTATAATTAGGATAAAACATATTCTAATTTATAATGAATTATGCTTTAATGTTCTATCATAGGCCTATTGTGTAAAATTGATGTAGATATGTCTCTCATTAAACCTGAATCTCTTTCTATGTATGGATTTTATAATGTGGGCAAGAATTTGTTAGGTAAAATCACACTACCAATTAAGGTAGGGTCCATGACTTTACCTAAACTCTTCCATGTCATGCTCAATGTTCTTTCATACAATAATAGATTTTGTGTAGGAAAATAATTAATGTCATGGCAGTAGTCTTATCTACTCTTCATCTAAATATTAAGTTCATATATAATAACAAATCTTTTCAATTAAGGTTGATAATAATTTGAGAAGCTATTTACACATAAAAGCTAGTTGTCAACCTCTTGTACCCATATCTCTTATCACTTTCATTCCATATTCAAAAAAAGTGGATTCACCATCAAATGTTGAAACAATATTGGCGATAAGGGTTATAAGTCACCTACAAGTGCACTCTTTAGTGATGATTGGGTTTTGTAGATTTTACACACTACTTTATTAGAGAATATAAAGTCTCAAAATCAAAAATAAATACCCCAATGTTGGATTATATTTTGTTGAAACAAATAAAAAACACTATTCTTAAAGCATCATCATCCAATGATGATTTTCCTTTTTCCTCTAACAAATGTATAAATTGATTGGTGTTCTTTATATTTCACCCTTCATGGATTGGTTGTATCTAAGATTTACACTCCTCATATTGATACCTCAAAACCTAATTAATATTTTTATTCTTTCCAAAGGACTAATCCTTCTTCTCATATCAATTTTCCTACTATTTCTTCTTCAAAACATCATAATACTTCTCATTTATAATAGTTTAGTAATATATCCTCTCTCCCTTTTTGTGAGTTAGAGACATGTTATAGGTATATATTCAAAATAATTTCTAAACTTTGATCAAATTTTAATGGTTTAGGGTGTATGGAATAAGAAGTTAAGGCTCTTGTGAAACCTACACCATGTTGATGGGTGTTTTTCACTCAATCAACTCAAATAAAATGTATTGGTATCCTATCTCTCTTGAAATAAAAATAAACCTTATTGACAAAGATAAGTTCACCTTAAGTTATTTAAGGAAAGGTCGTGAAAATGTTTGAATAACTCAATGCTAAATATGGGTTTTCAAGTAACACACAAGGGTAATGAAATAGGACACTACAAAACCACTTTATAAGAGTAAATCTGAAATATGCTTAACAAGAGATTGTGAAATCTTATCTGATTGTATAATCAAATTTGAATTTTAACTTTATTTTAATTAATAATATTTTTAAAAAATGACAAAATATTAGAGTTAAATATAAAAATAACTAAACCAATAGGAAATTCTTTTAGAGACCAATGAGATGTTTTTCCAAACAAATTTACTAAAACCCACTTTCTATCTTACTAGAACAACTCATAAATTTAAAGAAAGGGATGAAATATTTTATGGTAATGAGAATAAAAATTTTCAAATTAAAAAACCATTCTCAAATCCACATTTCTTTTTAATCAAACTATTGACACTTTGGAACTGAATTTACATTTACATTTACATCACAAACCATAAAGTAAATATGAATCAATCTCAAAATCCATCAAATACATTAGCATTCAAATATTAAAATTATAAAATATTTCCTAAATTTAAATGAGGACCATGAGAATAAAATGAACCACACATTATAACTCTGAAAAAAAATTAATCTTTGATGGATCAGCTTATCCATTTTTAACAATGTCTCGATTCAACTGAAAAAATAGACAATGTTCTCTTTTATAAGAAAAGATAGTGAAACTTAGGGCATGGTATAAGATGGAGCTAAAATTTATACTAAGGATGAGTTTACAAGAATTGTTACAATAAATCATCCTCAAATAAATTTAGTTGTGTCACTTGGATTTGAGGAGAGCTCAAGCATAAAAAATACCATGTTGTGAATAACTTCATCATTTATCCTATCTGGATCCTAGTCACTTTCATTTATCATCAAGAAATTCATCACTCAAAATCAAATTTCATTTATCCTTTTCCTTGCAATAAATCTTAGTGAATAAGCACAAAATAGGCACTATGTCATCATAGTCTAGTCAAGAAGAAACCTTCAATCTTTAACCACAATCATTAAGATCCTAAAGTGGCATAATCAATTTCCATTTTTCCTTTTCTTGATGAACTTTCTTTATTGTTAAATTATTTGTTGATAAATCATTTAGATTTTCCTGTGAAATAACATTTACCATGTAAGTGTCATATATTCCTTATGTTGACCACACCCAAAGACTACAAGGGTGGGAGAATAAGTTTTAAACAATCTTAAACTTGTACTTTAATTTGAAAACATGTAACTTTAATCAGCCATAATGAAAGTTAAAAAAATCAACACCAATGCACAAGAGAACACTAGATTTATGTGGAAACCTAATGAGGTAAAAAACATGGTGATAATATCTCACAATATACAAAAAATTATTACAATAGTCTTAAATTACTAGGTCCACATTTCCAAGACTTGATATCTTAGAGAAAGATACAAAGGAATTACAAACTAAAGATCACTTCTCCATGAAAAGATACAAATATGGATAGGTGTAGAAAAGACTCATTTTCTCAACACAATATGTATTAATTACAATGAATAAGGCTTCATCATACTACCTCTAGAATTCTCCTTAGAATGCAGATGATTTTGACATGATGCCTTAAGAAACCATTGTTAGTTTATCTGTACAAATTCCACCACACATTTTTGTTTCCTCAAAATCACATATTTCTCATCTTATTCATATTCCAAACCCTTACAACTAATCTGATCTCCTAATTATATCATTTGGATCATCAAAAAATATCAATTAGGTTATAAAAAATAAGGGACAATGAGTGATCCCAACAAGTCAGCCACCACAACATAATTATGGTGAAATTGGTCTTATTCAAGAGATGGAGATGACCTAAAACATCATAACACGATATCCAAAGTGATCCCAAACATCACACACACTTAGCACACATCCTTCAAATTGAATAATAGGGTAACATGTAGCAATAATTATTCATCCAAAAAATACTTTTTCAACATGAAACCACTGAATGTAGATCCAAACAAATAAATATGAGACCTAAAAACAACCCAACTTACCCTCCAACGCAATTAAGAACATGACATTATTAAGAAAACAAACCCTATCATCTAGGTAGCCACAAACAACCCTAAAAATCAATTTTAAAAGACACAATGCAACACCAAAGTACTCTAACACTTCAATATGGATCACATAGAGATTTTTATTGAACATACAACATAATTTTCAAGATCATATTTCAGATTTCCTTATTGGTCCAAGCTGCCACAAGCATTTTAGGACAAAATTCTTCATTATCATAAGACTAGAAAAATACAGTTAGAAAGCATGTCAATAAAATCATACTTGGGGTACACATCTATATTTAAAAATTACACTAAGATATTACATAGACACTATTTTTTGATCCCTAAAGTTTTGTTGTCTATTAGTGTCTTACACTTAGTCATTTTCTAGGAAATTTCGGTCGGTCATCACTACAACTGAGTCATCATATATAGGTCAAGTCATGTATAATGTACATTTACTAAGCAGTAGTCACTGTCGAGTAAAACAGTGGTCACCAAGTACTTCTGTATTAGCCAAGTTATCTTTTGTCGAGTTATGCAAAGAAGAAAATGTCGAGTACTAGGATATAAAGAACAGTGAATGTTGAGTGCCAGAGATATCTAATATCGAGCAAGCCAAAACTAAAATATGTGTTTATTATGGCACAAACACCTAGGTAAACCATTTTGGCCGATATTTATATTGTATTTGTTGTTTTTTGAGGAAATCACGCAGGTGATTACGCTCTTGTATTGTAATCATTAATCCCTATGTAACAAATGGAACCAATTAGAATTAGGAAAAGGTAAAGCGGAAAAAAGAGATAATCCAGATCGTAGATCTTGAATCTTGGAGAAAGTTAAGTGTCTATATAAGATGAGATCTGAACCCTAAAATGATGTGAGTGTGATAGAGAGAATGTCTTTAAAACAAAGAAGTATTCTGATAGAGTTCAGTGACCAAGTAGAACAGAGAAAAGAAGTGAAGGGAAAAATAGAGACATACTTGATAGATGAGATCAAATCTATATTGGAAGGAGAAGATCTGTAATCAACATCACAGTGCAAACCAAAGGATCAGGTACTGAGAAATTTTAATAGGTGTATCATGGTAAATCTTTTAACAGAGTGGTTTTGACAGACCTTAGTAAATCTCTTAACGGAGTGCTTACTTAGTTGTAAGTCGTAAATCCTTTTGCAAGGTAGATTGTATAAATCTCAAAGCTCTTAACAGGGAAAACCCCTCACAAGGTAGATCATATTTTGTGATCAAAATTGTAGCCCTAACAAGAAAATTTTATACTACAGTAGTGAAGATTTTTGGGTGTCATCCCCACCCTAGTTTTACCTTTCAAGGGTTTCTGGGTAACCAAAATCATTGTGTTATGCTTATTTTCATGGATGATGTTTAGCTTATTAGATATGTTATACTATTGAGTTTTATGATTATGCTATGAAAGTTTCATTTATGAAAAAGAGGATCAATTAGTGGTATCTGATTCACCCCCCCCCCGTTAGTATCACATTTTCCCAATAGATTTCCAACAATTGGTATCAGAGCTCTGGTCTCCTATAGAAGTCTAACCACTTGTGAGATAAAGATCTTGAGATGGAGGTTTATAAGTTGGGAAAAATCATAGAGAATCAAAAAATTGACATTCAGCTTGCATTACAACAACTTGAAGCAGCCAGAGGAGAACTAAAGAAATCCTTAAGAAGAAGAAGAGAAATAGCCATTCAACAAAATGAAACACAATATATGGAAGAAGATACTACTGGACTATTTGATAGTGGGAACTCTACAGAAAGTGACAAAGCCATAAAAGAATTACTAGAGAAAAATAACATACTGAATGAGGACATCATAAATCTGAAGAGAGAATAAGAAATTCAATTTGTGAGACTCTATGAAGTAGTTGAACAGAAAAATAAAGTTGAAGAAGACAAGACAATGGCCAAAGAAGATAAAAGACAAATATCAATGAGACTTGATGAAAAGACAAATGACATGCAAAGGTTGACAAAAAATTAACTAGACATGGTAAATCAACTACTACTTGTCAATCAAGAATTGGGCAGGAAAGATGTAGAACTCACCAATCTGAGATCAGAAAATAATCAACTGAGGAATTAATTGAGAGCTGAAAAGGAAGTTAATGAAAGGATGAACAAGCCTAACAAAGATGTAAGATACTTTGAAGGGTTTTTAAGGTCACCTAGAATATATAGTGATACATTTGGACTTGGACTTACTGAGCAATCATCATCCACTGAGGAAGGAGAATCATCAAAGAATGGAGAGCAAAGGAATGCAAAACCAAAGAACAACAAGCCCACATTCCATCATTGTGGAAAGCTAGGACATACAGCCAACGTCTGTAGAAGCAAACATGGTAAGTCTGATCCTAAACCTAAATTTAATGGACATTGTTTTAACTATAAGAAACATGGACATCAAGCACATGAATGTAGGACAAAGGTTAGTAATCCACCTACCTCACCTAAATTCCAAGGACACTATTTCAACTGTCAGAAATATGGACATAGAGCATTTGAATGCAGATCAAAACCCAAATGGTCATCAAATCAACATGTGAAGTCACCTAAGAAGGGTAATACATACAATAGGGACTACAACACTTGGTACAGTTTCCATTACTTTGGAAAATATGGTCACATTAGAGAAAATTGTCTGAAGACAGATTTTAGGGGTAAATCCAAGAGTTTGATGAATGGGAGTATGGTATGCTATAAATGCAATAAGATAGGTCACCTTAAGAAAAATTGTAGGTCACCCATACCGAGCAATGAGAAAAGAAAGAATGAAGAAACCATTGAGAAAATGAGAAATCAGATGAACAAAACATGGAAGAAGAAAGAAGAGGGAAGCACTAGTGAATCCAGTGCACCTTAGGTCACCCAATCTGATGGATCAAGTGATCACACTACTTTGAACTAAGAAAAGAAGGTATGTATGGAACTGATTCCTATAATGTTTAGTCTTACATCAATTCCTAACATTTGTTGAGAAAAAGTCCATATCTACATAGATTAAGATGCACTAGGACAGATTTGAGCAAAGGACTACACTGCATATTTGATGTTGAGCATTAGTATCTTAGTCTATAGTGACTAAGCCATGAATGTATGTCGAGTACCCATGATAGCCAAGATGTGATTTAAACCAAGCTATAACCGAATGGTTGTATCCACTGAGCTTATGTTGACTGAGTTTAACATGAGATTGTCGAGATAGCTATATCTCACCTAGAAAGTGTACAGATCATTAATGAAGCCCTAATCTGATTGTTTGAAGTCTATAAAGTGGGAAGCTACCGTTTATTTCATTTCACCAGTAAATTGAGAATTTTTAGATTGATTTAGAAGGAATGTAACTAGTGTGATCAGTGTTAAGTACAATTTTCATAAATCTTCACAGTGTGTCGTCGGCAAAAACATCTGAAGAACACTTGTGCAAGGTATTTTATCGAGTAAAAATATTTTCAAATACTTTAAACCCTTAAGATGAGAGACATAGCATCATCATCATCAACCATGATGAAGAAGCAAGGAAAGGAGGTCTTTAATGTTCAATTAGTGAGGAACAAAGCATGCAAGCCACAAAGGTTTTAGGTCATTCTAGAAAGTGTGATTATGGGAGATCTGGCTGGAGCCCTATCATCAATTCTGAAGAATGTTCTAATGATAAATGATATTCAGTCATGTTACATGTGCAAGATTGGAGAAATGGGTGATTATGAACTTAGAGAGGCATACGAGAAACTATGCAACAATGGGGTGTTGAAGCTGGAACACCAGAAGGTTGTTGAGCAAGGGTTGGTTCATGCCCTTGACTTTCTACAAAATTTTAAAGTAGAATGGATCAAGATTGTACTAAGCAGAGTACACGACATGCAAATATGGCTAGAGGATGCATCAATCCAAATAACTAGAGACATGATTTGTTGGGTAACTGGATACCCTAAACTCCGTCGAAAGAAAACTATGAGATGTCAAAGAAAAGAGGAAATTCAAGAAAACACACAGGAAGTATGGAAAAAGAGAGGCATGACTATCTCTACTATCACATATCTGAAAATTGAGTTTTTAGTAAGGGTGATAGCACACAAATTCTATTAGTCAAGTCGGTTGGAAAGTGTCCCATGCATGGAAGTGGACCAAGATTGGAAAATAATTAAGAAGGATCACACATACGACCTTGCTAAGCTCCAACTGACACAACTTGTCGAGAATCTTACATCAATCCAGAAAGCAAAGAATTCAATGTGTAAGTTTGGTTCCTTACTTGTTTGTTTATTCTTCTACATTTAGAAAAAATTTCCTACTATTGGAGGAGTAGTATGGGATAAGAGTAGGCCATTGATAGTTTAGATAAATGAGTTTGTTAGTCAAATGGGTGATAACTTTGAAAGCATTATAGAGAATTATTTTGTAGAATTTAAGAAGAAAATGAGGAAGAGAAGTAGGATTTCTATATCCTTAGTAGAGAAATACAATCAGGACATATGCTTCCTAGTTGATGTTGACCTTACATATGCTCAAGCTGTAATACCAAGGGTATCATGGCTAATGCCATTACCTTATGAGGTAAACATTGATGAAGCTACAACAGCAATCACAGCCTTGTTAGTTGAGGAAGTTGATAAGAAGGCTACATATTTTGCAACCTATGAGGAAGAAAAGGCTAAGATTACCATGGGACTAAAGTCTACTACCATGGAGAGAAAGAGAAAAAATATAGTGAAAAATATAGAAAAGATGATAGGAGAAAGAGAGGTAGATGCACCTCTAGAAGTGACTCAAGGATTAGGAGAAGATAAAACAAATGAGTCTAGTGAAAGTTAAGAGGAGGAGAAAGTAGTAGAAAAGAAAGGCAAGAAGGCATCATTTGTTGAGCCTGTAAGAAAAAAAATGTAGAAACCAAAACCTATCTCCTCACCTATCCTTAGGCCAAGAAGTAGGGCAGCCTCTACAGCTGTAGCTGCCGAGCCTCAAAAGAAAACCCGTGTATTAGGGAAAAGAAAAATTGTTTAGCCTAAGGCAGTGTTGAGCCAACTGAAGAAGAAACCAAGAAGGAAACTCATTTTGGAGAAGGATGATGAGGAAACTGACAGTGATGAGGAAATAAAGAAGAAGGTTGCATTACAAAAGAGAACACTGAGTGTGGATGAAATACGCCACAACATTAAAAGCACTGTTGGACTAGTAGGATTCAAACAAATCAAGTTTGAAAGGATGAATATTGAGGACAAAGAAAAGGTAGAAGAAGCAATGATTTAGATGCTCTACATATTTAAAATGGTAGCAATTCAATTAGGGAAACTGATTCCTGATGAACTATATCAAAGACTAGCACAGAAATGGGAATATGCCCTTGTGACAGAAAAATAAATTAGGGAAATCACACTTACTCAAGTCACACTAGACTTGTCCCCTACTTACATTTAGCAATACATGGAGCAGTACAAAAATAGATTCCTTCCTAAGCTTCAGGCATACTCTATCCTTCAACACAAGGTTGAAGATGTTGTTCAACAAAGTCTAAAGGTATGGAAGATCATTTTTGGTCTTATAATTGATAAGAGCACACAACATGATGCTAGTACATCTAAGGGAGTTGAGCTAGATAATAAAGAGGATGCAAGTTAACCTCATATTAAGGAGGAAGCATCTCAGAAGACTGAGGAAAAGAAGAAGACAGCTGAAATAACTATTGTTGATATCATTGAGGACACCCCTATGAAAACTCATGTATTGACCAAGGAATAAATTTAGGCCGAGGCAACAAAAGATACATCTTTGCCAAGAAATAATCTTGTGTTATTACAAGTGAGAGATTATCCACAAATTGTGGATACATCAAATGTTAAAGTTACCTATGCCAGTCCACACAAAGTTACAGTTGATATACTAGCCAGTCATAGTACTACTGAGGAACAAGACAAGTTAGTAATCTCACCTACATCTACATCTACCAAGGAGTCAAATAAATGACATGCAGAACAGTCTACATTAGTTATAATAAATCCTCATGTGGAAGAAAAGGAACTAGAAAAGAAAGAGACAGAAAAAGTAGTAAACACTCAAGAGCCTAAGGAGCAAGAGGAAATAAACACTCTTATACAGATGTTGAGTGGTACAACACCTAGAAAGAAGTCACAGAAAAAGAAGGAGAAATATCCCACCCCATAAGTGACACTCGATGAAGTTATTGTGATTCCTAAATGCGACATAGATAACTTGACCTATGATCAGATACAAATTTTGTATGATATGATGAAGAAAAAGAGAAAATAGGAAGAAATGAGAAGGGAACATTAGAAAAAGAAACTACTTCACGAAATAAAAGGTATATGCATTGATGCTTTTGAAATGACTAATGTAAATGACTATAACCCTATTCTGGAACAACTTGTTCATATTGTCAAGAAAGTGACTGATGACAACAGTGAGGCCAATGACAAGTTGTTGCAGTGGTCAAAAATAAAATTTGAGACCAAGGTACTTAATAAGGTCTCTACAGATATAGCAGTGAAGTAGGTATAACTTTCTACCTTAATATTAAGTTCAGAAGAAGTTGTACGAAATGCACAATCTTTGTACAAGAAATTTTGTGATGTAGAAGTTTTCACCAAGAACAACCAGGAGCTGGTAGATAAACTATAGCAAGACATTCAGTCTACTATTCACTCATTGAGCTTGGATGTAAGTTCCAACTCTATACATTACACCAGGCTTCTACATACTCAAGGAAGGTTAGCCGATTTGATGGCTAATGATGGTAAGATAAGGGCTTTCTTACTCTCCATACAAACAATATTAACACCTCATCTGGAGGCCATACAAAAAGAGTTAGCTATGCAAAAATAATTAGTGCAGAAAGATCCCCATCTTTCTATTATTGAGAACCTAGTTGACCTAGCTGTCGAGCTAGAGGTAAAGTCCAAGGTATTGAAGATTGCAACATCCAGTTGGGACAGTGCATAGCATATGGTCATGCAGCTTCACAAACCATTTTTGGACAAGTATTTCAAGCTCCCTACACCTGAAGAACTTCAAGTGACAAAAACAAGGGGGAAATAGTAGTGACATGACATGTTAAGTCACAAAGAGGGAACAGAATAGAATCAGAAGGCAAAATCAGACTGAAGAAAGTAGAAATGAATGGTATGACATACTACGTTTTGTAAATGTGTATATGTATTTGAGTGTATGTCAAATAAGGAAGTCTTATTTGTACAAATGTAAATATTTTTTTTTTTTTGTAAAACCGAGTTATGTTTTAGGGGGAGTATTATGTATATACTTTTGTTAGTACTAAGTACTCTTGTAAATGTAATAAAAATGTCATGGTGAAGTGTTTTTTCCACTAATGTCAAAGGGGGAGATTGTTGATCCCTAAAGTTTTGTTATCTATTAGTGTCTTACACTTAGTCATTTCCTAGGCAATGTTGGTTGGTCATCACTACGACTAAGTCATCCTGTATAGGCTGAGTCATGTATAATGTACATTTACTGAGTAGTAGTCACTACCGAGTAAAATAGTGGTCACCGAGTACTTTTGTATTATCTAAGTCAGCTTTTGTCAAGTTATGCAAAGAAGACAATGTCAAGCACTAGGATATAAAGAACAGTGAATGTCGAGTGCCAAAGATATCTAATGCCGAGAAAGCCAGAATTGACATATGTGTTTGTTATGGCACAAACACCTAGGTAAACCATTTTCACCGACATTTATATTTTATTTTTTGTTTGTTAAGGAAATCACAGAGGTGATTATGCTCTTCTATTGTAATCATTAATCCCTATGTAACACATGGAACCAATAAGAATTAGGGAAAGGTTAAGTGGAAAAAAGAGAATCTAGATCGTAGATCTTGAATCTTGGAGAAAGTTAAGTGTCTATATAAGATGATATCTGAACCCTAAAACAATGTAAGAGTATGACAGAGAGAATATCTTCAGAATAGAGAAGTATTCTTATAGATTTCAGTAACCGAGTAGAACAGAGCAAAGCAGTGAAGGGCAGAACAGAGACATACTTGATAGATGAGATCAAATCTATACTTGAAGGAGAAGATCTATAATCAGCATCACAGTGCAAACCAAAGGATCAGGTATTGAGACATTTTAACAGGTGTATCAAGCTAAATCTTTTAACAAAGTGGTTTTGATAGACCTTAGTAAATCTCTTAACCAAGTGCTTACTTAGTTGTAAGTCTTAAATCCTTTGGCAAGGTAGATTGTATAAATCTCAAATCTCTTAACAGAGAAGACCCCTCACAGGGTAGATCATATTTTGTGATCAAAATTGTAGCCCTAATAGGAAAACTTTATATTGTAGTAGTGAAGATTTGTGGGTGTCATCCCCGCCCTAATTTTACCTTTCAAGGGTTTCTAGGTAACCAAAATCATTGTGTTATGCTTATTTTCATGGATGATGTTTATCTTATTAGATCTGTTATACTATTGAGTTTTATGCTTATGCTATGCAAGTTTCATTTATGAAAAAGAGGATCAATTAGTGGTATCTGATTCACCCCCCCCCTCCCCCTCTCTCAGTATCACATTTTCCCAATAGATTTCCAATAACTATTAACATTATTTCCCAGTTACAACACTACAAACATCAATACAGAGCATTTTCTAGACTGGTCTTGATAGACACCCAAACTACCAACACATTGCATACACTGGAGATGTTTGTGGAAACCCAAAGGACATGAAAATATAGGAGTGTAACATCCACAAAAAATAAAATTATGTTTTAAACTACAAGTCCATATCATCAAACCTGGAGGAATGCATATCATTCTTCCAAGAAACTATTAGAGAACTTCTCTACAAATACATTTGTCACCATTTTACAATGTTCAAAATACATTTGTAGAAACAATTTCTCATTAGGAGAAAGAAGATAAATACTAAAATAGCTTGTAGCATAATAAAACCATATACACTAATTTTATGCTTCTAATATTCATCTTAATATGATATCATTATTACATCATCATGATATCATCATCTCTCAATTCCAATGCCGATCATCAACACACATCATTGTCAACATAAAGGAGCATTGACATCCAAACTCATTATAAAAACTCTAACCAAAAACACAAAAAAAATTTCCACCACTGCCTCATTAAAACTTGGTGTAGATATCCAAACCAAGTAGGTTCACATCTATGATGAGAATACCATAAGCCATCAATCACCTACACAAGAATTTATCTTCTAAAACATACCACCATACCAATGTATTTGACTTCATAAAACTCTCCACAATCATCTATACAACCATATTAGTGAAGGGTTTACCTCAATATCACCAATGACACCATCAAAACTCATATCATTAGATTTACAACTGCAACATCAAAATAAGGAGAGGGTTGACATCAATGAAAAAACCAAATATGAAAAATATATCTATTTATCATTGATGGAAACACTCATCACCATATAATCAATCTACACAATCTCTCCCTCTTTGACATAAAGAAAAAATTCCTAGGACCTTAATACACTTCTTCATTAACTCCCTCCTTTTTTTTTCATCAAAATTTGCATATCTACTCTTTTTGTGATGCAGGGGCATTCTAGGGTACTCGGAAAATCTTCATGGTGGTGTGTTGAATTGGTTTTGTGTTACTTGGTTGCATCTTTAACTGATGGTCTCGGTTATTGAAGGAAGCTCGGTTGCTGAAGGAACTTGGTGAAACCTATGGTGCTCGGTGGAACTTTTACTTGGTGATGTCTGTGGTGCTCAGTCGACGTGATTTCTTAGTGATACCTATGTTGCTCGATGATGCTTGGTGTGGTTGGTTGTTTCATTGGTGCTCGATTGTTTCTCTGGTGCTCGATAGTTCTGGTTTACCGACTGGAGTTCTTAGAGATTTGGTTGGCCGACTTGGTGCATTTATTGTTGGTATATTTTGTTGTATTCTCCTATGTAGATCTAGAGGCTGACATGGAGAATTAAACGTTTGTAAGGCTATTTGTGAGCTGACTGCTGTTGCATTTAATAATTTTTTGTAATAGAAGCTAACTTGGCTTAGGAGTTAATTATTTCTTCCAGCTGACTTGTGGTTGAGGAAATGTATTTAAGGATTTTTTGGGTAGATGTTTAGGGAGCCAATAAGTAAGTAGGGTAGCAAATAGAAGGATAGATTTGGATCCTGTGAGATCTTGAAGATCAGATTGTTATCTAATAGTTGTAATAGCAGAGCTAGTGGTTTGCATGCTTCAAGATAAGGAGATTTCTTGGAGTCTTGTGAGCTCAAGTTTAGATCTGCCTTAGGGTTTCCATTAGTTGTTGATTTTTTTAGAGCTGGACTAGCTGGAAGATTACAAAAATACTTTGATTATATTTGACACTAACTCAGAAGGCCTTATAGCTGGGCATGTTAATGAAAAATTAGTTGAGACATTGTCTTGTTGTGTTATTCTGCATTGTTGGTGTTTGGCTGCAAGTTTGGATTGTTCTTAATTGGATCCTCCTTACCTATCATGCGTCAGGTGGTATCAGAGCTTGAAGATCTTGAGTGTGTAAACTGATCTCCAAGTTGAGACTATTTGTACCAGGACTATGATTGGTGATTTATTTCTTTGGGTTTTTGAAAATCTTGAAGGATGCCTCTGAGAATATTGGACCCTAAAGAGATTGCAGATCTCTATGATGTTGTGGAATTGAAGATTACAAAGAAGGTTAAAGTTGATTTTAGATCTAAGATGGAATTGATGAAGAATGACATGATCACTGAGGTCATGAGAGCTATTCTTGGTATGCCGAGGAATCTTGGTACTGATGATGGTTATGAGTAAGCTGCTAAAGACTTTGAAGCTATTGGATTTAGTGGACATGATCAGAGAGATAGATCTAGTGAAGATAGAATTGGTCAATTACATAGATATGGAGCTTGGTTAAGGACTATTTACCAAATGGAATTTTCTACTTTCTCTAGTACTTAGAGACCCAAGGATTTGATTGATTGGATTGGTGAATTAGAAAACTTCTTTGAGCTTGAAGAAATTGAAGATCCTCTTAGAGTAATATTAGCATAGAGTAAGTTGAAAGGACATGCTGCTCTTTGGTGGAAAGAATTAAAAATAGATAGAGAAGATGAAGGTGAAATGAAGATCAATCAGTGGAGGTTGATGGTGACTAAATTGAAAGCTAAGTTCATACCTACCGACTATGAGCTTGACTTGTTTAAGAAGTTGCAGAATCTGAAGCAAAAAGATTTGACTATGGAGGAATATAACAAGGAGTTCTATAAGTTGACTATTCGGTCCACACACAAAGAACTTGGTCAAGAAAAGGTAGCTTGGTATGTGAATGGTTTGAGATTCAATATTCAGAATGAGCTTGGTATGTTAAAGATTTATTCGGTTGAAGATTCTTATTAGTATACTTTGAAGGTAGAAGATAAGTTGAAGAGGAGACAACATAGTAATCCCTAATGGAAGGAAAAGATTGATCACTCATTGAAGGATAAACCGATTGTTGAAGATGAAATGAAACCTATGGAATTGAAAAAGAAGACAGGTAGGGTTATCTTTAAGGGTATTTGATATAATTGGGGTGAAGAAGGACATCGATCTTTTGAGTGTACACAGAAGAAATTTGGTGACTAAAGGACTACTGTATTAAATGAGAACATTCAAAATGAACCTGAATCTGAGAACTTGTTGGTTCGAAGAACATTGCTTGGTGCAAAGGAGGAACTTTGTCAGAGGAGCTATTTGTTTGGAACTCAGTGCAAGTCAGGAGGTAAAATTTGTGATGTAATTGTTGATGGTGGTAGTACTGATAACCTTGTTGCTGAGGACATGGTTTAGAAACTTGGTTTGAAGAGAATGAGACATCCTTATCCTTATAGGATTGGTTGGTTACAAGATGTTCATGCTCTAAAAGTGAGGGAGAAATGTCTTGTTGAGTTTTAGATTGGCCAGTATAAGGATCAAGTGTTGTGTGATATTGTGGAGATGAATAGTTGTCATATATTGCTCAGTAGACCTTGGTAGTATTATTGTAGAGCTATGTATTATTGTGTCAAGAATGTTTTTACTATTGAGAAGAATAATAGGAAGCTTTCCCTAATGCCTTTACTAGATACAACACTTGGTAGGAGAAACCTGAGCTTTGGTAGCCAAGATGAGTTGAAGAATTATGAAAGGATAGATAAGTATGGAGAACAAGCCTATGTGTTGCCAAGGAAATACTTGAAGAGATAGAGGAAGAAAAAGTGGAAGAGTGTGCAAGGTGAAGAGTTGAAGGGCTTGTATGTGAAGAACCAGTTCGGGGTTTATGTGTTGAATCCCAGAAGATGTTCTTCCAGCCTATGCAAACATCTTTCGGAACCTGGAGTGTCTGATGCAGGGGCATTCTAGGGTACTCAAAAAATCTACATGGTAGTGTGTTGAATTGGTTCGGTGTTACTTGGTCATAGCTTTAACCAAAAATCACCTGCTATTACATTTTAACCATTGTAAACAAATAAATCTCTTAACAGAGTGGACTAGAAAGTCTTGTAATGTCATTCATAGAGTGTACATTTGTTATCCTATCAACCCCATAGTGAATGTTGGTTGGACGATAACGGTTGGTCTAAAATCCTCTAACAAGGTCACACCTCATAGTGTGTTTGTAACCTTTAACAGGGTTGGGTCTTCACCGACCTCACTTCAGAAGAGTAAACAATTTTTGGGTTGCCGGTCCCAGGTGGTTTTTCCCTTTACAGGGTTTCCACGTTAAATCTCTTGTGTTATGTGTTGACTGTGATGATTGTTTTTTGTCATACTTTACATGTTTCATATTGGATTTGATCAGTAATTACTATATGTTATTAACTGGTAATCGGTAAAAGCACAGACATAATACTATTTTATGTTACCAAGCTATAGAATTTTTAGTAAATTGTTTTTGGATATACATTTTGTGATTGGGACTATGGATAACTGATTCAGCCCCCTCTCAGTTATTCTAACAATTGGTATTAGAGCATTGGTTTCTTGGAACAGAGTTTTAAGAACTTCACAAAGATCTCAAAATGTATAAGAGGGAAGTGTCAAAGCTAAACAAGGATAACTTCATAGTATGGCAAAGCTGAATGAAGTTGCATGTATTTGGAATTGGGAATTTTTCCCTCACACTAATGGAGAATGGCTACATTGCACCGCCCACTGGTCCCTTGACCCTTGATCAACTAAGAGATAGGCATGAACATAATGTTACTATGATGGAGATTGTTGCTGCCTATACAGATGCCAAATTTGAAGATATTAAAAATTGCACTACTGCTAAAGATATGTGAGACAAACTTGCTCAAGTTTATAGTGGTGATGTGAATGTCAAAAGAGCCAGAGCTGAAAGCTTAAGGGGAAGATTTGATGATATGAAGATGAAGGAAGGAGAAAATATTGTGTAGTACACAAATAGACTAAAAGAGGTAGTCCATGCTATTAGAGCATCTGATGGTGTTATTGACGAAGAGACAGTGGTAAGCAAAGTTCTCAGAACCTTATTGCCGATTTATGCAATCAGAATATATGAAATTCATGAAACTAGGTATGCATCTGGTAACAACCTTGCTCTTGATAATCTGATTGGTAATCTTACAACCTTTGAACTTAATAACTTTGATAATAGTGTTGTACCGTCTGTTGAATCTGCTTTTATGTCTTCTCTGAATATTGGTAAGTCTAGTAGCAGAAATAAGAATGATGATAGTGATAGCAATACTGATGATGAGCTTGATGAACTTGAAGCTCTTATGGCCAGAATGTTACCTAAAGGTAAAGGAAGATATAGAGGTAAATTACCTTTAGCATGCTTTAACTGTAAAGAGGTTGGTCATATTGCTGCTAGATGTCCATATAGGAAAGATGATGATAGAAACAAAGAACAATCTGGTGAAGGAAGCTATGGGAGAAGAGGGAATAGAAGTTATCGACACTACAATAGAGACAATTATCTTGATAATGATCAGTCTTCTTGTTTAATGATGAAAGATGAAGATGCATGGTTGTGGCATAAAAGGTTATGTCATGTGAATTTTGATAACATGATTAAGATTAGTAAAAAGAGAAAGGTTAGAGGTCTACCTAACTTATCTAATCCTAATCATGTTATGTGTCATGAATGTCAGAAAGGTAAAATGACAAAATCTAGTTTCAAAAGAAAAGATTATTCAATAAATAAATTACTTGAGTTAGTGCATACCGACCTATGTGGTCCTATGAGAACTCAAAGTTACTATGGAGACAAATATTTTATTCTTTTTGTTGATGATTATACTAGATTAATGACAGTCATGTTCTTGAAGGAAAAATCAGAGGCATTTAAGATGTTCAAGTGGTATAAAGCAAAAGTTGAGAAAGAGACTGGTAAAGAATTGTTGTGTTTAAGATTTGACCGAGGTGGTGAATTTATTTCTGATAAATTTACTAACTTTTATAATGAGCATGGTATTAAAAGATAGGTCTCTGCACTGAGGACACCTCAACAAAATGGAATAGCTGAAAGGAGGAATAGGTCAATTATTGACTGTGCGAGAACACTGATGTTACAAAAGAATATTGCTCAAACATACTGGAGAGAAGCAGTTAGCACGGTTGTTTATGTTATGAATCGAGCACAACTAAAGGACACTAATAAGGCACCCTATGAGTTATGGTTTGGCCACAAACCCACTGTAAGTTATTTTAGGATTTTTGGAAGTAAATCCTTTATTCTGAAAGATGAAAGAAATGGGAAGTTTGACTCAAAAGGTGATGAAGGGATATTTCTAGGATATTCCACTAAAAGTAAAGCATACAAGTGTCTTAACAAAGTAACTAATAAAATGATTGAAAGGACTAATATTCAGGTTGATGAGTTTGATGATAAGAATGTAGAGGAAAGCACAAAGGAACTAGAAGACTATGGTAGATTCACCTACATTGAACAACCTGAGTACCTACCAATGCTAACAACCGGTCAGCAGGAAAACAATACCGAGGAATAGAAAAGAGAAATCGACGAGCAGGAAGCACCTACCGAGAAAGAAAATGAACCTGCACAGGATGAACAAGAAAGAAGAGATCAGATACTAGAAATATTTTTTAGAAGACATCATCCTAAGACACAAATCATTGGAGATAGACAAGTTGGCATGCAAACAAGAATTAAAGCAAGACAAGGTACATGTCTAGTTTATGAATATGAACCGAAGAATGTAAAAGTTGCATTAGAAAATGATGAATGGGTTAATGCAATGAAGATGAAATAGAAAAGATAGAGAAGAACAAAACCTGGAGTTTAGTACCCAGACCCAAGGATAAGAATGTTATCGGTACTAAGTGGATATTGAGAAACAAGCTTAATGAGAATGGAGAGGTAACAAGGAACAAAGCTAGGTTAGTATGCAAAGGATATGCACAGGAGGAAGGAATAGATTATGGTGAAACTTTTGCACCTATTTCTAGATTAGAAGGAGTTTGAATGTTACTTGCATAAGCTGCACACAAAAAGTTCAAATTTTACCAAATGGATGTTAAATCTACTTTTCTGAATGGGATACTTGAAGAAGTCTACATAGAACAACCTGAAGGGTTCGTTGATCCAGACAACAAAGATATGGTATGTAGACTACATAAAGCTTTATATGGTTTAAAGCAAGCACTGAGAGCATGGTATGAGAGGCTACATAACTATTTGTTGAGTATTGGATTTGTTAGAACCAGTGAGAATAGTAATCTGTACATGAAAGAAAATTCTGATGATACTATCTTGATTGCTGAGATATTTGTGGATGACATAATATTTGGAGGACAAGATCATATATGTAAGTCATTTGCTAATGAAATGAAAAATGAATTTGAAATGTTTATGTTTGGAGAGATTAAGTTCTTTCTAGGCTTACAAGTGATTTAGCGAAATGATGGTATATTCATCACACAATCTAAATATATAAAGGAAGTATTGAAGACATTTGGCATGAAAGATGCTAAACCTGTGGGAACACTGATGGCTACTGGATGTAAACTGACTAAAGAATATGGAACTACTGAGGTAAAACAGACATTGTACCGATCCATGATTGGTAAGTTAATGTATGTAGTTCACAGTAGACCTGATATAGCACATGTTGTTGGAATAGTTGCTAGATTTTTTGCAAACCCTAGAGAGTCACACATGGTTGCTACAAAGAGAATCTTAAGATACCTAAAGAAAACTAAATATTTTGGACTATGGTATCCTAAGAAAGGCAATTTTGAACTTAAGGTATACACCGATGCTAATTGGGCTGGAAATGTGGATGATAGAAAGAGTACCACCGGAGGAGCATTCTTCTTTGGTGAAAGACTTGTTACATGGACAAGTAAGAAACACTCTTGCCTTTCCCAGTCTACAACTGAAGCAAAGTATGTTTTTGCTGCTACTTGTAATACCCCAAAAATGGGCTATAAGTTCATTAACCTCCTACATCTACAAATCGAACGAAATCAACATCGAAGTCCTAATCTAAGGCACATCTAAACATCATCGAATCCTAATTGATTATCTTAAATTCTGCATTGGGGAATATTCCTAGCAATATTTCTAATTATCTTAATTATCTTTAATTTAATGATTATTTGGCAATAAATCACATTTATCCTAAGTTTGATTAATTGAATATTTTCATATTTAATTAATTAGATTTAATATCTTGTCACTTAATTATGTAATTAAATTTAATTCTATCTATTATTAATTGTATTATTTAATTTTGACAATAAATCCAATATCCTATGAATAATTGATTAAATTCTTATTTAATTGATTAAAGCAGGTTGTCATTATTTAATAATATAGTTTTTAATAAAAGTTTGATTAAATAATTGATTATCCCATAAATCAATTATTTATTTTCAAAAATCAATTAAGTTGAGAATGAATCACTTTATTTATTTATTAAATCATAATTATCCATGTGCACATTCAAGGACCAGGTAAACTCAAATTAGAAAATCAATGCAAGTTGTTAGCTTTTTGAAACTCAACATCTTTTTGAGTTTTAAAGTTGATCTAAACTTCTAATTCAAGTTGAACTCTGCTTTTACATGATTTTTGTGACTTAATTATCTGTTATTTAAAAATAACTCAAAAATCAAGCTAAGTTATTTGAGTGATTTATGGCTTTTTCTCATGCACCTCCAAAGCCCTGGATTTCTATAAAACCAAGGCTCAGCTCTTCATAATTCATCTCTCGCAAATTGCAAACTTACTCTACAGGAATCATAGCATATCAGATTTGGAGAATTTGCACAATTGGAGCTTAAAAGATAAATTTGAGGATTCGAAGCTTTGTGAGATCAATTTCAAATTCATAGCTTTCATATTATTGTTAGAATTTTCATTCTCATATCATATCATTTCTAGATTAGCATTGCATATCAATTTTCATATTAGCATAGATTCATATCAGTTTTCATCATATTATTGCATAGAAAATATCAAAAAAATAGATTAATTGCATTCATATTTCATATCAGTTTTGCATTCAAATCCTTTGTTTAGGTGTCCTCTAGGTCACTGATCTCGATAGCAATCTGAGAACATTAATCTCGCATCTACTAGAAGGCAGTAAATCGCTTGGTTAAATTAGATTTCAATTTTGCATGATTTTGATTTGTGCTAACCTCTAATGTTTTACTGAAGTGTTGTGTCTACAGATTAGGTACAAAATTCACACACACATTTCTAGCGCCCACCGTGGGGCCCTGAAATGGGTTTCCAATTCAATTTTATCAATTTCTATCTTTTTCTCCTCAATTTCTGTGCAAAAATATGATTTTTATTTTTTGTCCGTACAATCTTCGTATGAGTTTCTGACAAAAGTCATATGATTTTGAACCCACTATCATACAATAGTTGACTGAGTGTCATTTCATCAGGTACCCACTGTCCTTTGAAGGTTGGATTGTCATTTCATCAGACACCCAGTGTCGTACGAGTTTTTGGACTGTCGTCTGGTAATAGACCCAGTGTCATACGAGTTTTGGCATCAAGTTCAACTGTCGTCTGGTAACAGACCCACTGTCGTACAAGTTTTGGTACCAGATTTCAATTGTCATTTCATTTTTGCAGGTAGTTTGTCAGATTTGATTTTTGGATTTTGACTAACAGCTAATCTTAACAGTTGGAATTCTTTGTTTTTTATTGACTCTTACTGTTTTTGATGGGAAAAAGTGCAAAGTTTGCTAAAATCAGGTAAAAATCTACTAAGTGCGTTGCGAGGATCTCAGGTATTCCACTTGTGCTGATAATATTTTGATTTTGGGCTTAAAATAAATCTCTCGTGTGTCTAGCTTGGATGATTCTTTTCATGCTTTTGTTTTACACACTTGCATAATTGATACTAGGTTGTGACCCCTTAAGGATTCATTAAGTAGTCTCAGATACTTGTGATTGATCTTGATTGCTAACTTGGGTTATTGGACTCGCTAATCTGCCGGCCCCTCATTCCACCCCGTGGTTGCAATCTCGGCACCATAAAGGGGGGGGGTCAACAGCACAGAAGCGTTAAGTGTTCCACTTGGAAACCCTTTTGTGCTTTTAGGAACTCACTTGTTTTCTAAGTTGGGGACTCATTTTTAGCTTGAGTGAGGTGTTAAGTGTTCCACCTTGTGGACTCATCTCATATTTGTTTTAAGTGTTAAGTGTTCCTCTTTCTGCTTTTTGGGTACTTTTGGTAGATTTGCTTTTGGAAACATACATCTGTGCTCACATAATAATTAGGCCCTATGAACACTATTCATGATTCTTGAGAGATTGGATTCCCAGTGAAATCCTTCTTGACGACAGAATCCTTGTAGGTAGGGAGGACACTTAGTGCATTTCACATTCAACTTGGTTAGTGCATCTTCTCTTATTGATCGATACATTCTCTCCCAGGAGAGGTTGATAGATCACGTAGGGTTGACATCATGAAATTTGGTGAATGAAAATTGGTTAGTGCGTCTTCCCTTATTTATTGATACATTCTCTCTCCAGAGAGGTTGATAGATCACATGGGGTTGATATCATAGACCTTGGTGACACAAACTTTGTCTTAGCATGTCGGATCAATCTTCTTGCTTTGTTTGGGTTAAAAGTGAAGAGGCATTAGAAACTTGGATCTGGAGCCAAGTCCCCTTGTGGTATCATACTGTGAGTCACCTTTAGAGAGGGTTAACCGTAGTGGAAAATCCCTTCACAGGGTAAACTACATTGACGGAACCTCCAGCGGTAATAGCCATTTTCGTCGTGGTAGTGATAGCTGCTATATAAATGTCCTTGTGGAAGAAATCTCCACAGGTATGGTTCATTGTTGGGTTGTCAGATCTCCCTAGCAGCTCCTGAAGATTAAGTTCTCAGACTGTGTCAAAACCCTGGTACACCAGGATTGGAGTTCACCCCTTTGGATCATAAAAGTTGCAGAGTCAAACCATTACTAAAAACCCTAGCAAGGCCAAATTTTCAATTTATAGGGTATATGTGCGTTATTGCAAAATATTTTTGGAACATACACAATTAGCGCTTTTGAGGATTAGAACGAATAAGTCACTTGATTGTTCATGCACAAGGTTGCTTTTGCCCTTGTTCATTGTTTTTAGACATGCTTGAAATCACGTGCTTGCTATTTTGCATGCTTGTTTATCTATCTGGTTACTGAAAATGAACAAATCTGTTACAATCCTCAAATCTGGACATTGAAATTTGCAAACAATCTGAATCTGTAAACTCAAAATTTTGCAAAAATTGACGTAAAATCCTTTCTGGAGTCAAAAGTCATCTCAGGAGGTTAGAAAGTCATACAAGTTTCCATCAAGTGTCATTTCATTACAACCCATCTATCGTATGATTGAGTACCCAGTGTCATATGAGTTTCCATGTCAGCAAATTCTCAAAGTCAAAATCTTGCAACTGTCGTATGAGATTTTCAACTATCGTTTCACAACTACCCAACTATCGTATGAGATTTTCAACTGTCATTTCATTGATACCCAACTGTCGTATGATCACCCACCCAGTGTCGTATGAGTTTTGATGCTAGAAAAATCTAAGAGTCAAAATCTTGCTTGCAATTGTCGTACAATTTTTGTAACTATTGTTTCACAACATACCCACTATCGTACGAGTCTGCAGAGTGTTGTTTGGGAAATTTTTGAAAGTTGTCAAAAAATTGTCAAAATTGCGAGATATTTAGCTCTTTCAGCCTAATTTCAGAATCTGTCAAACGAATCACTATGTCAAGAATAGAGCAGTAGCTATTAAGAGTCCAATCATTTTCCTAAAGTGGCCTTTTGAATCTGATTCAGCCTTTTGTTTAATCGATTTGAGTCCTTATCATCCTGTGTCAAAACCTTGTCATAACTATCAATCTTCAATCAATCATCAAAATGACTAAGTGTTGTGATATCTTGTCAGCTATCTTTTGGGAACCTACCCATACATCCAGGGCACAATATCCTTCACCCACCTCTAATCAAATCTTCAAACCAATCAAACATTGACAAGGTTGCGTCATCTAATCATCTTGATTCAATTCATTCTTCGGTTATCTGGATCTTATTCTTTTGTTTCACTTGAGGTGAATGGTGGAGACTAGAGCTTCCTCTCACAAGAAATCTATCACCACTCTCCAAACTCCAACTCTTAAGCAACTCATCAATTCTATTCTTTATGAGGACGACAGTCTTGGCAACTATCAATTGAAATTTGGTTACATACCTCCTCCATCAACTCACAGAGGTACTCAACATACCCCTCATCAATCTAATCCAAGGAGTCCACAAACTCCTACCATGTCTCAAGAAGGGACAAATTTTGGCTCTCAGAGAGCTCAATCTCAACATGGGGCAGATCAGGAACCACACCTAAAGAAATTGCTCAATATCAAAATGATGATAACTTCAAATGAATGATGAAGCATTTCTTGAAAGAAGATAGAGAAGCATACTTTTTACAACAAGCTCATCAAGGAGCTAAACTTCCTCCCAAATTTAATGTTGAAGATATCATTACGCATGAGGAAGAAACTCCAATCACAGCTATGATGAAATAGATACATGCTTTACAAGTCAAATTTAATAGCCTTGAGAAAGAAAAGGAACCCAAAGAGTTCTCCATGGAAGCTCTATGCCCTTTTCCTTTTGACAAAAAATTGTATCTTCCACCATTTCCAAAAAGAGTGGAGATGCCAAAGTATGATAAGTATGATGGACACTCTGATCCTCAAGATCATGTTAGAGAGTTTTGTACGCAATCCATGGAATTCATGCATGAACTGACCTATCTGATGCATCTTTTTCCTAGATCTCTGGGAGGAGCAGCCATCCACTGATTCTCTAGACTACCTTCTACTATCAAAACTTTTGAGGAGTTGATCAAATTGTTCTACCAGCAATACTCCTATAATATTTAGCACCTGGTCACCATGATCGATATCTGTAATCTCAAGCAATATCCAGGGGAACCATTCCTAACATTTCTCAAGAGATGGAGGAAGAAGTTCTCTCTATATGCCAGACCTATTCCAGAAATAGAAAAATTGGAAATCTTCATCAACAACCTTGTTCCAGAAATCAATTATCCTCTACAAATGCAAGATCATACATCTTTTGATAAGATGGTGGATAATGCTATCAAAATTGAAAAAGTGCTTGTAAAAAAAGGAGAAATCACACTTCAAAAAGACAAGTATGAATCTGGATCCAATTCTAAAGACAAGAACAAAAATTGGAACAAGAACAAAGGCATCATCACAGATGGTGTTGTTGACACTGTCCGTGCCCCATCAAAGGCACCAGCCTATAATCTCACTCTTGGTACTCAAGCCATTAAAGCTTCAGAACAAAAGTCTTCTCAATCATCTCAAAGGAAGCCAGAATACAAAAAATGGGATAAACATCAAAAATTTACTCCTCTAGGAGAGTCTTTAGAATCAGTTATGAAAACTCTATTGGCTGATAACATCATCTCTTTACCACCAATCCGACCAAATGCTCAGGACCCCAAACCGATATGGTGGAAGGAAAATGAATTCTGTGATTTCCATCAGAGTAAAGGTCACAAAACTAGTAGTTGCTATCACTTGAAGCATACCATTCAAGATCTGATCAATAGTGGAGACATCACAATTGACAATCCCATGAGCAATAACGATCATACAACATTCACAGAACCATTTCTGAAACATGGTCAAGAAGTTTCAACTTCTCAGCCTAATATGGGGGCAAAAGTCAACTATGCCTACCTTGGAAATAATGTTGTCATCAATATGGTTGAACCATGTCTCTCTAAAAGCTTCAATGTCATCACAATTGTATGAAGAGATAGAAATCATTCCTTAGCTAACGTAGTTACTCGATCACAAGCTCAAACACATCTGAAAGGACAAATCCCAGATTCATCAAATGTCCCTAACGTGCCCTTCAATCTTTCATCTACTTCTAAATAGAAGGCTACTTCCAAATCTTCCAATCCAAAGGATACAAGGCCTGCATCTTATAGCATTGTTCAACAAATCCAACACACTAATGCAAAAATCTCCATGTTTGAGTTGCTTCGAATATCTTACACTCATAAAGCCATTCTCGATTAAGCTTTTCTCGGTTACAATGTTCCTGATGACCTTGATTTAGATAGGTTCCAGACTATGGTTGGACATCTTACATCTCCACAATATATCTCCTTTTCAGAGCAAGATGACAACTCCTTGAGTCACCCACATAATCAGCCTTTACATATAGAAGTCTTGATCCAGAACCGTAGAGTCAAATGTGTGTTGATAGATGGGGGCGCTGGCCTAAACATTTGTTCTTACAGCTTGATCACATAATTGGGATTTTCAGAATTGGCTATTGATCCTAGAAATAAAATAACTATCAAGGCCTATGATGAATAAGAAAGATCTTCTAAAGGCACCATTGTCTTACCTATCAGAGTGGGTCCAGTTATCAAAGATACCATCTGTCAAGTGCTTCATCTACCTTTGGCCTACAACGTCCTTCTAGGGAGACCATGGATACATGAACTGCAAGCTATTCCTTCTACATACCATCAATGTTTGAAGTTTCCTTATGAAGGAGTAGAGGTTACTATCCCCGTAGATCTGAATACAACTTGCAACACCTTGAAGAAAAGTGCAGATAAGCTTGTACCTAATAATAGAGAATCTTCCATTGAACCAACTAAAGAAGCATCCACATCTAAAATGGAAGATCTTGCAAAAGAGGTTAATATCAAAGAAAATAGTATGGGAGAATATACTATCGAGCCAGTCTTATCTTTGACATCTCTCCCTATCTCACCTAAATCTTATGGGCAATCTTTGAAACAATCCAAACTAGACTCTAAAGAACCTCTTGAAGCATATAAAGAGAATTTTGTAGCAGAACAAGTATCCAAGAAAGAATTTGAAGAGGATGAGGCTGTGCTATCATGGCTGTACAAAGATGAACCTGAATCTCAAGTTGTTCAAACTGGTGACTCTGTAGTCTCCAAAATCCCTTCCAAGTCATATGGTCTAGGAGATAAATTAATAGCTAAGATGGGATATTCAAGTAAAGGACCTCTAGGAATCAGAGGAAAAGGTCTTGAGGTACCTCTCCCACATACTGGTAGAGAAAATAAAAACAAGGTTGGCTTAGGCTTTAAGAAGAAACCCTATCACCTCAAAGGTAATTGCTCTCATGTCATAGAGTAGATCGCACCAGGGGAACCTCTTCTTAAGAAAGAAGAAATAGAACCATCTGATAGTGATTCAGATAGTTCAGAACTCATCCCCTATGAAAAATTGCCTAAAGAGATCAAAGACCTTCTTGATGATAAAGATGATCCTATCAAAAGAATTAATGTAGTAGAAACACAAGAACCTACTATCAATCAAGAGATAGTTGCAACACAAGAACCAGCTAATCTCAAAAACAATCAAGAAGAGGGAAGTGGTAGTGATTCTGAGACATATTCTCATGAGTATGAATACAAATTAGAATCTGAGGGTAACCCTTCTTGGGGTATTCACCCTGACTTTACTCATATTCTAAGATTTCCTAGAGATCCTAAATCAGAAGCTGAATCAAATGACTATGAATGGGGAGCCATTCTAGAACCAGATGAAGATGAGCTTATTACAGAGAAACATGTTGATATTATTCACCAATATGCACCTCAAACCAATGTAAGTCTAGAGTGAAATGATGAACCTATCGAGTCTGATCCACCTATGGCTGAATTGGACTCCCACGATGACATTGAGCCTATTCACGAATTGGATGTCTTAAGTTGTAGTATCACCTTTGAACTCAAGTGTTAGGTTAGGACCAATGATGACAGATCCATATCCATAAATGCTATCTCCCAATCTTTCCCTACTTTGACTATCAAATATCCAGAACTTATTGGTCAAACCTCCACAAATCCGAGCCATGGTATTTATACCTTCCCGAATGACTATGCCCTCACTTGCTCCCTCAATGTAGTTGAGCCTATGATTACTTCCATCAGTGCACCCAATGTCAGCATGACCGAGTTGGACATCAAATATCTTAGTCAGAAAAACAAGAATAAAAAGAAAAAGAAAAAGAGTTCTGAGGGTGAAAACCACTGTGTGGCAGTCTCAGAACCTACAAAGGTAAAAATAAAAGATGTATCCAAAGGTGAAAACCTCTCTGAGGTGCCTAAGGATGAGATATTTAATGTCCTTCTAAGTCATTTACAAGACAGATCTCTATTTCTAATTGAGCCCACTCAATCCATCAATTTGGGTACAACAAAGGAACCACAATTGGTACATGTAGCACAATCATTATCAGAAGAAGAGAAGCAAAAATTTACAACATTCCTAACAAAGAAGAAGATCAACTTTGCATGGAAATATTCAGATATGCCAGGATTGGATCCTAATCTCATAATGCATCATTTATCTATCACTCCAAATGTCAAACCTATCAAGAAAAAATTGAGAAAGATGCATCCTCATGTTGCACTCTTGGTAAAAGCTGAATTAGAGAAGCTCCTAAATGCCAGATTCATCTGATTTATTGACTATGTAGAGTGGATCTCTAATATTGTACCTATTTCTAAACCAGATGGCTCAATCACAGTGTGCACAAACTTTCGAGATGTGAATAGAGCATGCCCTAAGGATGATTTTCAACTACCTAACATTGATATGATAGTGGACATGACTACGGGTTTCGACATGTATTCCTTAATGGATGGTCTCTCTGGATATAATCAAATAAAAATTGCTCCAGAGGACCAAGAGAAAATTGCTTTCACATGTGCATGGGGCACCTTCTACTAGAATGTCATGCCATTTGGGCTTAAAAATGCTGGAGCTACATATCAAAGAGCAATGACATCTATTTTCCATGACATGATGCATCGAACTATGGAAGATTATGTTGATGATACTTTAGCAAAATCTATTATCAAAACTGAACATCTAAAGGACTTGAGCATGATCCTAGATAGAATGGAAAAGTTTAGTCTCCGCCTAAATCCTAAGAAGTGTGCTTTTGGTGTCACTTCTGGAAAGCTCTTAGGATACATAGTTTCAAAGAAGGGCATTGAAGTTGATCTGGCTAAAGTCAAGGCTATAATAGAGATGCAGCCTCCCATGAATATCAGTCAAATGAGGATGTTGCAAGGAAGAGTTCAATCTATCAGAAGATTCATATCACAGCTAGTGGACATATCACAGCCTTTTACAAAAACATTACATAAAGGTGTGACCTTTGCATGGAATGAAGAATGTGAGAACAACTTTAACCATATCAAGAAGTATCTATCAAATCTACCTATCTTGATGCCTCCTATTCATGGGAAGCCATTGATCTTATATGTCTTCGCAATAGCCACATCACTGGGGGCATTGCTAACGCAACATGATGAAGAGAAAAAGGAAAGAGCCATTTATTATATAAGCAGAACATTGGTGGCGTATGAAAAGAACTATTCTATGATTGAGAAAGCTTGTCTCGCTGTGATCTTTGCATCACAGAAACTAAGACACTATATGTTAGCTCATACCACGCATCTAGTAGAAAAAATTGATCCACTAAAATACCTACTAAGCAAGGCTACCCTCACAGGTAGACTGGCTAAATGGGTCATGCTTCTAAGTGAATTTGACATTGAATATGTTGAAAGAAAAGCTATTAAAGGTCAAGTTATTGTTGATCAACTAGCAGATGCACCCATGTTTGATGACACACCAATGCAAATGGAATTTCCAGACTCCTCTATTATGCATCTATCTTCTAGATTATGGCAATTGTTCTTTGATGGCTCCTATACATAGAATGGATCTGGAGTAGGCATATTGTTCATAACTCCTCAAGGATACTCCATCCCAAAAGCATTCAGACTAAATTTCCCCTGCATAAACAATATTGTGGAATATGAAGCCCTTTTGAATGGTATGAAAATCGCAATTCAATGGAGAGTAACAGAGCTACACATTCATGGAGACTCTCAACTTGTTATTCATCAAGTCAATGATGTGTACCAAACTAAAGATGAAAAGCTCATTCCTTACAAGTGAATGGTAGATGATCTTAAGAAATATTTCATATCTATCACATTTGAGCAAATTCCTCGAACGAAGAACAAGGTTGTCGATGCAATGGCAACACTATCTACTTTATTACAGTAGCCTGAACATGAGCTACGCTATGAGTTCCTGGTGGAAGCACTATCTTGTCCTACATATGACTCCCTCGAAACCCGCATGATCTGCACTATTGTAGGTCATGATTCATCTCGATATAAAAACCTATTTTCCTATCTGCAAGACCAAATCATTCTCGATACCTTCAACCACCATGAAAAGAGATACCTTATCCGTAATGCCTCCCGATATGTCATCATTGGTAATGATCTATACAAATGAGGTCTAGATGGTACGCTACTTAGATGTTTAGAACGGGAAGAGTCTCAACGTGCATTAGAGGAAGTCCATGATGGTATTTGTGGGTCACACTCAAATGGTTTAACACTAGCTTGAAAACTTATTAGGGTTGGGTACTATTGGCCTGAAATGGAGAAAGAGGCTATCAAATTTGCTAAGAATTGTCAAAAGTGTCAAGTACATGGCAACCTAATTCATGCTCCAGGGAGGGATCTAATCCCCTTTACAACACAATGGCCTTTCCATCAATGGGCATTTGATCTTATCGAGATGATTCATCCTCATTCTTCTAACAGACATACCCATATAATCACAGCCACAGATTATTTTACAAAATGGGTAGAGGTGGTCCCTTTGACACAAGCAATAGGGAAACATATATCTATGTTCATATTGAACTATATCATATGCAGATATGGGATACCTCATTCCATAATCATAGATAACGGTGGGAAATTCAGGAATAAAGACCTAGATGATCTATGTGCCAAATTCAAAATCACCCAACATTGGTCTTCTATCTACTATCCTCAAAGGAATGGCCAAGCAGAGGCTTCTAACAAAAATCTATTAAAGATCTTGCATAGAACAGTAAACAAAACTGGCAAAGATTGGCATCTCATGATTAATCCAGCTCTATGGGCCTATAGAACAAGTATCAAAACACCTATAGGGGCTACACCTTTCACTTTAGTTTATGGGTCTGAGGTGGTACTACCTATTGAGGTTGAAATCCCATCACTTAGAATTAGAATGCATGGACTTGTCACCGACGATGACTACAGAGTGTCTAGGTTACAAGAACTGGAACTACTAGATGAGTGCAGACAAGCAGCGTATGATCATCTCAGAGTATATCAGAAGAGAATGTCTAGAGGCTACAACAAGAAAGTCAGACACAGAGAATTTCAGGTTGGTGATCTAGTCTTGAGAGAAAATCCTAAAAATCAATCCCATCGAGAACGCAAGGGGAAGTTTGAACCCAACTGGCTGGGTCCCTTTGTTATCACTGCTACTTTTGGCTCTGGTGCCTATCAACTCTCAATGACTGAAGGAGAACAACTTCAAGAACCAATCAACGTTATCCATCTGAAGAAATTCTACGCCTAAGGCATTCAGTCTATGGTAAAATGTCTTGAAAAAATCTTAAAATTTGGAAAAAGTCCTAAAAAATGAACATCTTGGTGAAAACCTAGCAATAGGCGCCTTGATGATTCACAAAAAAATCAAAAAATATGAAAAATTCAAAAAAAAAAATTTGAAAAATGAAAAATACAAAAAAAATGAGAAAAAGAAAAAGTGCCTTGGTGAAAACCTGGAAACAGGCGCCTTGGTAGCAAAAATAGAATCTTTGCCAAGATGGTGAAAACCTGGCAAAAGGGTGCCACTTGTTTCAAAATGCTCCATCTATCAGCGCAATCTTGGTCTTTCCTAGCTTTCAGTCTTGCTTTAGTTTGTACATATCTCCTAATTTGTTTTTGCATTTTCAGTTTTCAATAAGTCGGTTTGTCCACCAATCAGCTCAAGCGTCTATATCCTATCAATGCTTAACACTTGGGGGAAATCAATGTCATATCCTATGGTCTCCCATGTATCTAAGATGTATCATATCTAGTCAGATTCATTTTGAAGCTTCATGTGAGTCAATCAGTCAGTCTTGTCTCCAGAAAGGATTTTGCATCTACAACAACAATCAAACAACAAACTGAAAACAATCTATGCTTTTCATGCTTTTATCTCCTTGTATGCTTACTGATTCGCAATGAGATTTTTGCATATTGTTTCCCTTCGATCTCTTCGATGATTTCCTTTATAGGATTTAGAGAGTGATGACTGGGGGAATAATCTTTTCTTTGTCTTCTGCTTGTATGTGAAAATCCAACATCTTTGGAAATTTTGGATTGAAATGGTGTCCGACTGTAAGAGCCTCTATCTCGAATTGGATGGCCATGCATACCTCGACCATTGATACCTAAAAAATTCAAGGAATTTTGATCTAACTATTGTCTTTTTGAGTGAGTTCTTTCTCCTACTGTGAAACGCAATCTTACCTAAGGCTGTGAATGATAAAGGGTCACTACGGGTAATTCACATTGGATTTAGAATAATCTCTTGGCTGTTTGATGTGTTTGTCAATGCAAGGTGTATTCAGGTCATCATGACATTCATGTTTTGATGCTTATACAAATTGCTATATCAAAATGGACAAGATATTCAGGTCATCCTGGCGTTTGTGCCTTGGTGCTTGTATCTAATCGGACATTCAGAAAATAAAACCAATATTCATATGTCCATGGTTGTTTGACCAGTGGGTGTTATATTGGTTCTTGAGCATTACAAATCGATATTCATATGTCTATGGTTCCATAGCTAGTGGGCATTGTATTGATTTATTCGGTTACCTAAAAGTTCAATGATGATAACAAATCGACACATGATCAGTGAGTAGGTCCTAGGTCCTAGGGTTGCATTATCATCCTGCATGTTTGTTTGCATTTTTGCACTTTGCATGATCTCACAAATTGCTTGAACACTTAAAAGATTCTTCAATCACCTCTTCCAATCTTACAAGAGTTGAATCCCACACGAAGGTTCCTCCAATGAAATAGCAAGTAGAATCCTTTTTCGGGATCAAAATCAAAATCTGAAATCATTCATAACTACTTGCATAATCAACCTTCAATCATCACAAAAATCTAGTATTCAACTTAACTGATTATCTTACATCAAACTATCAAAATTTCAACTTGGTCAACCATGGTCAACTCATGGTCAAACCAAGTCAAACTTGGTCATCTGGACCTCTAAATGATGCAGAATGTGTTCCCAGACGTGTTTAACCACTTCTCAAATCAATTTACATGCTTCTAAACTATCAACGCTGACTTTTCTTGTCAGATTTCAATTTTCATCCCAAAGGGGGCATGGTATTGCACATCATTCAAGTCTGTAAATCAATTTCTATCAATATCTTTCATCAGTGATCAAGACAAACAATCACGTCTAGTTACTAATTCATCAAAAAAAAGACCTCATCGCTCGGGGCAAATCTATCATCACTTGGGGCATATCAGATTCATCAAGATCCATATCAATCTGGTATTCTCCTAATCTTGTAAACTGTATCAGTTTTTGCAACCATCGGATCATAGTGTTCTTTCCTTGGTTCTTCAGCAACTGAAGGATTCGAATGTGATACCTGCTAGTTCTGCTAAGACAATCGAGTCTAGAACCGGTCACTCACTTCTTTGCAATCCTAAGGTTTGGAATCAGGTGTTTTGACACTTTTTCGCAATCATAGGTTCATTTGCTGTTATAGTGAACATTAACTTTGGTCATTCAGGACCTATTATCTCCATATCAAATCTTTCAATCAGCTTCTGTCTCATATCAATTTCAAACATCAGTTTCATATCTTTATCAAACACAGACTATCTTTGAACCACTGTGCTTCGCACAGTAATTCAAAGAGGGGAAAATGGTAATACCCCAAAAATGGGCTATAAGTTCATTAACCTCCTACATCTACAAATCGAATGAAATCGACATCGAAGTCCTAATCTAAGGCACATCTAAACATCATCGAATCCTAATTGATTATCTTAAATTCTGCATTGGGGAATATTCCTAGCAATATTCCTAATTATCTTAATTATCTTTAATTTAATGATTATTTGGCAATAAATCACATTTATCCTAAGTTTGATTAATTGAATATTTTCATATTTAATTAATTAGATTTAATATCTTGCCACTTAATTATGTAATTAAATTTAATTCTATCTATTATTAATTGTATTATTTAATTTTGACAATAAATCCAATATCCTATGAATAATTGATTAAATTCTTATTTAATTGATTAAAGCAGGTTGTCATTATTTAATAATATAGTTTTTAATAAAAGTTTGATTAAATAATTGATTAACCCATAAATCAATTATTTATTTTCAAAAATTAATTAAGTTGAGAATAAATCACTTTATTTATTTATTAAATCATAATTATCCATGTGCACATTCAAGGACCAGGTAAACTCAAATTGGAAAATCAATGCAAGTTGTTAGCTTTTTGAAACTCAACATCTTTTTGAGTTTTAAAGTTGATCTAAACTTCTAATTCGAGTTGAACTCTGCTTTTGCATGATTTTTGTGACTTAATTATCTGTTATTTAAAAATAACTCAAAAATCAAGCTGAGTTATTTGAGTGATTTATGGCTTTTTCTCATGCACCTCCAAAGCCCTGGATTTCTATAAAACCAAGGCTCAGCTCTTCATAATTCATCTCTCGCAAATTGCAAACTTACTCTACAGGAATCATAGCATATCAGATTTGGAGAATTTGCACAATTGGAGCTTGAAAGATAAATTTGAGGATTCGAAGCTTTGTGAGATCAATTTCAAATTCATAGCTTTCATATTATTGTTAGAATTTTCATTCTCATATCATATCATTTCTAGATTAGCATTGCATATCAAGTTTCATATTAGCATAGATTCATATCAGTTTTCATCATATTATTGCATAGCAAATATCAAAAAAATAGATTAATTGCATTCATATTTCATATCAGTTTTGCATTCAAATCCTTCATTTACGTGTCATCTAGGTCACTGATCTCGATAGCAATCTAAGAACATTAATCTTGCACCTACTAGAAGGCAGTAAATCGCTTGGTTAAATTAGATTTCAATTTTGCACAATTTTGATTTTTTCTAACCTCTAATGTTTTACTGAAGTGTTGTGTCTATAGAGCAGGTACAAAATTCACACACACACTACTAACTATTCAAATATTGTTTATATCAAGAAAGTGTTGGAAGGTATGAATGAGGTAATCACTGAGCTGGTGATTATATATTGTGACAACACTAGTGCTATTAATAGTTCAAAGAATCCAATGATTCACTCTAAAACAAAGCACATATCTATTAAGTATCACTACTTAAGGGAACAAGTATAGGAGAAGCGAGTGAAGCTAGAATTTGTTACATCAAAAGAACAACTTGCTGACATATTTACAAAGTTTCTACCGAAGGATACATATGAATACTTGAGGACTAGAATTGGGGTTCGTCCCCTATCTACCGATCACTAAGGTGATATCAAGGTTGCATCAGCCTAATCTTATCAGAAGATCATACATGTTGATGCAGTAGAGTTAACAATTTGGATTTCTATCTAAGGTTGTGAAAGGTTGAAGAACTGGAATAGATTTGCATAACAGTATACCGAGATACAGAGAATGCACCAGACAATAGAGAGTTACATGGCTACTATAGAGCTGTATGTTTTTATTGTTCCTTGGCATTGTTGTCAAAGGGAGAGAGATCTCAATATGGATCCAAAGACAAAGGGAGAAAGATACAGAAAAGGGAGAGCATTGAAGATCAGTTACTAAGAACAGAAGAAAACCTGCGAGCTAAAAAGATCATATCTGCAGAAGTTAGTCTGCACTTGCAAATGCTTTTATGTAACGTAGTGATTAAACATATTAAGATAGGGAGAGCTTGTACCGAGTTACAGCATTTGTTGACAAAGTTGTAGAAAACATGTTTGGTATGTGTATGGCATATTTCATATTGCTTGTGTTGCCATCAATGCCAAAGGGATAGATTGATGAACTACAACTGATTTGGATAAATTGCATGACTTGAAGATCTGTGATTTTAGATCACTAAGTAGCTGATTAGGTATGTAAGATGATTAAATCAGTAATAGGTTGTCATTAATGTCAACTAGTTTTGACAATACTTATCTTGTAAGTTACTATACCCAAACATTTGTAGAAGGAAGAAGAAAAGAGATGAAGAATAGATATATCTACATGAAGAAGATGGATATGATAGATATGGATAAGGAATACATTAGGTAACTTATGAATGAGTCGATGATCTTATGTTATTGACTTGATTATGTTGCATTCATCTATGATGAAGGATAGAGAAAAATGCACAAAGCAGTGTGGTCGGTTAAAGAACCATTTCAGTATACACCGACACAGTGTAATGTATACCAAGCACAATATAAACCAAGCTTGTGTTCACCAATGCATTTCTTTGTTAACCGAGCAGGAGAAAAGAACTAAATGACTAGTTTAGTCGATGGAATTTGATGAGTTGTAAAGTACTCTGTAATCAAAGTTGAAGATAATGTTTGTTACGAAGATCAATGGCTAACATAATTCTAAGAAGATCTAAGGGATTGAAATAAAACATGTTACTAACACATCAGCCGAGGAAGGTTTAAGCGGCAAAATCTGATAGATGGAATTAAAATGGTTTACTTGTCTATTTAAGAGACTAGGATTTCATTATAAAACTCATGCCAGAAAAAGGAGACTGCAAAGATATCATGTAAACAAGCTTCATGCATGCCTGATCAGACTAGTTAAGGAGAACTAAACTACAGAGATTACCGAGCGTCAGAAAGCTATAACCAAGCGACAGTAAGTTACTGAATATTGATTGAAATAGAATTGATATATTGATCAGAGGATTTGAATGAGCTTAATATAGATTTGATAATCTACAATTGAAGTTGTGTTGTAATCAGATCACCTATTGTTACATTTTAACCATTGTAAACAGATAAATCTTTTAACAGAGTGGACTAGAAAGTCTTGTAATGTCATTCATAGAGTGTACATTTGTTATCCTGTCAACCCCATAGTGAATGTTGGTTGGACGATAATGGTTGGTCTAAAATCCTCTAACAAGGTCACACCTCACAGTGTGTTTGTAACCTTTAACAGGGTTGGGTCTTCACCGACCTCACTTCAGAAGAGTGAACAATTTTTGGGTTGTCGGTCCCAAGTGGTTTTTCCCTTTACAGGGTTTCCACATTAAATCTCTTATGTTATGTGTTGACTGTGATGATTTTTTTTTGTCATATTTTACATGTTGCATATTGGATTTGATTGGTAATTACTATATATTATTAATTAGTAATTGGTAAAAGCATAGACAAAATACTATTTTATGTTACCGAGCTACAGAAGTTTTAGTAAATTGTTTTTGGATATACATTTTGTGATTGGGACTGTGGATAACTGATTCACCCCCCTCTCAGTTATCCTAATAGGAACTCAGTGAAACCTCTAGCACTCAGTGGAACTTGTACTTGGTGATGTATGTGGTGCTCAGTCGATGTGCTTGCTTGGTGATGCTTGTGTTGCTCGGTGATGATTGGCGTGGTTGGTTGTTTCACTAACACTCAGTTGTTTCTCTAGCGCTAGGTAGTTCTGGTTTATTGACTGGAGTTCTTGGAGATTTGGTTGGCCGACTTGGTGCATTTATTGTTGGTATCTTTTGTTGTATTCTCCTATGTATATCTAAAGGCCAAAATTGATAATTAAATGTTTGTAAGGCTATTTGTGAGCCTACTGTTGTTGCATTTAATATTTGTTTGTAATAGAAGTTGACTTGGCTTAGGAGTTAATTATTTCTTCCAGCCAACTTGTGGTTGAGGAAATGTATTTAAGGAATGTTTGGGTAGATGTTTAGGGAGCCAGTAAGTAAGTAGGGTAGCAGATAGAAGGATAGATTTCAATCCTGTGAGATCTTGAAGATCATATTGTTATCTGATAGTTTTAATAGCACAGGTAGTGGTTTGCATGCTTGGAGACAAGGAGATTTCTTGGAGGCTTGCGAGCTCAAGTTTAGATCTGCCTTAGGGTTTCCATCAGTTGTTGATTGTTTTAGAGCTAGAATAACTAGAAGATTGCAGAAATACTTTGATTATATTTGGCCCTAACCTGGAAGGCTTACAGTCAGGCATGTTAATGAAAATTCAATTGAAACATTATCTTATTGTGTTATTCTGCATTGTTGGTGTTTGGCTGGAAGTTTGGACTATCCTTAATTGGATCCTCCTTACCTGTCCTATGTCATTTTGTCAATTGTAACTAACAAACTACCTACTCCCCCTAAGAATTAGACCACATTAACCCAATAGTAAAAGGATATACCTTGAACATCTCTTCTTGGATAGATGCACTATCTTGTGCATCTATTTATAAGAAGTGGAAATGACCCCCTAGATTCTCCATGATATATACTCAAAATTATCCTTAGAGATTTCCTTTATGAAGATATCTGTGATATGATTCTTTGTGGGAACATACTCCAATATAACTTATGGGTGACCCCACAATAGTGGCTTACACTTTTTTTAACATCCTGATTTTTGTTGAAATTACACATTTTTGAGAAATACGATGATTTAAGCCTTGAGAGGTACCATTTGAAGGAATTAACTTAAATACTTAGATATAATCTCTCTACTCCTCATTCATACATGCAATCGAGTCTCATTTGTACCTATCAAAATTTTGTCAAAAAATCACTTTGACATTAGCTTTTTGGGGGATCAAATGAATTCATTTGACAAACCCATATGTAAGATGGTACTACTCAAAGAAATATTTTCAATGATTACGATTTTAATATATATTGATTTTATTATGACTTTGTATTTTTAGTTTTACTAAACATAGGTTTTGCACCATATATCAATTTCTATGTTCAATTCTTATCGAAAAATAGTAAAACAAGTAAAATAAAATAAAGAATATCTAAACACTAGGTATTTATGTTATTATTCTAACAAAAAAGAATTTTGATATTTACAAAACAAGTTAGGGGTGGACAAATGAGTTTATGTCTAAATTATAGTTAATATCACTTTAGAACTTAATAAACTATAAAATACTCAACCAAATAAAATGAAACCAATTGGATACACTAGATATCGATGTTACAAACCTACTTTAAAAATAATTACATTTTTATCCTTTCTTTAAAAAAAGTTATGCTTGAACAAATGATTGTCACTCTTTAAATTTTTTTAATAGAAACTACTTTTTGAAGGAGATATAAAAATGGACACAAATCAATTCCAAATTTATTTAAAAATATATACTTACAATCTACAAAAAAAATTCTTAAAATCACTAGTTCACATAATCTTCAAGTTCCTAATGGTTTCACAGAAATAGGTGTCTGAATGCAAAGTTTTTTTTCTAGAATGTTTATTTCACTGTCAAAGTTAGCAAAAAAGTATAACCCGCTATTATGGGACCACCCTTATAGCACTTGTATTTTCACACATAATTAGAATATGTTCATCATACACCACCTCGATGTCCTTTATAGTTTTCTTCATCCAAAAAACTTGAGTGCAACAAGAAGCTGCAAAAATATAATCAACTTATGTTGTGGATAAGGACATTGAGCCTTGCTTCTTACTAAACCAAGATATCAACCTATTTCCCAAGAAAAATGCATTTTCACAAGTACTTATATCATTGACACAACCTTCCCAATCAACATCTAGTATGTATTTAATGAGATGTTAACATTTTTTTCTATATCCCAACCCATAATTTAGAATTCCCTTCAAATATGTAAATATTCTTTTGACATCCTTCTTATGTGATTTCTTGGGATTGGCTTGATATCTTGAAACCAAACATATTGCATGAATTATATTAGGTCTATAAGGATTAAAATAAAATAATCCTCTAATCATAGACCTATAGAGAGTTTGATCAACAAAATGAGACTTGTCATCTTTTCTCAAATTATAACTAGTAGGCATAGGAGTACTTACTAGTTTTGAATCTTTCATACAAAAAAAAATTAACATTTATTTAACATACTTAGATTGAGAAATAAATATTCCATTACCCATGTGAGAAAATTTAATTTCAAGGAAGAAAGACAATTCACCAATAATAGACATCTCGATTTAGTTTTATATTTCTTCTACAAATATTTTGCACATAACATCATCTCCTCAAAAAATGATGTCATCAACATACACCACGACTATCAAAAGATTTTCTTCCTCAACCTTAATAGAAATATTCTTATATGTAGTACTTTTCTTGAAACCTTCATGAAGTAAGTACTTGTCCAACCTTTCATACCAAGCCCTAGGGGCTTCTTTGGGACCATAAAAATCCTTTTGAAGTCTACAAAAAATGTCTAAAGTGTGAGGTCTCACCTCGACCTATTGTAGCATTATTGAGACATTTGTATTGTGATACTTTATGGCTTGATATTTTGATACACTTATGATCAGTTTGACAATGACTCATGTTATTTATGTCCTTTGATGATTTATATTTCATGGATCTTACTTGTAATGTTGATTAGGGTCCAGATCATACTTGTTGATTTATGTTATACATGCTCAGATACGTATTTTGATGAGAAAGATTTAATAATGGTTAGATTTAATTGTTACATGAAGAGTTCTTTAAGTTTAAGAAATAGTATTTATGAAGACATCATGATGTTATAATTTTGCAAGTGCTATGTTTGAACATTATCTTAAAAAGGAAAGTGTAGCTATAATTTGATTTATGCGTGTTGAATAATGTCTACAATTGTGTAATATTAAATTGTTATATACTTATATTTAATTTTTCCCTAGACTACTAATGCTCGAGTTTAGTGTGCAGGAAAAAAAACCATGGAACTATTCAAAGAACTAGGGCTAAAACTATGTGCAATTATGAAAGTCAAGGTTAATCTATTGAAGAGGTTGAAACCTTGTTGTAATGTTTTTTATTTATAAACATAATTTGTATATAAGTTATTAGATTAAATTCAATTTTTTTATTTAGACATGTCACTTGTAATGTGGAGTGTATTTTATGGTGTCACTTGACACTTGTAATGTCTATGTGGATAGTGACATGTCAATTAGGGTTTGGCAAGAGTTACCCAACCTAGTAAGTTACCTAAGCTTAACCACTTGCTTATAGATGTTTTATAAGGTCCCCATCAAGTTGAATTTTGAATTCAAAATCTAGTTGAACTTTAGAGGGATTAAAAGTGACCCTAGGATTCTTTTTTAGTAAAAATAGGCTAACCATGTGGGGGTACCTTAAGTTAGGGGCTAGATTTTTCCTATAGGAAAGTCTAGATCACATTTATGGCACTCCAAAAAGGTTTCTCTTCAAAAGTGGTGAAAATGGAGAAGGCCACATGCTACTGACTTGTTCCACACTCCTAATTAAACTCACCATTATGAGAGGGGGACAAGAAGTAAGGCCAAGGACTAGTAGTCAACTCACATTAATTGCTAGAGGATGAGTAGGATTTTGGAGGCATTTTTAGAGGGCTTTGTGAGACTTAGTGGTTGTTCACCCACTCTCTAATTTTAGAGACATTAAGGGTTTTGGGATTGGAGAATGAAGACAAAGAAAAAGGAAAAGGAAAAGGAAAAGGAAAAGGGCTCTTCTCAAACCTCATTTTTCATTTGCATAGGAGCAAGGTTGGTGCTCTTTCCATGAAGGAGATATTTCTTTTCAAGTTTAGATTAGTTGTTGTTGTGTAAAATGCATATGTATAATTGTATATGTAGAAATGTTTGTATTTCTTGTCATGTAGATTGTTGTTGATGTGGTGTATGAGTGAAGTATGAAGATTTTTCATTTTGCTTCTTGTATATTTTGATTGGTATGTTGTTCATGGGTGTACAAGGCATCACTCACCCTTGGGAGGGAAGTAGTGGCCTTGGGTGAAGGGGTTAGTTGGGCTTTCCATTGAATTTGAGAGCCTCTTCTCTTGGAGAAGAGAGGAATTTCATGGAAGTATGGACTCCATGAAACCATACATACATTTTGCATTTGGGGCAATAGGGAGTGAATGTTTGTGGGAAATAAAATGTGTTAATGTAGCTATGGAAGGCTTGAATATCTTATATTTGTTATTATTTTTATATGGAAATATCCTCTTTGAAAATCCCATCTTCACCCTCTTCTATGGGTCCATAGGTGACTCTTTGTGAAGCCAAGTTTTGTGGGAGTTTAATTTTTTTTTGATGTGTAAATACTTTTGTGAGGTTATGTGTGTATGTAATCCCATTTAGCCTTGGTTCTCCAAGCTCGAGGGTGGTCTCTTAGAGACCTAAGATGGGAGGTGAGCACTCCACGGTTATTCTCCTTTTGTTGTAGGCTTTGGAGATCAACATATGATTGGGAAATCTTGAAGGAGTCCTCATATTGGGATGCTTGTTGTCACTTGTATTGGAATGACATTCCAATCTCCATTATTGCAAGTTGTAAAATTTTATGTGTAATATGTTATTGAGTGAAGTGATTTTGTTCATTATTGAAAGGGTTATTGTTAAAAGAAGTGTATTTTCTCAAAGGAAATGTAAGAAGTATATTTTGAAAACAATAAAAAAATTATGTTTATATCATCTTCGTGTTACTTCATTTTATTGAAACTCCAAGGAATGATTGTTTGTAGTATTCATTATCAAAGAAAATTTGATTGAAAATTATGTATGAATGTGTTTCATGATGTTGATATTATGAAGGCAAAATGAAGAAACGATTTAGTTTAATGTTTCATTGTTAAACAAATTTTAGATTTTAAGTTGCATGTTTATTATAGACATTAGAAGAATTTTCACTATGTGAGTTGTGCAATTGAATCCAAAAATTAAAACCTCAATGTTACCAAGTTAAAAAAAACATAGTGGATCACTCAAAAAAAAATTAAGTGAAAAGCCAAGAAAAAAAACTCAAAATGAAGACCTATAGGTCTCTGGAAAATGTATGGGAAAAAAATAAATTCCCCATACACTTCCAAAAAACCACAATCCTTAAAATAATAATAAAATCCTTCCACTTGTTAGAAATAAAACAATATAATACATGCATTGTAAATGAGTGTTCAAACTTGGGTGGGACCCAGCTGGGTCGCCACCCTGGGAAGCCCAATTAGAAGCTTCAATAAAATATATTAGTTTTTAAAAAGAAAATATTTCTAAATTTTTCATTTTTCAAAAAAAATATTTATATATATTCAAAATATATAGTAATGTGCAGCTTATGTTTGGTTTTTCTATTACTAAGCATGTTTACACTCTTGATATCATTACTGGTTTTATTGATGGGCTCCGCAAAGATGCTAACCTATTTTGGCAAATTCTTTCATCTTTCATCCTTTGGTATATTTGGAAATTGAGAAATAAATCTAAATTCCAAGGCACTGATAGGACTCTTACTGGATTTTTTAGAAAACTCACCCGTTACAAAATTGCTTCGCAAGTCTGTTGTGTGTTGAATCTGGAGAATAAGAAGTTTTTCATGTTTCTCCATGATGGACATGCTTCTATGTTCATCTATGAGATGAAGGATGGCTTCGAGTGGGCTACCATTGTGGACAATCAGACGGCCTTTGATGTTGTGCTTGGGAAGCTAATTCAGGACATTAGAGACAATAATGGTCCCAGATTTGATAAGCTAGATATGTTCTCTCAGATTTTGGAGCGAAAGAAAGTGGTTTGGATGGAAGGTTCTCTTGGCTGGACCACATGGATTGAAAATCTTGATGATGTCCTTCACTAGAGCGTTCTCTTCTTTTTTGGATGATCCCTCATGCTGTTACATTTTGTAATTATGTATTAAATGCTTGTTTAGTGGTTTTTTTCTAGCTGATACTCTTCGATTGGTGGGTTGACGCCTAGCCTCCCCTCTTTGGATGTAATCTTTTTTCTGAACTCTTGATCTTTAATATAAAAAAAATAGCTTAATATGTATATATATATATATATATATATAAGTTTATTGGGAAGGGGTTTGACCCCCCCTGACCCATACCACCGGTTGGTAGGCCCTATCATAGTAGGGTACTGCTCTTCCACTGGCAGGCAGGCCTTGCCAAGGTAGGGTACCCACTGCCATCGGCAAGCAAGCCCTGCCATGGTAGGTACCCGCTATCATCGACAGGCGAGCCCTGCTACGATAGGGTACCCGTTGTCGTGGCAAGTGGAACCCACCACCATCCCCTCAAAAGGGGTTTAATTTATTTTGTTTTTAAAAAAATTATTTAATATAATTCATTTTTAATTAATTTCATTTTTATTTGTTTTTAAATTTTAATTTTAGTTAATTACTAAATAACTATTATATTTTATATATAACAATTATATTATGTGAGCTTATAATTAATAATTTTTTTATTAACGTTTATTTTTAAGGAATTAATAATTCCCTTTAGAGTTATTTGTTAATAATTAACAATTAATATATATAAGATGAATACATATATGTATTAAATAATTATTAATTAATGTATTCTTGTTAAAAAAAAAGGAGATTTCTTCACATCAATTTAGAAGTAATTGTTTGATTATCGACTAAGGGAATGTAACACTTGAGCTACTTATCACATATTCTTTGGGTTAAAATTTTAAATTTATATATATTTTTTAGTGATAGCTAAATAACATCCTGGTAATGCATATGATCATAACAAATATGATAAACATAAACCCTAGAGTTTTAAGCCATTTATTTAATAAACTAGATAATCCTATGTAGTGCACATATATATTTATACCAATTATTTCTAGCCACTAGTTTAACTTCGTTCAAATACTTTTCTTCCCCTTGTTAAATTAATAAATATGTATTAATAATAAACCCCTATGGGGCATTGTGTGTGTGTCTATATATATATATATATATATACCTATATATATATATATATATACCTATATATATATATATGTGTGTGTGTGTGTGTGTGTGTGTGTGTATAGACACACACACACACATATATATAGGTATATATATATATATAGGTATATATATATATAGGTATATATATATATATAGGTATATATATATATATATATATATATATATATATATATATATATATATATATATATATATATATATATATATATATATATATATATTTATACCAATTCTTTCTAGCCACTAGTTTAACTTCGTTCAGATACTTTTCTTCCCCTTGTTAAATTAATAATTATGTATTTATAATAAACCCCTATGGGGAATTGTGTGTGTGTGTGTGTGTGTGTGTGTCTATATATATATATATATATATATATATATATATCATCTCTTAATACATTGTTTCGTAATGTTGAAAACTAACTTGTTTTTATATATATAATATATGTGATGTTGATATATTGATATATATACTATGTATATGTATAACTTGGATACTAGGATTTATTCATCAATAATTTTGAACTAGGTTGCAGTTGGGCATATCATAGGCGATTATTTAGTCAAATAGAAAACCTTATCTAAACTTATACCTTTAGTATCATCAGAAAACTTGTTCAGTGGGATCGGTTGGGGTTAACCAACCCTAGCCGTATCATAGAGGGAGATTGGCCAACCCGGTTATGTGAGTGAGATCACCACATGACCACATTGTTCATGATGTCCCTCACTTGTCATCACTGTTATCCCAACCTAGCATGAACTCCTTCATCGTAAAACTTTAGTTTTTAAAAAAAAAATTGTGCATTTTGCTTAGTTTATTTTGGGCATGACAGAGATCTTCTAATAGCTAAAACCCATCAATATTTTCACGCAACAAAAAAAAATGAAATTGGTGCCTAAAATAGCACTAGAATTTAGTACATTTTAGTGTATGGATTAAGAAATTTTGTCGGTGCAAAACTGAGCACCCAAATGCATGTTGTTTTCAGTGCCACAATTAGTGTCTTTATTAGCACTAAATTTAGTGTTGCAACTTTTATAGTAACAATTTTTGCATCAAAAAATGAATCAATCAATAGCGTCCCTTTTGCACTAGGAATGGCACTAGGAAGATTAACGAAATTGTACCCCATATTACTTCTCTTTTGGCTTCTTTATTGACACCAAATTTTGCTTCCATTATGATGTCCTTTGTTTCTTCTAGTCTAGCTTACAATTTTGCTTCTTGTGTTGCTTCTAATTTTTCTTCCAGTTTTGCTTCCAATTTTTCTTATGGTTTTTCTTCCAGGTTTTCTTTTAGTTTTTCTTCTAGGCTTTCTTCCAAGTTTTCTTCTAGTTTTGCTTCTAGGTTTGCTTCCAATTTTGCTTCTAGTTTTTCTTTGTTTTCTACTACCTTTTTTCTTCTAGTTTTTCTTTCATTTTTCCTTCCAATTTTGCTTTTTCTTTTGTTTCTTGTGTTGTTTCCAGGTTTTCTTCTAGTTTTTCTTCTAGGTGTGCTTTTGGTTTTTCTTCCACTTTTCTTTCTACTTTTTCTTCCTCTTTTACTTCTTTTTCTTCCAATATAGTGTCGCTTGTTTCATCTATCTTTGCTTCCATTTTTACATCTTTTGTTGCTTCTAATATGGCTTTTATTATTACATATTTTGTTGCTTCTGAATTGATTCCATTATTACTCCTATGTTTTCTACCTAAATTGCTTCTATTTTTGCTTCCTAGATAGTAACACCAAGTTTTTCTTCCAAGATTATTTCTAGTTTGATTCTAGTTTGTCTTCCATTTCTTCTTTGTTTTTTGCTTCTAAAAATGCTTTTATTTTTCTTCCATTTCTTATTAATTTAATATGTTTTATTTTAATTTAATTAGTTAAATATATCATGCCTCTTAAACAACTTATATAATTAAAGATGACAAGGAGCTGAAAGAGCTCAAGAAATCTATTGACCATATGCAGATAATGGTGGTCCAAGCTGGGGACCTTTTGAAAAGTATTTAGTTGTCTCTTTTTGTTGTCCTATCTTTTTGTTGTGTTGTCCTTTCTATTTCTTTTGGTGTAGCTTTTTGTATATGGGTAGTTGTTGTTTATTTTTCTATTGTTTTTTTTCTTGGGTATTGTGGCACAAAATTTGTGAAGCTTTTAATGGTTTATCTTTGAGCACTATGTAAAAAGTTTTGGGTCCTTTCAAAACCTACTTTTACTTAATCAAAACTTATATGATTATAGAATAATTCATATTGCATTTGAAATATTTTATAAGATAACATTTATAAATAATTTTTAGAGAAATAGACATCCATACAGCTTAACAACATCATTATTTTCTCAATAAAATATGTTTATTTTTTATAATTATATAATAATTGGAAAATATTTACACTCTTCCATTCATGAAACTCCTATAGAAATACCCTCCATATTGACACCAAGAAGCTTCACATCAAAAGTGTAGAGCTTCAACTGCATTTGACACTAAGAAGATACACATCAAAATTGTAGAGAGTTAATTGCGTTCGACACCAAGAAGTTGCACATCAAAATTGTAGAACTTCAACTACATTTTATCCACCCCTACCCAGATACATACTACCTAGATACATACAAATCCAACATCCCCAATATCAACAACATAGAGTTGCACCACAAAAATACAGAACTTCAAATTGCATTCCAATCACCCCTACTTTGATACATTCTACCTAATTACATACATGTTAGGAATGAATGTTGACTATGTCCTATGGGGGAGTATTTGGAGTCATTCTGTAGCAGTTGTATGTTGCATTCATGCATGTGGTTGTCATTGATGTCAACATAGTGATCTACTAGAGATTAGCAGAGAAGAAGACAGTGTTTGAATTAGCGCACGTGGAGTATTGCAGATCAAGCTATGCAGAGTTGATGACTTACTCTATATTGTGTCCTAATATCATGGTCAAGAGCACGTATGGAAATTCAATTGTTTATGACTATTGTGTGTAATTCAATGGAAGTAGTATTCAAGCAGTGTTCATGAGAAGCGGCTTGTGGTAATTGGATGATATCTCCTAATCAGGATAGAATCTAGGCATGCAAAGTTGTACATCTAATGAAGACATTGTGATAGTGATGTGGACATGATAGCATGGTCAGAGGCCACACGAGTGAAGACTTGTTTTATTTGAAAGATGACAATTTTTATGTAATTATGGAATATTATGTAATGTATGAAGGTTTATATTTTGTAATTGGTTAAACCTTGTTGGCCAATTCATTTGTAATTATTTGAGTGTGGCATAAAGGAAGGATTTTTTTCCTTTATTATAATGTAAGGAATATAGATGAGAATTGTGGAATTGAGCAATATATGTTGTAAGAGGATATGTGAATTGTAGAGATCTAGTATTGAGATCTGGTGAAGCAGTTGGTGTGGTTTGGCACAGACAGAGGAAAAAAGATAAGTTGATGAGATCAATAATTATTGGTATTATTCTATTTGGATAATATAGAGATCATTTGGACAGTGTGTCCAGTGATCTTTCCCTTGAAGCTGTTTGGACAGTGGGTCCTTTTGTCTTCCATAACTCTTAACCAGGTTAGAATCTTTTAACAAGGATTCAAAGTCTCCTAGCAGGGACTCATATGTACTGATTTTATTTCATAAGGCTGCTAATAGATTCCATCCTCTCACAAGGAATTTTAATATTGGGACATCTTTTGTGGCCATCATTCCCACTGAGGTTTACTCTCTGATCAAGAGGTTCCCTAGTCAACATATCTTGTGCTATTGTGTTTCTATGTATGTTTATCTTTCTATGGTTGTTGTATATATTGATTACATGGTTTAAATTTGTTAATGGTGATAAAATTTGTATTTATCTGATAACTAATTCCCTCCCCCTCTCAGTTATCTTGGTGGACTTTACTTTCCAACAATTGGTATCAGAGCAGCAGGTCCTTGAAGGAAAAGTTTAACAACTTAAAGAGATCTATTGAGAGTAATTTTAGGAAAGAAATCCCTAAGTTTGATGTAGTAAACTATGACAGTTGGAAAGAAAAGATGAGGACATGTTTGCTATGTTTAGGACTAGGATACTGGTTAATCACAAAGAATGAGAAGACTATCATTGAAGAAGACAAAATTAAAGAATGTAATAATGAGGAAAGAGATATGTTCATGTGTAACATACTTGCCAGAGAAGCACTCTTATCAGCCCTTCCTAAGAGTGAATATAGTCAAGTAAAATATCTAAGGACATCTCATGAAATTTGGTTAGCTTTACAATCTACTTTTGAAGGTGATATACATGCAAAAATAGTCAAATTACATAATTGGATATGTGCATTTGAAGATATAAGAATGATGTAAGATGAATCTGTTAGAAGTTATATTGGTAGAGTGTCAAAGATTGTTGTAGGTATAAAATCTTGTGAAGGAAATAAGACTGAGAATGAAGTAATATGGAAGATTCTAAAGATATTAACTCTTGTATTTAAGCATACAGCACAAATGATTGAACAAGTTATACCTTGTACTGAGAGCTTTACTAGAGAAATTCTTCTTGGAAGATTAGAAGCAGCAGAGATAAGCTTGAGATAGCCAGGAGATCTACCTAGAATTGAGACAACATTCAATGCACTTAGTGTTCACCCTCCTTGTCAAGAAGCATTAGTGTAAGTGGATATTATGCTACTTACAGCAGATCTAAGACCGAAGAAGATAGAAAGATTGAGGAAGGAATTTCCTTTCTTGTGAAAAGAGAACCTGAAGATAAGAAAATCTTTAAATGTTGGACTTGTCAATAATATGGTCATTTTGCATCTAAATGTCCTAAGAGAGAAAAGAAATATAAGAATAACTTTAAACCTAGAAGATCTAAAGATTTTTACTATGCTAATGATGAAGAATTTGAGGCTAGTATTGAGAAATTCTTTAGTGAAAGTGATAATGAGAATGATGACATAGGATTTGTAGCAATAAAAGAAGAAAACTTTGAAATTGAAGTTAGAGAAGAAAAAGCCTTAGTTTCCCAAGTAGAAAAGAGATCTGATTGGATTATAGAAAGTGGTTGTTTACATCATATGACTAGAGACATGAAGAAGATTATAAAGTTTAACAATTATGATGGAGGAGTTGTTAGAGTTGGAAACAATGCACCTTGCTTGATAAAAGGAATAGGATCTATTACTCTTGATGGAAAGACTAACACTGATCATGTTTATTTTGTGGATGGATTGAAACATAATCTTTTGAGTGTTGGACAGTTAGTTGATAAGGGATATCAACTGTGGTTTACTAGGAAAACTTGTGTGATCAAGGATAAGGATGGTAATTTGATTGGAACTGGATTAAGAACTAGAGGTAATGTATTTTAGTTGAATCCTGTAGAGATGACATGTTTGATTACTAGAATTGATGATAGTTGGTTATGGCACAGAAGGTTTTTTCACATAAACTTTGATAACATTGTGAAAATTAGCACTACACTTGCAGTAAGAGATTTGCCTAAGATTATGAAACCTACTAACATGATTTGCAAAGAATGTGTGATGGCTAAGCAGAAGAGAAGTTCATTTCCTAGTAAGAAGTTCACATCAGCAAAGAAGTTGGAAATTGTTCATACAGATTTGAGTGGTCCCACAAGGACTAGAGGATTCTATGGTGAAAGGTATTTTATTATTCTTGTTGATGACTTTACTAGAATGATGTGGATTGCATTTCTTAAAGAAAATTTTGAAGCATTTGATAAGTTTAATGTAATTAAGAACAAAGTTGAGAATGAATCTGGAATGAAGATTAAATCTTTAAGATTAGATAGAGGTGGAGAATCTACTTCAAAGGAATTTAATACTTTTTGTGAAGTGAATGGTATTAAGAGATAGTTTTTAGCCCCTAGAACACCTGAACAAAATGGTATTGTAGAAAGAAGGAGCATATCAGTAACTGAAGCAGAAAGAGCTATGTTATTTGAGAATGATTTGGTGAAGACTTTCTGGAGGGAAGCAGTGAATACAACAGTATATACATTGAACAGAGTACAAATCAGAGCAGACACAAACAAGACACCTTATGAATTATGGTTTGGACATGCACCATCAGTTAAGTATTCAATATTTTTTGGAAGTAAGTGTTATATTAAAAGAGATGATGATATTGGTAATTTTGATCCCAAAAGTGATGAACATATATTTCTTGGATATTCATTGAAAAGAAAAGCTTATAGATGTTTCAATAAAAGAACTAAAACTATTGTTGAGAGTGCAAATGTTAAAATTGATGAAAAGTTCCAAATTTAGGAAAGAATGCTTGATTATGAAATAGATGAAGGAATTCATCCTAGAATTGATTAATAAAATGTTGAGCTATTTTATGAAACTAATGGTGATTTGCATAATGAAATTCACATTGAGGAAATTAGAGAAGAACCTAGAGTAGAACATAGAGTTGAAGCAAGAACTCAGACAGTGACACCTAATAAGAATCTAGCAAGAAATAATCATGTTGATCAGATCATTAGGAGCATAGAAAAAGGAGTTCTGACATAGAATAAGGTACAAGAAGAACTTTTTTTATTTCTCAAATTGAACCTAAATCTACTGATGAAGCTTGTAAAGATGAAAATTGGATTAAAGCAATGAAGGGAGAACTAGATCAAATTGAAAAGAACAAGACTTGGGAGTTGGTCCCTAGACCTAAAGATAAAAAATGTTATATGAACTAAATGGGTATTCAGGAACAAGATGAATGAACAAGGAGAAGTTTTAAGGAACAAAGAAAGATTGGTATGTAAAGGATACTCACAACAAGAAGGAATTGATTATGAAGAGACTTTTTCACCTGTTGCAAGAATTGAAGCGGTAAGAATGTTTTTGGCTTATGCAGCTTATAATAAATTCAAAGTATATTAGATGGATGTGAAGTCAGCATTTCTGAATGGAGAATTAGAAGAAGTCTACATTGAGCAGCCTAAAGGTTTTCCCTTGACCCATGAAGGAGACATGGTATGTAAACTAAACAAAGCTTTATATAGACTGAAACAAGCACCTAGAACTTGGTATGGAAGACTAGATAAGTATTTGATAAAATTGGGATTTCCTAAAGGCATAGCAGATAGTAATTTATATCTGAAAGAAATTGAGAATGGTTTATTGATTGTAGTTATCTTTTTTTATGATATTATCTTTGGAGGAGACGATGAAGCTAGTGATAAATTTGCTAAAGAAATGAAGAATGAATTTGAAATGAGCATGATTGGTGAGATGAAATATTTTTTAGGATTACAGATAACACAGAACAATGATGGTATTTTATTATGTCAAACAAAGTATCTGAATGACTTATTGAAGAGATTTGGAATGGAAAATTGTAAGCCGGTTGGCACACCTATGGTAACTGGTCATAAGTTATCTAGTACAGATGAAACTCCTATAATTGAACAAAAGAAGTATAGATCTATGATTGGAGGATTGCAATATTTAACTCATACAAGACCATATATATCACATGCAGTTGGAATTGTTGCAAGATTTCAAGCTGATCCTAAAGAGTCAAATTATGTAGCAGTAAAAAGAATACTGAGATACTTGAAAGGCACAATTGACTATGGGTTATGATATGAAAAATCTGATGACTTTACTCTATGTGCATATACAGATACAGATTGGGGAGGTAGTGTTGATAAAAAAATATTACAAGTGGTGGAGCATTTTTTCTTGGAGGAAGATTAGTTTCTTGGCTAAGCAAGAAACATAATTGTATTTCAAGCGCCTCAAAGAGGTTTTCACCATCAAATGCGTCATTTATTTTTACTATTTTTGGATCTAATACTACCACTAAGTGGTTTTGACCATTAGATTTGTTGATTATTTTTATATTCGTATGACTGAAAGGATTGGAACTCTCACCAAAGTAGGCCATGTCATTAAGTTCTATCAGAAATCCTGACTTGTGATCTCCTGGTGGTAAATGATCCCTGATTCCAAGATAGTCAATGATTGTGTCATCATTATGGAATACATCAAGTTCTGGATGATCGAGAGAATCCCAGTCGATAAGCTCATGATGTACAAGGGGCATTGGATCATTCGGGTCAGTTTCAAAGGCAGAGATGGTATTGATGGAAAATTTGTCAAGGTTTATGATGGTATCAGTGAGGTCTATTTCCATACTCTCATCTGATTCATCTATTGCAAGATAAAGGTCACTTTCCTCACAATTGACAAAAGTAGTATCAGGTGGGACTAATCCTAGTGAGTCAGTCTTTGAACTCTCTCCCTCATGGTAATCGTTACTATGGTGATGGACAACATCAACTCCTATCTCTTTAGTACAATTAGATAGTGAATCCCATTCATAATCATTTGAGTCAGAATCATCATTATCCCCAAGTCTATCAATGATTCTATGTGCTATCATTTGTTTCTTTGGATCTACATACATACCATTCTTTCTGAATTATAAGGCAGGAGCTTTAGATATCTCATGAAAAGGTGTGATCTTTTCTTTTCCTTTTGGTTCTTTTGGTCCTTCTCCTTTGTACCCTAATCCTGTAGTGTCTCTTTGATAGTTTGGATTTTGCAAAATCGGTTTGATAACACCTTCTCTTTGTAACCCTATAGGTCCAGCACCTTGGTATCCCATCTTTTGTAGAAAAGTATACCCTTTACCATAGACATCAAGTGATATATATTCATGTTTGATATCCTCTTCATTCTTCTATGACTTAAGCAAATGATTAGCATTACGCTCCGCTGCCTCTTTGGATATTGTGCCTCCACTTATAAATGTGTCATAAACAAGTGTTAAAGGGGGTTTTGATTGTTGTTTAGTGATCAAAGATCTACCATATGATCTAGGAGATAAAGGTAACTCTGTGATGCAAAGAGCTTGAGCTAAAGTGTATTCTCCCATACTTTTTTCTTTTATGTCTTTCATGATCCCATTGGATTTAGAAGTTGATGTTATATTACTAAGATCACTAGGTGTAGTTGTAGAAGATCCAGTATGGTTATAAGGTATCAAAGAATCAGATGTCTTCACTAAGCTGCAATACTGGAATGGATTAGTGTCCCCTTTAATAGTGACTTCCTAACCATTATGAGGGAATTTCAAGCATTGATGATAAGTTGATGGTACAACTTGCATGGAATGAATCCATGGTCTTCCCAAGAGAATGTTATAAGCAAGATCCATGTCTAGAACTTGGCAAGGTACATCTTTGATTATAGGACCTACTCTGATTGGTAGAACAACAAACCCCTTGGATGACTACTCTTCCTCATCATAAGCTTTTATCATGATTTTATTCTTGGGATCAACAGCATTTTTAGAAAATCCCAATGCAAGGACTAGTTTCAATGTATAGATATTTAAGCTAGCTCCTCCATTTATTAGTACTCATTTGATTTTGTGACTCTAGACAAGAACTTTGATATTTAGGGGAGCATTATGAGGTTGGGTAATAGCTAAGTCATCATTTTTAGTGAAGGATAGGTAATGCGGGGTTGTTAAATGGCCCACCATAGCTTGAAATTGATCATGATCTAGATTTGTGGGGACCTAGGTCTCTAAGAGAGCTTTTTCAAGGATATCTTTATGAGACGGGGATAGACACAAAAGCTCTTAGATGGATATCTAGGTAGGTGTTTTCTTGAGTTGTTCCAAAAGATTGTACTGGTTGGAAATATTTGGTGTAGACTTTGGGACATAAACTGACTTGTTTTGAGGTGCATTTGGTTTAGACTGGACTCCTTGGAGAGTAACTTTGGATTGAGCACGAGTAGTAACATGGACTGGTTGACTCTCTGAGTTTCCTTTGATGGTAATGACATTGGCATAATACTTAGAAGGATGACATTCAGAAATGTTACTAACATATCGATAGGGAGTAGAATTATAATTGGCTTGATTGTCACTCTTAGTGTTAGAAGAACCTCCTTTTTCATGCTCAGGAAGTGGATCTTTGAAATCCGTATGTGATTCATTTGAGGTATGTCCATCAACACCAATTTCACCACTTTCAATTAAGTCTTGAACTACATTTTTGAGTCTTAGGTAGTCATTGGTTTTATGTCCTTTTCCTTTGTGAAACTCACAATAATCATTCGCATTCCACCAAGAAGGTTTTACTCTAGGTTCAAAGTCTTTCATTTCAGGAAGTGTAATGAGTTTCTTTGTGATTAACTTCCATAATGCTGATTCGAGGGATTCCCCTAAAGGAGTAAAATTTCTTCAAGGTGACATAAAAGGCAATCTTGGTTTAGATGAATCTTTGTTGGTGTTTTGATTTGATGATTGATTGTTGTAGGTTCCTTGAGTAGCATTGGCCTAACTTGTGAGATTGAGAAGGGGTTGTGTTGGTTTGACATTACGATTATCAACAATCCCATCATTGACAATGTTTTTGTTTTTATTTCAAAATTTCAATTTGTCATTGTTCTAGTTGTTGGAATTGGAATTGGAGGATCCAGCATTGTCTTTAGAATAAAGTTTTATCTCACCTTTTCAGACCATGGCTTCCTCAATCTTGATACCATTTTCTATGAGCTTATTGAAGTTTTGTGGACATTGCAATTGTAACCTATAACTCATTTCTGGTGTAAGGTTGTGCACAAAAATATCCATCTTTTCTTGTTCAAGAATCGTTCGTGGATATTTGGAAAACAATTGATGCCATCTTTGCAAAAAAGTAAGGAAGGGTTCTCCATTCTTTTGATGTGCATTGCAAAGATCAAGCATAGTGACTTCATGTTTGATGTTATAGGAATAATGAGTCACAAATTTGTCAAGAAGCTCATTGAAAGATTTGATCCCTGGGGGTAGTTTGGAGAGCCATTCCATGGCTTGTCCTCCTAAACTTCATGGAAATAGTTGCATAAGATAAGTGTCATTGTGAGCGACTTCAATACAAGCAGCACAAAACTCATGAATGTGGTCTTGTGGATCTGAATTCCCTTTGTATTTATCAAATTTTGGTGCCTCAAAATGAGGAGGGAATGGAATCATTGCTAAATTCTTGTCAAAAGGATAAGGACATATATCATCCAAGGAATACTTCTTAGTTGATGATCCAGTTTGGATGTCACGGATTTATTGTTGAAGCATCTAGATTTGTTGTAGAAAGGGATCCAAAGATAACATATTTCCTTGAGTGTTTTGGGAAACATTTTTGTGGGAAGCATTGTTTTGAGAAGCATGATTTTGGGAAGCATGGTTTTGCTGATCATTTTGAGAAGCATCGGATGGCTGTTTGGTTATTTTTCCTCCATGAGTATCTTGAGAACTACTAGGAATTTCTTGATTGGTTACAATAGTTGGTTCTCTAAGATGAGAGATATCAAAATCACTTGGTAGTTTGGCTCCTTGTTGAGCAAGCATGAGGAAATACATCTCTCTATCTAGGTCTAGGAGTCTTTCCATGACATGATAAAATCTAGGATCTTGTGTAGCATCTCTAAGTTCTTGATCTGTGGTTTCCTCTTCGGATGTAAAAAGTGAAGTTTTCTTAGGAGCTTCGAGCCAAGGATTCTCATCATTACTTTTGTTTCCATCCATTTTGTCTAAGGATTCTGAATCAATGGGTTGTTTTAGTTTCTAAGATCAAGTTTAAACCATAAAATGGGAAAATTGATTTGTATGATGAAAGATGTTTGATGAATAGATATGGAAAGAGTGGTTGATAGAAAAGATAGTGAAAAGGTGTTGAAAAATGATGAGACAACTTGATAAAATCTAATTCAATAGGAAGTATAGAGTTCACTATGATATGACAAAGAAAATCAAGAGATAGTAACCTAGGTAAGTTTGATTAAGGATGATAGATACTGATAGGATAAACTCACAAAGATCAATATCTGATAGATAGGGTGATGTTTCAACACTAGATTTGGAATTTCAGAAGATGATTTGATGACTTGTGGTGAAGGAAAAATGATGAAAATGGTCAAACTAAAGATCAGAAGTCTGTGTAACACAAATTTTTTTCCAGAATCTTACTAAGGACAAAAATGGGTATCTAAAAAGTGATTTTGAAAATTTCAAAGTGTGTGGAAATGCTCACTGTTGTAAATGCGCAGCAACAAATGCACAGGATGGAATGATAAATGTGCAACAAGATGAGACAAATGCGCAGAAAGTTGTAACTAATGCATGGAAAAAGTATCAAATGCGCAGAACAGTTTAATGTATGCACAGCAAATTGGTATGAATGCGCAGGTTTTTGTTTCTGATTGATTTGAATGGCAAGATTGTGAATTTTGTCAGATTTTCTAATGTTTTCTAGTTTTTTGGCAAATGAAAAATGCATAAACACACACATGCAAGATAGAAATGATTTTAATCTAACTATTCTAATATGAATGCACAAACACACTTACAATCCTATGGTTGGCAAGGATGATATCTTTTGAATCCCCACTAGGATAATAAAATCCAGCCATGCAAATTCATAGCGGATAGCCTAGGAACTTGGAGGCACGGGCTCCTCCTTACAGTGCACTCACTTCTTAGGCACACCAAGTTTCAAATTCAATGGGTCATTACTTCCCAAAGAACTGTTATCTCTACTATGAACCGTGAGTAATGTGGGGTGTCTTCATGGGCTTGGGTGACCCCTTGAGCTAACAAATAGAAGATTTTTGGCCACTAAACAAAATTTTGTAGTAAGGACATCCGTTCAGGTGGTTGTGATCAAGTCATTTTCCCAATTAAGGGGGCTCTCCCAATCCCTTCAAAGCAAGGCTTTCACCTCTACTAAGTAGGACTTTAATGCACCACTAGGGTACTGGAGGATATTTTGGTTGCCACAACGAATTCACACCTGTCTAATGTGAGATTAATCACACTAGAATTTTTTATATACCGGTTTGGAAGGGCTTGGCTTTAGCCTGTTATCGGTTGGGTCATTCCTTGGGGTGAGTACCTCTTTTCCCACCAAAGACCGCCCTCTAAAAATTATAACAGTTTCTCTTACACCCAACGTCCACGAATGGCAAGGGGAGAGGATACGTTGTTATAATTTTGGGATTACAAATAGCTTATTAAGAAAAACATGATAGACACTTGATTCTATGCTAAAGAAGACACACAAAGCAAAAACATGTCTTTTTTTAAGCCCAAATGAGATTGTAGTTTATTTTGCAAACCCCTTGGCAATCTGCAATCAAACTGTTAGAAAATAAAAAATAAAAAAATTTAGCAATGGGGTCTTCAAAATTATGTCCTGCAAAAATAGCCTAAGTATTACCAAAATGAACATACACTTGTTAAAAAGTTAGCTAAAATGAAATCTACCAAAAAACTAAATTTTTCTACAGAAATAAACAAATGCACAGAACAGTGAACTCAATGCGCAAAATGTATTAATGTGTGGCAAGGTTTAATGGATGCGCCAGGAGATGGTATGAATGCGCAGATTGTATAAATGCACCGTAGAATATGATGTAAGCGTAGAACAGTGAAGTGAATGCATATTTTGTCAACAGAAAGCTTTAAAAAAAACAAAAACTAAAAATGACAGTTTAACAAAGAATAGATGCGCAACACAGAATGATGAATGCATAGTAATCATGGATGAATGTGCAAGAAAAACTTAGAAATGTCTGCACACGGAAAACTGCAAAAAAAGAAATGTTAAAAATGTGGGGAGCCCCACGGTGGGCACCAAAAATGTATGCAAAATTAGGTGAATACTATTCTAAATGATAAATTAACTATTCTAAGATTAATAAATCTATCTAATTAGCAAACTACAATGAAGAATACAATCAAAATGAAGCTAAAATAACATTTTACCTTCACCTACCATGTAGCTTGTCTCCATTTCTCTCCTAGCCTTGATTTCTTGAAGATGTTGAGCTCTCAGATTTCCAAATGAAGCCTTCTCCCAAGATGCTACCAAAGTGTGGAGATTTGATGATGAATGCAAGAAAGCTTAAAGCTTGATTATGCAACTAATGGATGGAATGCAAGATGGATTTGATGATAATATGGATGCTTGATTGCTTGAATGCCAAAAATACCTATTAGCCCACAAAGGGGAAATGAGGCTCCTTTTATAAATTTTTGGAGGATCTAGGCCTAGGTGGCACAATCCTATGGTGGAGAATGAAAGGTGGAAGATCCTAGGGTTAGGATTGACTTGGTTGAAGGAGTTGAGAGAAAGGGGGATGTAGTTGGAATGTGAGAGGAAGAATAGGGATGATGTTCCTCTCACATTGACATGGAGGAGAACAAGGTGGAAGGAAAAGACACATGTCAAGTGTCTCACAAAGACCCAAGAGAGAAAGAGGGAGAGACTTTTTCTTCATGAGGAGTCTTTGTACAAGTGTCCCATGAGTCACCTTTGACCCTTAGAGGTGGCTTGAGAAGCCCCTTAGGAATAGGGCATGTCTCTTGACTTGGTTTAAGAGAGGACATTTGTGGGTAAGGATAATTACTAATAAATAATTAATAATAATTATTTATTTTAGCCAAAGTGATGTGTCAGGTGACTAGGTAGGTGAGGTGGACTAGGGAACTTAATCATATTTAGGTGATTGTGTATTTAATTAAATCACTTTAATAAGACTAATTAGAAGACTTAGGATAGAGGAATGAACTATAGTGAATTTACTAAATAAATTGAATAATTTATTTAATAAATAGAGGAATAATTATTAATTGAATAATAAATATTTAATTAATTTATCAAGTCAGTATTAATTAAATAATAAATATTCAATTAATTAATGAAGCCATTTTTAAGTGTATACAAAATGTAAACCCTATCCATATAATAGAGACAAGATGTGAGTATTTGTGCAAAGGTGAAACTATGACACCAAAAAATCAAATCCCAATAGGGCCCTGACCAAAATCAAGAAGAATGGATCACTTGTTGTGAACATATGCTTCATCCTCTACTCAAAAATGGGCCCCTAGAATTCCATCTACTACTTGAGGGGTATGAAAGAGAAATTTTCTTCCATCTATCCTTGCACCACCTCTACATTATGGCAACAGATGTAAATCTCAATGGAAAATAAAATTCCCAACAACATACAATCGGTGAAAGGAATGTCAATCACCACTCTAAAATAGGAATGAATGTCTCTCAAAAATCCTAGAAATATCCAATTTAGATGTGCTAAAATGTGTGTGAGGTTATACATCCACCACCTTGATATGCCAAATTGAAGCTCCATTAATAACTTTGACATCATCAACCACCATCACAACCTCACCATATTTCTATTGGAAACTGCAATTGAAGCAATTGTTATATTGTCATTGATGTCAAACCTTAACTGGTAAGACTGTTTCTATCTAGGAAAGTACTATATCTATTTGATTGTTGAGAAGGATTAGGGAAAGGTTGATAATAATAGCACCTAAGGAAAGGTTGAGTTATCTTGATACTTCAATGGGTACTTGATTATGTGGCACAATGATAAGATAATGTATTTCTTATCTAAGTAAGAAGTAAGACTAAACAAGTAGGCTTAACTGAGAAAAAGTGAAGAAATCTAGTTTAAGTCAAGTGATGTTAGTGTCGACCGAGCCAGTATATGCCGAGTAAATTCAGTGTTGATCAAACATCAGTTTATTATCAAGGAAGATAGTATTAGCTGAGGAAATAGTTTCAATGGTGACTGGGCTACCCAGTGATGACCGAGGAGTTGAACATAGTATTGACCGAGCGTCAATAATTTACATTGAGGAAGAATTCATATTCTTAGCCAACATAGTTGAATTCTTGGATTATGTAAATCATGTTGACTTTATTTATTGATTGTATGGAAGCATTTAATGCACTGTAAATCATTTTATTGTAATTCCATAAAGAGATTTGAGATGTTTCTAGAAGGATGGATGAAGAACATAAAGTTGGAAGGATTCAATGAATCTGACCTAACCCTAAGATCTATGGAGGAGATTAAGCGGCAAAAGTTGGATCGACCTAAATGAAAAGGTATTAAGGAAACCTAAGTGTGAGGTTAAAAGAAGGATGTTGGAGTTGTTGTTGTTATTGACTGAATAATCAGATTAGATTGAAGGAGAAGGAGTTTTGATTTCTTGAAGGGATTTCTAAGAAGATCAGTGATGTAGATGGAAATGGATCACAGTCAGTAAGCTAGCATATGTGTACAAAATTGGATATGTTATTTTAAAGTGAGTTGTATGTTTTCAGATCAAACACTTTTGTTACTTTCTAATCAGTGTATTAGTTTTAAATCCTTTAATCAAGGTTGACCTAATAGTCATTTGTATAAATCCTTTGAACAAGGTTGCATTCTAATGGAATGTATGTAAGTCCTTTAACAAGGTGCACTCCTAACAAGATGGTTGAAATCCTTTAACCGGGTCACACCTGACAGTGTGTTTGTAAACCTTTGACAGGGTTGGCTTTTCACAGAGCTCACTTCAGAAGAGTGAAAATATCAGTAACATGTTACAAAGAGGTTTTTCCCAAATTGGGTTTCCACTATAAATCTTGGTGTTAATGCTTGTGTGAATGTTTTGGTTTGAACATTTCTATCTTTTGCAAGTTAAATACTATTGGATAGTGGACTGCATTGTTGTATGTTTCTATTATGCATCCAGTAATGACTAAGTAGCTATTGGTTGTTAGATCTGAGTTGTTGAAGAGTTTTAAAAGTTTAATTATACATCTGGACCTAAGAAAAATTGATTCACCCCCCCCCCCCTCTATTGTTCTAAATCATATTAACAATTGGTATCAAAGTTGTTGGTTCTTACAGAGAACAAGTTTAAAGGTACTTGAAGTAAATGATCAGGATGTATAAGAAGGAGGTACTGAAGCTAAATAAGGAGAACTTCCCTGCATGGCAGAGTCTGATGAAACTACATCTAGCTGGTATTGGTGACTCAACAAAGTATTATATTGAGCATGACTATGTTACACCTGTTGCACCTCTAACTGCCAAGGAGATGAGAGCTAAACAAGAACACAATCAAGCAATGATGGAGATTGCATCTTCCTTAAGCTATCATGAATTTGAAGACATCAAAGATTGCACTAATGCAAATAAAATGTGGGACACTCTTGCAAACATCTATGGTGGTGACATAAATGTACTGAGGGAAAAAGCTGAAAGCCTAAGAGGTAAATTTGATGAAATGAAAATGCAAGAAGGTGAGAGTATTGCTCAATATTGTGGTAGGATAAAAGAAGTTGTAAATGCTATTAGAGGAGCTAACAAAACTACTGATGATGAGACTATTATTGGAAAAGTTTTTAGAACTTTGCGTTCTATTTATGCCATCAAAATTTCAGCAATTCAAGAATCTAGATGTAACCCTGGCAATGCTCTTACTTTGGAAAGTCTTGTTGGTAAGCTTACTGCTTTTGAGCTTTCTAATTTTGATAACTTCACTGTTGCTAATGTTGAATCTACATTCAAGTCACAAATGGTTCAAAATAAGTCTAAGAAATAAAAAGAAAGATGCATCAGTGAGAGTGAAAGTGATAGTGACACTTCTGATGAAGAACTAGAGGATCTTGAACCTCTTATGGCCAAAAGATTAAAAAGGGGAAAAGGCAAGTATAAAGGTAAACACCCTATCATATGTTTCTCATGTAATAAAGTTGTTCATATAGCTGCAAGATGTCCTGACAGGTTTGACAAGGATGAGGAAAGAGATAGCAAGCACAAAAACAAAAGAGAAGATAGAGGTTACCAAAGGTACAAGGACTACAAAGAAAAAGGTAAGAAATCCTGCTATATTGCTGAAGAAGAAACTGACATTGATAGTGATGATTTTGAAATTGAAGTAGTCTATGTTGCTATGAAAGATGAGTCTGATAGGGATGAGAAAATAGCACTTATATCCTATGTGAACAAAAATGATAAGTCGATTAGTGATAGTGGTTGCTCACACCACATGACTGGTGATTAAAGTAAGTTTGATACCCTAGATCATTACAAAGGTAGAAGTGTAAAATTTGGTAATGATGCACCATGTCTTGTTAGGGGTAAAGGATTGATTAAGATGACTGATAAGATCACTTGTGAAAATTCTTATTGGGTTGAAGGTCTTAACTATAATATACTAAGTGTTGCACATCTTAATAGCACTGGCTACCGAGTGGAATTTCATCACAAGAAGGCTAAAATATTTGATGCCACTGGTGAACTTATTGGAAGTGGAGAATAGACAAGAGGTAATTTGTTCTATCTAGACCTATCTGAAGATACATGTATGGTTGCACAACTTGATGATATATGGTTATGGCATAAGTGGCTATGTCATGTTAACTTTGATAATCTAGTAGAAATTATCAAAAAGAAGAAAGTGAGAGGACTACCGAGATTGAAGAAACCTAATAATGTAATGTGCAAATAATGTCAATTGGGTAAGATGACAAAGTAGTTTCAAGAGCAAGACTTTTACTTCTAAAAATGCTTTAGATTTGGTTCATACTGACCTTTGTGGACCTATGGGTGTAAAAAGCTATTGTGGTGCTAGATATTTTATTCCGTTTGTTGATGATTACACCAGAATGATGACTGTAATGTTTCTAAAAGAAAAATATGATGCTTTTCAATTTTTTAAGTGGTATTTGGCTAAGGTTTAAAATGAGACAAGTAGGAACCTAAAGTTTCTGAGATCTGACCGAGGTGGAGAATTCATATCAAATGAGTTCAATCTATTCTGCAATGATAGAGGAATCAAGAGACAAATGTCTACACCTAGAACACCTCCACCAAATGGTATAGCAAAGAGAAGGAACACATCTATCATGGATTGTGGAAGAACACTAATGATTGAGAAGAATGTTGCACAAAAGTACTAGAGAGAAGCTGAAAGAAAGAGAGAACCAGAATATTATAGATCTTTTTTATATATAGAAGGAGAGGCAAGTGAAAAACTTGCACCTGATGGAGAGTCTCGAGTAAGAAATGTTGAGCATCAGGGAAACAATGTCGAGTGACAAGAAGAACATGCCGAGTGACAAGAGGATGTTTCTGAGTATCAGGAAGAGGTTGTCAAGCATTGAGAAGTTGAATCTAACAATCTTGTTGGTGAACTTGAAGAGCAAGAAGAAAAGAGAGAAGAACCTATCTTGGCACAATATGTAAGGAGACATCACAAGCTTGAACAAATCATTGGAGACAAAGAAAATGGAGTTCTGACCAGAAGCAAGTTAAGAGACCCTACATGTTTACTGTGTGAATTTGATCCTAAGACAACAAGGGAGGCATTAGAAAATGAAGACTGGATCCAAGCCATGAATGAGGAGATAGACCAAAAAGAGAAGAAGGATACCTGGACTCTAGTGTCAAGACCAGAAAACAAAAATATCATTGGAACAAAATGGGTGTTCAAAAATAAGCTGAATAAGCATGGACAAATCACAAGGAACAAATCAAGGGTAGTATGCAAAGGCTACGCACAAGAAGAAGGAATAGACTATGGGGAGACATTTTCCCCTGTAGCAAGATTGGAAGGAGTAAGAACTCTACTTGCATATGCTGCCTACAAAGATTTCAAGGTATATCAAATGGATGTCAAGTCTACATTTTTAAATGGTATATTAGAAGAAGTGTACATTGAACAACCTGAAGGATTTTCTGATCCAAACAAGAGACGCACGGTTTGCAAATTGAATAAGGCACTGTATGGACTAAAGTAAGCACCCAAAGCATGGTATGAGAGGTTGCACAACTACTTGATACAGATTGGATTCTCAAGGACAAATGACACCAGCAATCTATACATGAAAGATGAAGAAGGTAAAGGAATGTTGTTAGCAAATATTTTTGTAGATGATATTATATTTGGTGGACAAGATGCCCTGTGTAAGAAATTTTCAAATGAAATGCAAACTGAATTTGAAATGAGTATGTTTGGGGAGATAAAATTCTTTTTTGGTTTTCAAGTATATCAGATGGAGAAAGGTATTTTCATCACATAGTCTAAATATGTTCATGAGATACTGAAAACATTTGGTATGGAGGATTCAAGGTCAGTAAATACTCCCATGGCTACTAGACAAAAATTGTCTATAAATGATGATGTTGCTGAAGTAAAATAGACTTTTTATAGGTCCATGATTGGAAAACTATAGTATGTTTTTCACAGCAGACTAGATATTTCTCTAGCAGTAGGGATTGTGGAAAGATTCTCTGCCAATCCTAAGGAAAGTCACATGATGGCTGTAAAAAGGATAATGAGATATTTGAAAGGGACTGTAGATTATGAACTGTACTATAAGAAGCATGAAAGATTTGAACTAAGAGTTTATACTGATGCAGATTGGGCAGGAAATGTGGATAAAAGAAAGAGTACTAGTGGTGGAGCTTTCTTTCTTGGACAAAGATTAGTTTCTTGGACAAGAAAGAAATAAAATTGCATTTCCCAATCTACAGTTGAAGCCAAGTATGTTTTTGTAGCACTGAACTATTCAAACTTTATATGGATAAAGAAATTGTTGGTAGGCATGAAAGAAGAGATCGTTGAACCAGTTGTCATCTACTGTGATAACACAAGTTCTATCAATATATCTATGAACCCAGTGATGCACATAAAGACCAAACACATTGCCATCAAGTATCATTACTTGAGGGAATTGGTACAATATAAAGAGGTCAGAATGGAATATGTGAATACAAAGGAACAACTAGAAGACATATTCACTAAAGCTTTACCTAAAGAAGCTCATGAATATCTGAGAGGCAAATTAGGGGTTCTTCCCCTAACTGAGGCTGCCTAGTCAAACTAGGAGCACTACATCAAATGTGTTGCAAAGAGTATCTGACAAATTGATATAGAGAAAGGTCACACCTTAGGAGAAGCCTAGAGTTGTGAAAAGTATAGCAAAGCTAATAATCAGTCATAAGAAAAGATGACAGAGGGAGAAATATTGTTACTGAACTGACAAGATGACACCTATATCTAAAAGATGTATGTTTTAGTTGTTTCTTTGGCATTATTGTCAAAGAGGGAGATGAATAAGATGAAAAGACATGGTGAGATTTCATGGAAGATCAAGTAAGAGGGAGAGATTCAGAGGAAAGGAACAAGAAGAGATCAAGTGGAAGTTAATGTGTCGACAGTCATATAAGCAAGGCTAATTGATTCTAAATCAGAATGAAGCTAAGGATATTATAAATATTTCTAATGTATAGATAATTTTTGGATTGGTTGGTGATTCGTGTGTTATTCATATGGTGTTGCCATCAATGCCAAAGAGGGAGATTGTTGGAAACTACAATTGAAGCAATTGTTATATTGTCATTGATGTCAAACCTTAAATAGTAAGACTATTGCTATCTAGGAAAGTACTATATCTATTTGATTGTTGAGAAGGATTAGGGCAAGGTTGATAACAATAGCACCTAAGGTTGAGTTATCTTGATACTTCAATGGGTACTTTATTATGTGGCACAATGATAAGATAATGTATTGCTTTTCTAAGTAAGAAGTAAGACTAAACAAGTAGGCTTAACGGAGCAAAAGTGAAGAAATCTAGTTTAAGCCGAGTGATGTTAGTGTCGACTGAGGCAGTATATGCCGAGTAAATTTAGTGTTGATCAAACATCAGTTTATTGTCGAGGAAGATATTATTAGTCGAGGAAACAGTTTCAGTGGTGACCGGGCTACCCAACGATGACTGAGGAGTTGAACACAGTATTGACTGAGCATCAGTAATTTAAATTTGAGGAAGAATTCAAATTCCTAGCTGACATAGTTGAATTCTTGGATTATGTAAATCATGTTGACTTTATTTATTGATTGTATGGAAGTATTTAATGCACTGTAAACCATTTTATTGTAATTCCATAAAGAGATTTGAGATGTTTTTAGAAGGATGGATGAAGAACATAAAGCTGGAAGGATTCGATGAATTTGACCTAACCCTAAGATCTACGAAGGAGATTAAGCAGAAAAATTTGGATCGACCTAAATGAAGAGGTATTAAGGAAACCTAAGTGTGAGGTTGAAAGAAGGATGCTGGATTTGTTGTTGTTATTGACTGAATAAGCAGAAAAGGCTGAAGGAGAAGGAGTTGTGATTGCTTGAAGGGATTTTTGAGCATATCAGTGATGGAGATGGAAATGGATCATAGTCAGTAAGCTAGCATATGTGTACATAATTGGATCTATTATTTGCAAAGTGAGTTGTATGTTTTTAGATCAAACACTGTTGTTACTTTCTAATCATTGTATCAGTTTTAAATCCTTTAATCAAGGTTGACCTAATAGTCATTTGTATAAATTCTTTGAACAAGGTTGCATTCTAATGGAATGTATGTAAATCCTTTAACAAGGCACACTCCTAAGAGGGTGGTTGAAATCCTTTAACCGAGTCACACCTGACAGTGTGTTTGTAAAGCTTTGACTGGATTATCTTTTCACAGAGCTCACTTTAGAAGAGTGAAAATATTAGTAACATGTTACAAAGTGGTTTTTCCCAAATTGGGTTTCCACTATAAATCTTGGTGCTAATGCTTGTGTGAATGTTTTGGTTTGAACATTTCTATGTTTTGCAAGTTAAATACTATTAGATAGTGGACTGCACTATTATATGTTTATGTTATGCATTTAGTAATGACCGAGTAGTTTTTGGTTGTTAGATCTGAGTTGTTGAAGATTTTTGAAAGTTTAATTATACATATAGACCTAAGAACAATTGATTCACCCCTCCCCCCGCCCCCTCTCTGTTGATCTAAATCATATTAACAATTTCAGCCAAATTGGAACCAAAATATTTAGTAAAATTCACCACTAATTTGGATAGGGAATCTGCCAAAATGTTACCTTCCCTATACATATGTAATACTTTGAAATTTTTGAATAAACTATGTTTGCATCAGATTATCTTGATCACTTTATCTAGCTTCTAAAATCTCAATGGGTTAGTTTGGTTTCCAACCTCCACTTCACTCAACTTGCCACCTCACTCAACTTTCACCACTTCATCCCTACTAAGGGATCATTTTGGTCACCAACTTGGAGAGTGGATCTTCCATTGCATTTCCCTCCCTACATATATGAGATATTTTAAAATTACAAAAATTTATCAACATTTTCCTGATAATAGAAATGAACTAACAAGATAGTTATTATAACATGATCATCACTTATAATTAAAACAAGTGAGTCAAATATCAACATCCATCCTAAGTAGTAAAATAAAATCATCATAGGTAATAAATATCCATCCAAAAATCATTGAATACTTTCGATATATATAAATTGACAAATCAATATCGATAAGATCGTCATCATATATAACTAAAATAAGTGAAAGTACACTATGCCAATAGATAATAAAAAAATATGTCAAAATGATTCTTGTCTAACAATCGACATAAGTAAAAATTGATACATGTACAAATGATATAGAAAAAAATTATGTAACTAAAAATAATACAAGTCAAGATGATATATGTCCAAATGATATAAGTGAAAATGATACATGTCAAAATGTATCAACTCCATAATATGGTATTTTAGGTTGTGAAAATGATACATATGATAGTATCCATGAAAAGAGGCATCATTACAATATATCAAAAATGATCCATGATGCAGTATATATGACCATGAATGTCACTAGATACTACCGGTAGCTTCATCATTGTCGTCATCATCATCATTATCATCATCGTCGTCATCATCATCATCATCATCATCATCATCATCGTCATCATTGTCATCATCATCGTTGTCATCATCATCATCATCATCATCATCATTAGCATGATTATCATCATTTTCATCGTCATCATCATCAGCCTCAGTGTCTTCTATATCTACATCATCATCATCCAATGCCATGTGATCTATACCATAACCAACACATTCTAGATCTGTATCATGAGGATCATCTTGATCTTTTGGAAGACCTGAGCTCTAGAAAAAAATGTTTTAATGAAAAGTTATTATTTATTTAGTGTAATAATTTAATTTTTGGTTGGTAGTGTATGTGCACTAGGACTCACTTGTATTCATACTAACCTAGAGTTGCAAAGGAAATAGTACTAAAGGAAAATTCCTAAAAAGAAATAGCATGAGTACTAAACATGAATCAACAACTAAACTAGACTGAAATAGATAACAAAAACATAGTTCTTAGCAAAAAAATAGGAAGTTATTATGTTTTCCATTGGCTATAGGAATGGTCACAAAACATAATTCCAATGGCTACAAGAATGGTCATAGAATAGAGTTCTAATGGCTACAAGAAAAAACATAGAACAAAGTTCTAATGGCTAAAAGAATAGTCATAGAACAAAGTTCCAAAGGTTGTAGGAACAGTCACATAATAGAGATTCAATGGTTATAGGAACAGTCATAGAAAAGAGTTCCAATGGTTGTAATAACACTCATTGAACATAGTTCCAATGGTTGCAAAAGTAGTCAACTGCTAAAACTAAAACTAATTACTGAAAAAAAAAAGTAACTACTTAACCAAATGGGTGAAATTATCACCAAGTGGCCCCCTCTAATGAGTCTTCCCAAATATTTTAACTCGGATGCAAAAAATTAAACTTTTCATTCTATTCATCAAATTATTGTTACTACATGATAGTAATATGATAATATGAGCATGACCAATACAATTGTATATCCATAACTACTCTAAAATAACATTCATTAGGTATAGCACATAGTAGCTTGATATCAAAAATAAAGATACATGGATAGGTTCATGCACATAGGTAAATAATTTTTAGAAAGCAATAAGAAAAGTATCAGCAACTAGGTACTAAACCCCATAATAATGACAAAATATATAAATAAATCATATTAAAAATGAGCCATTATTTGGGCTCATCACTTTCCCCCAACCTAATGGATTACTAGTCCTCCAACAAGTGTAATATGATTCCTCTGTCTTTCTTACATCCTGAAATCATTGATTGTTATTTGTCCCTTAGTTTTCACTACTAAGTTACAATAAAATCCATTATAATATGTCCCACCTAGATTCCTCTACTTCTTCACTATAGGAATGATATTCTCTATAGTTTGGAAAAGGCCACATAAGAAGTGGTATCTGAAAGATTGTTGCCTCACTTTTCACCCCATACCAATGTTGTTTAAAGTGAAAGATCTTGAAGTCATAGTCATGTCTGGTCTGGTTAGTGTCTAGGTCTAAGTCCTTCATAGGTAGGCTATCCTTGTCGGGTTTCCTTTTCTCTTGCCCTCTCATTTATAAGTCAGGTGGGTTGGTTCAAAGTGTTGTCATGTTGGGTAAGTGATAGTTCCTAACCCGGCAAGGATGTCATGTTTTCATTAATGATCTTCTCAGATGAAGGATGATTGTGAAGCTGTGATCTCCAGGCATATACCGGGGATCTGATGAAAGTCTTCTCATATAACTGATGCAATAACAAGTCTGGCATTTGAAATTTAAGAGATTCACTCCATGGGGCAGTGTATACAATCTAGTTGATAAGACTTCTCTTGTCTTAATGTGTACACTGGTTATAAAAGTAGAGCTTGCAAGTGGAAGGCTTTGATTATAATAAAATTCTGCAAATTTAGAAGATCTCAAGGAACATGAGTAATCTGATATGGTTCTGAAGTGTGATCAGAAGACACATTAGATATAATGATGTTGCATTCAAAAAGATTGTAGTTCAAAGTCAAAACAATGAACATAATGCAAGGCAAAAAATGGCACAGTGACTACTCCATGCGGATTTCACACCCTCTGCATACATTTTCCGCCAAGAACATCCCTCTGCCAATAGTGCAGTCCATGTGTGCCAAAGACAAAGTGGTCGCATGATCGCATGAATTTAAAACATACTATGCGATCATGCGACAAGGCAAAATGGAAGCTCGGGCAAATGGGAGTGTGTTTTGCTGGGACCCACAAAGGCTAAAAGTGCAAGTGCAATGATGATATGGAATAGTTATTAAATATTGCACCATTCATAGAGCGGCCACATGATCACATGAATTTAAAACATGTTATGCGATCATGCGAAAATGGGTCCCACTCAGATAGAGAGGTTTGGCGGTTGGCAGGTGGATATCTAATGAAAAGGTGAAGGAAAGAGGAGTAGTCGCATGATCGCATAGATTAAAATATTGCTATGTGATCATGTGAGATTGTGCCATGTGGTGGTGGGTCTGAAAGCTTTTTTTATGTGGTTAGAATATTCTTGGTTCCAAATCCATGGTCCTCGCTTTGCCGCTATGGGAAGGAAGATGCTTTGCGGCTTAGCGAGAGTTGGACACGTAGCCCATGGGTCTAAAAGAGTGGTAGATACTTAATCGACGGCTCCCCACTTTGTCACTATGGTGTGGGAGATTCTATGTGATCATGCAAGATCATGCCATGTGTACTCGCTCACTCAGTTAGTGTCTGATGTGATGCGGCGAGATTCAAGTGTTTAATGAAGCATGTGCTCTAAGTTGAGGAACTCGCATACATAAAATTGACGGTTGGAAACATAGCGAGGCCGAATGAAGTGTAGCCCAATGCCATGAAACGTGTTCATCAGTATTTGAATATTAAAATGAACTGCAGAATTTAAGTTTTAATGGAAGATGTTGGTTCGATGGATAATGATAAAGTAGACAATGAGAGCCTTGAAACGAAGTGTCATAATTCTAATGTCTGTTCCTAATCCTATATCTATGATTGGCTTTCCAAATTCTTTTGTTAAAGATGTCCTTTCTCAGTGCCTAGTCTTTCCAAATTCTAGAAGTTGAAATACTTGGCATTCTCATGGAGGTTGTGTATTGTAAACTCTATATATACTGTTGTAAAAGTAAATACAAAGGTCGGCAAAATTGTTGATGTATCAGACTCGATATTGCAGAGCTAGTAAAGAGTGTTTTATATCAATAATTTTCTATTCCATTAGTTATTTAGCAGTTGTTTCTATGTTTCTTTCTTTTAAATCTAAATTGCAGGAAGAAAGGAAGGATGTTTCATTCTTTTTGTTATGAGGATATGAATTAACCAGAGTAGGATGTGCTTTGGGAGATTCAAGGGAAGACTCATTGGAAGTTCTAAATCATTATAGTTGCATTGTTGTAGATTGGTTAAACACTGAGTGTATGGATTCATAGTATGTGTGAGTTCTACAACTTGGTTCATAGATTAGAAAGATCTCCTTGCCTGGATTAAGTTCTATTTAGGCTTAATTCAGTTTTCCTCTTCTGCTCTCGGGTTAAGAGCATACCCTGTGTTAGTTTTAGGACCAAAACATAATTCATTGCATATCATTCCATAAGGGAGTTGTACCTTCCAATTCAAAGAAAAGCTAGCAATCATAAAGCGACTTTTCAACTGTTGTATTCAGATATTGTTCATAGTTTGGGCATTAAGAGTTATTATCATAAGAAATAAGAAAGGACAAATCTGTTTACTAATAGATTTTTGGTGACTCTACTGGGGATACAAATAGTCATTTGATTAGTAAGCTACATTATCTTGGAGTGAATAAGATTCCTCAGGAGTACCAGAGAACAGGGTGGACGAGATCCTACATTTGATACATTAGCAGAGCTTGGTTTTCCCATCCTAGAAGTTCCCAGAAAGAAAGGAGAAAGGAAAAGTCAGAGTAGGCCTTCTTCTCCTGTTAAAAATCAAAGCACTTCACAAAACACTTGTCAAGTGTTAACACTTCATGGTACCACTACTCCCCCAGTTGTTAATTTTCCACCATACTGTGCTAGGATTGTCATGGCTACTCCATGGGCTGCTGCAGTAGGATCATTAGCACTAACAGCTTATCATCCACTCCCTGCTAGATCAAGAAAAAAATTTCCTAAGTTTTCAGGAGACGGGAAAGTCACCACTAATGAGCATATTAAAACCTTCTTTGCTGCTACTCATATTTTAGGGGTGGCACATGAAGACGTTGTTGTGAGATTATTTGTTGAGACTTTAATAGACAGTGTAGCGGATTGGTTTTATCATTTGGATGATGGTTCTATCACCAATTGGAATGTGATGAGAATAGCATTTGAAGATCATTTTAAGATAGTAGAAGATGAGCATCTTTTATTGACACAATTGACATCCATCAAAAAATAGCCTCAAATGAGCATGAGGGATTTTGTAGCTACCTTCAATAAGATTGTTAGTAGAATCCATGTTACAGATAGACCTACTGCTAGTAATCTTAAAACATTTTTCATAAGTGCAATACCTCCGGATATCAATTATGAGTTGAGAAAGGTGCGTCCCATAGATTTAGCGGATGCACAAAAGAAAGCTATCGAATGTGAAGAAGATTTAATTTCAGCAGGAAAATGGAAAAGAGAGTTACAAAATAAAGGAAGTTCAAGTAGTACCTCGTCATCTGATGAAATGATTCAAAAATTTTCCAATGAATTGATTGCTATGAAAAGGCAATTACTAGGATTCAATTAGCGTAATTTTTAGAATATGCCTGGAAGAAACATGGACAATAGATTTCCGCAACTTACAGGCCCTCAACCTAGGTTGCAAATTGAAGCCACACCAAAAAAAGGAAACATGTGCATGTTTCATTTGACTACAGATCACACTAATGAGAATTGCCTAGAAATTGCCCGTATGATGCAGTTATTGACCACCAATGAACTGAATATAGCAGCTCCTGTTGTAGAAGAGGATACATACTCAACTGGCGACTCTAGAAATCTATTTGTGGAGTATGAATCTGATTCTGAATCTAAAGGTGAATGCTATGCTACTATAGATGGAAACTCATATACGATGCTCACCAGGAATCAGAAATTAAAGAACCAGTCTTTCAGCAATCCTCATAAAAGTGATCCTAGTCCTACGAGAATCAGTGCTGATACTGATCAGAAGGCATCAAGCTCTCAGCTAGGTAAAGATAAGTTATCTTTTGATGCTGTTCAATTCTGTGAAGAATCTAAAATTCAAATTTTTTTTCTGGATTATTTAAAATCGCATCCTTCAAAATTTAAAAGAATAGTAGAACAGTGTAAAGGAAATATTTTAGAATTAAATAATAGTGCTGCTGTGATAGAAGGGGATGAAACATTGACAGCTGATTTGTTTAAAGAAGAAGAATCTATTGTGTTGGCAATGTCATCTGGACAAAAACCTCCTCCCTTCTATGTTTCACTCTATGTTAATGGATGCAAATTAAGTAATTGTATAATAGATTCAGGTGCATCAGATAATGTCATGCCTTATTCTATAGCCAAAGCTTTGAATCTTAATCTCACTAAGGTGTATGGGAAATGTTATTCGATCGATGCCAAACAAGTTCCTTTAATTGGCCAAATCAAGGATGCACAGGTAGCTTTGGCATCTCATCCTGAGAAGAAACTTTTGATGACTATCCTGGTAGCTGACATTCTGGCAAGCTATGGGCTTCTCTTAAGTAGAAGTTTTTGCAGAGACTTAGGAGGAGAAATAAAGCTAGATTGGTCTCATGCTGTCATACCAATTGGGAATAAGAAAATCAAATTGGAGCCTGAGGAAAAGGTGAAGTATACAGTCATGAAATCAAATGATCCTAAGGCTCAAATACTTTATCAAGAAATAGAATTTGGTAATTACATGTTGTTTACTAAAGAATCTCTAAATGGGAATAATGATGAAGATGGTAATGAAAAGAAATCAGGTGAAGAAAAAGAATTATCAGACTTATGGGTTCTTGAATTTGATGGAAGTTGTTCTTCATCAGGATCAGGTGCAGGTGTTGTATTGATTCCTCCTCAAGGAGAACCTGAACCTATGGCATTCAAATTAGAGTTTGGAAATACCAATAATACTGCTAAATATGAAGCCTTACTACTGGGATTAGCAGTAGCAAAAGAAAAAGGTGTTAAAGTGCTGAAAGCTAAAGGTGATGCAGAGCTTATAGTAAGGTAGGTTAGAGGACAATATTCAGTGAAGAATCACAGATTAAAAAACTACAAAAATAAAGTTTGGGATTAGATAGAAGGTCTGGATGCCTTTTCTATTGAAGCAATACCAAGAGAGCTGAATACCAAAGCAGATTCATTGGTTGTCTCTGCGTCTTTGTTGTTGCCTCATCCGGACTTTAAAAACAAGAAGTATCATATTGAAGTTGTATATCGAGCTGCTATCCTAGATAATATAGATTCATGGTAGGTGTTTCAGGATGACAAAAGCTTGCAATTGTTTCTAGAAAATGGCAAAATCAGTTCTGAATATCAACATGAAAAAGAGGAAGAAATTTCTAACCATGAAAAGCAATTTGATGAGGTTCAAGTACCAGGTGATATCATTCCTCCTTATTTTGTATCTTTGGAGAAGTTGTTTAACAGGCATGATGCTTATGTAAAATAGAAAAGAGCTAGAAAAGGGCCTAATACTGGTGAATATGAAGGAGTAAATATTGGTGATGATAATAATCCCAAGATGATAAACATTGGTAAATGTTGTTCACCTGAAGAAAAAGAAGCTACCAAACTGCTCTTTCTAGAATACAGAGATGTTTTCACTTGGAGCTATGAAGATTTGAAAAGCTATGGAGATGGAAGAATAAAACATTAGATTCCTTTGAAGCCTGATGCAGTGCCTTTCCAACAAAAGCAAAGGAATTATAATCCTAAAGTTACAGATGCTATATTCAGGGAGGTGGATAAAATGTTGAAAGCTCAGATTATCTATCCTATCCATCACTCCACATGGATAGCTAATATAGTGCCAATGCGAAAGAACGGAGAAATCAAAATTTGTGTTGATTTCTAGAATTTGAATCAGGCATCTCTTAAGGATAACTTTGCACTTCCTAATATGGATTACTTTCTGTAGACAGTGGCTGGATCAGAAATGATGTCTATGCTTGATGGATTCTCTGGTTACAATCAGGTTGAAGTTGAAGAAAAAGATTAGCATAAGATGGCATTTACTACACCATGGGGTACATTTGCATACCGCTGAATGCCTTTTGGGCTCATCAATGCTGGTGCCACCTTTCAGAGATGCATGAGTAAGACATTTGCTGATTTGAAGGATCAAATCATAGTAATATATTTAGATGATCTTACTAAATTTTCAAAGAAAAGAAAGGATCACATTAAGGATTTGAGAAAAGTATGGTAGAGATTTCGAGATGATGGGATTTCCCTCAATCCAAAAAAGTCTGTATTCTGTGTAACAGAAGGAAAACTCCTTGGCCATATAGTCTCTCAAGAAGGAATCAGAATTGATCCGGAGTGTGTTGAAGCCATCAGAAGATTAAGTCTGCTAGTAAATAAAATGGGAGTTAAATCATTCTTTGGCCAAGTTAATTTCCTTAGGCATTTTGTACCAGACTTTGCTGAAACAACTAAATGCATCATAGATATGATGAAAGGTGATTCAAATTTTAAATGGAGTGAAGAAGGTAAGTAGGCTTTTCAAAATATTAAAAATGACATTGCTCATGCTCCAGTATTATGTCATCTGGATTATAGCAGAGATTTTATTATTTATTGTTATGCATCCGGACATACTTTATCAGCTATACTTATGCATAAAAATGATGAAGACATACAAGCTCCAATAGCTTTTATGAGCGTTCCTCTGAAAAATCATGAGTTAAAATATTCTCAGATTGAAAAACATGCATTTTCAGTGGTCAAGGCATTGAAAAACTTTAGATTTTACATCTTGCATTCACATTCTGTAGTTTATGTGCCAGATGTAGCAGTTAAAAGTGTGCTAATGCAGCAAGAAGTGGGGTGCAATACTAGAGGGTCATGGATAGCAAAAACATAGGAATATGATATAGAAATTCTACCCACTAAGCTGATAAAGGGGAATGCTCTGTGTAGAGCAATTGCAGAAGACAAAGCTGAAAAAGAGCTGGAAGAATCTGAAGAAAAACAATTGGTTCTAGCTGTGGGTCTTTGAGACACATGGTTTGAGGACATTGCTTACTTTCTAACATATGGAGAGTGCCTAGAGGGCCTAACGGCAAGACAAAAAAGAGATCTCAGGTTAAGGGCAGCCAAATTTGTGATTTGGGATGGCAAACTATTCAAAAAGGCAATAGACGGCACTTTTCTCAGGTGTGTAGATAAGCAGCAACAGGAAAATTTGTTGAAGACATTCCATGACGAGGCCTGTGGAGGACACTTTTCATCTTTAGTTACAGCCTTCAAAATATTGAGATAGTGTTATTATTGGCCTGGTATGTTTAGAGATGCCTATGCATGGGTAGCCAAGTGTGAGAAATGTAGAATGTTCATTGGGCGTCCTCAACTAGTCGCTCTTCCATTGAAGCCTGTCATTATTGAAGAGCCTTTCCAGCAGTGGAGCCTTGATTTCATTGGGCCAATCAATCCAGTATCCAGCACTGGTCACCAGTATATAATAACTACCACTAACTATTTCACCAAGTGGGTGGAAGCCAAGGCAACGAAGAAAACAACTTCTAAAGTGGTATGTGAATTCCTCAAAGAAAACATACTGGTTAGGTTTGGTGTTCCACTTAAGTTAGTAATGGACAATGCAGCCTATTTTTCTTCAGTTGAGATTACTAGTTTCTATTTTGAATATGGAATCACTGTTAGCCATTCGTCAAATTATTTCCCACAAGGAAACGGCTAGGCCAAATCCAGTAACAAAAATCTAATCAATATTGTTAAGAAGTTAGTATCAGATAATCAGAAGAACTGGCATAAAAAGATTCATGAGGCATTGTGGGTAGACAGGGTAACACCGAAAAGAGCAATTGGTATATCACCTTTTGAGCTTGTTTATGGGACCGAAGAAAATCTTCCTTTACCTTTGGAGTTGGCCACAAATAAACTAAGAATAGTAATTGAAGATGACATTTACAAAGATGGTTTGGAAAAGAGGATCCTCTATCTGAGCAAGCTGGAAGAGGAAAGAGTAGAGATAGCTGATCATATCACTCAACATCAGATGCAAGTGAAGGAGATCTTTGATAGAAAAGAAAGGCCATGAAAATTCATGATTGGTGACAATGTGCTGCTATGGGATAAATGCAGTGATCCTAGAGGAATGCATAAGAAGTTTGACAGCTTGTGGAAGGGGCCATTTATGATTCATCAAGCATTGGAAAACAATTCTTTCAAGCTAGCTTATCATGATGGTGAGGTACTACCACTGACCTTCAATGGTCAGGATTTGAAGCTTTATCAAATGGAAAATTCAAAATAGGTAACCCCTATATTGTACATAGTTGTGTTTATTCTTTTGTGTTTCCTAGGTTAGCTGCTTTCCCTTGTTTCCTTTCCTTTGTTCTTGTTCCAATTTTGTTGTGTTGTTGTCCTTTTTATTTACCCTTTGCAAAACCAGAGATACAAGATTCATTTCTTAAACATGGGAATGTTTAAGTCCCCAGTCAGAGCCAGCTGTTGCCTCACTTTTCACCCCATACCTATGTTGTTTAAAGTGAAAGATCTTGAAGTCATAGTCATGTCTAGTCTGGTTAGTGTCTAGGTCTAAGTCCTTCATAGGTAGGCTATCCTTGTCGGGTTTCCTTTTCTCTTGCCCTCTCATTTATAAGCCAGGTGGGTTGGTTCAAAGTGTTGTCATGTTAGGTAAGTGATAGTTCCTAACCCAGCAAGGATGTCATGTTTTAATTAATGATTTTCTCAAATGAAGGATGATTGTGAAGCTGTGATCTCCAGGCATATACCGGGGATCTGATGAAAGTCTTATCATATGACTGATGCAATAACAAGTCTGGCATTTGAAATTTAAGAGATTCACTCCATGGGACAGTGTATACAATCCAGTTGATAAGACTTCTCTTGTCTTAATGTGTACACTGGTTATAAAAGTAGAGCATGCAAGTGGAAGGCTTTGATTATAATAAAATTTTGCAAATTTAGAAGATCTCAAGGAACATGAGTAATCTGATATGGTTCCCAAGTGTGATCAGAAGACACATTAGATACAATGATGGTGCATTCAAAAACATTGCAGTTCAAAATCAAAACAATGAAGATAATGCAAGGCAAAAAATGGCACAGTGACTACTCCATGCGGATTTCACACCCTCTGCATACATTTTCTGCCAAGAACATCCCTCTGCCAACAGTGCGGTCCATGTGTGCCAAAGACAAAGTGGTCGCGTGATTGCATGAATTTAAAACATACTATGTGATCATGCGACAAGGTGAAATGGAAGCTTGGGCAAATGGGAGCGTGTTTTGTTGGGACCCACGAAGGCCAACAACGCAAGTGTGATGATGAGATGGAATAGTTATTAAATATTGTGCCATTCATAGAGCAGTCGCATGATCGCATGAATTTAAAACATGTTATGCGATCATGCGACAATGGGTCCCACTCAGATAGAGAGGTCTGGCGGTTGGTAGGTGGATATCCAATGAAAAGGTGAAGGAAAGAGGATTAGTCGCATGATCACATATATTAAAATATTTCTATGCGATCATGTGAGATTATGCCATGTGGTGGTGGGTCTGAAAACTTTTTGTACGTGGTTAGAATATTCCTGGTTCCGAATCCATGGTCCTCACTTTGCCGCTATGGGAAGGAAGATGCTTTGCGGCTTAGCAAGAGGTGGACACGTAGCCCGTGGGTCTGAAAGAGTGGTAGATACTTAATTGACGACTCCCTATTTTGTCGCTATGGTGTGCGAGATTCTATGCGATCATGCGGGATCATGCCACGTGTACTCGCTCACTCAGTTAGTGTCTGATGCGATGTGGTGAGATTCAAGTGTTTAATGAAGCATGTGTTCTAAGTTGAGGAACTCGCATACATAAAATTGACGGTTGGAAACATAGCGAGGCTGAATGAAGTGTAGCCCAATGCCATGAAATGTGTTCATCAGTATTTGAATTTTAAAATGAACTGCAGAATTTAAGTTTTAATGGAAGATGTTGGTTCGATGGATAATGATAAAGTAGACAATGAGAGCCTTGAAATGAAGTGTCATAATTTTGATGTCTGTTCCTATTCCTATATCTATGATTGGCTTTCCAAATTCTTTTGTTAAAGATGTCCTTTCTCGGTGCCTAGTCTTTCCAAATTATGGAAGTTGAAATACTTGGCATTCTCATGGAGGTTGTGTATTGTAAACTCTATATATACTATTGTAAAAGTAAATACAAAGGTCGGAAAAATTTTTGATGTATCAGACTTGATATTGCGGAGCCAGTAAAGAGTGTTTTATATCAATAATTTTCTATTCCATTAGTTAGTTAGCAGTGGTTTCTATGTTTCTTTCTTTTAAATCTGAATTGTAGGAATAAAGGAAGGATGTTTCATTCTTTTTGTTATGAGGATATGAATTAACCAGAGTAGGATGTGCTTTGTGAGATTCAGGGGAAGACTCATTGGAAGTTCTAAATCATTGCGGTTGCATTGCTATAGATTGGTTAAACACTAAGTGTATGGATTCATAGTATGTGTGAGTTCTACAACTTGGTTCATAGATTAGAAAGATCTCCTTGCCTGGATTAAGTTCTGTTTAGGATTAATTCGGTTTGCCTCTTCTGCTCTCGGGTTAAGAGCATACCCTATGTTAGTTTTAGGACCAAAACATAATTCATTGCATATCATTCCATAAGGGAGTTGTACCTTCCAATTCAGAGAAAAGCTAGCAATCATAAAGCGGCTTTTCAACTGTTGTATTCAGATATTGTTCATAGTTTGGGCATTAAGAGTTATTATCATAAGAAATAAGAAAGGACAAATCTATTTACTAACAAAGATCAAAGAGATAAAATATTATTGATTTGTTGTCCCCAAGTGAACATACTTTGTTGCCCTCCTAAGAGTGCAAACAAGAAGTGAACATACTTTGTTGCCCTCCTAAAATTTATAGATGTTTCCAAAAACCACTGTTTAAATGTCACTTTTTCATGACCTTCCATGCCCATGTACGACAACCATACTTTGACCTAAATTAAAATATTTTTTGAGTCCTTTTATTATATGATTTTTAAGACACATGATATTGATGAACATATTTTTATGTAATTGTTTTGATATATTTTTTTCTACTATTTTTTTTATTGGGTGTGATTTCTATTTTGAAAAACCCTCGTGTACAACAAACATAAGTTAACCTAAACTTTCAAATTTTCTTTTTTTTCAAAGTGAAAAGAATTGTTTGTAGTTTGATTTCATATAATTTATTTTTCAAAAAATGCAAAAAAATTAAAGTTATTATAAAAATAATAAAAACCTATTATTTCATGCTTATATACCTATTTTATTAGAAATTATTTTAAAAATAATAAAATTAGTCCAACTAAAACAAAATTTTAAATTTTAAATTTATGTAATCATATCTATAATGGGTTTTAATTTTGTGAGAAAATTCCACACAAAATGTATTCCACTATAAGTGGGTTTCGCGTGTAAAAAGTTCCCTTACAAGTGGACTCAACTTCTTGCACTTGCCATAATTATGGTTACTTAAAACTTCTGCAATGAATGGGGTTCTGGTTCCTTCATCTTATCAGGTAACCCATTCCACTTTTGTGATAGATATCCCAACACTATCCTTGTTGATGTTGTAGCCACCTGTTCAAATTTATAAAAGACTTCTTCTCTCACATCTAGGATCTCCTATATGTATTTAGGTTTGTAGATAACTCTATGCTAAGTATAGAAAATGTTTGCAAGTTCACCTAATTCTACCCTTAAAAGAAAAGGGGTATATATCTCCTTATCTATATGTTCTATGAATTTCTTCCCCCAAGTATTTTCATTTTGAATCCAAGACATTAGTGCCCTAAACCGAATATCTTTGATATACAATAATGGATTCCACTCACTATCATTAGAAACAAAATAGTTTTGAAAGTATAATTCACATAGTAATTTTTTAGTTTCAATTGGAAAAGACTGGTAATATTGGAATAAGTCTTGTGGAGTCTCTATAGAAGGGTTTAAACCATAGACTACTATTGACCAGGAATAATTTTAGTGGAAAATATTCACCAATTAGTGAATATCTCAAGTCAATGACGTAGGATTTGGCAAATAATATGCTTATATCAGACTGGTCAAGTCTCCCAAACTTTATAAATATTAGATTCAATGCCCGGGCCCATCGCCCATTAGTTTATATAATATTCTCTATTTCTTTCACAATATTTTCAATGGAGTCTATGTTTTGGATATGATAAATTGAAAAATTTTGCCTACAATTTGCAAAGATTGTCTTAATCAACGACCTAAATTAGCCAATGGTGTTATAGAGATATATTTAGAGGCAGCCTCAAATTCACCTGGCATTTTGTGTATGCATGTCTCAAACTGATGCATTTTCGCCAACTATATTAATAATAGAAAATTATTGGATAACCCATAATCACCTCATAAATTACATAAGATGTGTGATAATTACACAGACTTAGCCAAATATTTGTATACCGTATAAGCTTCCCGCCAATTTTTTCAAAAAGGATTGGTATAAATGCATTCATAGATCAATGTTATTTTACACAATTTGGTTCGATTGGTTCTGATATCTCAATTTTGATCAATAGCAAAGTCTATGACTGTTGAGTGCAATGGTCACTATAATTGAGGCAAAGGTAAGTGATTAATTTTTAAATTGTATTGTGTTATAATATTATTTTGAATTCACCTGAGGTTTCACCTCTATTTGTCTGCAATTTTGAGGTCATTCTTATTTAGTGGGGAGCAGTTAGTGGTCAATGGTCACCCACAAGACCTCAAACATGATGACATCTATATTTTATATTTTAGACCATAAGGCCAATGAATCATATTTATATATATTATAGTCAATTGTCACTTCTTCAACAAGTTAATATTTTTTTGGGCAACCTTTATGTTAGAAAGTAAAGTCCACCAAGATAACTGAGAGGGGGGGTGAATTAGTTATCTGATAAATACATCTTTTATCACCATTAACAGATTTTAACCATGTAATCAATGTAAGCAACAACCATATAAAGGTAAACATACATAATGACACAATAACACAAGATATGTTAACTAGGGACCTCTTGATCAAAGAGTAAACCCTAGTGGGAATGATGCCAACAAAAGATGTACTAATATGAAAATTCCTTGTGAGAGGATGGACTCTATTAGGAGTCTTATGAAATACATTCAGTACATATGAGTCCCTGTTAGGAGACTTTGAATCCCTATTAAAAGATTCTAACCCGGTTGAGAGTTATGGAAGATAGAAGGACCCACTGTCAAAATAGCTTCAATGGAAAGATCATTGAACACACTATCCAACTGATATCTATATTACTCAATAGAATAATACCAAATAATTACTTATCTCATCAGCTTATCTTTTCTCCTCTGCCTATGCCAAACCATACCAACTGCTTCACCAGATCTCTACAATTTGCATATCCTCTTACAATATCATGTCTCTTTTTTAATATCTCTCTTACAATTAAGAAAACAATCCTTCCTTTATACCACACTCAAGTAATTACAAGTGAGTTGGCATACAAGGCTTAACCATTACAAAATATAAACCTTTACACATTACATAATATTTTCATAATTACATAAAAACTGTTGGCTTCTAAATACAATAAATCTTCACACGTGCAACCTCTGACCATGTTGTCTCATCCAGGTCACCACCAAAGTGTCTTCATCAACTGTACAATTTTTCATGCCTAGATTCTATCCTTATTAGGAGATATCATCCAGTTACCACAACCCTCTTCTCAGGAACACTGCCTGAATACTGCTTCCACAAAATTACACATAGTTGTCATGAATAATTGAATTTACATACACACTCTTGACCATGATCTTAGGAAACAATATAGAGTAAGTCCTCAACTCTACATATCTTGATATGAAAAACTCCGCGTGCGCTAATTCAAAAACTGTCTGCTTCTTTGCTAATCTCCAGTAGACCACTATGTTGACATCAATGAAAATCAAAGTCATGAATGCAACATACAATTGTTACATAATGGATCTGAATACTCCCCCATAGGATATATTCAGCATTCATTCCTAACACTTTATTTCATTGTAGATGTCGAACAAGAATAAGGGTAAGGCTCCTCCATATGGGGAAATCAAAGAGAGGCCAGGAAAATGCAGAGCCTTACCATTAGTAATTAGTAATCAGGAGAATAAGTTTATAACTTTATTTATTCTTTCTGAATATTCTCATCAAAAACATAACACTAACATGTCTCATTTTTTTGGAAAGATCTTGACGACTTTTTAATCCTCTATAAGTTTTTTCTGAAATAGTGTTTATAACACTTCATTAAATGTATCAAATTATAAATTTATCATGTACCATGTAACATTGATATTCATTATTAATAAAAGAAAACTTTATCAAAATTTATACTAGTGTTATCAAATTTCCACAATCCATATCAATGAATTCTTTTTTCTAGGTTCAATTACAATTCATGATAAATTGGTTACTATTCGTGAGAATAATTTATTGCTTCTTTCAAATGAATTTCTATATTTTAATCCTTTATAAGTTCTACCCACAATAGAGCTTATTACACTTCATTAAATGTTTATTACATTTAATTAAATATTTAATCAAATTTAGAATGTATATGTTCATTGACAATGACACATGTCTTGATTCTGGAGGAAGTATGCAAAAAAAATTTAACCTTTCACCTTCGGCCCAAAATACACCTTACGTTGTTTATTTTTGCTCATCCAACAGTTGTCGATATCCATTGTCAATTGTCGTTGGTCCCATCATTTTTTCCAATTAGGAAGCCTAGTCACTTTGATGCGGAGGAAAGTGGAAGACATCTATTTGGTTTCTCCAAATAGGCTTCAACACAAATATTGTTGTCTAAGGTCCCTCAAACCTTCTACACTCATGGATCAAACCCAAGATACAATCCAAACCCAAGACCAACTAAGGTTACACACTTAGTCTTCTCCAAGACTCATTCCCACTAGGCTCCACACCATTGAAATGCTAAAACTTGAACATAAGCCTTATCCTTTGTTTCCAAATCTCCTAAAGGCCTTTTCATACTTAGAACATCTCCATACCAATTTTTGATAACTTTCATGGCAAGTTTTTTGTATCTACTTCCATTTCCTTCATTCTAGGCTCCTAGGCTACTAGCCCTATCCAACAAGAATATTGGAGATTCCTTCTAACTTTTCCAAAAGACTTTCCAAAAAAATTAAATATTAAAATACCCTTTTTGGATTTATTTAACATAAGTCAAAACTAGGTATTGTTCCTTTGGATCAACATCCCTAAAAATTATTGCCTTTGTTTTAGGGATAGGCCTAAAAACACCACATTTACAAAGGAGCTACTAACAATACTATTTTTCACACCTCAAGACCATGAAACATTCTTAGGTTAAGTTCCAAAACAAAGGATTCCCAAGTTTATTTGGTCTTTCCCATTTCTTAAGCCTTACATGCAATAAACCCTCACTTTAAGGGCCTCTAAGCTAGGGCTTTCTTGTTTAGTGCCTTTTGGTCACTTCCAAAACCTCCTATAGGGTAAATCATCTTATATTATATCTATCTTGATGGAATCAAACATAAAATACCATGCTTGCATGGCTAGAATCCTTTTTGCTATACCCATGGCTTCTTTTATATGCATTGTCAAGACATTACTCACTGACCGAGTTTTCTATTGCTCGCAACTTTTGTTTTACGAATGAAATTAGAAATGTATCTAATGGAGATATTAATAACTAGGCCCTTTCAAACATATCCAAATCTGAGACAAATCCAACGGTTAAATTACGAGTTCTTGCCTCCACACGAAGACTGTATTTTTCTAGACAGAATAAGAAATCTGCAAGATTGAACCCTATTGTCATAGTATAGACAGTCAAGTCCATATGCCAAGACATGAAAAATAATTCATGATACAGATAATAAAGTAAAATAAAGATGAATTTAATCACTTCTGGAAACCACAAAACCAAAGCTATCCACAAACAACAATGCAAAACTTTATATTGAAAATGCTTGTTGTTTACACAATCTCTGTTACAGCCATATAGAGATCCAAAACTAAAACACCAACCAAAATAAAACTTCATGACTTCTTCTCTCCTCCCATTCTTGTAATATCCCACACTCTCTCCTCCTATCTCACCTAAAAAATCTTCTTTTCTCCACTCCAAAAATCTAACCAACTCCCTAATCTTGAAAGTTGCTAAAAGATGTAAAAAATAATGTTGTCAAAATTGACGACTAAGTTGTCAATTCAACCACTAGACCTAATGATGCCTTCACCTCTATTTCATGGCCTTTAACAAATTTCCCAACTCTATATCCATCTTGTTAAAACCATATGACCCTAAGTCTATTACATAGTGACCCTTGTAGGATTCTTTTGCCTTATCATGGCAATATTGACAAGAACATGGCTTAAAAACTTGAAGGCACTAATGGCCAAAATTAAAACAAATTAGGGTCTTCATGGAGTAATTATTTGTGACTCTTTGTCTTCTTGAGATGCTCTGCATCACACTTGATACATCATCATACAATTTAATGATAGTGACATGTGTTTTATTTCCAGATGAAGTTTTCAAAAGTTGGTTTTTGATACCACATTCTTCCCATAATGAACCTTGAACCATTTATTTTTTTCCATAAAATGGAGGATGATATCAAGTATTCGTTGTCACTATCAGAAATAGGTAATATCATCTATACGAATTTGGAATTTATGCGTATTGAGTGGATGGCAGTTAAAAAAATTTGTTTGTCACTAACAAGGCATTTATTTCATAACGAGTTATGAGTTACAATTTGCACTATAGGACCGTGCAACATTATCCCAGAATAGGATGGCGTAAGTGGACACGTGTCATGATTTTGGAATAGATTTGCAAAAATGGGTTTTCATTTCTCTTTCGTCCTAAAACACACTTTACATCATTGATCTGTGCTCATCCAATGGTGGTTGGTAGTCAATTATGACACATTTGATAGCATTTCATAAATCGCACTTACTTGCTATGATTTCTGATGGCTTGACAGCATTTCAAAAATCACACTCACTCACTATAATTTCTAATAGTTTTGGAGAATCACGATTCTGCTTCCATCGCTTCTATTTTTATGGATGCTTTCTTTTTCCTTTTAGGCCAAGTCAAACTTTCAAATATGTGGTACCCATCCTTTGATAATCATAGTACTTTGCTACTATTTATGATTACTCTTCAGAAATTTGGGGTTTTCACTTCTCCCTCTCTATTTTTGATGCCCGTCAAGATTTTAGAAATTTTCCCTTTTCAATTCCTTTTGACTTGACTTATCAGATTATTGGCACTTTTCTTGGGTTTTACCATCTTTCATTTCCAAACTTAGTAAACATAATTCACATTTTCCTTTGAGACTGGTTTGAATATCAGGGTTGGCTCTTCCACTTGAATAATCCTCCCCTTTAGTTCCCTTAAGTCTCAGCTCCTACGGAAAGGAGGTTATCTCATTCCTCGAAGGTGGAAATGGAACTTATTACCTTCGAAGCCTAAAGTTCATTTCCCTTAAAGTGGGAAACTCACTAAGTGACTTCGAATGACACCAACCTGAGTGGACACATGTCATAATTTCGGAAGAGTTTTGCAAAAATTATACTTTACTTCCCCTTTGACCCAAAATACATCATACGCCATAAATTTATTAAATTTAAATTAAATTATTTTTCATTTACACTAAATTGTAAATTTCTAAAACAATGAACACCAAATAATTTATAATTTTACATTGTGTTTATAGTTTATTATTTTCATTATTTATTGTTTTAAATTTTAATTATTTATTGTTTTAAATTTTAATTTGTAAATGGTCCTAGCATGTCACTTTTTCAGAGGACACTTGCGAAAGTTTTTAAAGTTCACAACTTCCCCCCAAAATGGAGTTTATGTCATCGATCTGCAGACTGCACTCATCCAGATCCAATGTTTATTATTTTTTTTCTTTTTTTCTTTTACAATGTAATTATTGCGTATTTTTAGACTACTAGTACTACCACTATACCACATTAATCAAATTTGTAATTGTTATGCTAATTTTAGATTTCAAAATACCAAATCTTAGGGTCCTGGCCCCTAGGTAACACTAGGGATTTTCCCCTTGGTCTAAGTTGAATTGTTCAGAGATAAATTAATTAATTACTAAATAATAATAAAATGATTTTAAATGTTAAAAATAGTAGAGGTGGAGACAGCTACAATAATTTATCTACCAAAGACAAATTGAGGAAGAAAGAAGCTAGATTATCTATAAATAGCCTCGGTTGCCTCATAATTCCTTCTCTAACCATGTTCATTCATTTTTCCTTCCAGTTCCAATTTTTATTAATGATTAAATCTTTGTAAATCTTTCTCATAAATCTACGATTGTCCAAAATTGGTATATTAGTAATATCGTCAGTACCAAATTGGAAGTCGTATGTGCAGAGCGGATCGAAGATAGAGAATGTCACTGATGGTGAGAAGACATTTATTTAATGTTGATCACAAGTGGGTGAATGGGTGAAGGGATATGTTTCACCATTCTGGATACTTATAGAAGATTGAGGTTTCCTTCAAGACTTTTGGCCTGAAATAAAACTTCAATCATTAATCTATAATCATTGAATGGTAGATGGATGTTAGATGCACATAACAGTGGTTGTACTTATCAATAACATCATGCAGAGTGATGTCTCTAATCATTTATCAATTTCCATTTGGCATTGGCCCACATGACAAGTCACAACTATTGAAAAGTGGTTATTAATTGATAATATTCACCAATACAATTAAATTTTTTTCATTTGCAGGTAAAACATTTGCCTCATACATTATATATATTTTCCTTCAAAAGCAACAACTTTGCCTCATACATTATATATATTTTCCTTCAAAAGCAAAAAAATTTCCGCATACATTATATATTTTCCCCCACATTAATGAATTAATCGCCTGGATTTTATGGAATTTTCCTATGGTAGGAAAATAATTTCCAATACAAACTAATTTTTTCCCCTACTTTGAAAAATAAAATCTACCATCAATATGAAAATTTTCCCCCCAAAATAATGTAATATTTGCCAGGATTTTACACCTTTTCTCAGGAGGGGGTTTCTTAAAGTTATCCCTGTTATTGACAATTGAAAATAAGGACTAAGCTCATTGATATGTAGTGCATATATCCTTGGGGGAGTTCTACATTCTAAAATTTGTAGCACTAATATCATCAAATTGTTTATCTTATTTGTTAATGTGATAATTTTGACATTCTTCCCCTCAATATCCTTGTATTTATTTGTAATCACTTCATACATCTTATGCTTCTCTTTATTCCATTATTCTTCCTTATTCTTCATATCTTACCATAAATCTAGGGCTATTGATACCCATGATAAAGTAGTAGGTTGGTGGATACCTACTAGGATTCACCTTCGATCTAGTTCTCCATATGTCACTTTTTCAACTACATCCACAAGCCCCGCTAATACTAAATTCTCTTGTTCTATATTTCCTTCCATCAACAACCCCTATTATTCTTGGGGAAATTCCCTTTCTCAAGATATATGTTTATCCCTCTCCTCCTTAGATTCTTGTGTAGGCATCTTTTCCCTATCCTTCTACTTAGATGAGGAGGAAAATTTGTGGCTTCCCCTAGGAGGTCTATTATGGATTATCCTTTCCTCTTCATTAGGAGTGGTATGAATAAATTGTAAGGATTAAATTTGGATGTTCACCCTAGGTGCAGTAGATTTTTCCTATTTACTAGGTTTACCCCTGAGCCTATGACTCTTCCTATAGGGTGATTTATTCTTCTTTTTTCCATCTTAGACTTTTTAGTAGGCTTTTCTCTATGGTCAATGGCTACAGAGGATTCTTTTTCCCTATTTTTTTATTTTCTAGGGATAGGGATTTTCTTTTCAATTTTTTTCATTTTATCCTTTACCTTTTCATCCTTAGTATTTTTCTTTTTTCTTTTTTCCCTTCCTATTTCTTCCCTAGTACAAACTATTGATTTAGGAGAAACATCCTCATTAGGGTCTGAAGAGGAACTATTTACATCTTTGTGAAAATATTTAGAAGAACTATTTTTTTTATAAGAGGGTTTGTGCTAGGAACCGCCTTAGAAGCTAAAGCCCCAAGGGTGAATTTTGTAACTCCTGCCTCCCCACTAACCCTAGGAGTCAAGGGTTGATGTCTAAGACCCAAATCCACTGCTCTAAAATTTTAATTTCCAAAAACTCATCCCATGAAATTTGTGACACATCTTGTAACTTAGACCTTTCAATAAGAAACTTAATTAAATAATGATGGGAAATAGAGTTTTCCCTAACTTTATGTGTCTTAGTAGACATGATTGCTAGCAGGTTATATATAACAAATTAGGGACATTCATTCTCTTTCCATGTCGCATGTGTCTCAAAATTTTGAAGTGCACAGAGTGTAGAGCTGGATGTCAAACCCAATAGGTAATGTATATGATGATATAAAAAACATGTTTCTATGTTTTTAGTAAATAAATCCTCTATATTCCCTATTTATCTATTTCAAGTGGAGGATCCCCAAGTACCATAAACTCAACTCTAGTTATTCTAGAATCTTTACTTTAAAGGTAGGGTTCTCCTACAAAAAGAAACCCTAAAACTTGAGCAATCCTCTCCTCCATGGAAATAACCTTCAAACCCTTCACCATTTCCTCAGCATTGTTAAATTTATAAGAAAATTATATAGCAATTCCATTATTAAACCCATTAAACTTCAAAAGGTATTCTAACCAGCCACAATTCATAAATTCTAGCTCATAGATTATGTCCTATAGGATTAATTGATGAACTATTCATTCACTTCTCACTAAAGGTCCTCCCATGTTTCTACTCACACCCTTTGCAACACATTTTCTCTAAAACTCTTTAGTTGCAAAATCTCCTATTTCCTCTCTTAATGTTGAATATTCTTTTTGTATTCCTAATCCCAATGCCATATAACCTTCTATTTACCCTCACTTTAGTACTATTATAACACCAACTTAAACAATAACGAAGGCATTCAAAAGGGATTTCAGATTTTAAGAATTTGACATGATGGCACATAAAATACAGGTATGCATAATGACACATATATGACACAAGGGTATAGACTCCCCCAAACCTATAACGAAGCATGTATCCATGCAGGCTTAGGAGGAAGGATGATGTAATGATGGAATTAGAAAAATATATGCTATGTGATATATCAATATTAAAGTATAGCTATTTAATAAATGCATCTAAAGTAATGAATACAAAAAAATTTCCATGCACGTACCTCGATTATTGTGTTTGATATGAAGTATTTTGTGATGAAGAAAGACAAAAAAATTTGTAGTGCCTCTCTCATTTTCCTCTTCGCACAAACATCCTAATGGTGAGGTTTCAACCTTCACACTCATTGAGTATGATCATGTTGGTCCCATGTGAGGGTAAACCGTCAGGAGGGATCTGATTTTAGAGCATATTTTTGATGCCCTGTGTTAATGTGGAGATGTTGGGTGTGGTTTAGGATGGTAGTTTGGTAATTATTAGAGATAGGGATGACTCAATATTGAGTTGTATTGATTCTTTCTTATTGTTTTATGATGGCATTGTGAGATGCACCTAGTTCAATTTAATCTTGGGTTTATCATGAGGTTATCATTGGGGTCGTGACGGATTTATTGAGGGACCCTACCCCGATCGTGCCATTGCATTTCTTCTATCTGTATTATAGACTCGGTATTTAGATACCCCATGTTGATGCATTATGGATTTATATTCTGATGGATAGAGTTTTGACCACACTGATTTGTGATGTACTCTTTTTCATGTTGCTTATACTTTTTTTCATGTTGCTTATGTACTCATGTCAATGTTTCTAGGATACACTATGTTTTCTTAAGGGCTAAATGAATTCAACTAATTTTCTTACTATAGAGAATTTGAGTGCATGTTTTGAGGGGTTTGAATGGGAATCAAGAAATTTAAATTATAATGAGATGAGATGTAAATTCTAATGAAGTAAATTTTGTTTTCCTTGTGTATGTAATTTCTAATAGAAAATGTAGTAGAAAAGGTGAGTAGAGTCGTGAATTGAGTAGGTAGAATGTACCCTTAAGGAATTTTGAAATGTTACTATTGGTTATGAATGCTTACAAAAATGACCATTTGAATTTATATTAGGTTGAGATGTGAATTAACTAGAAGTTGATTTTAGGTCTTGATGTTAGGAAAGAGATTTCTAGGTATTATGCTTTGATTATTGATTTAAGAAATATAATTCCAAGTGATTACAAAATCAATTGAAATGTTAATATTTTCTTGATTATGAAAGGGATTTTGGGATACTTGTGAATATTGTATTTTTAGAGATTTTGTAGTTAAGGAAATTCTGAGTATTACGCTTTGATATTATATTGATGTGAGAAATGTGAATCAATTGAAATGTTGTATGTAAATGATTTAGATTGTTTGTGATAAATGTGTTTCTTAGAATATTATGATATTGAAATTTAATAGATTTTGAGTAAATGCATTCTTGTGAAAAGTGAATTTCATATGATGTGAAATGTAGTTAGATTTTATGATGATTTAGGAGATATTTCCATGCTTTGATTTTCAGGTCTTTATGATTATGGTATTTGATTAATTATTTAATTTAGAATATTATGCTTTAGTTTCATGTGGATGCAAGAATTGTTTATGTGCGATGATCATGGTTAATGAATTAAGTTATTTGATATATATGTGTTCTTGAAATAACTTGTTTAAAATTAAGAAATGCATTCTTGAGATTTAGTGAATTGCATGTGATGTTGTGTAGATGGAATTAGATTATATAATGTATTTTTATGTGATTATTAATGATGTATTTTTATATATATGTCGTTGATCTTTCATGAGCTATTGATATTTTTATCTAGTGTGCAGGAAATTGACCATGGAATTAAATTAGGGGAAATTAAAGATGGATACATGTTAGAAAAATCTTGTAAAGCCAAGGTTATCTCCAAAGGAAGAAATAACCTAGTTGTTATGTATAATGTTGTCAAGTAATGTTTGATTGTATTATTTAATTATGTTTATTTTTATTTTAAATTAATGTCTACTTGGCATGCCATGTGTGTAGTGATGTGTTGTAACTTTATGTGGTGTCAATTGACACGTGTTGTGAGTTGGCATGGCCAAGTGCATTGTTTATTAGTTGTCTTCCACCTTTGAGTCACCTTGTAGAATCCCAAGGTTAGGTATCTTGGTTGTTGAGACTTGGGAGGGAATCTTATTTCAAATTTTCGTGAGTTAACTCTTAGTGGGCTTTTGAGAGGTTAAAAGTAGCCCTAGGAGTTAATTAGGGTTAAAATGAGATAACCACATAGGTGTACTTTGGGTTGGAGGTCAAATTTTGACCAATAGGATGTTTTTAGACCATTTTTTCCTCTTCTAAAAATGTCTTTTTGGAAGGTGATGAATTTGGCAAGTGTGACATGTCTTCTTCTCTTTACAATTTTGAATTTCCCTCTTGTTGGAGAGAGAACCCTAGGATAGAGTGCCCAATCATGTTTGAGGTTAGGTAGGGTTTTCCTTTTTAGTGAGATGGAGAGGAATTTGGTAGGTTCCTTGTCCACTCTCCAATTTTAGAGACTTCTAGTAGACTTAGGAGGTTTTGGTGGACTTAGCAAGGAAGGATTGTAGGAAAGGGAGCTCTTCTCAAACCCTCATTTCCATAGCTTGGAGTAAGGTTGTTTACCTTGTCATGGAAGACTCTTTTCTTTTACTTGTATGAAAAATGTAGATTTTTGGTGTGTTATTGTTTATGATTTTGTGAAGCTTTATGCTTGCTTTCATTGCTTCTTGTTTATGGATATTTGTTAGTTTTGTTTTAGTTTCCATATTTTATTGGGGTGTGAAAGTCCATACTCACCCTTGGGAAGGAAGAGAGCCTTGATGGGTGAAGGGCTTTAGTTGGGAATGCCCATTTAGTGTAGAGTCCTTCCTCAATGAGGAAGGGGATGACGCATGGATATATGGGCACCATGTTTCCATTTTTGTATATTTATATTTGGGGGTCATAAGGGTTGTTATTTGTGTATGGAAATGGAAGGAATGGTACTTTTGATTATGGCCTTGTGAAGGTATTGGTAATTGTTTTTGGGCCTTGTTGAAGGTATGATTTCACATTTGAATGGCTTCTCCTACTTGGGTACTTTCCACCTTCACCCCTCTTATGGGTCCAAGGTGAACCATTGCGTAAAATCCTTGGGAAGAGAATTTTATGTGATTATGTGTTTGTTGGTTTTTATGGTGTATGTGTGTTTGAAGCATGTTTGTACCCATGTCCATCTTTGTTTCCCCAAGCTTGGGGGTGCCAATGTAATGGCCTAGGTTGGGAGGTGAGCCTCCATGGTCAAGTGGCTTTCTTATTGCAAAATTTTACTTGGAAAGATATCTAGTTTTGTGGAAGAAAAAAAATATTTAGTCAATTTCTACTTGCAGATTTTTGTGTAAAATGGGCTAAAAAAAGCCATGTGTAGAAAGTTGTGTAAAAGGTCATGTAAATGTCTAAATGCATGAAAAATGCTTGTAAAAGTTTGTATTGGTATGTGCAATTCTCTCCATAATTTTCTATGTATTTCTAAAGAAAGAAAGTGTAAAAAAGGTGATTCCTTATGCTTGAATGCAACAATAAATCTTTCTAGTTTGTTTTCCCATATGCAAAAAAAAATAGATTTTCTTTATATTTGATTATCTCTTCCTTATGTAGACAAAATTTACTTCAAGTATTTATTTGAAAGAAAAGACAAAAGTTAATGTAGATTTGCTTTCCTAATTACCTATGGAAGAATAAATTTCATTTTGACATCATGTTAGTTTAAAATAAAAAGTCTTGTATATACACCTATGTATATATACATAGATGTATATACCCTATTGGAATACATTGCTATGTTGATGTTTAAAAAAAATAGACTTAGTTATTCTCTATCTTTCCTCTTGTTAATTTTGGAAGAGTATATATGAATGTATATACACACCCTTGGTGTGTATACACACACACATGTATACTTATGTGTATATACACACATGTATATTTATGTATATGCAAAACTTGAAAATCTTCATCTTCTTCTTGCTCCTTGCCAAACCTGCAATAAACAAATGAGAGATTAGGGTTTTGGTAGATGTTTTATTCTTATTCTAACCCTAATTTCAAATTAGGGTTAGGGCTATCTTTTTGGAGTCATTTTAAATTTTAATTTTTAATCAAGGTATCAGTAAATTATGTCCAAATTTTAATCTTTGTTTTATTATAATTTAATGATTGTTGACTTTTCACAGTCAATTTATTTTGAATTCTATTTTAATATTATTTTATTAATCATTGAGATTTTAAAAAGATTCATTTTTATTATTTAGTAGGATTCTATTTGGATTTAAATCTCTGTCTTATTTTAATTTAATGACTATTGACTTTAGACAGTCACTTTAATTTGAATTCTGATTTATTTTTTATTTTTTATATTCATTGGGATTCTAAAAATATTCATTTATTATTTAGTGGGATTCTAATATTTGGCTTTTGGAGCCATTTTTAATTTTTAATTATGACTTTTCCTTTAATTCTAGCTTAGTCTTTTAATTTTTGTTTAATTATATTTAATGACAGTTGACTTTGCACAGTCACCTTTTTTAATTCTGATTTAATAATATTATTATTTATTCTTGAGATTTTAAACAGATTTTCTTTTATTATTAATTTTGGGATTTTAAATTTATTTATTTTTCTATTAACCATAAAATATATTAACTTGAAACGAGAGTTTACATCAGTTTAAATTTTACAAAAAAATACATTTGCCCAAGTATACGCAAGGAAACTGCATAGGAACCACATTACATACAAAAAAAACTTTTAACGTATCATCTAATTAGAGTACTTAAGCAAAAAGATGGTTTTATCTAGGAAACCAGGTCATCCATGGCCACTGGTGGTCTGCCCACTTGAGGCACAGGTCACCATGGAAGATGATGTTGTAGGGGTTCGAGAAGTAAGCCTCCCACAATAGTGGAAGAAGTGTTGCTACAGGCGGTATATACATAGAGTCCTCCTTGGATGGCTGGCTGGTGACACATATTGGGAGGATGTATGGTAGGCTGGCTGGCTGGTGATCCTGGTTCAAATTTGTCGACTCACTGCAGGTGATCTCCTGATCGTCTACCATGGTGGTCTCATGCTCGATTATTGTGGTGGCATCTTGATCGGATCCTTCCCCTATCTACTGAGATTGTACACCTTGATCAACTATATCTCCTATGTCAGTTTGTGGTTCTGCTTCTTTCCTCTGATCATTGATCTGTTGAAGCATCTGTCCAATAGTGATGTCAAAGTTGAATTCAACATCGGCCCCGGTAGTCATGTTGTACATGACCTAATCTCCGTCTAGTACCTCTCTTACTTTACAAACAACTCTCAAGGCTTGGTGTTCTTTCACCTGCATAACCACAGTAACCTACGAGGAAACATTAAGGGTGATGAGCCTCCACAGAGACTCAGTGAGAGTTCTACTCCTACTATTGAATATATTATCATTCCTAAACTTCCACATATGCCAGAGTATATGTGATGAAGGGTGCTCCCCTTAATACCACAAACACATAACAAAAATAGAGAAACAACAACAATATGCAAGAATAGAAAATGGGCTTCTTATTATCTCTGCAAATGTGGAATTACAAATTTTCAGAATTACAATATGCAAAGCCACATGGGCATTCCCTTACAATATTCTATAGGACAAAGCCTCGAATCAATGCCCAGATCTACTACCCAAAACTACCCTAGACAACACTATGAGCCTTCTTTATATAGGCAATTTCCACAGCCCGAGAAGGTTCCAAAAATTTAGCCCTTAAGGCCGACTATACATAGAATTATTTTATTTTCACAATTTTTACAAATAGGGTCGGCTCAAAGAAATACAAAATATGCTTTTAGGTAGCCCAACTTTCAGAGGCCATAACGTTTTAACCGTAGCTCCATTTTTCTATGTAACTACTTTTTGGAAACGCCATGATGAGATCTACAGTGCCTAACATGTGCTAGCACTAGTCAACCGAAGGTCGATTGCAATTCGGAGCCTCTAAGGCCTTCAAAATTGACCTGAACATTTTGTACCCAAAAACCTCAATAACTTCACCAATACTGATGATGTTGCAATGAAACTCAACTGGTAGGCTGAAATGACTAGGATGAACCTCCAACTATGAAATCAGAACATTCTGAGATCATATGACCAACTTACTAAAAATAGTAAGTTTCCATAAATAGCAGCTCTACACAAGATAGCCCTTATTGAAAAGCAAATAGAAATATTTTTGGGTGATGCAAGATTGCTCTTACACCCAGGATGCTCTTGCATCAATATGAAAAGAAAGAGAAGCCCAAAAATGATTGAAACATTTGTTTAGACTCAACAATGAACTGGAAATGATATTAAGAACATGGAAATTGCAATTAAGTTTCAAGCCAAAAATACTCCATATGGTAGTGGAAAACTGATAATCAAAGAAAATGTGGAGGATGGTTTCGAGTTTAGTGCAGAAGGAGCAGGGATTTGGTTCTTTGGAGGGTGTCTTAATGGGTAACCTATACAGAAGGAAATGCCACATGAAGCAGAGGATTTTGGGTTCTGTAGGGGTGTGCTAGAGCTTGCACTAGTATTTTCTCCAAGTGGTAGGGTCTAAGCTCACATTCCACTTGATGTTAAGGTGGTTAAAGATGTCTTCTTTACTTGCAAGCATTCTATAGACTGCCTTGACTTTGGTATTCAACAGTGGGGTTCCATCCGACCATTTGATGAGGTCCATCCTGTCTGAATCCACCGATGTGTTTCTGGGGAGATTAAGGGTTGAACAAGCATCTCTAATAGTGGTGTAGGTTCTCCATTGGGAGGGGGGTAGGTCATATCTAGCAGAAATTTCTTCCCATGGGATTAGGTTCTCATTTTCAATGATATCAGAAAAGCAACTAATACCCACTGCATTCCATTTCTTAGCTGAGCAGCCCTACAGCTAAGCTAACGGCTTATCTCCTTTATATAGATTCCATCAGATGGACCTTTCCCCACAAACATTTTGAAGTTGATCAAGAAGGTTATTTCCTATTATACTGGATCTAATTTCCTCCCATCCCTTCCAAATAGATTGAAAAACCTCAAATCTTGTAATAATGACCCTGAATTTCCCTGCTATGAGGTCAATGAGAGGCAGATTCTTCCATTGTCTAGCCTGGGTAGGAGTACCTCTGCTAATGTTGTGTCTCACCAGGACCTTCCAAGGTTCATTTCCTTGAGAGGTTTTAGCTACCCACTTAACTGCCAGAGCATTTCCTTTCCACCTGATATCTTTGAGCCCTAGGCCTCCTTGCTTGGTGGATCTTGTGCACCAGTCCCACCTCACATCATGAGATTTTTTGTTTCCTTTTCCATTTGACCACAGATAATTCTGAATAGCTTTATGTATGAAATTAATCTTCCCTTTGTTAAATAGCTAGGCTGAGAAGTACTATATGGGGTATGCAACCAGTATCTTTTGGCACACCTGAAGTCTCCCTGCCAACGAAAGGTATCTGTTGTTCCATTTCTCCAACTTCACTTCTATGTTATTCTTCACCTAGTTCCACATGCTTTTAAGATCTGGTTTGATAGAGAATGGAATGCCAAGATATCTAACTTGATGAAGAGGGCCTCCCCAAGAAAAGCCAAATTGGTTGCACCATCCAGGTGGGGAGTCTTCCCAACCCAGAAGGGTTGACTTAGGTATGGACACCTTGCTGCCTGAGGCTAGACAGAAGATGTCTAGTTTTCCCATGAGGTACTTGAAGTTAGCTTCACTCATCTCTACTATGAGAGAGGTGTCATTAGAAAACTAGATATTTATGAGTTCCTCATCATTGGGAAAGCTAACTCTCCTAACCTTTGGAGAAATGGAATGATATCTTAATATGTAATACAAGGAATCTGCTGCAATGACAAATAGGTCTGGAGCCAGTGGGCATCATTGCCTTATAGATCTGGTTAATTGGAATGGTTCAAACCTAGTTCCATTAACTTCAACTACTGCGGTAGCCCCTTTCATTAAGGTCAGTACCATTCTATTGAATTCTTTAGGGAAGCCCAGAGCTTCCAACATCATAATAATAAACTACCATTATATCATGTCATAGGCCGTTTCATAGTCTATTAATAGCATACTGACCTATTGACTAGAACTCCTTGCCCACTCCATAGTCTCCCAGCAAGTAATGAGGTTCTCCAAAATATATCTACCTTTTACAAACCCGGTTTGGGTGGGGCTGATAACTTTGGGAAGTATATCTACCAACCTCCTAGCCAGCACTTTGGCCAAAATTTTGTATGACACATTTAATAGGGTGATGGGTCTCTAGTTTTTTATCAGCGTTTTATCTCCCTCCTTAGGGATAAGTTTAATGCACCCAGTGTTAATTTCTATCCCAAGGGAGCCTATATCAATGGTCTCATTGTAGACCTGCAGTAGATCCTAAGCAATCCAATCTATGTTGCTCTTGTAGAATTCAATAGGTAGCCCATCAGGACCCGAGGCTTTGTCATTACTCATATTCCCAATGGCCTCAATAATTTCTTCTACCGAAAGGGTTCTACTCAAGGAAATTGCATCCTCTTTCTTGAGGGAGGGAGGGATGATGCCTTTAATTCGATTCCTCTTCTCTCTCATCTCTACTCCTAAATCCTCTGAGGTGAATAGTTTGGAATAGTAGTCTACGAAGGCTTGCAAAATGCCTTCCTAAGTTGAAAAAGTTACTCCTTCCTGACAAATGCAGCTAATTTTATTCTTAGTCTCCTTAGATTTTAGGAGTTGGAAGAAGAATTTGGATCCTTTGTCCCCTTCCTTGATCCAGTTGGCCCTTTCCCTAACCTTAGCTCCATTAATCTTGTGTTGTTGCATCTTCCTAAGCGATTCTCTAGCCCAAGCTAGGCTACTACTTGCTTCTTCATCTATAGGGTCCCTCTAGCTTCTCCACTCTACTTGGTAAAGCTCTTTCTGGAGTTCTATTTCGGCTCTTCTAGAGTCCTTAGCCCACTTCTTCCCTACCACTTGGAACATTGTCCTCCAACTATTGGTGCATTGGTTCCAATAAGCAATGGCACTCTATTGCTTAACCACTCCATGGTTGAACCACCTAATCAAGAGGGTATCATCCCTGATATCGTCACTTTTCAAAAGTGAAGTGTTGAGGGCAAAGGAGTGCCCTCCTCTCCTAGGGGTTGGGCAGCTCCCTATTTAAAAGATTGAACTAACAACATGATGATGATCCGAGAGGGAGTATGGCACCACCCTAACACTTTCACCACCTGCCTCTTTCCTGAATCTGAAGAAATCCTTATTAACATACACCCTATCTAGCATGCAATAAATTCTCCTGTTACCCTTCTGGTAGTTAGACTAGGTATGCCAGATACCATTATGATCTTTCTTCTTTCCTGCTAGGGGATCAAACAACTTGATTTTCCTGATCATCTTGTCTAGAAGAATTTCTCATTGCCTTTCCATTCCATCCTAGTTCCTCCTCCCTTATCTTGAGGAGATTCCACCATGTTGAAATCCCCTGCAACCACCCACGAAATGTCCTTCAACTTGCACATCCAATCCCATAACTGAATTCTATCATAATGATCATTCGGTGCATAGACCGAGCATAGCCCAAACTCTACATTGTCATCCTTAAAACTCACCCAGACAACTCTATTACATGGAGAGCATCCCCAATCATAAATTTTGTTGGCCCATCTGGGGTGGATAAGGATGGCACTCCCCCCTTTACCTCTCGAGTGATGGGTGAATACACTCATGGCATCTGACCATATACATTTTAGGGCTATCTCTAAAGAGAATCCTACTACTTTAATCTCCTGAAGCAGAAGGAAGTCAAATCCTTTCTGCATTCTAATGAATCTCTTAACCACATACTTCCTGTCTAGGGACTCAAGACCTCTTACATTCCATGTTGCAAGTTTGAACTCCATGATCAGACTAAGAATCTTGTTCCATGGGAGCTCAAAAGCTCTTAAAACAATTAGGGAGGGTCCTCTTTTGAATTTTTGAGGGTTTGATACTGGAAGTATGGTTAGGAGGTCTACCTCTCTTCCTTTTGATCGAGGGGAACTACCTATATCAAGAGATACTCCATCTCCATCCTTGAAATCTGGGTCTGGCTCCCTAGTGAGGGGCTTCCTGACCTTCTTCTTGGCTTTGAAGGTAAAGTCTGGGGGCTCCTCCTCTCCTACTTCAAACACGGCCAACTCCATCCTCTTAATCTCCCCTTCTTCCAAATCATCCCCCGAACTATAGGACTTGGGTACAAGGTTATCCTTGAGGCCAGACAGGCACTTCTCAATTGAGAGGGTCATCCTTCTGAGGGCTAGCTCTGGGACTGGGGGGCTAGGATCACAGTGAGAGAGAAGTTATTGATCCTATCCTCTTTATCATATGCCTCTCTTGTGGCATCCAGAGCACCAAAGGAGCACTCTCCCTGGAGTCTCTCTATATTCTGGTTAGACACCATGGGAGAAACGTCACCGATGTCTCTAGCTGAATAGTTGGGATCCCTCCTTTTGAGGGCTGAGATCTTCTTAATCCTATTAAGGACAATTTGTTGAGCATTAAGCTTCTAGTTTTTGGCACCTGATTCTTTCGGTTTCAACCCAAAATCCAGGCATTCTACTACTGGTAGTTCAAGAACATCTTTGATATTGGGGCCAGCAAGGGGATTATGGCCAGCCTCATCATTGAAGGATTTTTTGAGTGTTTCTAGGGAGTTCAAGAGGGCTTCAGAAGTCATAGGAATGGCAATATCGAGGTTTTTAATGGTTTCTGGTCTAGCAATGGTAGATTCATTCCTACCTCTGTTATTTTTGGAATCAATTTTTTTCCACCTTTGGCTTTTGGGTTAGGGTTCTTCTTATTCAACAAGGGACAATCTTGTCTCTGGTGACCTTCCCTTCTGCAGAGAAAACATGAATTAAGACCTCCTAGAAAGGAGATAGGGAAAAAGTGGGATTGACTACCAAGGTCAAAGAGGATTTCTCCTAGGAGATCGATCCTTGAGTTGATCATGATTAGAATTCTAGCATCAATGTGTGGAAGAAGAACATTTGTTTTATCCACCCTGAGGATCATGTCGAAGGGTTCCAGGGCTTGTGAGATCATGTTCCACAGAAATGGCAAAATTTTATCTAGGGTAATCTAGCGGGGGCTTGATAGGACCAACACTTCATTGTGGGCTGCATCAGGTGACTAGGGGAGGGCTCTAAAATTGGCGGTGCCAATTTGCCAGAATTGCTTGGCAATGATTTCCTTCTGGGAGTTAGGGTTCTTAAGGAAGATAAGGAAGAGTCCTCTTTGAATCATTCATAGAAAGGAGAAATGGTATCCAAATTTATTACCCCATACATTATGGAGCCAATCATTGAGGAAGGTCCTAGAAGGAATTTTATTAAGGTCTTGGGCTGCAAGAAAAATAGCAGAGTTTCTAAGAGATTCCTTTTCTTTCTCAATAACCAAAGACATCTGAGCATTAGGTTTGATAACACAAATAGTAGAAGTCTTAGAACCCTCACCTCCAGCATCAGTTCCATCACCTCCTTTCATAGTTCGGTCACCATCAATCATAAATTTGGCTTCCGGCGGGATAACTATCTCTTCGTTGAGTGCCTGCTTGAATGACTTGTCGTGACCTCCAGAATTCGCTCTAGGAGAATGAGTTGCCATGGGAGAAGGTAGGGGCAATATAGAGGGGTCACATTGATTACTTGTTAGACCGGCTGAGGGCCGAGGATGTCAGCGCCCTCCTAATTGCAGAGTCATCTCACTCCATCTCTTTATTCCCTTGATCTCAAGTTCTTAAACAAACATGTTCTTGTTGACACCCTCATTCACTAGTAGGTTACAAACGAATACTCAAACAAGGTGATTCAACTAACCCAAGGATTCTAGATTTTAAATATTTGATTATTGGATAAATGATTTTAATTTATTTTTAAATTTAATAATATTGTATTGTCAATTAAATGGTCTCTTTAATATTTTAATATTATTTCTTGAGATTTGTCATTTCCAAATTTAATATTTAATATTTAATACTTATTGATTTTTATTAATCTTTTAATATCAAGTCGGTGATAAATTAATATTTATTATTTAAATTGGTTTTATTATTTTCATTATAAATGGATTTTTTAGGGGATATAAATTTACATGTACAACGTGGGACTTAGGTAAATTATTTATCCCTTATCATTAATGTCAATTTAATATTAATATTTATTTATATGATTATTAAATCCTTTTTAATGTATAAATTAAATAAATAAACAAACTTTGGAGCTTTATGACTTAGGTAAAAATATTACATTTTAATTTAAAATATTTGAACATTATTATTTAAATGGGTAATAATTTCTTGACCTTAGTTTCCGCATGGGATTATTATCTTGGTTTTATTTTATCTTTTATATATTGAGGTTATTTTTGCAATTTCTAATCTAGTTAGTAACATGGTTCGTGATAGGGCCACTAGGGTTACTAATGCAATTGATTAAATTGTTATTTTTAAATTAACCATTTTTTAATGTGTTGACCCAACTTTTGACTTTTTATCTTTATCCATGTTTTAATTTCTCTTTGGTTTAAATCTCTCTTATTAACTCCTATTTAAACCCGATTAGGGTTTCTTAGAGACCTAGTTAAGGTTTTCGAGTTAACTAATGCAATTAACAATCAAGGGATGTTTGCAAGTCAGTGCATGCTATGATACCTCTTGTGAGTTAACATGTCTTGGGTTATGCAATCATACTTGTTAAATGAACCTTAGTGTGTTGGCTTTTGTCATTTGTGCTTTTAAAAAAATATGTTGTGTGTGTTTTGTCCTAAATTTTGGGCATGACATTTTGGTATCAGAGCATAGTTTCAATGCTTGGAACCTTAAGCCATTGTGTTTCCCCTTTTGTATTTGTAGGATGCCTCGTTGAGCATGACAAGCACGTAGACATGGAAAGGTCTTAGATATTCTTCTTGATGCGTGAGGAAGTGGATTAGGGAGTTTGGGGATATTGGATGGAAATCGAGGTTCCCTCCTTCCTAAAATAGTTATCAACCCAGAAACGGAATATAGTAGCTTCCTTCAAGGTAGGTACTTGACCGAGTCCATGCACTTGCTCTGCAACCTCAGTGATGTGTGTTCTCATGCTTAAAGTATTGTAATCTTGTAGTTGGGTTCCCTTGTGTAGTAACTCGGGGCTTTTTGAGAAAACTAACCCAAGTAACTTGTGGTTTAGGAAGGAGCGCTTCCTAGGATGTTCTGAGACTGCCTTTAGATTGAGTGCTTAGCAACCATATTATGGTATGTAGTGTAAGTGGATTAACGATCATGGAACTAATCCCACTAAGCATTTCATACCATGGATGGTGTATGTTGTTTGATTCCTTTGTTTCTCTTGGTAGCTCTATAGTGATTCACTTGATAGCATGACCGTGTGTAGTCAGGACAAAAGGATTGGTGTCCATTTTTGGTATGGGAACCTATTAACTTTCTCCTTGCAGGATGTGGTGCATTTATTAGTTTATATTGGTATGGAACCTTGAGAAGGTGTTGAGTTTATTGTGATTAGGGCCTTGGAGTCATGGCTCGAGAGAGAGTAAGAAAGATCTTCGGTAATGGCTTGTTAATGGTTGTCTTGATCTTTTGAGAAAAGGTGTATTTTTATTATGGAGGTGTTCTATCTTATTGAGTTATTTCTTTTTGTAGAACCATTATGATCCGGTGAACCATACTTTTACCCCTACACTCATTCTATGATGCCTTTTGTGTAGATGAATTTATCTTTCATTGTATATTGTGGAGATTTCTACCACACCTTTGAATAATTCCTTATTGTGGAAGCCTATTATGGTGTTGTAGCGTAAGTTGTGTGTATCCTAGCTATGGAAAGAACCTCGTGGGGAATTCATATATTTTCCTGGAGCACATAGAGAACCCCTCCCGAGAGTTCGGAGGTCATGCTATGATTTTGAGTAGTTTTTCTCTACTTTTGTTGTGAGGTGGCTTGAAGGCTTCCTTCTAATTGTTCTTACCTCATTAAAGATGTTACTGCATCAAGGTGAAGGAGAAGATTGTAAGAATTAGTATATTATTGCAGCTATCAGGATTGTTTTAATGCTTGCAACTGTGAACCATATGTAGTAGTTATGTTATCTTAAGGTTGTTGTGAAGTGTTGCCCTCACTGTCCTATGGTGATTCCTCCCTCTTACATGACTGAATTTTGTCGTAATGTTTTGTGAATAACTCCTTGACTTATTTTTTTTATTCCTTTCATCTTGTTTGTCTTTTACATAGGAACTTTCCTCATGTTGTATGGGCTAGCTTATTTTGGTCATTTATTATGCCTGGAAATAGTCACCTAAATCTATCTTTCTATGACTTATGCTACATTCCATTTATTGTTGAATTGAGCTCATTTTTGAATTTATTGTTGAAATTAATAGATATCTCATTAGGATTTACCTTTCTTTTGGTTCTTGGTGACTATTCCAAATGTTTTTAACTTGTTGGTCAGTCTTATGTTTGTGACTCTACCTAGTTTATTGAGGATCTTTGATAATATGTACAAAGGGGGAACACCGGGAAGGACACATTGTAATGTGCCTTTGTAATAGTATAGATGTGGTGTAGGTCGTTAGCTTAGTGGGAGCATGTTGAGATTTGTTGTTATCTAGAAGTGTCGATTGGAAGTTCCCCTTGTGTGAGAGCTACTTTTTGCATTGAAATCGATATTGGTTAGACCATACCAAGGTAGTGAAGGCTATAGTTGGATTGTGACACTAATCAATGGTTGGAGGTTGAGAAGACCTCATTTGGTAATGATATGAATTAGTGAGGTAATGCCACTTGGGTTTAATTCCTTGTATGGATTTTGTGAGGGCGTATGAACCCTTCTTTTCTATGATGGATCTAGCATGTATGCTTATGGGAACCCTCCTTGATCCCTTGATGTATTTTAGAAACTAGGAGAGTTTCCTCTTCATAGCATGGCTTGATGGATTGTTAGGTGTGACTTAGACCTCTTTCGAGTTTTGATACATGTGGTAGGTCTTGATTGCCCTGATTTTGGTGGTGATTACACTCTTTTTGGTTATGTTTTAGTCATGCTATCCTATCAGTTAATTTGTTCCCTCTTGGGTAAAAACTCCATGTTATTAATGGGGGACTACTAGAGGATGGCTTGATTTGAGGTATCCCTAGGTTTGACTTGAAAGTAATGGAACCATAGGCTTATATTTCAGCTAAAGCTTGGGGTTTGAGGATAAGTGTTTTGAGGTCATCCCTTTTTTGAAACTCTTTTTTACCTCCTTATGGTAGGACTAAGGTATTGTGGGTAAGAGATCCTATTCTACAAGTATTTTTTTCCGCTCTTCATTATGGAAACATAATGATCCTATTCTTGGAATTATTTTAAGGTGCTCTCTTTATCCCTATATTTGAAAGGAGTGCACTATTGGGCCCCTATTTTGGGTGTATTCTTGCTTGCGTGAGGGCATCCTTTGAGTTGTATCCATTGGTACACTAGAGTGGGATGTAGTATTCCTCAAAAAATTTCAACTTTGGTACAAGGATTTTGTTCCTTGTTCCCGACTTAAGGACTTGGAAGCTCTTGGTGATTCAACCTTGGGGATAGCTTGGAGGACAATGTTAGCTTTTGGGTTCCTCTAGATAAAGTATTTGAGGTAGAGTTACACTATTTATGGTGAAGGCATTTAGTAGGCATGTTCTCCTTTTTTATTTGGGTTTGCAATCGTAGGGCTTGTGAGTTTTGTTGATGCCCCCCTTAGGTAGAATGACTCCCTTCTATAGTTGTCATAATAATTGATCAAAATTGTTATGTTTGGTGGGGTCTGGTAAGTATTCTTGTTCCTAGGACAATTAGACCGTGCACATGTAACTTTCTTTCAGCCTGTCTTGTCGGCTTTCAAGAGTAAGCCTAGTCCTTGGGGGGGATGATGTAGTGCCTCCCCCATTTTCCTCTTAGCATAAACATCCAAATGGTGAGGTTTTAACCTTCACACTCATTGAGTATGATCATGTTGATCCCATGTGGGGGTAAACCGTCAGGGGGGATTTGATTTTAGAGCATATTTTTGATGCCCTATGTTAATGTGGAGATGTTGGGTGTGGTTTAGGATGGTATTCTGGTAATTATTAGAGATAGGGATGACTCGATCTTGAGTTGTAGTGAATCTTCCTTGCATTATGTTTTATGATGGCATCGTGAGATGAACCTAGTTCAAATTTGTTTTGTGTTTATCAGGAGGTTATCATTGGGGTCATGACGGATTTATTGAGGGACCATACCCTGGTCCTGTCATTGCATTTCTTCTATATGTATTATAGACTCGGTATTTAGATATGCCATGTTGGTGCAGTATGGATTTATATTCTGATGGACAGAGGTTTGACCACACTAATTTATGATGTACTCTTTTTCATGTTGCTTATGTACTCAAGTCAATGTTTCTAAGATGCACTATGTTTTCTTAAGGACTAAATGAATTCAGCTAATTTTCTTACTATAGAGAAATTGAGTACATGTTTTGAGGGGTTTGAATGGGAATCAGGAATTTTAAATTATAATAAGATGAGATGTAAATTCTAATGAAGTAAATGTTATTTTCCTTGTGTATGTCATTTCTAATAGAAAATGTAGTAAGAAAGGTCAGTAGAGTCTTGAATTGAGTAGGTAGAATGTACCCTTAAGGAATATTGAAATGTTACTATTGGATATGAATGCTTACAAAAATGACCATTTGAATTTATATTAGGTTGAGATGTGAATTAACGGGAAGTTGATTTTAGGTCTTGATGTTAGGAAATAGATTTTTGGGTATTATGCTTTGATTATTGATTCAAGAAATGTAATTTAAAGTGATTACAAAATCAATTGAAATGTTAATATTTTCTTGATTATGAAAGGGATTTTGGGATTCTTGTGAATAATCTATTTCTAGAGATTTTGTGGTGAAGGAAATTTTGAGTATTACACTTTAATATTCTATTGAAGTGAGAAATGTAAATCAGTTGAAATGTTGTATGTAAATGATTTAGGTTGTTTGTGATAGATGTGTTTCTTGGAATATTATGATATTAAAATTTAATAGATTTTGAGTAAATGTGTTCTTGTGAAAAGTGAATTTCATATGATGTTGTGAAATGTAGTTAGATTTTACGATGATTTAGGAGATATTTTCATGCTTTGATTTTCAGGTCTTGATGCTTATGGTATTTGATGAATTATTTAATTTAGAATATTATGCTTTAGTTTCATGTGGATGCAAGAAATTTTTATGTGAGATGATCATGGTTAATGAATTGGGTTATTTGATATATATGTGTTCTTGAAATAACTTGTTTAAAATTAAGAAATGCATTCTTGAGATTTAGTGAATTGCATGTGATGTTGTGTAGATGCAATTAGATTATATAATGTATTTTTATGTGGTTATTAATAATGTATTTTTATATATATGTCATTTATCTTTCATGAGCTACTGATATTTTCATCTAGTGTGAAGGAAATTGACCATGGAATTAAATAAGGGGAAATTAAAGATGGATGCATGTTAAAATAAATCTTGTAAAACCAAGGTTATCTCCAAAGGGAGAAATCACCTCTTTGTTATGTATAATGTTGTAAAGTAATGTTTTATTGTATTATTTAATTGTGTCTATTTTTATTTTTAAATTAATGTCTACTTGCACTAGTACATTTGAGGCCAAATTTTGACAGTCATTTGTCAGATTTTCCACGGCCATTTGTTGAAACTATGACACATCTGGCCATCAGCATTTTTGTGTTGCAAATTGTGATGGAAGCGGTAACCGCCGGTATTCCGACATCCCTACCCTTCAAAATTGGCCACATAAATAGAAATTTTACTATGTGACCGATCTATCAAAATATTCTTCTTATGACATTTCATCAGTCAGAAAGGTGACGGATATTCAGTAGATTCCCAACAGGAGCACCTGTCGGAGATATAGCCGTCCTGTCGCACCCATCTTTCAGAATGGGGTCGCACTGATGGTTACTTGTGGAATGTATGATGATAAGGAATCAAGGTCTGACACAAGTAGCCATCGGAGGAATAGCTCTTCTGTCGGAAAAGGATTACTACATGTCAAAAAACTGACAGATTAGCATAGTAAAAATTAAAAAGCTCAAGAGACCATCATAATTGGTCTCTGTCTTTGGTCCATATACTGGCAAAACATTTTACATTTCATTAGCTCATCAAATGAAGGGATTTGAAAGAATTTAATAGAATATTTTCATGATAACGTATATTGTTTAAGTTGACGTTGCACGAATTTATCAACTCCGCGCACTTGTATACTACGAGCACAGCCATAAAGAAGCATGTCCTCCCATGACCTACATTACTCAAGCCACGGGAGGGGATGCTTCTTTATGGTTGTGCTCGATGTATACAAGTGCGCGAAGTAGATAAATTCATTCACTGTCAAACTAAAATAATATACAGTATACATGATAATATCATCCATTAAATTCTTTCAAATCACTGCATTTGATGAGCTAATGAAAGGTAAAATGTTTTGTCAATATATGGACCAAGGATGGAGACCAATTATGATGGTCTCTTGAGCTCTGCTATCTTTAGTCCTAGCTACTGGGTAAGGGTTGGAAGACTTATACCTGTCAATCACTGAGAGTAATCACCGCCTTGCCTTTATGTACACTGCACAGTATCCAATATAAGAGAAAGAAGAAAATATGAATGGATAAAAGAAATGAAAGATATAATAAAATTATCTTGTTGTTTACCTTCTCATAATTGATCCTAGTCTCACAAAAGTAATTTTATATGATCACTAGCACATTTCGTGCATGGATGAGAAACAGTATCCAAAGTTTCTAGATTCTGAGAAGAGGTATGAGTGGAGGCCAAAAAAGGGATATTTGTAAAGGTTTTATAGATGTAGTACTGAATCATCATCTCTGCACTGGTACTCAATTTGGAAACCCTCTCTAACAAATCTCCACAAAAATCCCTTCTGGCCTCCACTGCATATACGTCTTCTCAGTATCTAAAAACTCTCCAGCATTGATTCCCGTCATTTTTCACCATCTCAGTGGACTAAGACCTTAAATTATTGAGCTTCTCTTTGTTTCAAGAATAGTTTAAGATTCTCTACTTAATAGGGCCAACCAAGTGAATGTGGAAGCTCATCTAGCCCCTCCTAGGAGCCTCTTATGACCCTTTATGACATTTTACGACCTCTAAGATGTGTATTCTTAGGGGTCGTAATGGGTCATAAGGGGTCCTGGGATACAACAGCTAAGAAACATAAATGTAGGCATCATGGTCACAAGTTTTTGAAGACAACATAATTGAGTGGTATACCCAGATGATGCAAAGCAACCACTACTCCTCTGGAACCGGAGGAGTAGTAGTTGCTTTGGGTCATTTGGGTATACAACTCAATTATGTTGTATACCCAGATGATGGAGAGTAACTCATGCACCTCCGATTCCAAGTTGACTACATCTGTTGCTCATGAATACAAGGTCCTCCAACAAAAATGTATTCAATTTGGAATTGGAGGTGCAGAAGTTTCTCTCCATCACTTGGGTATACAACTCAATTACATTGTCTCCAAAACATTATGACCATGATGCCTACAATTATGTTTCTCAACTATTGTGAAATCTACATTTATGTTTCTCAGCTGTCGTGTTTATGTGTGTGTTTTTATGTGTTTGGGAAGACATCTTTCTAGCCTGGGCCTAGATCCTTTGGCAATTAGCTTCATAATAATGTAGATGATAGATGAGCAATTAGCTTCCCAAGAAAAATCCCATAAATGAACTATGCATACCCCAATTAATGTTCCCTCTGTGCATACCCAAATGATATATTTGAAACAACAAGGGTAAGGCTTAAAGAAGTTAATTTTGCATCATTAGACAGATCTGTATATTTTATCCACAATGACCAAACTTCAAAGGATCCAATCCCAGGCTAGAAAGATGTCTTCCCATTTTGTTTAAGCCATATTCCTTGTTCTTGTCAAACTTCCTTGGTATGGTAGGTGTGCTCTTTGCAGTACTCTTCTTTAACTTATGTTCGACGATAAGCATCTTCTTCTTCCTAATTGTAGCCAGAGCTTGCTTTTCATCAAGATTCAACTCCACTTCCCCCATCTCATCATCCTCGTCACCCTCAGCTGCCATCCTAAGCCCTTCTTCCCTCTCCAGTTCTTCAAGCCTCTGCAAGATATCTGGATCAATAAAGTCTGCAACATTGTGTCCATCCATGATCTCAAGAATATCATCTTCTTTCCACTCTTCATTTGCCAAAATATACCACAATCTTAAGACTTGTGACTCTTCAAATTCTCTTGTTTCCTTTAGACCTCCAAACATGAGTACTGTGAGATTTCCTCCAACAAATGGACTTGCGATGATTTTCACAATAGTACATGTGTTGGAAGGAAAGTTCACAGTACTGCTTAGGCCAATATGAATTTTCATCACCTGTGCATATAAGAGTTGATCATAGAAGGTATATACACAAGTGAAAAACATGCATATTTGACCAAGCAATACTGGGAGCTAGACCCAGTAGCAAATAGATTTGTGGTGATTTTCACAATAGTACATGTGTTGCTGGGTAAGCTCCTAGTAGCACTCAAGAAAATATGCATGTTCATCACCTGTGCATATGAAGTGGCTCTAATGGCAGATACAATCACAAAATTCTGCATTCTCCTTATTTTGTTCTAGGTTGATATTGTCAAACATGGTCTTTTTTGAATGGAATGACTCGTTACTTGTACATTGACTAGAATGTTGGTGGAAGAAGAATGATTTGTTTGCAACCTGGAGATACACAGACACTGAACAACCATTTTTTCAACTCTAACTTTCTCAACACAAAGGGACATTTATCATAGCCATAAAAACATGATTGTTTTAAAATGGAATACACCAAGGAGTACCATCAGAAATATTGACCATTTACAATCATGAATAGTTAACCTAAATCAAATAGCTCATTTTTTTATCAGCATGTGTAGTCTCTGTGTATATGAAAAATGAATGAAATATATATCAAGCTAAAATAAAATAGTGAACAAAAATTCAAATTCAAGGCCTAATTTATCAAGAGCAACAAACATTAGGATGAAAGAAAAATCATTAAGACTATAGAAAAATCATTAAGACTAGAAAATCAAGTTCTAGAAAAATCATTACGACTATAGAAAAATCATTTAGACTAGAAAATCAAGTTCTACAAATGGACGGTTTTGGTGCTTTTCCATTACAATAATTGAGCATTCATCATTTGGTAGTTCTTGGCGTATTTCATTTAAGTTTTTCAATTGTCGTGTTTATGTGCATGTTCTTTATGTGTTTGGCTTCTCTCCCTCACAAGGGATATGCTAATAGGTAATTGATTTGAAAGCATAATGATTTGATAGTCTTTTTTTAGGATAGGCGTAATCATCCCGCCAACCTTAATTAGCAACATTTGTGATATATGTCAAGTACTTATAATCAATATGCCCAACAAACAGAGACTTAGTAGTAAAAGAATAAGGTTTCACATCCACATTCATCCAAGTGCAGCAACCTTCAAAGATTTGCAACGGTAAAGAGAATCCCCATATTTTATCAGCCTAACATAGTCTTTGGCCACTTTGGCAATGAGAACCTCAAAATAGAGAAAAGAAACTTAGTAAAACCAATCTATGTCATTGTTTGTGAGGGTACAGTCATGATAAGTGCCTCTCAAACCTCTCCAAACATGTAAGATTATCTTTAAATAGTTTATTGATCTCTTATAAACATTAGCCAAATCAAACCTACATTTGAATCCACACACAATAACCCAAAATGAAGGGTTTTGTATCCTTTAATGAATCTCAGTCAGTGGTAATGCATGGATAGTCAAACCACTAGTCTCCAAAGCATTCAATAAGTGAATATGAATGTTTGAAAACTACTTCCAACAATTCTTAAACATACTTTATTGTTTAAAAATTTTTGGGACTGGTCCTTTGGCGTGTATTAAATAGAATATGTATTTTCAGCATATTATTATCATTCTATTTCTTTGTTGTAAACATGCCATTGGTTCAATTTTAATCTACTAGTTTCGTGCCCTAGCCCATGCTTTATCTCCATTATTTGATGTTATTAACTATTTTGAAATGTTGACTGTGGTTATCAAATAGAAAAAATAGGAAAAAAAAATTAACATGAAAAGAAATTTACAAAACCGAACCAATGGCATGTTTACAACAAAGAAATAGAATGATAATAATATGTTGAAAATTCTATTCTGTTTAATACATGCCAAAGGACCAGTTGAATGAAATTGTCAATCACATATCATTTCACTATTGTATGAGTGGATTGTGTAGAAACAATTAACATTAAAAAAGGAGCAAACTTCTCAACACATCTTGGAAACCATTGAATTCAATAATAAATTAAACCTAACACCAGCACTATTCCTTCCATTGACTTCTACCAAGAATAAAGCATTTAATCCATTCAACATTACATATAATCATTAGACAGTTACATTTGCTAACTATGTAGAGGAATAGTCACAACGAAAATGATCAAAAGTACTTTCACCCTTGCACAAGCTATTCCAAACTTCAAGTAAAATGAGAAATATGCTATATCAAATCATTCATATTCATAGTAACCATTCAAAGGATAATGATTTGACAATCTTTTTTCAAGATAGGTGTAATCATCCCGCCAACCTTAATTAGCAACATTTGTGATATATGTCAAGTACTTATAATCAATATGCCCAAAAAATAGAGACTTAGTAGTAAAAGCATGTCCTTTGGTTTACTAGTTTACTTATAATCAGTATGCCCTTTGGTTTACTAGTTTAATCTGGTTTAAGAATGGTTTGTTTCATGTTTGAATGTACCATTGAATGAAGTTTGGCTATATTAAGTACAATCTTAAAACTCGTGACTCTTCAAATTCTCTTGTTTCCTTCAAACCTCCAAACATGTGTACTATGAGTAGCCCTCCAACAAATGGACTTGTGATGATTTTCACAATATTACATGTGTTGGAGGACTACTCAAAGTATTGCTTAGGCAAATCTAAATGTTCATCACCTGTGCATATAAGAGTTGATCATAGAAGGTATATGCATAGGTGAAAAATATGCATTTTTTAGAAAGCAATACTGGGAGCTAGACCCAGCAGCAAATAGATTTGTGGTGATTTTCACAATAGTACATATGTTGTTGGGTAAGCTCCCAATAGCGCTTAGGAAAATATGCATGTTCATCACCTGTGCATATGAAGTGGCTCTAATGGAAGATACAATCACTAAATTCTGCATACTCCTTATTTTGTTATGGTTTGATATTGTCAGACATGGTCTTTCTTGAATGGAATGACTCGTTACTTGTACATTGACTAGAATGTTGGTGGAAGAAGGATGATTTGTTTGCAACCATTTTTTCAACTCTAATTTTCTCAACACAAAGGGACATTTATCATAGCCATAGAAACATGATTATTTTAAAATGGAATACACCACAAAGTACCATCAAAAATATTGACTATTTACAATCATGAATAGTTAACCTTAATCAAATAGCTCATTTTTTATCAGCATGTGTAGTCTCTGTGTATATGAAAAATGAATGAAATATCAAGCTGAAATAAAATAGTGAGCAAAAATTCAAATTCAAGGCCTAATTTATCAAGAGAAACAAACATTAGGACAAAAGAAAAATCATTAAGACTATAGAAAAATCATTAGGACTATAGAAAAATCATTAAGACTAGAAAATCAAGTTCTAGAAAAATGATTACGACTATAGAAAAATCATTTAGACTAGAAAATCAAGTTCTAGAAATGGACGGTTTTGATGCTTTGCGATTACAACAATTGAGCATTCATCATTTGGTACTTATTGGTGTATTCCATTTAAGTTTTTTAGCTGTCGTGTTTATGTGCATGTTCTTTATGTGTTTGGCTTCTCTCCCTCGCAAGGGATATGTCGATAGGTAACTGATTTGAAAGCATAATGATTTGACAGTCTTTTTTCAGGATAGGCATAATCATCCCACCAACCTTAATTAGCAACATTTGTAATATATGCCAAGTACTTATAATCAGTATGCCCAACAATCAGAGACTTAGTAGTAAAATCATAAGGTTGCACATCCACATCCGCCCTAGTAAGTATTAGAGCCTTTCAAATTTGTAAAGAACACAAACTTTGCAAATCAAATTGATATTTCATTAAAACCTATGTTCTTGATCAAGTTCTTAAAGATTAAAGCATGAAACCATCAAGTTCTTCACCTATGTTATTCATGGTTGGGGAAGTTGTGATGGAGTTATATGTAACCTTTGGAAGTCATTGTACGACATACTTAAGCCTGGAGTGTACGGCAGGAACAGAGATTCAATAAAAATAGAAGTTTAAATCTGCAAGTCCATTGTGTTATGCATTGTTGAAAGGCTTCTTTACTTATTGTTTTGGTTTCTAAATTTAAGGATGGAATAGTAAGAAATCTCCAAGAATTCATTTCATTGTTGAATGTATTGTGAGCACTTAAAAAAAAATTCCTTACGTTTTGACTGGTAAAACCAGTGACTGTTCCAAGTAATGTTTTTAATCCTTTGAAGTTTCTCATGATCCTGATGTAAGTTGGTTGGATTAAGAAATTTGGGGATCCAATAGGACTTTAGGGGAGTTCAATAAATGTTTTGGAAGACTTAGAGGAACTATTAGCATGACTGTTCCTTCATCTACAGCGAGTTAGATTGAATTTTCTAAGTTTTTCCTTTGTTTTGAAGAGTATTTTGTAATCTATTTTGTAAAAAAATTTACAAAACTGAACCAATGACATGTTTACAACAAATAAATAGAATGATAATAATATGCTGAAAATTCTATTATGTTTAATACACGCCAAAGGACCAATTGTATGAAATTGTCAATCACATAGCATTTCAATGTTGTATGACTGGATTGTGTAGGAACAGTTAACATTAAACAAGGAGCAAACTCCTCAACACATCTTGGAAACCATTGAATTAAAAAAAAAAAAAACCTAACACCAAAAATCTTCCTTCCATTCACTTCTACCAAGAATAAAGCATTTAATCCATTCAACATTACATATAATCATTAGATAGTTACATTTCCTGACTGTGTAGAGGAACAGTCACGACCAAAATGATCAAAAGTACTTTCACCCTTGCACAAGCTATTCCAAACTTCAAGTAAAATGAGAAATATTCTATATCAAATCATTCATATTTATAGTAACCATTCAAAAGATCATTTTTTCAATGAACCCTCTGACTGTACCCCTACGACGCAGAAAGGAAACCTCAAAATAGAGAAATGAAACTTAGTAAAACCAGTCTATGTCGATGTTTGTGAGGGTACAGTCATGATAAGTGCCTCTCAAACCTCTCCAAACATGTAAGAATGTCTTTAAATACTTTATTGATCTCTTCTAAATGTTAACACATGGATAGTCAAACCAGTAGTCTCCAAAGCATCAATAAGTGAATATGAATGTTTGAAAACTTTCCTCTCAACTTCCCCAACCACTCCTAATCAGTTAGAGGGATTAGTTGAGTGTTTAGACACTAAAACTTCTTAAACATACTTTATCTAATATGATGAATTGTAATATCAACAAACGTGAATCCAAACATTTCAAAATAGTGAATTGATATCCTTGAGCACAAGCACCAATAACATCAAATAATGGAGATAAAGCACGGGCTAGGGCATGACACCAGTAGAATGTGATCATTTTAGTGAGCATTCATGATCAAATAAAATGCAATACATTTGAAATTTGCAGTCAAATATGATGCTAGAGGCTCAAAAGACGTTGCCCATCAAAGATACCAATCAAAGATGAAGAAATCACATACCTTCTCTCGTGCTTAGTTTTCACAAGGAAGATTTGATAGCCAAATCTTCCTTGTACCACACAAAGAAAATGCCATTGGTTCAGTTTAGAATGTTATTATCATATCAGATAAAGTATGTTTAAGAATTGTTGGTAAGGATAGGAATAGTGGAGATTCTAGAAATATCCCTCTAACCGATTAGGAGTGGTTGGGGAAGTTGAGAGGAAAGTTTTCAAACATTCATATTCACTTATTGAATGCTTTGGAGACTACTAGTTTGACTGTCCATGCGTTACCAGTGATTGAGATTCATTAAAGGATTTCCATACGTTATCATTGTATTGTGTATTTCCAATATGTTTGGATGCAGGGCAGAATAGGAGAATGAAGAATCACTCACTGATTGCATGATAACCCAATTTTGAAGGGTCACTTGTTGAGGGGATAGTCAAGGTCTGGATGTTGATAGTGTTCCTTGAGGGAAGGTGGATTGTGAAAGACTTGTTATCATTGTATTGTGTATGTCCAATATGTTTGGATGCAAGGCAGACCAAGAGAATGAAGGATCACTCACTGATTGCATGATAACCCAGTTTTGTAGGGTCACTGGTTGAGGGGACAGTCAAGGTTTGGATGTTGATAGTGTTCCTTGAGGGAAGGGGGATTGTGAAAGGCTTGTTATTATTGTATTGTGTATTTCCAATATATTTGGATGCAAGGTAGACTAGGAGGATGAAGGATCACTCACTGATTGCATGATAACCCAGTTTTGAAGGGTCACTGGTTGAGGGGACAGTTAAGGTCCAGATGACTGGGCCATTCGAAGACCCTATTTCTTTGTATTAATTTCTATTCAAATTGGATGCATGGATTTCTTGGGAATTATCGGTTGCTATGTATCCTGCAACTGCATCCGTAAATCTGCATATACTTCTCTAGGGTTGTAAGCCACTTAGGGATCAAAATAGAGAAACTAACTCAAAATCATTCTTTGTCCTATTTCATTTTAACAAAGTCTCAACTATCAATGATATAACAATACATTTGATGCCCTAAGCTATCAATACAAATGGTGCCTAGCTAGAAGCTCACAGGTTGTCCATTTGATAACCACAGTCAACATTTCAAAAAAATGGTTATCCTTGAGCACAAGCACCATAACATCAAATAAAGAAGTTAAAGCACTAAATCAAAATTGTTCTTTGTCCTAATTCATTTTAATAAAGTCTCAACTATCAATGATATAACAATACATTTGATGCCCTAAGCTATCAATACAAATGGCGCCTAGCTAGAAGCTCACGGGCTGTCCATTTGATAACCACAGTCAACATTTCAAAAAAATGGATATCCTTGAGCACAAGCACCAATAACATCAAATAATGGAGTTAAAGCATAGGCTAGGGCACGACACCAGTAACATCAAATAATATAGATAAAGCACCGGCTAGGGCACGACACCAGTAGAATGCAGTCATTTCAGAGAGCATTCATGATCAAATAAAATGCAATGCATATGAAATTTTTGGTTGAATATGATGCCATAGGCTTGAAAGATGAAGAAATCACATACCTTCTCTCGCGCATGCCCAGTTCATTTTCTCCCGCTCCTTTCCTATGCCAATCGAAATAAAAATGATTTGGCGCTTCACTTTTTTTTATGTATATCAGAAACTGTCAGAATTCCAATGGTCATTTTAAACCCATCGAAATACAGACATCATCGGGGCCTATTTTTTTTAAAAAAATAACAAATTCATTAAAAAAAAATTTCCTAGTTGGAAGTGTCTATCGAAATTTGGCCCTAAATGTAGTAGTGTTGGCATGCCATGTGTATAGTGATGTGTTGTAACTTTATATGGTGTCAATTGACACATGTGTTGTGAGTTGGCATGGCTAAGTGCATTGTTTATTAGTTGTCTTCCACCTTTGAGTCACCTTGTAGAATCTCAAGGTTAGGTATCTTGGTTGTTGAGCCTTGGGAGGGAATCTTATTTCAAATTTTTTGTGAGTTAACTCTTAGTGGACTTTTGAGAGGTTAAAAGTAGCCCTAAGGGTTAGTTAGGGTTAAAATGAGATAACCTCATAGGTGTACTTTGTGTTGGGGGTCAAATTTTGACCAATAGGATATTTTTAGACCATTTTTGCCTCTTCTAAAAATGTCTTTTTGGAAGGTGACGAATTTGGGAAGTGTGCCATGTCTTCCTCTCTTTACAATTTTGAATTTCCCTCTTGTTAGAGAGAGAACCCTAGGATAGAGTGCCCAATCATCTTTTAGGTTAGGTAGGGTTTTCTTTTTTAGTGAGATGGAAAGGAATTTGGTAGGTTGATTGCCCACTCTCCAATTTTGGAGACTTCTAGTGGACTTAGCAGGTTTTGGTGGACTTAGCAAGGAAGGATTGTAGGAAAGGGAGCTCTTCTCAAACCCTCATTGCCATAGCTTGGAGTAAGGTTGGTTGCCTTTTCATGGAAGACTCTTTTCTTTTACTTGTATGAAAAATGCAAATTTTTGGTGTGTTATTGTTTATGGTTTTATGAAGCTTTACGCTTGCTTTCATGGCTTCTTGTTTATGTCTATTTGTTGGTTTTGTTTTAGTGTTCATGTTTTTATTGGGGTGTGCAAGGCCATACTCACCCTTGGGAGGGAAGAGAGTCTTGATGGGTGAAGGTATTTAGTTTGGAATGCTCATTTAGCATAGAGTCCTTCCTCAAGGAGGAAGGGGATGAGGCATGGATGTATGGGCTCCATGTTGTCATTTTTGTATATTCATATTTGGGGGTCATAAGGTTTGTTATTTGTGTATGGAAATGGAAGGAATGGTACTTTTGGTTATGGCCTTGTGAAGGCATTGGTTATGGTTTTTGGGCCTTGTTGAAGGCATGATTTCACATTTGAATGGCTTCTCCTACTTGGGTACTTTCCACGTTCACCCCTCTTATGGGTCACCTTTCCAAGGTGACCCATTGTGTAAAATCCTTGAGAAGGTAATTTTATATGATTATGTGTTTGTTGGTTTTTATGGTGTATGTGTGTTTGAAGCATGTTTGTACCCACATCCATCTTTGTTTCCCCAAGCTCAGGGGTGGCCATGTAATGGCCTAGGTTGGGAGGTGAGCCTCCATGGTCAAGTGGCTTTCTTATTGCAGATTTCTACTTGGAAAGCTTGCTAGGTTTGTGGAAGAAAAAGAAGATTTAGTCAATTTCTACTTGCAGATTTTTATGTGTAAAAAGGGCTAAAAAATTTGTGTAGAAAGTTGTGTAAAAGGCCATGTAAATGCCTAAATGCATGAAAAATACTTGTAAAAATTTGTATTGGTATGTGTAATGCTCTCCATAATTTTCTATGTATTTCTAAAGAAAGAAAGTGTAAAAAAGATGATTCCTTATGCTTGAATGCAACAATAAAGCTTGTTGGTTTCTCTTCCCATATGCAAAAAAAATTAGATTTTCTTTATGTATGATTATCTCTTCCCTATGTAGACAAAATTTACTTCAAGTATTTATTTGAAAGAAAAGACAAAAGTTAATGTAGATTTACTTTCCTAATTACCTATGTAAGAATAGATTTCATTTTGACATCATGTTAGTTTTTAAAAAAAAGTCTTATATATACACCTATGTATATATACATAGATGTATATACCCTATTGGAATACATTTCTATGTTGATGTTTAAAACAAATAGACTTAGTTATTCTCTATCCTTCCTCTTGTTGATTTTGGAAGAATATATATACACAAGTATATATGCATGTATATACACACCCTTGGTGTGTATATATACACATGTTTACTTATGTGTATATACACACATGTATATTTATGTGTATGCAAAACTTGAAAGTCTTCATCTTCTTCTTCCTCCTTGCCAAACCTACAATAACCAAATGAGAGATTAGGGTTTTGGTAGATGTTTTATTCTTAGCCTAACCCTAATTTAGAATTAGGGTTAGGGTTGTCTTTTTGGAGCCATTTTAATTTTTAATTTTTAATTAAGATATAGGTAAATTATGTCTAAATTTTAATCTCTATTTTATTATAATTTAATGACTTGACTTTTCACAGTCACTTTATTTTGAATTATGTTTTAATATTATTTTATTAATTATTGAGATTTTAAAAAGATTCATTTTTATTATTTAGTAGGATTCTATTTGGATTTAAATCCCTGTCTTATTTTAATTTAATGAGTGTTGACTTTAAACAGCCACTTTAATTTGAATTCTGATTTATTTATTATTTTTCATTTTCATTGGGATTCTGAAAAGATTCATTTATTATTTAGTGGGATTCTAATATTTGGCTTTTAGAGCCATTTTTAATTATGGCTTTTCCTTTAATTATGGCTTAGTCTTTTAATTTATGTTTAATTACATTTAAGGATGGTTGACTTTGCACAGTCACCTTTTTGAATTCTGATTTAATAATATTATTATTTTATTCTTGAGATTTTAAACAGATTCCCTTTTATTATTAATTTTAGAATTTTAAATATTTGATAATTGGATAATTTATTTTAATTTATTTTTAAATTTAACAATATTATATTTTCAATTAAATGGTCCCTTTAATATTTTAATATTATTTCTTGAGATTTGTCATTTCCAGATAGAGAGACCTCATCCAACTATTGTATTAAAGGATCTACAATCATGCCAAACTCGAAAGAAAGATCAAGTGGAGAATGAAGAGGAGAGTCATAGTTTTCCCTTGCAACAACTGAAGAAGGATCATTCTCAACAAATAGAAGATGAATGTCATCAATGGTGTCTCCCAAATCCTCAATGTAGTACTCCACAAACAAAACTATAATGTCTGGCAAGAAATCATCGCATGGAACTATAACTAGAAGATAGAGAATATCCTGGTGCACTGAATCACAAGAGACTATGGTTGTAGGAATGAAAGAATCATCAGGAGAAACATTAGATGTGATCTCAATAGGAGGAGAATGAGTTGCAACTAGAGGTTCTAGACCTTTTGGGAGTGGAGGAACATGAGTATCTCCATACATTTCTTAAAGAACAGTCAAAAGATCACAAATAGTCTTTGTCTGATCTTTGTAGTCATCAAGGGAATCCATAACATCCATATTCATATTCCAATAGATAACGTTAAGAACTTTTGAGTAATAATTCCAATTGAAAGAAGGACTGGTAGGTCTATACTCATACAAATAGGGCAACAAGTTATGCTCACTAAGATGGGCAAGAACCAATTCACTCCATTGCTTATAGTTTCCTCTTGTCAACCTAATTAAACCATCCATTATGCACTTCTCACATGAAACAATGAGATCATAAAATCAATGCACCCCCCAAAATGCAATGAAACAAAGAACCCCCCAAAATAGATGATTTTGGCACTTTATATATAGTGCATGTACAATTGCCACTTGCCAAAATAGACCAAAGTGGACTTCTAATTTTGATGTTTACAACAGAAAATATGAAGCTATAGTAGACTCAAACAAAATAAGACACAAGATCACTCAAGGACCTAACAAATTACAAGTACCAAATATAGGCCAAACTAGACCAAATTCTAAAAGTACTATGTCCACTCAAAATTCCTCCAAATTGATACCAAATTTGGAAAGTAGACAAAAAATTATACACTTTTTAAAAAAATTGTACCTGAAAATGTGTCTGTATGAGCTCGAACGAAGCCTCTAAAGTTGCAAAAAATGGGATTTGTGATTTTTAGAAAACATCAAGAACAAAGATCAGAAACCACCTAAACCATTGCATAGATTGTGAAATTCTACCTCAAAACAAAAAAAGTTTCTCAAAAAAAGGAGTACATATGACTGAGATATCATTGTTTGAAAATCGTCTCTGAAATTATTTTTTTTGTATCGTCGCCACTGCACCTCCAAAATTCAAAGGGCTCTAGATTTGGCTTCAGATGTCTGATTTGGATGAAAAAAAATTATTTAGGGGTTTTTGGACCTCTTCAATGTGATGCCAACCTCTAATTTGTACCAGCAAGCTCTAATTTTGACCTGCAACAAAATTCTCTCAAAATAGGCTATACAATGACACTCCTATAGCTCTAATACCATGTAAGAATTTTAATATCACTCTGATACCATGAAAGAATTATCCTAAGACAAAGAATAAAAATTCCAAGATCTAGAAGCTCAATTGATAGCACAAGAGAGACAAATATGATATGATCAATTGAATGATTCAATAATTATTAATAATGAAATAGATACAAAATCAATTGAATTAATACAAAGTAGATGTGCTAGAATATATAGGTAATACATGATAACTGAGAGAGATACAAATGATAACCTATCAACTAGACAAGGTGTAATCACATGTCCACCAAAGGTGGATCATCCTCCATTGTACGTCAAAGTATGTGCAACAATGAGAGGATAATAAATGTGATATGGGCACTAAAGGTGGATCTCACACCTAAAGTGGAAATTCTCCTACACCATGTGCTAAAATAAAATGCAAACTCTTAGGTGTCTCAATGACAACTAATATGAAAATTTATTATCCTAAGTAAACTTAAGTGTAATTAGTGAATTTTTAATTACACCAACTGTAATCAATAACATGGCATAATCAAGAGAAAAAACCTCATCATCCAAATAGCCATAAATAACCCTAAAAAACAACTCTAGAAGAAATGTAGCAGCAAAGTACTCAATCACTACTATGCGGATCAAATAGATATGTTCCTTGAAAACACAAAATCACTCCTTAAAATATATTTCATGTTTCCTCAATAATCCAAGCTACCAAAACCAATCTAACATAGAGCTCTTTATAATTGGAAGGCCATAAAAACATAGTTATGAAACATATCATCAAAAACATACTTGTGGGACACCTTTCTACCAAATAAATAACTAACACACTGCACAAGCATTGTAAGTGTTTCCTCTAAGCCATAGCACAAGAATCATCAATGTGCAAAAATGCCAAGAATTTTTTGGACTTATTTTGACAAACACTCAAACTTCCAATGCACTATATATGCCAGAGATATCACCAAAAATTCCAAGGACCTAAAAAGATAGGATTGCAACATCCACATAATATATAATATATCTTCCAAACTAAAATTTTATATCATCAAATGTAGAGTAATGTATAACATTCTTCTACGTATCTATTAGAGCACTTCCCATAAAACACATGCTTCAATGATCAAAACATCGTTGAGACAACAATATCTCATCATGAAAAATGAGAGAGATATTACAATATCTTGTGTCATCATTCAACCATTTGTACTAATGTCATGCTTATATTACTCATCTCAATATGATATCGGCATAGCACAATATTTCAATTCCAAATTTGATCACCAATACACATCATTGTCAACACAAAGGATGGTTAACATCCAAACTTACTGTAATAATTATAACTGTCAATACAACAACATCTCACTACAATGCAACATATTTAACATGATACTTTTATTATGACTAGAAGCATAGCATGGAGTAGACATCAACACCAACTAGGTGGACATCTACAAAAGAGAATGATATCATCCATCAATCACCATCATAATATTTTTCTTTCTACAATATACCTATACTAGAGTAGAAACACATCTGATATACATTATCCTTCAAAAAGATCTCCACATTTTTATAACTATATTAGTAGAGAGATAACATTACATCATTAATGGCATCATTACATCTATTTGTATCACAACTACAAAACCACAAAAATAAGAGGGTTGACACAAAAATTCAACACCACAACACATATCAGAAAGCTCTCAACTTCAAGTAGGTAGAAGGTTGACATAAATGACAACACCAACTACCAACAATCTAGATAGAGGGTGAAAGACATATTACTAGAGACATAGATCTTTCAAGAGATTTAGATATAGGGATCTTAGATCTACACATCAAGAGAGATAGAAAGGTAAAGATCTAGTTAGAGAGGGAGCTTGGGAGGTATAATGAGGTAGAGAGCATATGGTAAGAGATAAAGAGATATGTAGAGTTTGGTGGGGAGAGAGGGAGGAGGGAGGAGGGGTTTACCCTTAGGTGTCTAGGGTGGAAATTATAACCAAAAATGAGGAATGACTTCATCTAAATAACATCCTACTAAATGAAATCAATATGTATATATTTAACCATAAGTCTTGACCTATATTAAATGACAATTTTGTTTCCACTAAAAATTTACTTTTTTGGAACAATAATAAATAAAAAAGTAAAGATGCATACCTTGTGTATGTCTATAGTAACTTTGCATCTTTCTTCATGTAATATTTGTGCCATTTTTGTTGAATGCTTTTGTGCACTCTAATTTTTTCTTGTCCTTAATGATGCTTCCTATCTCCTTCTTTGATAAATATGACTTGAAAATTCCACTCTAAAAAAGTCTCTCCTCCAAAATCTTCCTTCAAAAATAAAAATGTGAATTTATCTTGCTATATTAATTTTAAAAAATGAAAAAACAACTTTCTCAATTTATATACATCAGTAAATTAAACTAAATAATTAAAATAAAAGTTGGTTGTGCCTTTGAATGAAGGTTAGACATTAAAAATATATTAATATTGTAACTGGACGGGATTTGGTTGAACGTGGTCAATAAAAAATAATTAATGTGGATTACAGGGGTTTAGTTGAACAGATCTTTGAAAGAAGGGGCCCTCAAATGAAGTGTATACCCTTTGTTTGAAGGCCACTTCATTCAAACACCTATTTGACCCTTAGGTGTCTAGGGTGGGGATTATAACCAAAAATGAGGAATAACTTTATCTAAATAACATCCTACTAAACGAAATTTATATGTATATATATTTAACCATAAATCTTGACCTATATTAAATGATAATTTTGTTTCCACTAAAAATTTACTTTTTTGGAACAATAATAAATAGAAAAGTAAAGATGCATACCTTGTGTCTGTCTATAGAAACTTTGCATTATTTCTTCATGTAATATGTGTGCCATTTTTGTTGAATGATTTTGTGCACTCTAATGTTTTCTTGTCCTTAATGTTTCTTATCTCCTTCTTCGATAAATATGACTTGAAAATTCCACTCTAAAAAAGTCTCTCCTCCAAAATCTTCCTTTAGAAACAAAAATGTGAATTTATCTTGTTATATTGATTTTAAAAAAATAAAAAAACAACTTTCTCAATTTATATGCATTAGTAAGTTAAACTAAATAATTAAAATAAAAGTTGGCTATGCCTTCGAATGAAGGTTAGCCATTAAAAATAAATTAATTTTGTAACTAGAGGGGATTTGGTTGAACGTGGTCAATAAAAAATTGTTAATGTGGATTAAGGGGGTTTAGTTGAACAGATCTTCAAATGAAGTGTATACCCTTTGTTTGAAGGCCAGTTCATTTGAACACCTATTTGACTAAACCCTTAAATTTTCATTTCTCACCCTCCCCTTGTAACTTTCTTCAGTTTTTTTTCTTTCAAAAATTGGATTGAAGGTCCAAATGGAATCAACTTGACAAACCAATTTGTAAGATTATAATTCTTGAAAGGAGCTTTCTAATAGCTATAATTTTAATACATCTTGATTTTATTATGAATTATTTTTTTTAGCCTTATTGAAATATGTTTTAGTTCTTTATTCTACAAATGGAAAAATAATAAACTACAAAAAATAATTCTAAAAAATATCTATACACTAAGGATTGATGTTTGTGTTCCAACGAAAATAAAATTTGAATTTCAATACATATAGAACATGTTATGCACTACATCATACACCTATGTCTAAATTACAATTAGTTTGAGAAAAAAATTGATTAAAAAAATATTTTACAAAACATTATAAAACAAAATGCAAGTGTTAGATATCAGTGTTACAAACCTCAATTCAAAAAAAACATAATTTTATCCCTTGTAAAAAATGTTATGTGCAATATCATGAACATAACTTTTTAAAGATGTTTAATATTGAAACTAGTTATCAAAGGAGACACAAAAAGAATTAAAATTTGATTCTAATTTTTTTTAAAAAAATACAAGTAGGATCTATAGGTAAAACCTCACAAATCACTAGTTAACGTCATCTTCAAAATCCTAGTAGTTTAGCTATTATAGCTATCAAAAAGAACAATTGGTTCAAAATATTGATTTCAATGTTAAGTTTCACCAAAAAGTGTAACCTAATATTGTGGGATCATCCAGGAAATTGACTTTGGGCTTGATAAGGGGGTCATCCTCTAGGAGGAGTGTTCCATGATGAGGAACCATAGTTCACCCATCTTGGAGGAGGCTATTATTTCCATGCAATATAATTAGAAGAGGACATATTATACGACAAGAGGTCTTGAGGTATACCTTGTCTCTTATTCGATGACTTTCTTTTGGCTAGGTAGAAAACCTAGCCATATTCATCCTCCAAAGCCTTGAAATTAGGTCTCTCCTCTAGTCTTGCAATCCTTTGTCACTTGCAGTCCATTTTCTTATGGTGTTAGTGAGGACAGTATTCAATTAGGAGAACTTATGCTTCATCCTTTCTTGCAATGTGTCCAATGGATTGGTCAAATGGTTGATGATATCTTGCTTCATGTATGTCAACAAGTTGCTAATTTCCATCCTAGAGACTCTGCAACTGCCTTTGAAGTGAATTCTCTTATGTTGTGGGTCTTCTTCATGGTTTCTCTAGAATAATTTTTGGGAAATTCATAGAGGTCAACCCAAGGAACCTTGGAAATATCTCCTCTCCCAACAAGTCTAGTGTTTCCAACCATTCCTCATTTACTCCTCTAAGTAAGATAAACTTAAGAGATTCATCTCCCAGCCTATTGTTTCTATAATTTTGCAAGCTAAACAATAATCATTCCAAATAGTCCTCTAGTGGCTCATCATCCTTTGAACTCGTCCTGAAGATATCATCTCCATGAATATCTCCTCCTCTATAGTATTATTTATATTTTTGGAGAAATTTCTCCTTCATGGAAGCTCAATTAGCCATTTCATCTCACTTTACACCCACAAACCATCTCAAGGAAGAATCCTTAAGGGTGTTAGGCAATAATTTTAACCCATGGGCATCTGTGGTGTAGTCATAACTAGGGCATAAGACAAGAAACTCAAAGATAAATGTGTCAGGATCTTCAGTAATGAACCCATGGAAGTGTGGAATAGTTGAATATGGTATGTTCTTCAAAGTGGCATTCCTATCTTGGTTCACTATGGGGAAATGGAAATTAGGGATTACATTATCATGGTTATCTTTTCTTAAATCCCCCATATTGAGTATAGGTAAGGAGTTATGAGATGAGTGGGAAAATGCTTGAGAGGTTGGAAAGAATGGAGGAGAATGATATTTTTGATGTATTTCTACCAAAACTATTGTGGTTGATGTAGGAAAGAATCTTACAAGAGAGTCCCTTATACTCTGCATACAAAAAGTGTACTCCTTTTCCCAATTAACTTACATGTTTTATTAAAGAGTTTGGATTTTCTCTTGAGCTCTAAAGGTCCTAGATACTAAACACACTGAATTATATTCCTAGGAAAGCATAAAAAATTACTAAACAACCCAACTAATTCCATGGATTGACACCAACCCCAGAAATGACACCAAAAATATAGAGTTCCCTATATCCACTTATGATCATGGCTATCCTAGAAAACCTTAGCAACTTATATACTCAGATGCGGGTTATCTAGCCTGAGAAACCCTTCATGGATATAGGCTACAATTAATTATCAATCCAGGGATGTGAACTTGAAATGGGCCTACATTGTATGTGCACCATGACCTCATCTAGGTTGTTGTCCTACTTAATGAAAATAATTGCAGTGAGTTAAAGTATAGGAAACAATCAACTTGAAATGACAAAAATTAATAATGAAATGGTACATAAAAGCTAGGTATACCTAAGCATTCTAAAATGATACTAAAAGTATGTTGACCAAGAAATTAGTTACTATTATAGGATGTTGTCCACAATAATCAAAACAACATACTAAAAATAGCTTAAATGCAACAAAAAAATTAATGGATAACTAATAGTGCATAAACAAAGCTTGGAGATATGTTACCTCAAATGGGCCCCATAGGGTAACAATCTTAGATGAACAATGGAATTAAGTAAACTAAATCAGCAATTCATATATTCATACATCTATATGTTACAAGTATGTTGTACTTAGTTGGAAAAAGATATAAAACATTAACCTTCTTCAAGTTTAGCTAAGACTCATATATATTCCTTGATCTAGTAACTCAACTTCTAACTACCTACCACTCCTTCCCCATGCCTAGGAAGAGATTTATTACTAATAAGGGAAAGCACTAACATTATAGACTTCTAAAAGGACTGAAGTACTTAACCATTGAAAAGTATAACTGTTCCATTTGCCACAATATAACAAAATCAATAAATGGCATGTTGAAGGTGGTAAGACAATCACTAAAGAAGTCTTCAAGTAACTCAAATCCTCCAACTATCTAAGATAATTGGACTACCAATTTGACTCACTCTAAGTGGGTTCCACCAATGGATACAAGAACCCACATAGTCTCAACTGCAAGAACTAGTTTAGTAGACCTTTTTGAAATGTTGCAAGACACGTTAGGATACAAAACATCAAACATAACACTAACTATTTAAATTCATCACAATATACATGTAATTCCAAGCACACTTATGTGCATGCACACACACACAATTAACATCTATTTAACAAACATATCATAGTACTTTATATGTCTCTTTGGATAATAAAAAGAATCAAGTCATGATTAATTTTGCAGCATTTTAAACATTAAAGGCTTAACTACAATTTGATGAAAGATATATAATAAAAAAATTCAGGCTCATCAAGGAGCAAAGCAAGAAAATCGCTTGATTTTCACTAGATGGGGTCAATATATGTTCCTTCTCAACAATATTTAGTGAATATTCATACAATTCCATTAGTAATAAAGTCCAATGAGTAGATGTAGCCTAAGGATTACTTCATCCATGTCAATGGTTTAAATCTAAGCCATGCAGGACCTCGAGACAAGATAGAGTTATGGAGGAAATGCAAACGTTTCTTACTATAGATTTCCTCAAGGTCAAGAAAAGATTGGAAAATTTAGAGAACAAGAGATAATTCAAGTCAAAGGAACTTTGCACTGGATCTCTATTAAAAATAAGGAAAAAGATTCTAAAATAAGAAAGCTAGCAGTGGATCTCTAGGGGCAAGTATTGAAAGAAGCTTCAAAATTGGAGTAGGGCCAAAGAGCCAAATTGCAAACAAAGGTTGTCAAAGTTCAAGCCTAGGTTGAAACATTAAAAAAGAAAAAGAATATCACTAACCAAAAGTTGCAAGAGAGAATAAGGATAGGGTCACATGGAACAAGGCTTCCTAAAAAATAGAGTTGGAGCTTCTTTCTATTTTTTAAGAATATTTTAAAGGTAGTGGTCTCATGAATTTTGTAGTCTAGTTAAGTTTAAAGTTTTAAAATTTGACATTTAAGGAAGCTTGTGATTGTGCATTAAAAAAATAAGTAGAAAACCCATTTGCCCACCAAAATCAATTTTTGGGAAAATTGTTAAATTAAATATTTGACAAATGGCAAAAAAACATTCATAAAACATTCCTAAGATCGTGGGGCAATTTCTAACCCCACCCCTTTTCCACCCACTTGCTAAAAAGTAGGAGCTCCTATTTTGAAGGAGAAGATTCCAAATAATCCCATAGCCAAACAAAAGAATTTCATGAGACCACCCTCTTCCTCAAAAATAGAGCTTATGGCCCCCTCATGGGACCCCTGCCTAAGTGAACTAACCCAAGTTTATAAGAGTCTTTCAAAGTCCAAGGATTGGCAAGATCAATTATGCGAAGAAATACAAGCCAAAAATCAAATGACTCAAAGCTCCCAAAATTCAAATTTCCTTCTGATGCTATAGCAAGAGTGTATTTCATTCTAGGGACACATCAAGGAATCAACCTCTAATTTGAAGTTGACACTCAGATTAAATTCAAATTCTAAATCCTTGAGTGTCAAGGTGAGCATGGCACTTGATCACACTCTCTCTTTTATTGCACACTATTTTGTTGACTCACAATTGTTGGAGTACAAAAATTATACAATTCTTTATATGAGGCCCTAGATCTAGCTAGTGTTGAAAATAGGAGACATGAATAATAAAGGTCATTGAATTTCTTAGCTACAACAAGAATAGCTTAAAGTCTATGACTAATTTGGATGCCCTAGACTAGATAGTGAAATAATTTAAGGGAGAGATTGATCAACTAGTCCACTTATGACTACCCTATCCTTTGCTAGCATATAGTACATTGCTCTTAGAAAGTCAAAACCAAGAGTTACTTGAGAACAACCAAAAATATCAAAGTATCTTCAAGGGTATGAGCCAAGTGCCAATATTCAATATGGGGAGACAATCCTTTAGCATTTGGTGTAGCTCGAGTTCCAAATAAGGAAAATTTTCTCCTTTGAGGAGATTATTGATCTTGACAAAGTTTTTACAGCCCTAAAGAAGAAATCACAACCTTTTGAGACTGAGTGGGCATCCCTTCAACTCACCCTCTAGAAGTTACAGTTTTAAGGTTCTAGTTCTATTGAGCTCACTTTTGTCTTTTTGAGTTTCAATGTGCAACTAGAGATTTTGAGTTCAATCTCTATAAACAAAGGTCCCCTATGAGTTGCCAATTTTGTAGAGAAGTTATACATTTTGTGTTTTCATGTTTAAGGCATGATAGAAACAATTGCAATATTTTGGCTAAGTGGGAGCCCTCATTTGAAGTGGCCTTGATATTTTTATTTTTGACTAATGTATGATTCCTCTTAGAAGAAGGACACGTGGTAGCTTGGAATATCTTTTCTCCATATGAAATGCTTGGTTTCCTTTCATGCAATGCCAATGAGACATGTGGCATCCTACTACATGACTAGTAAAAGTCAGAGTTGTACAAGCTTTTGAGGGAGGTTCGTTCCATATTATGACACTTTTCACATGAGTACATATTTTGGGACCCTATTAGAAAGGATACATGATATTGTTGCACTATTAGCCAAAGAGTTAAAGGAACCAACAAGTGGGACCACTGCAAGAAGAATCACAACAAGATGTGTGGCAACATAATGCTATTTGGGAGTGAGGGAGGTTCTAACAACTTTTTTGGGTTGTGCAATTTATTCTTTTTTCCATGACCTCAACTCAAAGCATGCCACCATCAAGGGAGAAGTGACCAATAATTCCATTGGCAATAAAAGTCACATGTGCAACATTTTTGTCTGCATACCTGAGATGAGCCCCACAAAAGTTTAGTTGCACCTTGAATCACTAATATGACTGTAGAAGTGACCGGCCTATAAAATGAATGATTTCTGATGTAATAAGGATCTAATATCGTTTCTAACTTTTTTTAAGACAATGGGGACATCCTTCTCTAGTGAGCCTTAGGAGGTGTTTCTCAGAAAAGCATTTGAATATTTTAATTTGGGTTGTTATAGTCTTTTGTAATTTGTTTTCCCTCCAACAATGAAGAGTTTGTAGCACTCTATGTGTTTCTTGTTATCTTGAGTTTTTGGATTTAATAATTCCTAACGCTACAACTATAAATCAAGTTTTATTCATGCATGTGATCTTTTAGGATCTTTGTAAATTCAATGGTTGTTGTGAGTTGCATTATGCTTTTTTAAAAGGAAAACCTATTTAGATCTCAAAACATCACCTTAGAATAAGATTTTTCTTAGTTTCTTGTAGCATATTTCTCTCTTTTCCAAACCCCCCAAAATTAGAAGAGATTAGATTCTTTAAAACCTAAAGGTTATTTCACATATCACAATCCTATGTTTGTGAAACTTTTGAACTATGATTTCTTTAGCATATGCTTTAGAGATCAACATTTTTTTATGGCATGTCTGATGGGACCGATTTAACTTCTTAATTAGGAGTTGTATTGCATGAACCAAAGTTACTAGATCATAGTCAATTCAAAATCCAAATCTTTTGTTATTGCCTTTAGTAGCAGTTATTTCACATATCTACTTTTGTATATTCATGCATTTCTTCTGTGTGTAGAGTGTTTTAATATGTAGTGTTTTCATGCATAGTGACAACACTAAGGCATTAGCATGCATTACTTCAATACTAATGATATATATATATATATATATATATATATATATATATATATATATATATATATATATATATATATATATATATATATATATATATATATATATATATCTGTGTGTGTGTGTGTGTGTGTGTGTGACCACAAAAAATTGCTAGGTGTATTTTTACTTTTTAAGTTTCTTAGTAAAATTTTAGCACTACAATCAAAATCAATTCCATGGTCATAGACTTGAATTGTAGAAGCAAATAATATCATCTAGAAACTTTTTAGTTGAATATACACCATCTTACACACTAGTCAATACATAATAGGGAAAAAAATCATAGGTTCCAAACATAATAGTAAAGGACAAAGATATACAATTTTCACCATTACATCCCTACTAACAATCAAAGCAAACACAAAGATCAAAAGGTTCTTAGTTTGTTGGTAAAGTTGAATGGTTCCTGAATAAGCCCACTAAAGATCAAGTCTTGATGAGTGTAAAGTCCTAACACCATAAGGGATGAGATCAAGATCATGCCTTGAGTAACTTTGATGGAATACCTTCAATCCTTAGCTCTCTATCATGAAAGATTCATCCTAAAACTCATGCTCCCACATTGAATAACAAAACAATGTGATAAACGATAAAAATCTTCCATCAAAAAAGAATTAATGTGAAAAAGAATTTAAGAACACAAAACTAAAATCTAAATTCCAAAAGTTATAACAGAACCTTCAACGTAGGAGGGGAAGGTTTAAGTAATTAGGCACACCTAGACTACTTTGACTTAAGAAGTTCAAAGTTCTCTTTCATATTATCTACTAATATTCCAACTCTTAAAAGACCATTAAACACAATCTCTAAACCCCATTGGTTGTCCACCACATCCCACCTACAAATGTCCCAAATATTGCCAACTTTCCAGGTCGTGTTGGACTTATTAAAATATAGCTAGAAATATGGTGAGGAGAAGTTTATTAGAAAGCCTTGAGTAGGGACCACTCACTCTCTTGAACCTTGGTTGCAACACCTAAAATTGTTTTTGCTTTCATCATTATTCACTTCACGAGAACACTCTTCTGGAGCCTTTCCTTCTCTATATAAATGCACCACCACCAGGAATATCTTCATAAACAACAAACCAAAGAGACATCCATACAGCTTCTCTGCATAACTGTTTTTTTCCTCTCAATTGGGAATATAGAGATAACAGAGCTTTTCAATGGCGAATATCAATGGAAGAAGCCCCTACAACCATCTCATCTTATGTGCCATTTTTCTTCTTGTACTGACTGCTGCAATGGCAACAAGGCCACTTAAAACAGGTCTGTCTGTAATTACTAATATGACTGTGTACTCATATTCCCTAGCATTTCCTGACCAAAATAATTACTTGTTTTCAGGATCTGCTCAAACCAGCACAGAAGACAGCTCGCAGGGTATTTTTCAACGGGGTGTAAGATTCACAACCTTGTCTAACACAAAAAATTCAATTGAATTGTTCATCTATTGGGGTAGTTCCTCATATGATTTTTTGTGTAGTGAGATGTGGGTATATAATTATTCATGTAAAAATGATTTTTTGAATTGTGGGTATCTCAACTTTTTAGATTTGGTATTGTGGGTCTGTGAGTTTTTGTGAAGTATTGAATTGTATGTGTTTTTTGAGTAGAGTTGTGGGTATATGCTCATGTTTGTTGCAGGCTCTTAAATCTGACCAGTTAGAGGAGAGTGCAGAGGAATTTCAATTAAGCTGTGAAGGTCTAGAAGAAGAAGAATGTCTGAACCGTAGAGCCCTGGCTGCTCACACTGACTACATCTATACACAGCACCACAATCATCCATAAAATTAGCTGTTATAGTTATAGTTAAGCTCTGCTCTGTAATATCTAATCAACATGTCTTCAAGGCATGTTATGTATACTCCTTTTAGCAAGTGCTTTTCATGTGAGCATTGTATTACTATTCTCACCTACCCCACTTACAACCTCTTATAAACTCATTAAAATGACCAACTAAATAGAAATAAATAATATATATAGTTTTAGTATTATCATTGAGCTCTGTACTTGTACATCTCATGAAAAAGGCTTGAGCCTATGGAAGCTTCCTGGAAGGCTGTTATTCTTGTGTGTTTGTAATTACTATACTCACATACCCACTTCCATCCTTTAATATTAAAATAAATAGTTATATGTATTTCTATGTTATGTTTCTGTTTTCTATATGAGGAGTCCCTATAGTGCTCTTGCTTCTGTCTCATGTACACAGACACTTATGATGAATACCATTATTTTACAATGGACAGCTCAAGATCTGATGCTCTGTCTTTTCTTATTGTTTATTTGGTTTCCCATGAGAAGGCAGCTTGTGGGGAAGCCACCCACTAGCTTCAGGCCTATACTAGAGGAGGACAAGACATGTATAAAGTTGTATGTTTTATATACTCATTTATTTGGAGATGGCCACAATAATTTAAACTTCAAGTGGACTAGGTTAGTGCCCTTGCTAGATGTGCATGTTAAATCAGAATCTCTTTCTCAGACAAAGTGATGTTGCCATGCTGGCTGAGCTCTTTAAAATCTTCACAATACCATATTTATATAGGAAAAATATGCTAAACAAAGTATACAATTGTCATAGCCCATGATATTTCTATTTGAAGAATAAAATATTTTACCCAACTCTGTCAAAGCTTGTCCTTGAAGTGTAGGAGGTGATCCTTGGAATGGGCTAAAGATGATATGGATTTTCCATGATTGTTTAGATGCTCTGTAACCTTGTTCCTTCAAAATGGGGAACCTTGCATTTTAAGTGCTGTTCATCACAGTGGGGAATCTTGCATTTTAAGTGCTCTCCATCACAGTGGGGAATCTTATCATGGATGCATCTAGTCATGTCTGGACACCTTTTGTTTTCTTCCAAGAAGCAGTCATTTTTCCCCCTTATACTATGTGCTAGGATATTGAACGTCACCAAGTCAATTATTTTAAGAAAGCTTTTCACATTGTAGTTGAACTTAAGGTAATATTTGATTGGAATTTTTAAGATTGATTTGGATAACAGTTGGTTTTAAATATATTGATATAATACAAATATATTACATGAAAGAAGGCATTCAGCAGGCTGTTTAGAAACTATAACATTACAAACATTCTAAAATCAAATAAACAATTTTAAATTGGTTGTTGAATGGCTTCTGATTTGGTTTGCAAGAAGTATATTAAGAGATGAAATAATACAAATATATTACATAAAAGAAGAAGGCAATTAACAGACTGTTTAGAAAATTTATGACACTATAATACTACAAACTGTCTAAAATCAACTAAGAACGGTTAAATTGTTAATTTAGATAGTGGTTGAATAGCTTCTAATTGGTTTATACAAAGTATATTAACAGATTGAGTTCTATTAAAATTATTGATTCCATATTATCAAGATAGATCACTCTTAAAATTATTGATTCCATATTATCAAGATAGATCACTCTGATGTCCAATAGAATGACTAATCAGTGGAGTCTCATAAATTTTATCTACAAATGTAATACACCAACACAATTTGATTTTGATTAAAACTTATATTCCACACAAATTTAATAAAATATATACCCCACTACTTGAATCTTTAATCCAATTGTTACTGTCTTAAAAAAAACATATATTAAAGAAGGTGAATAGCAAATAAGTGTCTTAACACTACAAACAGACAGAACCAACCCAAAAAAATTTGTTAAATTAGAAACACTGTTTTTCCCCTTGGAAAAATGCATTGTATAATGAAAAAGAAAAATTACGATAGAATGTTCTTTCAAGATAAGAATTTCAAAAGAGAAGAAAAAGATTAAGAGCAGGTGTCACAAGGCATTTCAATAGGAAGCAAATCAACATAACACATTAGAGTGGTTTATGTTTCATTAATGAAATTGTTTGGTTTACAAAAAATACGTTAGGAAATTAAGTTCTATTAAATTTATTAGCTCCATATTATGAAGGATTAAGATATACTATATTTATTAGTTTAATATTATGAAAATTATATTAATATGAGCTAAAGGGTCTCTATAAATAGTTCATAAGGCACAACACTTGTTAAAGGTTTTGCAAATGGGATAACAAGCTAAGTGAACTTATCTTAGGGGAAACTCAATAGTTAAGTACACTTGAGTTGGAAAAGTACTCGAAGGACGTGGCTAAGCTCCCTACAAAATGCACCATTGACCAAATTTCAAAAACCAGAAAACACAACAGATTTTCACGAAATTTTCAGCATCTGTTCTTCATGATCTGCATATTTTGTGGTCGAAAACCACAAAAAAATCACTGTGTTTTCGCGAATCTGAAAAAAAAAAGTTTGACATTTTTTTGTCTTTGTTGAGTTTTGTAGGGCGCTTAGCCCGTGTCGTACTGGAATGGGTAACCTCCTAGGAAGGTCCAATGTTTCACCTAGATGCAATGAGTGCTAAGTGCAACATTCACTCTCATAAGAGATGAGTTTGTGTGAATTTCTACTCATGAATTTGACTCAAAAACTACACTCTTAAATTCCGAAAGCAATGTCATAGTAATCTGAATTACAAATTTACGTAACTCAATATAAATTGATATTGAATAAAACTCTTATTCTATACAAAATTAGTAAAATAGATACCCACTACTTCAATCTATTTAATATTGATCAAGACCCGTATACCACACAAATTTAACAAAATAAATACCCCACCACTACAATTTTTAACCCACCCGGCTTCCATCTTTGAAAAAACATACCAAAATATATTAAAAATAGAAAGATTAAAATCTTCACAAGGGACATTAAAGAAGGCTTACTGATACATATGATAAAATATTAAATGCATTCCTGTCAAAAGACAATGGCTTTATTATATAAAGTAAGAAATCTGGTTTCATTTTCTGAGCATAAATTTAAGGAACGTACAGAGCCCGCAAAATGTGTGTGGTTCGTAGCCCTCACGACACTGGCACCATGTTGACTAATATCTTCGGATATGGTGATGACATTATCTTATTTGGACCACACTTTCATGGTAGAAACTTAGGTTTGAATAATGTTTTTTTTAATTTTACTTAATTTTATTGTGAGGAATGCAATGACTTACCATTGGCTTTTCATGCTTTGTTCTCTTGAATGGACGATTCCATGGTGAAAAGCTATTCTTGTGGTCAAGCACTAAGGAGAAAAAGTTTAAAATTGGTCCTATTTCTTGAGAATCACATCATTTCTTTAATCATAGTTTCCTGATAAAAGATGGCATCTTGAATTTTTGTTTGGAAAGGCCAAAAAAAACAAATTATTAAATAGAGATTGTAATAAATTTATGTGTTCTTGTGGAAAGGTAAATCATTTGTTGGGAATTAAGATGTTTGCACTTTTGCAAATTTTTAATATTGTTATATGGAACTATTATAGTTAACATTATATATCTTAAGTTCTTAAGTGTATATGGGATTTTGTTGATTTTTTTCATTGTTTTCATCTATGATTTAAGTGTTTATAGCTATATTTATAACTTCTAGATGTTGAAGACGAATGTTGTGGGATTTTTTATGCATGCAAGAGTCAAAAAGTGGTCATATCAAAGTGTCATCCAAAACATATTCCCTTTTGCCCCATTACCCGTTCATTTTGACAACCAAAAAAATTGCAGAACTAATCTAATTACTAACTTTTTACTAGAAAATGGGCACTATTGACCCACTACATGATTTCTTAGTGGGCTTTTAATTGGCAAAGATCCAATGAACGGTAATTAGAACATAGGCTTTTGCACTTCCCCTAATTGTTTAATTATCTATCTTTTGTGTTTAAAATTGTTTATTTTGGAAATGAGTCATCTCACTTTGAATTGGCACTTCATGTGCTACATGTTGGATATCTTAAATGGAATATCTTGAGGAGACATAGGACCAACCTATTTGTGTGGGATTCTATGGTCTTATGATGTGTAAGTGAGTACAATCAAGGGTGTTACATTGAAATCTTATCACACAATATGACACATGTCACAAGCATCTTTTGAGAAGAGTATGGAGTCTAAAATAGATCACATATTTTAGAAAATGAGTTATGTTTAATGATGGCATGTGACAAGTATAAGAAATCTTCTATTGATGGTGGATTTGATTCTACATAATTTGCGAATTGGATTTTGCAATCCAATTTGGGGCGCTACATTTGTGGGTGGTATTTGCTCATAGTTTGGGATTTTTATTTTGGGGTTAGTTGTATTGTATCTTCCATAAATTAGGGTTTGCGAGTTGTATTGTATGGGGTATTGTAACAGGTGTTATTTACAAGTCTTAACATTATTGAAACCTCTCCACAATTAAGTATTTATTATACTCTTGTAAGAGATTTCTCTACAAGTGTATTTTTACTTGTTTTGTTGCTTTTAATAATACGTTGAGCTACATTGAAGAGGGATTTTTTATAGAAAGGTTTTCCCGTGTAAATCACTATGCAACGGATTACATTTTTATGTTTGTGTATATGTGTTTAAGCATATTGTATAAATATTTAGATCAATTTTGAAGTTTACATACATCACTTCCCTCAAGGTTTTGTGTAGAAAGTTGATTCTGATACATTTGCTTCCCTACAAGTGGTATAAGAGCTTGATCACATTTGGTTTAGTAGTTGAATTTTTTGGACTAATTTAAATTTGGTTGACAACTTGTACAAAAGAGAAACTTGTGATCTTTTTAAAGGAAATAATGATGTCAATCACATTAGGGAAAGTTGAGGTAGAGAAAGTTTGTAGCATAAATTTTGAGTTGTAAAAGATGAAGATGGAAGATTTACTGGTAGACAAAGGTTTATGGGATGTAATAGATTTATACACCTTTTGATGCAACTACAACTACATAGTATGTTATAATGGACTAAAAAGTTAAAATTCTTATGAGATTATGCCTAGAAGATTCTATTGTTATAAATATCCATGAGGAGCCCACTTCTAAGAAATTGTGGCAAATTTTTGGGTCAAATTTATCAAGCAAAGCCCCTAATTAATAAGATTTTCTATGAAAGAAGCTCAATCCTTTCATAATCAAGGAAGGTGCACAAATTGAAAACCATTTGAATGCATTTAACATGTTGAGGGCACATTTGAACGTAGTGGGTGTTTAAATGGATAAAGAAGATAAATGTCAAACTTTGTTTTGTTTTGTTGCTCGATTCATGAGACCACCTAGTAGGAAATGATGAGGCCAATGGGATTAATTATGTGACTTAGAAGGTTATGATATTAGTGACACCTTACTTTCAAAGGAAATGATAAGTTCAACTTCCATTGATGTGAATGAGGCCCTACATGCTTATGGCATAATGAAGTAAAAAGGTGAAAATGATAGGAAACAATCTTAATAAAATTATAGATCTAAACCAAAAGGTGGATCTAAGTCTCCTTAAAAATCCATTGAAGTGAGATGTTAGATTTGTAAGAAACCTAACCACTTCTAAAATTATTATAAATAATAAAAGACAAAGACAAAGAATACGCATGATGCTAATTCTAAATCTGAAAAGGAATATGATGATGTGGCTTTGGTAACACATACAAGTGAAAATGCAAAGTTACTAGACTCAAGTTTTGGATTTTCATTTAGCGGTTACTTGTATTGTATCCTTTATAAATTGGTGCTTGAGACTTGTAGTATATGCTATTATCATAGTTGTAATCTACAAGCTAGAATGTTTCTAAAACACTCCAACGTTGTTAATTTTACTATTCTAAAAGTTTTCTCTACAAGTGTATTTTGACTTTTTTGTTGCTGAATAATATGTTGGCCACATTGAATTGTGATTTTCTAATCAGAATTTGTTTGCATATAAAACACTATGTAATAGTTTACATTGTTTATGTTTTTGTAGATAAGTTAATTTTGTTACATTTTCTTTCTTACTAGTGGTGTCAAAGCTTAATCACCTTTGGTTCTAGTTGTTGGGGTTTTTGACTAATCACTATTTGGGTATGAGTTTATGCAAAAGACAACTTTGTGATCTTCATGCAAGAAATAATGATCGCAAGCACATCAAGGAGACTTGAGGTAAATAAACTTTTTGGTATATATTTTAAATTGTAGAAGATGAAGACGAATGATTTATTATTAGATAGAGAGGGGTATAGTAGATAAAAATAAATTTAAAAAAAAAAAATAGACCTTTCAATGTGTTAGCTAAAAAAGTGGGGGATCATAGATTGAAGTTTTGTGCGCCAAATATTCTCTATGAGCTATATTTATACCCAAGACTCAGTGGTAGAAGAGGGATTGAAGATTAATATAAAATGTAGACTTAGGCAAGGTGTTGAAGTAACTTAAGAACATAATTTAAAGAATATTAACAATATATTGTGTATGCATAAATCAACTTCCATATATTCATATATGCAACATCTATTACATTTCCATCATTCCATTATATATATGTTGTCTTTATATAATTCTCCTTACTTATACATTAGTATCTTTATCTTCGATCTATTTCTTATATATATATATATATATATATATATATATATATATATATATATATATATATATATATATATATATATATATAACTTGTCTAGAGGGGCCTCTTCTTAATCAAGGGTTCCACAATCCTCTTGTGGTGGTTTGCAATAGGGGCCTCTTCTTAATCAAGGGTTCACAATCCTCTTGTGGTGGTTTGCAATAAGATCACATATATATATATATATATATATATATATATATATATATATATGACTTGTCTAGAGGGGCATCTTCTTAATCAAGGGTTCCACAATCCTCTTGTGGTGGTTTGCAATAAGATCATATATATATATATATATATATATATATATATATATATATATATATATATATATATATATATATATATATATATATATATATATATAGGGGCCTCTTCTTAATCAAGGGTTCCACAGTCATCTTGTGGTGGTTTTGCAATAAGATCATATATATATATATATATATATATATGGGATCTCTTCTTAATCAAGGGTTCCACAATCCTCTCGTGGTGGTTTGCAGTAAGATCTTTTTCTATGTTTTATACATTGGTATTTTCCCTACTAACATCGTCCCTTTTTAAAAACTATTTTGTCCTCAAGACATCTTTATGCTAACTATTTGGAATTATGACTTTGTATATCTCCTTTAAATGGGAAAAGAATGCTATCATATTGGGCTTTGGCTTATTGGAGAAGCTAATTTTGCACACTGATCAACATAGAAATTGTTGATGCAAACTTTCTTATTTGCCCTTGTTATTGGTCATGTGTGCATCGCTATGTTGCATTGAGATAGGAGGGTGGATATAAAGAGACTCGATTACAATTTAGATTTTATATATTTATGGTATGAAGTTTTATCTATGTTGGTATACCTTGGTTTAAGATATAGACAGCTTGGATGAACTACAATTTGCAATGGTTGCTATTCCAAGTGGTATGGGTAAGGCAGTTACAAAAAAGATTTGTTATCATTTAAATTCAATGGTTATGTTCATGTAAATATTGGTGCAAGTTTCAGTGATAGTTCATATGTTTCACCTTGGTATGTGCCTCTTTCTGCCATATGTGGCAGTTTGGAGGATGTGAGGAATTTTTTTCTTGATGGTGCTTATCATAGTTTTTTTTCTAGAGTCTTATTAGATAATAAAAATTGATGAAGATTTAGATGGTACACGGATGGCTAAGGGATGTTTTTCCCTTGTTTGTGATTCCAATGAGTGTATTTATAATGTATGATATCAAGTGGGAGAATGTTAGGATTAAGGTATCGTCCACTTAGTAAATCTAATAACATGGTTCTAGCATCCTTGGAAAGTGTTCTAAAACACTTCAATTGTAGTGGGAAAATATTTTGAAATATTTATTCTCACCATTCAATATTGTTGTGGGTTGAGAACACAATTATTTATTATTGTGTTCACCATGTGTGGATACCTAGGAGGAGGGAAAGTATTGGAGCCAAAATTGGTGTCCTTTCAGCTTTTGTTGAGGTAATCCAAGGGTTGTGGTCATTTGGAATGAAGAGAGTTATTTGTACACATTTATTGGTGCTTCTAGAGCTCTTGTCATTACATAAATTTAGCTCTTTGGATGGACAATGAAAGCGGAATAGTTGAATGTAGAGCTACTTTGTAGAAACAAGGATAGGTGGGAGACATAAGGAGGTTATTCACAAGTACACAAGTGCTTTTATGATGGAGTCAAAGAGGAAAATGGAAGTAAATTTATTTTAATCATATTTATTTTTGATAATGCATACTAAGCCTCTCTTCTTGGTGGAGTGATTTTCACCCACAAAATTTTATCCACATAAATCATGTGTTATGTGGTGTTCTTATTTCATTGAGTTATGCCTAATCATTGTTATATTATGGTGATGATATTCTTTATTCTTTGATGTTAAAGTTCACATAAGAGGGGATTTTTTTATTATATAAGCAAGGGAAGGACCATGGTCCCATATATAAAACAACAAAGCTAGGCTATTCCAACCAAAAAAGATTTAACATTATAAGCCCAAGAACAACCATCAAAACTACTAGCAAATATCCATTGTAGCTATCAAAACAAAATAGTCCATACTTAAGCATTGTGTGATGGTTAAGTTGTGGTGTTCTTGTTCATGTCATCAAGGTTCAAATCATGTTCAGTTGTTATTGTTGAATATTCTAATTGCATATGAGGTCCACTACTTGTGATCTTGCCTATTCATAGTTCCAATCGCAAAGTATTTGCCCCTTAGAAAAAAAAACAAAGTTCCATGACATAGAGAGATTGTATTTCATCTACAATAATGAGATGCTTGTCATCATACATGCATTGGAAAAGTTTGAGCATTATTTGGTATGTTGAAATTTTGTTGTCAAAATATATCACAACAATTTGAAATATTTAGGAGAAATAACAATGTTGTTTGTTGGAACTTCGTTGGATGCTGGAGCTTCGGCTAGGGTTTTGCCTTCCGCTGGAGCTTTGCAATCGGCTAGGAAGTTGCAGACTTCGTTGGATGTAGGAGCTTCTAGGGTCTTGCCGGCTGCTGGAACTTCGTTGGATGTTTGAGCTTTAGCTAGGGTTTTGTTTTCCGCTGGAGCTTTGCAGACAACTAGGAAGTTGCAGACTTCGTTGTATGTAGGAGCTTCTAGGGTCTCACCGGCTGCTAGAGCTTCAGGTAGGGTTTTTCCTTTCGCTGGATTTTTGCAGTCGTTTGGAAAGTTGTAGATTTCGCTGGATGTTGGAGCTTCTTGGGTCTCGTCGACTGCTGGAGTTTCGTTGTCTACGGGTGTGTTGCCGGTTGCTGGAGCTTCATTTTCTGTTAGTGCGTTGACGAGTGCTGGAGCTTCTAGAGTTTTGTCGGTTGATGGTGCTTTGTTGTCTTCTGGTGCGTCTTTGGTAGTTGGTGCTTCGTTGTTTGTTGGCGCCTTGCCTTATGTGGGGTTGGCAGGGTCTTTTGCTGACATTGTTTCCAAGACGGTTGTGGTTGCGAAGGGACATAGGGTTTCTACTGACAATGGGGCTTCCATTGCCCCAGTTCCTATTTGTGGATCTTTATCTGTCAAGTTGTCATTTGCTGCTGATAGAGATTTGATGAATAGAAATTAAAAAAATTAAATCCCACGGACTGATTTGTCGGTTTCAAGGTTTTTGGCCTAGCCTTCCCCAACTGCATGATTGGGTCTCTCAAAGATGGGAACCAAAATTATCATGTACTATTAACATCTATCCAATGGAAAAAGGCTTTTTCATTGCAAAATTTGATAATGTTGTGGATAGAGCTACGATCCTATGTGATTTTCCTTTTGTTGGGAGGATGATAAATTTATGCTCATGGTAAAGTCATGGCACCCTAATTTCAATCCTTCCACTGAAGTCTTTAGTTCTATCCCTATATGGGTCAAGCTCCCCAATCTGCCCCTTCATCTATGGCATGATTCTATCCTTGAGGAAGTGGGTGGGGCTTTGGGGGAATTCTTGTTGATTGATAATGAGTCTGATAATATATATCATTCTACTTTTTCTCGTATCTTGGTAGAAATTGTGATGCAGGAGCATCCTGGGTGTAAGAGCAATCTTGCATCACCCAAAAATATTTCTGTTTTTATATTCAATAAGGGCTATTTTAGTGCAGAGCTGCTATTTATGGAAAGTTACTATTTTTGATAATTTTTGTATGTGCTCAGAATGATCTGATTTCTTTCTTGGAGGTTCATTTTGGTCATATAAACCTGCCAGTAAAGTTTCATTGCCAGATCAAGTGTATATTGGAAGATATTGAAGATTTTCGGTATTGGCAGCAGGGTACAAGAACTTTGAACTCAGTTTTGAAGGCTTTAGAGGCCCCGGATGAGGTCAAAAATTTGGGTGACGGGCGCTTGCGTGGGTCAAGCCTGTAGAGCGCTTCGTGGCATTTCCGAAATGGAGTTATAATAGCTGATCGGGTCAACTAGTGATGACTTATGGTCTTCGGAAGTTGGGCCACCCGAAATGGCAAAAAATAATTTTCTTCAAAATTTCTGTTCGGGTTTCAAAGGTTATCTTGAGCCGACTATGATGTAATAAAATGTAAAATAAAATAATTCTAAGTTTGGTCGGCCTTATTGGCTAAAATTCTGGAACCTTCCCAGGCGGTGGAAAAATTGCCTATATAAGGAAGGCTGTATTATTGTCTTAGGCAATTCAGAATAGTTCTGGGTAATAGTTCGAGGCTTTGTCCTATAGAATATTGTAAGGGAATGCCCATGTGGCTTTGCATATTGTAATTCTGAAATTTTGTAATTCCACATTTGTGGAGATAATAAGAAGCCAATTTTTCTATTTTTGCATATTATTGTTGTTGTTTCTCTTTTTTCTGTTATGTGTTTGTGTTATTAAGGGGAGCACCCTTCATCAAGTGGTATCAGAGCAGGAGTTCTTGAGTGTGTAAACAGATCAGTTTGCACCAGGACCGTGGCTAGGGTTTCAGCGTGCATCGCGAAAATGCCTCCACGAAGGGAACGTGGCGGAAGAGCTGGTGTTGTAACACCTGAGGTTAGAGAGCTGCAGAGACAAGTGTGAGCATTACAAGAAGAGATTCGTAGAGGAATGAATCTTAATGTCAGAGATGAAAGCGAGGATGAAGCCGAAGAAGAATATCAAGAAGGAGAAGCTGAAATTGTGAACCAGGAGGAAGAAAGACTTTTTCAGGCCATTTCTAAGATTGGGAAAAGACCTAAGATTGAGGTTCCTACATTTTCTGGAAATCTTAACTCAGAAGAATTGATCGACTGGATCAACGAATGTGAGGAATATTTTGAGTATGAAGATGTTGAGGATCCTGATAGGGTCAAATTTGCGAAAGCCAGACTGAAAGGTCATGCGAAGATATGGTGGCAAGAGATTCAGTTGGAGCGAAATAGAAGGGAAAAGGAGAAAATCACGAGATGGGATCGGATGGTGGATAAATTGAAGCGGCAGTTCATTCCTGTTGATTATGAGCTTGACCTACTGAAGAAAATGCAGAGTTTGAAGCAAGCAGGAAGATCTGTTCAAGAGTATACAGAGGAGTTCTATCGACTTCTCATCAGAACAGGCCACGCAGAAGCTGATAAGGAGAAAGTTGCCCGATACCTTAATGGGTTAAGGCCAAGCATTCAGGAGGAGCTGAATCTGGTTCGAATGAACAGTATTGAGGAGGCATACCAGTTTGCCCTAAAAGTAGAGAAAAAATTGAACAAGAAGTTTGAGAGCAGACAAAATGGAAGAGGTCGCGGTGGACGGTCATATGGTGGCCGAAATGAAGATCCGAAAAAGAAGGATGAGGCCAGTAGCAATTAGAATCAGCGAGGAAATAATTTCCAATCATTCCAATCATTTCCAAGATCAGAATAATAGAGATCAGAGAGGAAGAGGAAGAGGACAAGGATCTGGAAGAGGTGGCTTCCGTGGAACATGTTTTCACTGTGGAGAAGAAGGTCATAGGGCATTTGAATGTCCTCAGCGCCAAGGAAGAACAGACAAGAGAAATGAAGGCCAGGCCAGAGTTGCACATGTAGATGAAGATGTCAGATCATCAAATTTTGAAGATGCTGAAAGAGGAGAAACGTTGATTAACAGAAGAGTCCTGTTGAGTGGTGAGAATGAACCTGAGCAAAGGAGGAGCCTGTTTCGCACCAGGTGCAAGTGTGAAGGTAAATGTTGTGATGTGATCATTGATAGTGGAAGCACTGACAATTTGGTGTCAGAAGAGATGGTGACAAAGTTGAAGCTCAAGAGATAAAAACACCCACATCCATATCGGATTGCCTGGGTACAGGATGACCACAAGGTCGTGGTCAATGAACAATGCCTAGTAAAGTTCAAGATTGGCGGATACCAACATGAGGTATTGTGTGATATCATATCTATGGATGCATGTCATATGTTGTTGGGTAGACCATGGCAGTTTGACAGATGTGTTGTACATGATGGTCATGCGAATACCTATTCCCTGACAAAGGATGGAGTGCGGCATAAGCTAAAACCATTGAAGGAGACTGAAGAAAAGGTATGTGGTAATGCAAGGATAACTTTTGTTGATGGAAGAAAATTCCTAGATGGTATGAGGCATGAGCATGTATGTTTTGCTTTAATTCCAAAAGCTGGTAAAGAGGAAGTAGAAGATGTTCCTGTAGAAGTTGCAGATTTGTTGAATGAGTTTCAGGATATTGTATTCGATAACGTGCCTGATGGATTACCACCGGTCGGGAAGATCAGTCATCAGATGGACTTGATCCCAAGAGCGAGTTTGCCGAATAAGGCAGCACACAGAATGACACTTGCAAAAAGTGAGGAGTTGAACAGACAAGTACATGAACTGTTACAGAAAGGATTGATCCGTGAGAGTCTGAGTCCCTGTGCTGTACCAGCGGTATTAGCACCAAAGAAGAATGGAGAGTGGAGGATGTGTACAGATTCCAGAGCAATAAACAAAATCACAATCAAGTACAGGTTTCCATTGCCACGAATGGATGATATTATGGACTGTTTGAGTAGAGCTGTGTATTTCTCAAAGATAGATTTGAAGAGTGGATATCATCAGATTCGGATCAGAGAAGGAGATGAATGGAAGACTGCCTTCAAGACAAAGGAAGGACTGTATGAGTGGTTAGTCATGCTTTTTGGGCTAACCAATGCACCGAGCACTTTCATGCGGCTCATGAACGAGGTTTTGAAAAAATTTCTGGGTAAGTTTGTCATTGTTTACCTAGATGATATTTTGATCTTTAGTAAGACATTGGATGAGCATATGATGCATATTCGTATGGTATTTGAGAAGTTGAGAGAAGAGAAATTGTTGATTAATTTGAAGAAGTGCAGTTTTGTGAAGAAAGAGTTGGTGTATTTGGGATTTGTAGTTTCAGCAGAAGGTCTAAAAATGGACCCAGAGAAGGTACAGGCTATCCTTGAATGGCCTACTCTGAGGAGTGCTACTGAGGTAAGATCTTTTCATGGTCTAGCTAGCTTTTACAGAAAGTTTATCAGAAATTTTAGCAGTATTTGTGGACCCTTGACTGAAACAATGAGAGGGGATAGAAAAGAGTTTAAGTGGACTAATGGGGCAGAAAAGAGTTTTCAATTATTGAAACAAAAAGTTACAGAACAACCAGTTTTAGCACTTCCAGATTTTAATAAGGTGTTTCAAGTAGATTGTGATGCTAGTGGTACCGCAATAGGAGCTGTTATGAGCGAAAAAGGTAAACCTGTTGCTTATTTCAGTGAGAAATTAAATGATGCCAAGAGAAAATATTCTGTTTATGATCAGGAATTTTATGCTATAGTTCAGGCATTGAAAAAGTGGAGGCACTATCTGCTTCCTAAAGAGTTTGTTTTGTATACTGATCATCAAACTTTGCAATATTTGAATAGTCAAGAAAAATTGAATCAAAGGCATTTGAAATGGGTTGAATTTTTGCAGAGTTATACATTTGTTTTGAAACACAGGAGTGGAAAGTCTAATAGGGTTGCAGATGCTCTTAGCAGAAGGCAACTATTGCTGACAGAAATGCAGATTGAAGTGGTTGGGTTCAAGGAACTCAAGAATTTGTATCCAGAAGATCCTGATTTTGGTGAAGCTTGGAAAGCTTGTACAGAACCTGTTACTCTAGACAGGACGAAATGGTTGGATTTCATCATCCAGGATGATATGCTGTTCAGAAGGAGTCAGTTGTGCATTCCACGAAGTTCTATGAGGGAGAATCTCATCAAGAAGAAGCATAGCGGTGGATTGGCTGGATATTTCGGTCGTGATAAAACCCTTGGTTTGGTTAGTGAGAATTATTATTGGCCACAGTTGCAGCAAGATGTGAAGAAGTTTGTACAGAGTTGTAGAGTATGTCAGATGGCGAAAGGAGTGAAGCAGAATACAGGGTTGTATCAGCCATTACCTATACCAGAGAAGCCTTGGGAGGATATCAGTATGGACTTTGTTCTTGGTTTACCGAGGACACAACGGGGACATAATTCAATTTTTGTAGTAGTTGACATATTTTCAAAGATGGCACATTTCATTCCTTGCAAGAAAACTAATGATGTTGTTCATGTAGCAGAATTATTTTTCAAAGAAGTAGTGAGACTTCATGGTTTGCCAAGGACCATAGTTTCAGATCGGGACACTAAGTTTGTTGGATATTTCTAGCGAACATTGTGGAAGAAGTTGAAGACAGATTTGAAGTTCAGTTCATCACATCACCCACAGACTGATGGACAGACAGAGGTGGTGAATAGAAGTTTGGGAAATTTGCTGAGATGTTTGGTTGGGGATAAGCCAACAGGATGGGATTTGATTTTACCACAGGCAGAATTTGCATACAATAATTCTGTCAACGGGAGCACTGGTAAATTACCATTCCAGATTATATATGGAAGTAGTCCAAGAAATGCATCTGAGTTGAGAAAGATAGATAAAGAAGAAATAAGTAGTGCTGAAGCTGAGGATTTTGCAGAACATTTGAAGAATATCCATGGGGAGGTGAGGAAGCATATTACCAAGATGAACGCACAATATAAGGCTAAGGCAGATGAGAAAAGGAGGTATAAAGAATTTCAGGTTGGTGATGAAGTCATGGTTCATTTGCGGAAGGAGCGGTTTCCAGTTGGTACATATAACAAGCTGAAAATGAAGAAGTTTGGACCATGTAGGATACTGAAGAAACATGATTCAGGAAACGCATATGAGGTAGAATTGCCTACTGAGCTAAATATTTCACCAGTGTTTAACATTTCAGATCTGACAGAGTATCATGAAGGAGGTGTTGAAGATGAGATCACAACAGCACAGTGGAGTATTCTAGCAACTAGTTCAGACACTAAGGAGATCGAAGATATACTGGACAGTCATGTTGGCAGAAGCACAAGGAACAGGACATATGAAGAATATCTGGTCAAGTGGAAAGGATGACCTGTTGAAGATTCATCATGGTTGACAAAGGAGGAGGTTAGCCGTCTTGGCTTTCCTCTGCACACCTGAGTCGTGACAGGGTCACTTCTCAAATTACCCTGGGTGTCTGATGCAGGAGCATCCTGGGTGTAAGAGCAATCTTGCATCACCCAAAAATATTTCTGTTTTTATATTCAATAAGGGCTATTTTAGTGCAGAGCTGCTATTTATGGAAAGTTACTATTTTTGATAATTTTCGTATGTGCTCAGAATGATCTGATTTCTTTCTTGGAGGTTCATTTTGGTCATATAAGCCTGCCAGTAAAGTTTCATTGCCAGATCAAGTGTATATTGGAAGATATTGAAGATTTTCGGTATTGGCAGCAGGGTACAGGAACTTTGAACTCAGTTTTGAAAGCTTTAGAGGCCCCGGATGAGGTCAAAAATTTGGGTGACGGGCGCTTGCGCGAGGCAAGCCTGTAGAGCGCTTCGTGGCGTTTCCGAAATGGGGTTATAATAGCCGATCGGGTCAACTAGTGATGACTTATGGTCTTCGGAAGTTAGGCCACCCGAAATGGCGGAAAATAATTTTCTTCAAAATTTTTGTTCGGGTTTCAAAGGTTATCTTGAGCCGACTATGATGTAATAAAATGTAAAATAAAATAATTCTAAGTTTGGTCGGCCTTATTGGCTAAAATTCTGGAACCTTCCCAAGCGGTGGAAAAATTACCTATATAAGGAAGGCTGTATTATTGTCTTAGGCAGTTCAGAATAGTTCTGGGTAATAGTTCGAGGCTTTGTCCTACAGAATATTGTAAGGGAATGCCCATGTGGCTTTGCATATTGTAATTCTGAAAGTTTGTAATTCCACATTTGTGGAGATAATAAGAAGCCAATTTTTCTGTTCTTGCATATTATTGTTGTTGTTTCTCTTTTTTCTGTTATGTGTTTGTGGTATTAAGGGGAGCACCCTTCATCAAATTGATACCTCGAAGGGCCTCCCAACTGAAATTAAAATTGAATCATCCTTGGGACCTTGGATCTAGTAGCTTGACTTCGAAGGCATTCCTTTTAGATGTCGTAAATATTTTAAGACTGGTCATATATCATCCCAATGTGGCTTCATTTCCAAGAAGAATAAATCTTCTCCTTCTTGGTGGAAGGGTGCTTCTACCCATCATTACATTATCTTGAAAAGCTCCTCCCATCCTAAGATGGAGGTTGCTCCTAATACTAGCAATCCTTTGCCTGCTGGTGAGAAGGTTGGTTTATGTCCTGATATTAATGTTCCTGAAGGGTCTGTTGGGGCTGCTAGCTCTGTCCCTATCTCGGTTGTTGTACCTGAACCTTCTCTTTCTACGATGCGTGATACCATATTTTCTGTTGATTCGATGGGTGTTGGCTTTGCTGGAAATGATGGTATTTTATTAGGTGTTGGATCAGACCTTACAACTCGATATCTTGATCGCCCTTTGGCTAGTGGCCCTGCGCTGGCTGTTTCTCTCGGTGACTCAACCCCACTTTTGGGGGTTGGATCTCCAGCTCTAAAATCATTGTGCTAGCAGGATAAGGGTGCTAGTGTTGAAGAAGGATGAATTACAGTTAAAGGTAAAAATTCTAAGAAATCTTCCCCGTCTTTTGGCATGACCCTGCAATCTCATGTGAAGGGGACAAAAAGATAGCTAGTTTATCTTTCGTTGCAAATTTCCAATGTTTTATTTTATGTAGTGGTGTGGGTATTTCTTTGGCTGAGCTCTTTTGGGTGGTTTCTTGGGGATGTTGGCCTTTTGTTATGGTTGATCTGTTGTGTATGGTGTACTCCTAATGCTCTATCTTAAGCTTTTTCTTTGTACAGGGTTTCGGGTCCCTTCAAAACCTATTTTTACCATTAATCAAAATAATTTAAAATATTTCTTAGAGCATAAGGGTGTAAATAAGCACTAATAGAAGTGGGTAAGTAAAATTTAGGCATATGATTTTGACAAAGTACATGAAGGGAAAGAGAATATTGTTGCTAACGCTCTTTCCAAGAATATTTGCTCGGCAAAATTTTCAACTGATTGGAAGGCTCATCTTTTAGTTGTGTCCCAAGAAAAATTTCTCATTTGTGTTAATGAATTGCAAGTACAAATTAGTGAATGATGACATCTACTACAAGGACGGGATTTATTTGGTGTCTAAATTAAAGTTGAAGGAGAAAATGTTGAGAACCATTCATGATACGCCTCTTATAAGACATCCTCATACTTCAAAACCTATAGGTAGATAAGAGAGAGATATGCTCTTGGAAGGGTCTAGAAGACGATGTCTTGGGCATGTTCATGAATGTATGTCTTGTCAGCAAAACAAGTCAAAGCATACTTTCCCAGCAGATTTATTTATAAGGATTGCCCACCCTAAGAAAAAGAGGAAAGTATATAAACAAATTTTATTACAGATCTTTAAAATGGATAGTAGAGATTGTATTTATGTGATGGTGGACAATTTGACCGAATATGCGCATTTTTTTATCATTTCATTTGAGTATAAGGCACCTCGAGTTGCAAAGTTGTTCTTTAGGGAGGCACTCAAACTCCATGGGTTACTGAAGAATGTTTTTGATAAAAAGCAGCAGCAAGAGGGTGTTGGCTCGTGGTACAATTAACGCACACTAGATACACATTAACAGCATGTTAATCGTATCCAAAGCAGATAGTAGAGCATAATAGAACAGTAAGTCTACCCCTATCAAAAACTAGCTTAAGAAATTCAGAGCACCACCACCACTTATCATCAAAACCAAAATTACCATAGTCCAAAATAGAGTACTTAGCAAAAAAGATAATATCCACATCGTGCCACACAAGGTTGTAAGTAAACTTAACAGTCTTAGTCCTAAGGCTATAGCAGAAAAAGTAAAAACAGCCCTTGGGGCTAGCATAATTATCCAGATAACAACACATAAAAATGATGAATTTGTAATGTCCCCTTTTTGGGGCACATTATTTTGTGTCATGTCGTTAGCCTTTTTATCATGGTCCGGAGGGCTAACTGAGGCTTGGCAATGTTCAAGAAGATAATTGGCCTAGGTGATTTCAGTTTCAGGCCAATCGGAGCAATTTTCATAGGTTTCCAAGGTACTCACTATTTATAGTAAGTCGGCAGGGTTCAAAATTCTTGACTTTTCAGTAGTGGACTTGGAGTGTCTCGCCGAGAGCTTTCCAGCAAGCTATCACACATCGTCACCCAAGCTCATTTGGTCCTTCATTTTAATGTCGGAAGATTCCTCACTTTATTTATTATCACTTTATAACTCAATGGTCATATTTATTTAAAAGTGACTTAAAGTGAAAATATAAAGAGACAAAGTGGGAACATAAAGAGACAAAGTGGGGAAACTGAAGAGTCACAGCTACAATCATAAGAGGAGGCTTGGAGTCTCATTGCGTATGTTTTAGTTTATGGATTTTATTTCTCATTGAGAATTCGGGAAGCTTCATCTTTCGAATCTGAAACCTGAGGACAGAAACCTTCAGGCTTTGTCGGTGGATTGGACGGAAACCCAGTTCATCTCCAATGCGGATTCACATCAGAGTTCATTGTTATTTTACAGGTTCTTTATCATCCATTCTTACTGTTATTTGTTGTATTTCAGATTGGGATGTTGTAATCCATGGTTTTGTATTGTTGTTGTATAATACAAACCATTTTTATAAGAAGTTTAATAAGAATATATTTGTTGGTTATTTGAATATATCTACTGGTTATTTGCATGTTTTTATTTGTTTCAAATCTGCATATGATATATTGGTGAAATTCGGATAATGGCCGATTAGGGTCATTACAGTGGTATCAGAGCTATAAATCTTGCCAGTCTATGAGGTTTTCCTTCAGATTTCATATTGGAGATAAATGTGTAAGTTTTAGATATCGATTTTATTAAGCAGGCCTAGTTTCAGTTTTGTGAGCCAGGAGGATTAATTCATTTCCAGAAAACTTGGTAGAAGTTATCATTGGTCTGGAAGCCATATTTGATTAAGGTAGAATGAGAGGTTTAATACAGGTGTAAAGGAATTAATTTATCCATACAGTGATGTTGAGGACCAGTTTGTCAAAGATAATGTGTGCACTATTATTTGATATTCATATGTGGAACTGGTTTTCGAAACTGGACATAGCATTGATGTTTGAGGTCTAGTAAAGAAGGAAGAATCGTATATATTCATTAGACCCGCTGCAAGTATTCGAACTCCATCAAGATATTATCAAGTGATCGAAGTTGGTTGTAAAATTTTGTTTCACACCTGATATTTCCTGTATTTGGCTCTGGGCTTGTCATTGGAAGTCTCACCTTCAGGGAGACTCATGACTGTAATAGGAAGCCAGGCATAAGTAGCTTCCACATGGCAGGAGATAGTCAGTTCATTATGGCAGGAGGCAGCTTGGCCGTAAGGCTCCCTTATGGCAAATAGCTCGACCCATTATCATGCGTGGGTCCTCACTTGGTATGCATGATAGCCTTTTATCATAGGTGTATCTTCTTTTTCGACAGCTCCGTATTTACGGCACACAGCAGTAAGAACACAGGTTGGAGACATGTTGAGAGAGACTTCACCGAGTGCACAACTTTGGTCGCAACTCACGTGACCCATCCCTTACGCATTGAGCTGGTGCAACACACACTGGGAGACACATCCATTCCAGCTTGAACTCACAAACAATTTCAGTCAGATAGCATTCTCGACTGGCAAACAACCGCACCTCACTGGAACTCCTTATTGGGATCTCACGGCAATGATCGAACACACTCTAGTTATTCACAGTAGAGCAGGTGTCGAGTTGGCCGGAAATAGCATGCGCCCCTACATCAGTCAAAAACACACAACAGTGTTGGACACATGTGTCTATTCTTGTGAAAGGAATTGACCTCAGACCACTGGTGACACCAAACCAGTCAATGAATTAAGTGTTGAGCACATACAAAAAGGAGAAGGAAGGAACATGGCTAGTGTTGGGTTGCCAGTAACACTTGCATGGTGTTGCAGCGATACTAGGATTGAGACCGTAACTTCTGGCATTGCAGAATCACAGCACATTACAAACTCCGCAGCCTTGGATCGGGTTACATCCTCTGAATTCCAAGCAAGCGGTATCTCAACATAATAGTCATCATCGCAACATAGTTCAATTCTACTCCTTGACAGCTATACTCATATATATGAATGTTGTGCGAAGTGTTGAGGACTTAAGTAATATTTTGTCTGAGATAACCCACTGTTGTTACATATTTCCAACACATTGTTGAGTATTGATTTTGTTTGAAGTCTTTTGTTTGGAATTCTCTAGTATGGTTAGACTTTAAAATGATGGAAATGTTTATATGTTGCATTTATCCTTGAGGAATACATATTTCATATTCTTTTAACACACAACTACCAGTGATAAATCTAGAAGAAGGAATTTGTGTGAATTTAAGGCAGTTATGTTACATATCTTAAGAGTTAGTGACGTGTGCACTATGACAAGTAAGATAACTGGAACTGGTTTTCATCATTAAACTCCTACAGCTAGTTTGGATCATTAAACTCCATCAGAAAGGTTCCCAGCATGTTTGGAATAATTACTTGGAGGAGACACATCCCAGAATAATCTAAACTTCAGCCAAATAGTGACAATCTGAAGTACTATTTCTAAGAGAAGATAACACCAGATACATGGTCATTTGATTTCTTGTAAAACCAAGAAATGTATTTCTAGATTAAAATACAATGAGTTGTCCATGTTCAAGTGTTTCTCTTGCTCTCTTTATTTAAATTTGTATGTGAAGAAATCCGGAACACACAAATACATCAAGTTCTGGACAATAGTATATTGAAAATGACAACCTTACTGCACATTTACAGCCAGCACAAATCAGAATTATTATTGTGGAGACAGCAGTTCATAGTTACAAAAGTGATTCAATCCCTTGTGCAAAACTTGGTGAAATTTGAATAATGGAGACCTTGGAAAGCCCAATATTCTCAAAGGAATTCAATGGCACGTTATATGGTGTCCAACTAAGAGATATTCAGAAGGAAATGGAGGTAGGCAATGAAGTATGTTGCCTTGGATGGCAATTGGAGGAGCAGAAAATTGCGGGAAGTATGCGTGCCAAGCTTGATGAAATAAATTCATATTTATCTAGGATAGACCCTTCTGATTGTAGGCTTTTCAATTGGGCCATGCATCCCTCCATGGTTGCCTTGGTGCAACGCAAATTTATGAATCATCCACTTTGAGATGTTAGGCTTGCAGTTTCCTCATGTCTCAGTGAGACCGCTCGGATTACGGCCCCTATTATTCCTTACACCAAGCACATTTGGAGATAGGTGTTACAGTTGATTGCAGACAATTTAGATGGATTGAGATATGATAGAGATTCTGCCTTTGGTAAAAAGGTAAAAATCTTGGAGTTAGTGGCAAGCACTAGAGTTTTCAATCACATGTTGAATCTAGGTTATGATAAAATAATTCAACAATTATTTCAGTGTCTCCTAAACAATTACAGGGAGCATCATCTAGATGGGGTGAAGACATGCATAATGATTATCTTATCCTCGATCTTAGATGAGGACTATGACATATGCAAACAATTGCAATCAGAATTGTTGGCAATATGGAGAGGAGGAATAAGGTACGCATCCATGGCATGTGAATTCTCAGCTAAACTGGTTAAGCTTCAGGTTAAAAATTCATGAGTTCATTGTCTGAAAATGAACGAGCATCATTAGGCTTACAGGTTGCAGGATCTTTGGTGATAGGCCAAGACCTAGTGAGTGCAGGGCAGATTTATTTCTTATGCCAGGAGGGCTAGTCACAGGGGCATGTTTGCAAGATTGATCAAGGGGAAGATAAATTGCAACCTAGTGATAGAGACATTACAGCTGTGACTACACCTCTTTCGGGACTTAGTGGAGAGTGTTCCAAATTCTACTTTGGTGACTTGGTGGTTGAGTTTGATAAATCCATGATTATAGGTCGTGGTAACCAGTTGGAGACCTTCAGTGATTCACGTAATAAGAAATCATGTGACTTCTTTAGCAGCACTTCACTCATGCATCACACTGATATGGATGACCCATTTTGCAGTACATCCCGGGATAACACTAATGAGAAGTGTGTCTTAAAGAGTCAGCTGAAAGTCAGTGACGACAACATTATTGCAGAACTTGTTCACCATTATAGCACTGACTAGATCATTGATGATCTGTACAAGACAACTCAGAGGGATAGAGGGCAAGACGGCATAAGGATTGGATCCTATGTTGCAAATTTACAGGGGGTCAGAACAGCATTTGAGGTTTGGAAATCAGAATACCTCAGGTTACTTACAGACCGGGACCACCTGTTACAGATTGTCAGGAGATGTGCTGAGTAGTTGAGGGAAATGGAAGATGGGGTCGATAAGCTCAATAGGGAGCTTAGTGCTACTCATGACACTTTGGAGCATACTCATATTTCTCTACAGGAGGCAAGAAATCAAATTGTGGTCTCTAGCCAGTACAGGGAGTAGGATGACAAGGATAGGTCTGAATTCTTTCAGGAGGTGATTCAGGAGCTTGATAGTATACAACAAACTTATGACTTGGACAATTGTCCAAGAAGATCGTTGGCTCACCCAGAGCTTATTTATGAGTTAGACCACTTTCAGGCGATTGATAATTCCTTGTTTGAGATGGGTGTTGAGTTGACTTTTGATAATCCCCTCTTTGAGTTAGGTGAGGGAGATACCTCCTACTCCCAGGATGAGGATGAGGTTGGCTACAGGATTTGGGACTCGAGTTCAGTTATTGGGGATGAATCTTGGCCACCAAGTTGGAGTAGCGGGATGAGCTCAGTTGTTGAGCAGTTTGGTTCTTACAGCAGTAGTCCAGGATGGCTAGTTATGACTTGTGGCATGATAGGTGATATGCCTTTCCTGGCACCACCTCTCGCTGATGTTGATCGTGTAGAAATTTTTCAGTATGGGGTTATTGAGCTTGGGATGATGAGTATGTTGTTTGGTACGAATTTTGCACACCATGATAGTATACATTGTATGACTTCGGGTATGGAGAGACAGTCATGGAATCCTTAAGCTGATTTAGGATTCCCAGTAGAGTTGCTCAGTGCCTCACATGTTGGCCTTATTGCATGGGATGCATTTTGCTTTCCATTCATCCCACCTACGGGGGACCTTCTTTTCCGATTATTGGATAGGGGTGGGATGAGTGATTGGTTGGGTACGCTTCCCTTCTTGCAGGTGGAAGCCTTGTCCGATAGTCTTGATAGCTTGCCTCTTCAGTGTAGTTTTTGGTTTGGGATACAGATCAGAGGGGCATTGTTATGGCAGATGGACACTTCTGATTTTTCACTCAGTGTGGGCATAGAGCGTCGAAATATTTCAGCCAGCTAAGGAGATGGATGGCCCTTTTGCTTATGGGATCCAGGAGGGACATACTCGCAGGTGGTTTTCATTTTGGGAGCTGATCGGTATGAGGTTTGGTTTTCCCCTACATATGACTATAGAGGTGTTGGTGATCCCAGTTGGAGTGAGGTTCTCATCTGGGCTGAGGACTTTGTTACAGATGATGGAAGCATAAGGCAAATTGGTACAATTGATCTTGTAGTCATTTGGCATCCTGGCATTAGAATGGTTGTTGTTTTGTTGTTGTGTGAGTGGCTTCACAGGTCGGAGCATAACGTTTGTTTCATTTTCACATGACAGATTGGTGGAGCATCTTCCCTGAGGTTGGTTTGGGATCCGGGCATTATGATCACAGCATGCAGATACTTATTGCTTGAAGGCAAGCAATCTCCGGGAAGGGGTGATTTGTAATGTCCCCTTTTTGGGGCACAGTATTTCATGTCGTGTCGTTAGCCCTTTTACCATGGTCCAAAGGGCTAACCGAGGCTTGGCAGTGTTCAGGAAGATAATTGGCCTAGGTGATTTCAATTTTAAGCCAATCGGAGCAATTTCCACAGGTTTCCAGGGTACTTACTATTTATAGTAAGTCGGAGGGGTTCAAAATTCTTGGCTTTTCAGTACTGGACTTGGAGCGTCTCGCCGAGAGCTTTCTGGCAAGCTATCACATGTCGTCATCCGAGCTTGTTTGGTCCTCCTTTTTAATGTCAGAAGATTCCTCACTTTATTTATTATATCACCTTATAACTCAACGGTCATATTTATTTAAAAGTGACTTAAAGTGAAAATATAAAGAGACAGAGTGGGAATATGAAGAGACAAAGTGGAGAAACTGAAGAGTCGCAGCTACAGCCATAAGAGGAGGCTTGGAGTCTCATTGTGTATGTTTTAGTTTATGGATTTCATTTCTCATTGAGAATTCGCGAAGCTTTAGCTTTTGAATCTAAAACCTGAGGACGGAAACCTTCAGGCTTTCTCAGTGGATTGGACGGAAACCCAATTCATCTCCAGTGCGGATTCACATCAGAGTTTGCATTTATTTTACAGGTTCTTTATCATCCATTCTTACTGTTATTTGTTGTATTTCAGATTGGGATGTTGTAATCCATGGTTTTGTATTGTTGTTATATAGTACAAACCATTTTTCTAAGAAGTTTAATAAGAATATATTTGTTGGTTATTCGAATATATCTGTTGGTTATTTGCATATTTTTATTTGTTTCAAATCTACATATGATATATTGGTGAAATTCAGATAATGGTCGGCTAGGGTCATTACACAGTTGCCTTTCCCCAATCTCTTCGATAGCAGAATGTCTGCCCCCTCCCCCTAAAGGAACTTGAAAAGCTCCTGAGCATCATTTTCCTCAGTAAAGTTATCTCTAGACGCATTCTCATGGAGCAAGTAGAGGGTGGTTGTGGAGGCATGCATGACTTTGAGTGCAAATTTGCTAACATCTCTTAGACGGTTTCTTAAACCCACCATTTCCTCCTTTAGCTAAATAATCATCTTCTCCAAATCAACAATTTGGTGTTTAAACTTACCCACCACGCCACCAGAGCCAACATTTATTTTCTTGAGCCCTTCCACAACAGCATTGCTCAAGTTCAGTAAAGGGGGCATGGAGGGAGGGGGGATTAGTTCAGCAGGGACTAAGTAGTGGGGGGATAACAGAAGGGGAAGGTGAGATGTTCTTTTTAGGAATCTATGAGGTTTTATAGGAAGAGCCTCCTTCATAATTACTTTCAGTACCCTTTTTGTTGCCTATCTCCGTCAAGGTCTCCTCTCTTTTCACCATATTATTTATAACCTTTTTCCCCCTCGTTAGCCAGTCTATTAGAGCGGCAGGTTTGACAATGTTGGGTGTCAACATCTCCCTCAGAATCATGATTAAGAACAATATTTTTAGCTTTTTTATTAGGGCGTAGGTCAAGGGCCTCTGGGGTCCTTTCTCTTTTATTATCCCCCAAAGAATCTGAGGTGGGGGAGGCTTCAGAAGAGTCAGGGCTCATGGAAGGGTTTTTATCGTAACAATTTCCCATCGACCCAAAGGGAGGAGGGAGGAGGCCATGATCCTAGGATGTAGAAGGCAAGGGGTTGGGCTCCTTCTTGGTGACAGTTAGCACAAAAATGTTAGGTGGTGGGAAAAGGGCACAGTGGAACATTAACCCCTGGTGGAGGATGATCAGCTTTTTTCCCGAGGCCTTAGCTTCCACCACATCACCAACATTACTTTCCATAGAGTGGAGTAAAAATAAAGGAATAGAAATTAAATCCTTGTGCCTAAGATGATTCAGGAACGGAAGATGATAGTAGTAAAAAACACCATACCGACCCTCCAGTGTGAAATACTTGATGATGATCTTGCACATATTTGGCCAAAATTCTCAGAGGTCTTCCGCACTATAGTCATCTTGCTTGCGGACAGGTTTCTCATCAAGGCCACTAAAGAACTAGTCCAACCCCGCCTCGTTAGGGGTTTTGTTGGCATTCTTCCATTTATGACCAATGGTGGGGATCCCAATGGCTTTTCCAATGGTATCTTCATTGATTTCGAACATAATGCCTTTCATCGTGACTCTCCTTTCATTCCAAGTCACCACAAATTGGTGGGATATCGTCTCATCAAAACCAGACATATTCTCCATAAAGGAGAGAATTCCCCCTTCCTTACAAAAATACATCACCATAGGGTCAGTTTTGAATTCCTCCTCGATTTTGTCAAGCTCAATTCTATGTCTATCACCACCCATATTCAGACCAGTGCAAAAAACAAGAGCTTTCCAGAGAAGGTAAGGCACACCAAGAGAAAACAACCCAATTTCACTAAAAATAATTCCAATGCAAAGCTGAATAACCCCATTTCTTGACTCAAATATAATTAGCGCAGTAGCTTAGTAAATAAGTAATCCACCCATAAATGTAATAATTTAGGTTGTAATTGAAATGCATGCCAAGTTGAACATCCAAGACACATAGGTATATCAGCACGTGAGGATTTTTTTTTGTGAGCTGTAATGTTTATCATGAAAATACACACCAAATCTAAGACAATCTGTCACTTGGGCAAATTCCATAAATTTAACTTTTTTATATGATGCCAATTTAAATTATTAAATGGACCCTTCATCCTTAGGTACTGTCACGTAATCCTCGTGAAACCCCCACTTTCTTTTATATTGGGAAGGTTGCATAATAAATAATTATTGTAGTTCCATCTCATCATGTGTGTGAGCACAAGATCCTCGTCACTAGCCAGCTAGCAGGGGTCAGAGTCATAAAATTCAAAATTCAAAATTCTGGTGGTGAAAAGGAGGGCGTTGGTGGGCCCAACCATGCCAAGTCGAGGCTAGCCATAGGATTGGGTTTTAACCATCATTGTGAGTCCCATTAGCAGCACTCTCTTCCTGCCTAATTAGGCCTTGAGTAGACTTAGGGAGTTGATTGACAACCCTCCAACATCGTAAGTTGTCAAACAGGAGACCAACAGCTAATCTGCCATAGAATTCCATTCCCTGTAGATGTGGCTTATCTTGACCTCCTCTAGGATACCCAAGAGACCAAGGATGTCACTTAAAATAGTTTCCACTTTCCACCTAGACTTGGAGTTACCTTTGACAGCCTCAATAATGGTTTTGGAGTCCCCCTCAACCTCAAGTTTTCTACTTCCAGTTGCAATGGCATATTTCAAACCCCATAGAAGGGCCATACCTCCAGCCTTGTTAACTGTGTAGTTTACAAGAGGACTAGCAAAAGCATCTTTTAAGTGCCCTTTGTAATCACAAATAATGCCCCCACCTGCCTCACCCCTGCTTCTGGCAGCCCCATCAAAATGAACTTGTCCCAATGGGGTATGGGGGGGAGCCATTTGGTTGCTTTCATGTTCATTAGCTTGGTGTTGTTGAATCTATCAAAACCTTTGTCAATGCTCCATCTTTTGGCTGTGGAGGTCAATGTCACTAGGGGGGTGGTTCGGGCTCTTCCAGAAGGCTACCGAAAGGTTCTCCAACAGAAGCTTAGAGCCAAGGTGGAAGACCTCAACAAGGGATAGTTTGTTGTCTCTGAAGATTATGTTGTTGCGCTCTATCCAGATACTCCAACAAAAATGGGAAGGATTTGTTGCCAAAGAAGATGAAGCAACGGGTGCTGGAAGGGGATTGCCAGCCAGTGGCAAACTATTGGATCTCCCAGTTAGTCACCCAAGAAATGTTGAGTTTGGGTAGGACCAGCTACCAAACAGTCGAGGATAACTCACAATGCGGGAAGAGATGGTTGATGCTTTCCTCATCCTTTTTGCAAAGGCTACATCGATTGGCCATGCTAAATCCCTTTTTGGCCAAGTTATCCAAAGTTAGTATTTTGCCATGAAGCACAGCCCACTAGAATTTCACTTTGGGAATAAGCTTGGAGCTCCACACTTTTCCCAATAGGTCGGATCAGCAACCTCCTTAATCAACAAGGTGAGAGTCAATTTGACTGAGAACTCTCCACTGTGAGTGTGGGACCAAAGGATTCTATCAGGGCAGTCGAACAAGGGAATTTGAGACCTTTGCAACAAATTCATGAGATTAGTGGCCACTAGAGAAAGGTCATCCCTATCAACCATTAGGGGCAGGAGGTCCATCCAATGCCCATTGCTAATGTAGTTAGCCACCAAAGTTCCCACCCGAAGTGTGAGGATGTTCCTGAGTGGGGAGACATTCACCCAAAAATGGATGTCCATGCCATTGCCAACCTACCAAGTGAACCCCTTTTCCAGAGTACTCCTACATTTGAGAATGTTATTCCATATCTTGGAACCCCGAGGATGCCCATGGTCAATGTAGAGTTTGTAGAAGCGGACCTTGTCAAGATATTTGGCTTCCATAATTTTGCACTAGTCAACAAAGCCTTTGACCATAGTCCAAGCAACCTTACTCAGCAAAGCTCTATTTAGGTTATTTACTTTTTGTAATCCAAGGACACTAAGAGACTTGGGTAAGTAGACCAGGGGGAGTCTCTTTTTTCCCTCACAAGCAGACCAAATGAAGATGCATTGGACTTTCTCAAGTTTTTCAGCCATGGCTCCCGTAATTTTGAAGATGGAGAGGAAATACACCAGGATTCCTTGCAAAGAAGCGGAGAGTAGTTGAAGCTTCCCAACACTACTGAGGAGTTTGCCTTTCCATCTAGCAAGCTTATTTTGGGTACACTTGAGGATAGAGTTCAAGAAGTCATTTTGAACATCTTTAACCATCGGAGGGAGACCCAGATAGGTTGTTGGGAGTGTGGCGGACTAGCAGCCCAAAATGTCTAAAATTTTCCCCTATAGCATCTGATCAGTATTGAAGAAAAAAATTATACTTTTGTGATAACTATTGTGTTGACCAGAGGCGATGGCATAGTCATCAAGAAGGGTCTTCCACACCCTGGCCTCAATAACTAAAGAGGTACCAAAGAAAAAGGTGTAGTCAACAAACTGATGCAGAACCAACAGGGGAAGGGTGGTGGAAGGTTTAATTCCCCAAGTTTTACCATCTTCAACCAATTGCATCATATTGCATCCAAGAACCTCTGCCAACAGGATGAAGAGGTGAGGGGGAGAGGATCCCCCTGTCTCAGTCCTTTGGCCAAGGGAAACTTGTCCCCAGGTTTTCCATTCATAAGAACCAAGAATCTGGCAGTCTCAACACATTCCTTAAAAATATTGATGAGGGACTAATTAAACCCGAAAGCAAAGAGCACCTTGTAGAGGAAGAGTCAGTTGACTTTGCTGTAGGCTTTACAGATATCAAGCTTGAGGGCCATTCCTGCAGCTTTATTGTGGTCAATGGAATGAAGAATTTCATGAGTTGTGATAGCAACATCCATAATTTGTCAACCCAGTACAAACACCTTAGATAGTTAGGGTTGATAATCTTATCAAGTAGGGGTTTGATTATATTAACAATGATCTTAGAGTGGATTATGTAGAAGGTGTTAAACAGACTTATGACTCTAAAAGCCTCCATAGAAGTAGGGTCCTTAGTTTTGGGAACCAAGACAATATAGGTATCATTGAGTTGTCTTAACAGCTTGCTCGTTCTAATGAAATCTCTAGCTGCACGAGTCATGTCAAGGCCCACAATGTCCCAGAATTCTTGGAAAAATGTTGGGTCGAACCTATTCAGGCCAAGGGATTTATAGGCACCCATGGCAAAAACCACCCTTTTGACCTCAAAGTCAGAGACCCTAGAGAGGAGGTTGTTGTCAGCATTAGTCACAGTCCTTGGGAGGTGGGAGAGAAGTTGTTCTTGAAGGTCCTCCACATTCCCAAAGTCCGTCTCAAAAAAGAGGTGAGTGAAATGCTCAGTAGCCATAGTTCCTAAATGAGTGGTATCAGAGACCACCAGCCCCGAGTTATCCCTAAGGGTGTGGATAGAATTATGTTTCTTGTGCTTGCAGGAAGATCTATGGAAGAAAGCAGTATTGTGATATCCCTCCTCGAGCCACTGGACACGCAATCTCTGCTTCTAAAAGACTTCCTCATTGGCCATGACTTCCTTCCAGTTCTTCCTAGTAGCTTCCTCATCATTGTGAAGGTCCGGGGAGAGGTCACCAGAAGTCATCCGTTGTTGGAGGACGTCAAGATTCCTAGAAAGATCCTTCTTGGTTTTAAAGATATCCCCAAAGTTGGTTTTGCACCAGCCTCTAACAGCTCCCCTAATAATCTCAATTTTTTTTGCAACTCAGAACATAGTAGAACCCCCCACCAAGGTGGATCACCATTGCTTGACCTTCTCACAGAACTTAGGGTGGGTGACCCACATAATCTCATATCTGAAGGGAGCAGGGCTAGGGCATTGATTTTCCAACCATTTGAGCAAGAGTGGGATGTGGTCTGAGGTGGTCCTGGGTAACACAGCCAAAGAGGAAGCTGCTCCCAAGTCCAAGGAGGAGGAAACCAAGAACTGATCAAGACAGACCTAGATGAGGTGAGGGCCCTTCCTGTTATAGGACGAAGTGAAGGGGTTACCCATCATTTCTTGATCATAGAGGCCATTGTTGCTGACGAAGCTAGATAAGTCACCCATGCTATCAATGTAGTACATCAAACCCCCAAGCTTTTCAGAGGGGAATAGGGGGAATTGAAGTCACCCGCTACCATAATTTGGGAGTCCTGGAGGGTGAGGAAACAAGAGGATAGCTCATTCCACACCTCTCCTCCCAAGGCGGGTGTTGGGGGCATACACATTAAAGTTGTGCCATTGTTCAGACTGATTTCTAAAAGTAACCGCAAGGTAATGCTGGGAGAAACTAAGGGCATCCCCCGTAACATGTCAGGGGCTCCACAAGGTGGCAATGCCCCCCGACGTCCCAGACGCCTCTTAGTAGAAGAAATGGCCCTCGGCCATAACCTCCCACCAAAACCTCGAAATTAGAATAAGTCATATTTACCTCTTGCAACAACAGAATGTCCACCCTGTAGTCATTAATATACTATCTAATAGCATATTGTTTCTGAGGGTTGTTGAGGCCCCTAATATTCCAAGAAAGAAAAATTATTTCTTACCTTTTTGACTTAGGTTGAGGGTGAGATGCCTCCCCGCAACAATCCCCCTTGCAAAAAATTTCTATCTTCTGAACCTTTCAGAAGGTCTTCCCACCTTTGCCTCAGTGCCAACATCCACCTTGTTCCTAGTTTTTTTCTTCATAGTCTACCAGTTAGCCTCCTCATCAACCAACATGCCCAGTACCATATGTGTTAGGACGGGGTCAGGCGTAGCTACCAGGGAGAGCACACCCGATAGGGGGCGCACTTCCAAAACTGACCCTGAAACAAATTCATTGCAAGGGAAACCTGGTAGAGGTATCGAGTGAGCCAAGGGATAGCGGCCCAAAATACCAACTGCACCCGAGGCCACCTCAGGTAGCGGACTCTTCAGCCCATCACTCATGGTGGCAGTACCAGGTAATATTTCTCCATCTTTGAGCCCAAAAGAAGCCAAGGCATCAACCGTCAAAACAGGGGGTTTTGCATGGGGTTGCATTCCCCAGAGGGGTTTGGCAACAAGCCCACATCTCACTCACATCCACAGTAGCCTTGTTCTTCATCTTGAGCTCCTTTTGTTGCAGAGTCATGCACTCTACCACCATGTGGCCTTTTGAGTTACAAGTTTGACAGAAGAGAGTGGCATTCTCATAGACTATGGCCTAAGTCCAACAGCCCAGTTTGGATTTCAAGACCACAAAGTTGGGTAGGGTTTTGTTGATTGTTACATTGACACAGAACCTAGCAAAAACCAGGCATGACTTCGTTAGAGAAACCATATCCACCAAGATGTAGTGCCCGAAAGAGTCCCCAATCCACCTGAAGACCTATTCATCCCAGAACTCAAGGGGGAGGCCAGGTAACTGGACCTAGACCAGCACCATTCTACTGAGCTCAGCAGATGGATCGAAGCCTGGCTTCCACTTAGTAAGAGTGAGGAAGTATTTTCCATACAGCCAAGATCCCGAGAGGACAAAAGAGAGATCTTCTGAAGCAGTAAATTTGAAGAGGAACAGACCTCCCAGCATCACTGAGACCACCACGCTGCCTTTGAGTTTCCATTGGGTTCCTACCCACTTCTTCACCATATCAATGGTGGATTGAAAGTTGAAAAATCTACCCATGATAGCCAAGTTCAAATTTGCCATGGTTCTTTCCACAACAGATTCTGGGAGGGTAATTTCAATTCCTTCCTCCATGAGAGAAAAATCAATCAAAATGTATTCCAGATTGCCCTACGAGGGCCCACAAGCGCACCTTTCCAGTCAGCTTTGGGGGGAGATTTTGACAAGGAATCTGAAGTACTTGTCACATAAACCTTGGTAGGCTCAACAGCCAGGTCACCGGTAGCAAAATCTAGGGGGGAGTGGTCACCGAATTGGGGGGGAGGAGACTCCCCAAGGCATGACGGCGGCCATTTTCAAAATTCAAAAAAGCTTGCAGCGGGAGAAAAGTTGTAGAGCGCATGTCAGTTAATAAAGAATGTTGTCAATGATCAAAATAGCAAGTTTCTCAATTTTTCTAACATGAGCTTTTCAAGTTGGTTGGTACAAAATTAACCTCAAGCGCCAATTACCACCTACAAACAAATGGATACATGAAGATTGTCAACAAATGGATGGAACGATATTTGTAAAATTATGTTATAAGGTGACAAAGGGCTCAGATCAGGTGGTTACATTTGGGGGAGCATTGATATAGTACAATGCATTGTATGTCGATTGGTATGACTCCTTTTCGAGCATTTATGGATGACACCATGTCCTTCATGGATTCAACCTTTGGGGACAAAAAAGTACCTAAGGCAATGGAATGGATCAAGGAGAGTCAAGATATCCTTGAGTCACTTCAAGGATAATCTTCAAAGTATCTAAAATCAATAGAAGTTGTATGCAAATAGTCTTGGAGTTGATAGAAGCTTTGAGGTAGAAATTTAGTCTTCTTGCACCCACAACCTTACAAACTATCCTCTTTGAAGAAAAGTGGTGCTAAAAAGTTGAAGTCTCACTTTTAAAGCCATTACAAGATTGCATAGAATGTTGGTGAAGTCGCTTATGAGTTGGAATTCTCTAAGAGCAACAAAATTCATAATGTGCTCGACATCTCTTGCCTCTAAAAGGCACTTGGGTAGTATATTATTCAATGCCACTACTTCCACCATTGGATTAGGAGGGTAGATTGATTTTGAATCCTAATGTTATCTTGGATGTTAGAAAGAGGAGTTTGAGGAGCAAGGTGCTTATGAAGTATATTATCAAATGGAAGCATTTTCCTCAAGAGGAACCTATAAGAGAAGGTGAGTAGATTTTGTAGCATCCTAATCTTCAATTGCTTGAGGATAAGTAATCTAAGGGAGGATTGTATTGTCCCCTTCTACAGAGCATCAAAAATAACCATTGAATCATATTTAATCCTTATACACTAGTTTTAGGATATTATAGAATAAATAGAATTAATTAATTAAAGTTCTCCAATAAAGTAAATTTTACATATAGCTTTATTTTAATAATTCAATAAAGTGACAAGTGAAAATAAAAATAAAATATTAAAGAGCCACTTTACTAATGAGCTTAAATGAAATATTTTAAGCAAAAACTCGAAAAGTCCTTCAAGAATGTTCTTACAGAAAATATAAGAGACAAAAAAAAATGTAAGATATTAGGCATCGGTCTTTATAGTTGTAACAAAACAAGTGATCTTGCTAGTTTGGTGTGATTTTAAGAAAAATTTGATTACCAAAAATATTTAATGAATCCTAAAGATATATAATATATCACTTATAGAAGGAAAGAAAAAGGTGTTCTTCATTTAGACTCAAAAGAAGAAGAATGGGTGATAGAAATGAACAGCAAAACCCCACTATCATGCAAATGTTGAATCATCTAGCTAATGGACAAAAGCAATTGGTTCAATCAACAACCCTAATGACAGAAACCATGAATACAAACAAGAATCGGAATGATCATGAGAACAATAGCAACAATGATAATAATGGCAAAAGTGAAATAATGGCAACCATGGAAAAGGAAGTAACATTAAATATTTGATAAACAACTCAACAAAGGCTAGTAGAACTACTCCTGGACTTGTAATGCTTCAATTCTTCGAGACACCACCAAGAGTTCAAGTGGGGCAACAACAAGGTTGTTAAGGATGCACATATTATTTGAGGTAGTATGAAACCTTGGGGGATGAATTTCATGCAACTATGTCCTTAGTTGATTTTTGTCAAGTAAAGTACGGGACTATACCTAGAAATGGTTGGAGAAGACAAAGGGGTAATCATGAATTGCAATGAAAGGTGGGCAAATTAACTATTCTTAGTTATGATGGTTATAGTAAATGCTATGCGCTAATTGATTAGCACATAGTTATACTAAGAGGGGGGTTGAATCAATATAACAATAATCTTTACTTTTTACAAACTTAAAACCATATTTAAAACTTGATCAATAAGAATAACATCGTTTACTCAACATCAATAATCATACACATGAGAAAAACACAATAACATCTGATAGTTATGTGGAAACCCTTACGGGAGAAAACCACAACAAATTACTTGTTTATATAATAATCTCTTACAAATTTTATAGGCTCAACCTACTAGAGGCACCAACCCCTCATTCAATTTGTTAGCACTAGCCCACTAGAGGCACCAACCCCTCAAATTGTCTTCACAAGAGTTTAACTTTGTTCTTCAATCTACTGCATTCTCTTTATGATAAATGTCATACAACTACTCACAAAACTTTGTCCAATATGCTTTGTAATTCTGCTCCAAAGTTTTCTTTACCTTTGCATGAAACCCTCTTCACAAGTCTCATAAAGTCTTCACAATTAGGCTCATAGAGTCTTCATAAATCTGCTCACTATTTAGAAGAATATTACATTAAACCTTTTTACATTTCACACCTCTCACTTATCTCCTTTTATACTACTCCAACATACCTCTTCGCCAAGATTGTTAACCCTTCATAAGTATGCAATATTCTTCATATCAGAATTATGTATCTTCCATTCTCATTCACTCTACTTTCTTTTTATATCTCATTCACTCTACTTTTTTTTTACTCCACACACACACTTCTTCATTTTCAATCTCTATACATATCTTGCATTTTACTTTGAAAGACATACCTTTTCACATGCGATGTGCCTCTTTAACAAATAGACACATCTAGAACTAGTCATATCTCTTCAAATTGCTTCCTTTCATAAATCGCACTATCTTGCAAACTAAGCACTTTGCTAATAATAAATTTTATCTTAATGAGTACCTTTCGAAGAATACACTGTAATGAAAATCGCACCTCTTGGATTGTGAATCACTGTTCATTAGTAGTTGTTTGTACTGAATCAAACCACTGCATTGTCTTAGTGAATCGCACCTTTGTGTATTAGTTATTGTTTCTTACTTGTGAATAGACCAGCATATGGATCACACCCTTTTACTTAATAATTCACTGCTGCTTTAAATTAATGTTCTTAACTTGTTAGGACTTCAATCGCTGCATTCTCTTATTAATCATTGCCCTCTCAAAGACTCTTTGATCACTGATTAACATGTCATTTTAATCACTTCCCATTGATTATAATTATTATATTTATATATGAGTTTGTTGCATTTATCTCTCGTAGAGAGTTGACTTTCAATAAACACACTAAAAACATGGTCTTCCATGAAGTCACGCACATGGAATATAAGATCCAACTCCTTTGAATCATCTAATTAATTGTTGCTTAACATAAACTGCTACATTATAATTGTCCTTAATGAAGTCGTGGTCATTGTCTTCTCGGGTCGCCGCTCTTTTTTAATGAAGTCGCTGTCATTGTCTCGTTGGGTTGCTGCTGTCTTTCTTTACCTTTCTCTGCTGCAACAGAATCTACATGCAAAGAAGTACAAGAACTAAGAATTAATTCAATATTTTTAGTCTCCTTCTATGCTTACTCCACAGTTTTCACAGGCCACAATTTGGGCTTTCTCGATTCAGTTACTACCTCTATAGCAATGCGTATATCTATAAATGACCTTTGGCTTTGGTCTTCACTGACAATAGGTTCTCGTTCTCCATCCTTTTGATATCAATGATATTATGGATAACATTGTTTTCACCTGTGGTATCAATGATAACATTCTAACAATCTCGCCTATTGATTGACATCAACAACATTTCAGTCTTAATCATACATCTTAACCTTTGATAACTATGATAGCAATTTATATTAATATGCCTTTGACATCAATGACTATTTCCAACACATTCATGGGTGCAGAAGTTGGATACTTATTTTCAGCCTAACCGCATGTTATAAACGAAGGTAAACAAGTATGTCACTCTTCATTTGGATGGAGAAGCTCATGAGTGGTGGCACCATGGGTTAGTCACCTTGGACACACTGGCATTACATCATCTGTTGATTTTACACAGAGGTTGATTGACAAATTTGACAAAAAGGACCCTGAGTTGCATTTCAGAGAGTTGGCTCAGTTGAGATAAGTGGGATCAGTTGATTCATACATATCAGAGTTCAAAAAGCTCACTTATGGTTGAGAGTCATTTTTTAGCATAGGTTGAATGTTTTGTTTGTGAAGGGATTGACAAAATCTTTTCTGGGTCAAAGCATTTGATCCAAACACTTAACAGGATGCCATCAAAAGGGCTTTGTAACAAATTCCAGCCCAATCCATTTCGTCCTAAGAAGGATAAGAAACCTTTCCAAAAGGAGCAGCCAAAGAGGAACAATTTGGATGATGAGGCTAGAAACAAGTCACCTAAGAAAAAGCTTTGCTTTTCTTGCAAGGACCATTGGGAACCAAGTCACAAGTGTTTGGGAAAGGGGAAGGTTGGCCATATAAAGGTGGTTTCAGATGGTAAAAAAGAGCAAGCAGAAGCAGCTACAGGTAGTGAGCCAAATGACTCAGACGAAGAGCCAACGGGTATAGAGGAGCCTTTGTTGAGGCTCTACAACCATGGGATTGGATATCATCTCAACTGGAGATGGAAACCCCATTTGTTGTCCCACTGCCTGGGCCCAATTAATTCCCGAATCAAGGTCAATGGTCTCATCAAACCCTCAATTTAGTAATAAAAAAATCATTAACTTTACATACTATTGTTTAGAAATATCTCAAAATTGTTCAACTTTCCTCAGAAAAAGGTAACATCAGATAGCGAATCTATGAAAGACCCTGCTGCTAGCAAGTGTCATTTCAGATATTCAAGTCATTGCATAAAATTAATAACTCAAAACAAAATGTTAACAAGGTAATAGATTAGCACCTCACTTCCCTAGGAAAATCTTACATATTTACATTGATATTTTGTCCAGTTAGTTTCCTCTTATCATCCTTTTGGTGCAAATGTTGGATGATGAAATTCATTAAATATTCTTTCTGGATTGTGATTTTCTATTTGATGCATTGGAAGAAGGATCGGCAGCAGAAGTTGATGACTTATTCTCCTCTCCTAAGCATGGCGCATCAAGGAATGACTTTGTAGGAGGAACCCTAGGTAGATACAAAAGTATTTTCAGTTACATTCATAGTGAAAGCATCAAATTAAAGCTTCGCACAAAAAACATGTTTCATGTAGACATACAGTAAATGTATTCAATGTTGGTAAGAGTGACGAATAGTATTTAAGATGTGTAACATAATATTTGCTTCTTAAGAAACCAAAATGATGAGTAGTAATTGGTGAAGGCTACATATGTCAGAAGTATATACCTGCTTGCTCGTATAAACTCATTATCCACAACTGTCTCTTTATCAAATATAATACCTATACAATCAGAGCTGTCCATAAATATCCCATTCAGATAAAAATTAAGAAATAATACCATACAGATTAGAACTTCCTTTTATTTTCAAGCTGTAAAGCATATCCCAAAAGGCTGAAATGCAATCTACAGAATATCATTTAAAATAACAAACAACCATAAGAACCTTTAATAATAAGTAGAATTGAATTTGAATCAAACCAATGTATTGGCATTTTGTTTTGGAGTTGGGTTCTGTCCATCCTATTTCACTTCTAACTACTCAGTTTCCTGCTGTGAGTGAATAGCATTTACTGAAAATCCCTAGCCAATGGAGAGCGGTACAACACAAAAATAGGGTAGCATAATGTTTGTCATGTGAATGTAGTCAGATTTCAGTTCCATTTCTCATCTTTATAAAAGAACAAATTCATGTTTATACAAAAGATTGATCTGTTCTCAAAACAGTCAATTTCCAAGGCTTGAAAACCATAATAAAACGATCCGTCCCAAAATATATGCTCATGGATTTTTACATACATCTGTGACAGACACATAAAAAATACTGAAGTATTACGTTATCCTGAGCTATCATGTAAAATGAAAAATCAAAGAACTTCAAAAACCATAGTATAGCAATTAAAAATAAAATTTTCCTTCATATAGGTCCAGGTTGTGGTGCTGTGGCAACACACTACAAAAATAAAGGTAAGGTCTCCATTTGAAACCCTGAGGGCACCCCCTTACCCCCCAATTGTGGGGAAAATGAAGCAGCACTGTGATACAGCAGAAGCCAGAAGCATGTCCCGAAATTATGGATGCTAATTATGACAACGGGTTCTGTCTCTCTCCAGGTAAAATTGTTTGACATTTTTTTGCCAATATTAGACAAAAAAATCTTTTATATGCACATTGCCTATAAATTCCATCAGAAATATTTCGATCAGCTGCAGGAAAACTTGGAGTGTCTCTTTAAAATTCCTTTAAAATATGAATTCAGAGGTCACCCCATGTTTACAATTGAATGGAAAAGTAACAAGCCATGCTAGCCCAGTACAAGTCTTTTGATCAGCTGTCCAACACAAAGGTGTACACCTTGGATTTTCTTAATGAGATAAATGGATTAATTCCAATTGAATTTAAGGATGAAAATAACTAAAGTAAAATTGAAAGAATCAGAGAAAAGAGATTGAGGAATTAAAATAAGAAAACCTGAGGAAAAAACCAAAAAAAAGGTCTACTCTTAAACATACCTTTCTCACAAGAAACTCAGAAAGTAGGGTGTCATGCATAAAACAGAATGAAAAATTACCCCCTCTGATAGATGACAGTTAGAAAAAATAATTACACTACTACAAGCTAAATTCTTCATGCACATTGATACAAGCAAAGCTCGGATGAGAGAAGATAACTATTTTAAGCTTGAACATGCTGAATGCTATGTTCCACAAAACTTGGAAATACATTTCAGCACCTGCAGAATGCAATTTTCTAAACCTGTGAAAACAGATTAAAGGTAAACGAAACAACTACCATAAGAAATTAAGTAAAAACTAAAATATAACAGATTTGGGACACCTTTATTTGTTAATTCCTATTAAAGAATTCTATTTATTTTCTAAACCTGTGGGAAAAGGATTAATCGTAAAGGACCCAACTTAAAAAATAAAATAAAAAAATGACAGATTTGAGACACCTCTATTTATTAGTTCCCATTAGAAAATTGTATTTATTATATCCCACAATCATACTAATTACTGAATCCAAAATAAAATCACATCCAACAGTGTTAAATTGTTAGCATTAATAGATGAGATACATCATTAACATAGAACGTATCATTCACACAACTACAGTCAAAGCAACAAACAAAACCAGAAGGGAGCACATCCTAGTAGCTCCAACCGAGGGGTGCATGAGGGTGTCCATCAACACCAAGATGAAGAGCAGCCAACAGATTGTCACACTCAGATTTCAGGTTCCACATTTTTAATGTGTTTTCAGGTACTCTTCTTCCAGACAAGCAAAGACCCATTTTCTTCGATTCCAGACTGTCTTTTTTATTATTTCTTTTTGTTCTTTTCTGTTTCTTTTTTGTCACTTCTTAGACCCTCTTTCCAAACATAAAATTAATATTTTGGGCACAGCTTCCAAAAAAACCCAAATAACTTTCTTCTACCCAGTGAAACCGGATGACGTGCACCCGGCCCAAAACCCAGGAGTACCCGGTGCGGGGACGTCCCCGAGACAGGTACTTGGAGTACCCAAGTACCCCCGCCACTGCCCAAGTGTCACCGCACCGCGGCTGCACCCGCCACCGCACTGCTTGGGGACATTTGGGGTGCTTGGGTGATTGGGTGCTTCGGACGTCAGGAGTACTTGGGTGCTTGGGTTCTTGGGTGCTTGGGTGCTTCATCCACTTTGTTAAGAGGAATAAACTTACCTCTAAGAGAGTAGAGAAGCGTATGTACAAAGAGAGCCCAGCAGCACGATGGGATGTAGAGCCAGAGGATCCATCTCGGATTGATGAGGATGAGATTGAAGCAAAAACAGATGTAGGGTTGGTTGGTGTTCCTTTGGCGGAACTTGAGCATGAGGAGTCCAGTAGTTCCAATGATGAGGACTTTGGCTTGGGGGATGATTAGAGGCCTCCTATCACTACATTTTGTCATTTTGACATGATTATATTGCTCATTTTGATATTGATCATGATTCATATCATGCATGATGGTACTCATTGTAATCATCTTTATGATATAATTGATATTTGATAGAACTAATATAAATCCTATTTGCTGATAATTTGAATTTTAATTTAAATTTTGATTTTTGAATGTTACTATTGGGTATGTACTATGTTACTATGTTGAATGTTCAATGGTTCTGGTTCATGTTGCAATTTTGCTATGTTCAAGTATTTCAATTTGGTATGTTATATTGAAACATCATTTCATAACTAGCATTTCAAGTTCTATATGTATAGTATGCAGCACCCCTCCCCCCCCAGCCCCCCACTGCTATCCCCCAGCCGTCCTCAAATTGAGGTCCTTTTTTTTCCCGTCCCAGAAACTTGTCCCGGTGTCCCCCCATGCCGGTGTTACAATGCTTCTACCTTAAAATGGACAAATGCTAAAAGTAAATGTAAACACAGTAACTACAGATGAAAGTTATCAGGCATTTTCAAGTAGTTTCAGTTTCTAGTGGTTCATTTCTGCATTTGAAATGGGAAACAAGGTTCCACTCTAGGAGTTTACCGCAACACATGCTGCATCCCACTCCTTCGAGAAGGGTGCTGTTCATTTTTTTCTAACTACCACTCAAACATTCACTGTTCATGAATCACAACCTCTAAGACAAGCCTCATTCCACACTTCACACAAAATATTCTCGGAACAGAGGCGCATGCTCGCTCACACACAAGTCAATAAACATTTCTCAAATTTTGTATTATCCTGATCCAAACTGACCTCAAACAATGCTTAGAACAGGTGAAATGAAGACAAAAGAACACACTGTTTGAAGGCTCATCGTTTTGTTTCCTAGCAGGAAGACCTTGAGCCACACTTAAGACAACAAAAAACAAAAAAATAAAAACACAAACTCAAATAGCCGAGATTAATTGTTTTGATAATGTAAGACTAGTTTTTGCCAGAAACCCTCCATATTATTGATGACATCACAGAACAGAGCGATTGAGAAAATCCTCTCTTGAAATGTTCAGGGAAAACTCCTTAGTTTAATCTATTATAAAATCCAAACAAAGACAGAACTGATAATATGAAAATTGTATAATCTATTCTTTGGGATATCGCAAAATTAATATAAATAAGCAAAATTAACCTACCTATGTTTATCTCAAAGGCTGGAGACAAGACATTGACAAACTAATATCCTCACCAATTATTTTTTTCAGTTTATGATAGTAAAACGTGCTAATAATACTATCCAAGGATTATAGGCATGATAATTTGGAACCATATAAACAATTTAATTTGGAAAGAGAACATAATAAATTATAAGATCATCATAAGCATTCATCTAAATCAAGGGCCCTGATCTTCTGATTTGAAAGCAAAGTATATTATAAGATTTACAATGGAGAAAAGAAGAAGAAGAATAAAAATAGATTTACAGAACATCATGCTTCTCCAAGATACCAAATCAACTTACAATACAATATATAAATACAAAGAGGTAGTGTAACCACCCTTTCAACCACCCAAATAACCACACTCTAGTAGGAACAGCTGTGCCAGATGCAAATAATAACCTCAAATACAAAAAACAATAGTACGCCTTAGCCACAATCATACTATAGAATGTTGGGCTGTTACCCCCATTTAGAGTGTTTTTTGAGAAGTATTTGGCATTCACTCGGCGCACATAATCAGCCTCATATCTGTTGTACTTTTCTTTATATTCAGCAGCATCTGTATCACTGCAAAGCACAAAAAGTGTGAAATAAAATAATATTCCAAGCACCTGAGACATGCATTATTTCTATGCAAGAAAGTAATTGGAGCCATAGTAGTTTGGTGTACTGATCAATTAGAGGTCAAAGATTATGGCAAACTATGAAAAAAATTACATTTTTGTGGGCTGAATTTTCAAATTCGACTGCATTCTTCATGACCCCATAAAAATGATTGAGAAAAAAAACAAGAGCAGATAAAAAACATAGGTATAAAAATATTGTAGTTTTTTGCGTATTTTGATTGCATAACAATAAACAAAATACAGCTGAAGAATAGAAATTAAATTTACTAGTAAAATCAAACCTCATTATTAACTCCCACTGTATATGCATTATGCAGCAATCATACATATTTACTTCAGTCTTTGAATCAACCAACCTACCCACCCTTCAGAGTCTCATAAAGTAGCATGTGATAAATCAATATTGGAGACCATATATCCAGCATTCCTTATACTTGTTTCGACTTATACTGACATCAAAGATATATATTTCGGTATATATAGCGAATTACTGACTCTCTGCTAGTTAACTTTACTAACTAACAAGATAATCTTGTTTTCCTAGGAACTTTGGTTTCTTCATGTTGTAAAGAAGGAAATCCCTTCTAAAGTATATTTTCAAAAACATTTATGAACTCCCTATACAATATCTTACATACTCTTTCTGTGATTTCAATTTTTTTTATTTTCATGTATTTATGTTAACACAATGAATCTGATAAAGTGGGTCTCTATGTGCTTGAATTTAATTTAATAAAACCTCCTCCAGTCTACTATGATGTTGTATGTCATTGTAGTGGATATCACAAACTAATCATGGATTGGACATGCTAGTGATCCAAGTTGGTTCAGATTGCCACTTTTTTAAAAAAACAAGCATGATTCAACCAAAAAATTGCAAATTTTTCCCAATTTTCACAAAAATATGTTTTTAATGCCTACAAAATCTGCATTTCCTGCTCACTTTTAGTCCTTTCCTTACTTTTTCAACAGCAATTTTGGTAAAAAATAAATAAAAATTAAAAATTGTACACAATAACCCTAATTGTTTCTTGATTATTTGAAAAATCCCTATCTTTGGGTTTGTTCGGTTGTTACCAAGAAAGGTGTTTGCTCTTATGTTGTCTGCATCCTATATCTATATTGCGAAGTTCTAAATTCCATACTTAGGGTATCCACTAAATATAATGTGCTCAATGAGATGCTGTACAGAATGTCATAAATGGTCATGAAGAATCTAGTTGATGAAATAACAGATCACCTAACTACCATCCCCTTATCTCATGATATGAACATCTCCATATAGGGAGGAAGAAAGTTGGTTCACTGACCAGAGGCATCACATTTTCAATTGTATAACTCTATGGATTCAATCAATGGAAGAAGCAGGTCTTCTTCCAAACAAAAGTCAGAGGGAAGACACCCAATTAGTTTGCTTAAAAGAACAGCCCTTGCCAGCACAAAGAGAACTCTGCCATCGATGACCTGAGAACAAGAATCAAATGAACAACCATTGAACACTCAGTAGAGGGTAAAACAACAGTACAGAAGTAAAAATTCGCATTGATAGGTTTTTCATCTTTATTGATTTCTCGTAAATTTTGGCAAAAACAAGTTTTATAATTTGATTACTACCCAAATTTTCATTGTATTAAGTTTTAACATTGTGGAAAAAATACATTAAGAAACCACACTTCTACTTTTTACTTTCTTTATGCACCAATCTTGGTTTTTAGAGTTTCTGGCAATCTCTCTTGCAAGGTGTGCTCATTCACTTCCTCACAATCTTACCTCCCTTTGACAGCTTCCCTCTTCTTAATTCCAAAAGCATCTTTCTTGAATTCAGATTTAATATCTGTCTTGACTCTTCACCATTCTTATTCTTTACTAGAAGGAAGAATAACTAACAGACAGATGAAACAATTCACCTTCCGACTATTACAAATTTACAAGACCCCTACAGTTAGGCTGTAATCCAAGGAAAGCTATACAATTACAGATGAATGAATTGGACTGCATATCCAATCTTATATTGATATGGAGCACAACGTAATGTCCTCTTTTGTTAAAACTAATAGAATTGGGACAATTACTTGCAAAAATCAATTGCAAGGAACTTCTTTCCTCGTGTCTCAAATAACACTAAGAATAATAAACTATGATATCACTTCTATATGCTTACGCTATACAATTGGTAGGATATATGAGACAATGTCACTGCTATCTCTGATTTAATTAATTAGATATATGCAAATGATTAGGTCTATATATCAATACTTAGTGCAATAATGATGAGATTATCCTGCTGTCACAGATATGAATAATTGACAAATATGCAAAGATGATCTTTGATGCTTCAATGTAATTACTATCGCTTATAGCGATGTAATGCTCTTCCTGATATACCAATATGAAGTTGCAATGATCTTGATCATACTGTTGCTGTGTCTGATATTAGCTGTTAAACTTACACAATCACTTTCCAAATATCACTTATAGCAATATGTTGCTGTCTGATATAACGATATGAATGTGCAATTATGCGGGAATCCCTCATAGCGATTTGTTGCTGTTTCTGATCTGGAGTTATATACATGCAACAATAATCGATGATGATGTTTCTGATCTGACTTTATAATCTTGCAATCAATGGTGGTGCTCTCTTTGATGTTGATCATGAAATGTATGCAACCTTCTTTGACACTTAGGCCAAAATGCTCAATCGAGCTATCCAAATAGGATATGTAATAAGAGATAGATTCAATGGTTGATGCTTTAGAACTGCCTCATATATCTCCCATACGATCTTTCATTAAGAAACGTGACTCTGAAAGTTTTAGGTATTTTCTTTATTATTAAACATAATCATATCTCTAACTAATCATGGCTCTTTAGTAAAGTAAGAAACTTGCATTAATCGCACTTGTTTATTTCTGCTTGTTGTGTTACTTCCTCCTGAAGCATGCAATTAAATGAATAGACACCACTTCATGCAATGTCAAGGAGTTGAGAAGTGTAGTGCCTCTCCCGTTTGCATTCTGCATGCCATCCTGATGGATGTGACTTTGACATTCATGCTTATTGTGTGATCATGTTGGACCCATGAGATGTTGTTACCTTCAGGGTGATTTGATTTATGTTGTTGCATCGGCAAACTGATTATGCATTATATCTGGTTGTGTGAACCATGGTGCTTTGGGTGGTTGTGTACCTGAATTGATATGCCATGCTTTGGTTCTTTATGTGTACTGCTGCCCCTATGTGATTAGTTGAGATGATCTTGTGATGCGGTGATTATCCCCGTGCTATGCTTTTATGTGGCATTGTGAGATGCACCCAATAGAGTTGATTCTTGTGTCCATTCCGAGATGACTGTTTGTGGTTTTCATTGGTATTTGCCTTACGAGGCTTTGATGTGACTTGATGGTTTCACTGAGGTATGTGCCAGTGGTTACCTAGATTTGGAAGGTATCACGATGTGATTCCATGAGTACCTTTGTGATGTGATCAATGGTTGCACTATGTGATGCATTTAATTTCTACACCTTATTCTAGTTCCTGCAGTAGTGCTGATTTATATGTTAGATCACGATGTTATTAGTATTTTGATCACATCTGCATGATGATGCTTTATGATGTTAATTGGTTTATTTTGCATTTGAAATTATGGATGTTATATCGGGAGGATTTTATGAGTTTTATGATATACTGTGCCATATATGTTTTTGGGTATGTTAGTTGCTTACTTCCATTGATATATGCTTAGAATAATTGTGAAATGGTTTTTTTAAATGTTTTTATTTCAATTGCAATGTTAATGTGATTATATGAGGTGCACTGCTTCACCGCACCATTGCTATGCATTTTTCCCTTGGTGTTGGTACGAAGTGAGACAGAGTCGTAGTCACTTTCTTACAAGATCTACACGATGTCCTGTTCTCCTTCATTGTTTGATGTTATGTATATTCATGAGCTTCGACTATTTATATTGTGAGCAACCACACTTGATGTTTGCATGTTTGAGTGAACAGGTTGCATGTTCTCATTGAACTGAACCTGAGATGATGTGAAATCAAATTTTGCATAAACCTCCCTCTCCAGCTGACGAAAGTAGCCATTGATAGTTGTTGATGCTCTATCAAGAGTGATGAGCAAATTGTTATCATTTGTTCTGATTTCTCTACTCTCAGTGTACTAGTGATTTATATTTTATACACTTTAAGACTAGGTTTGTGCATTGCACGAATACTAGGAAACAAGCTACTTGCAACAATCCACTCTCTACCATTCTTTGAGTGGCGGGGGACTTATTCTCCCTATTTACCCTTTCCCAAAATTAAGCTAAAATAATGTGTTCTAGTCTAGTATAGTTAACTTTTAGACTGAGCTGGATAGGCCAGACAAAATTTGACTTAGGACGGTGTTTCCTATAAATGGGAAAATTTGGGCAGCCTAACAAAAAGGGAACGCAATTCTCACCATTGAAATTCTTTGAAAAACACTCTTTTCCGAGCAAAGACAGTGACTGCGGAGCTGAAAGAACTCAAACTTACTAATTTAGTGATGTTGAATATCTTTCTAAGCACAATCCTACTTTGCTACGGACAATTCTTTCATCAAGAAATTCTGCTTCTTTGCCTTCAAACCCTCCATGGAATTCTCTTTATGAATGTTTTGCAAAATAGCTCAATTCTTACTATCTTTTCCTTTGAATTCCTTGGCATTTATTATCCCTTAGCTCTGACAACATCATAAATGCTAGGTGGGCGGGCTTTTCTAGCACCAAGCTTTTTGAAACAAAGAGACTTTGATTGTGTTGAATACATTTGGAGAGTAAGAGGGGGGGTGAATCAATCTTTACTTCAACTGCAAAAACATTTTACTTTAATCAGCAACATCAAAAAATAAAACATTCAATGCCAATGCACAAGAGAACACTAGATTTACATGGAAAACCCAATGAGAGAAAAGCCATGGTGAGAATATCTCACAATAGATGAGAAGTATTATAAGTGGTTCACTGTCAGACTCGCTGCCAAGACTCATTGTCTTAGGGCAAGATACAAGGACTTGTAGAGGAGACTCATTGTCTCGACACACGATGCATGAAATGTATTACAATGAACAAGCCTTCAGTATATTGCTTCCAACGTTCTCACTTGAATGTAGTTGTTCTTGACTCACTGCCACAAGCAACCATTTGACACTTTTGCACCGATACGTTCACCACACACATCTGCAACCTCAAATTCACATCTTTTTCAATCCACACACCCTCTACTCGCTTTGCAATTGATTTGATCTTCTATTCATACCATTTGTATCATCACAAAACATCAATTGAATCGACCAGAACAAGGGATAGGGGGTAATCCCAACAAGTTGGCCTCCAAACCATAATTGTGGTGAGAGCGGTCCTATCTAGGAGATAGAGAGGACCTAAACATCATAATACAATATTCAAGGTGATCACAAACATCACACACGCTTGGCGCACATCCTCCAAAGTCAGGAACAAGGTAACGTGTAGCAACAATTAGTAGGCCCAAAAACATTTCTTTAATATGAAACCACTCAATGTGGATCTCCACATGCCAAGGTGGGATCAACCCAACACATTATCCCATGCAAAACAAACACTGTCATCTAGATAACCACAAATAACCTTGAAAACCAACTTTAGACACAATGTAGCACCGAAGTACTCAATCATTGCTATGCGGATCACAGAGAGATGTCCTTTGAACATCAAACATCATTCTGAAGAACATATTTCATGTTTCATCAACAATCCAAGCTGCCACAACCAATCTAACACAGCTCTTCATAACTAGAAGGCTAGAAAAGCACAAGTATAAAGCATATCATCAAATACATCCATGCGATACACCTTTTTACCATAAAAATGAACCGAGACAATGCACACAAGTTATAAGCCATCTCTCCAAGCTGCAACCCAAGCAACATCAATGTGTAGAAATGCAGAGCATTTTGCGGATCAATCCTGACAGACACCCAAACTGCCAACACACTACATACACCAAAAATATCAAGGCAACACCAGGGACTTGAATAAATAGTAGTACAACATCCACGAAACATACAATTTATGTTCCAAACCTCAAGGCCATATCATCAAACGTAGAGAAATGTGGAGCATTCTCGAGGCAGCTACCAAAGCACTTCTCAACAAACACATTCTTCAATTATCAAAACACCTCAATTGCTCACCAGGAGCCACAGGAGAAATACTACAATAGCACCAATGTCATACTTCTAATCCTCATCTCAATTCCTCTTATTTCAATGTCATGCTTCTAATCTCACACTCATCTTAATTCCTCTTATCTTAATGGCATGTTTCTATTTCTCATCTTAATTCCTCTTATCTCAATGTCAAGCTTTTAATCCTCATCTTAATATGACATCATCATGATATCATGTCACAATCACCATCTCTCAATTCCAACTATGATCATCAACACATCAATTCCAACTATGATCATCAACACAACAGTAACATTTCATTGTAATACAACATCTTTAACACAATGGTGTAGACATCAACACTAAGTAGGTGGACATCAACAAAAGAGAATACTAAGCCATCAGTCACCATCAACCATCTAACACCAGCACAAGCTTTTGTCTTCTACAACATACCAATTCTAAAACAGCATTAAATCTGAAAAACATCTTGCCTTCAATAAACTATCCATCTCTTCACAACCATGTCAGCAAAGGGCTGACATCACAATCATCAATGACACCATTTCAAAAGTTTCAAAAGCTCCCTAAAAGGCTGAATCTTATAAAAGACAAAGTGTTTTATGATTTGGAAAAACTTTAGTGAAATAATGGAGACATGGGGAGACTCAAAATGGCAACTATGACTTAGACCTTTTCAATTGATGGGAAAATGAAGTACTAATAAGGAGAGGATCAAATCAAATCCAACACTATATGCAAAAAACTCTCCTAAAATTAATATCAAGTGGGAGAATGCTAAAACTTTAATGTGCTATTCAGCTACAAAGAGTTCTACGTGAGGTTTCTAGAGAAAAATAATCACTTGGTCTAATTCATGCTTAAATGTTTGATCACAAATTGTAAATAGCTATAGCATTAGTTGTAGTAAGTTTTAGTTGCTAAAGATATGTAGCTTCGGTCGGATTACTCTGATCAATATGATCAAATGTATAAGTGGCCTATCGGCCTTGAACATTTGATCTCTATCCATTATCTATGGAAGATCTGATTATTAATAATAATATATTATGATCATGCTTCACTCATAATATAATATTATTAATATTATCACTATTAATTATTTAGTAATAATAAACATTACTATATATATGAATATTCAGTAATATTATGTTAGTGAATATTCATATATTTATTAATGAATGTATTTAATAATTATATTGTTCCAAATAAGTATTGATAATATAATGCACAGCAAGTTGAAGACGTTAATGATACCACTGTTATTGTTTTGCATTGTTATTATTTCATTGTTATCGTTACATTGTTATCAGCATTGTTATGAAAGGGTGGCCTCACGTAGAGGCACGACCCTACATGAGACCATTTGGTCTCACGTAGAGTCGTACCTCTACAAGAGACTACATAACAACCTTCGTAGCCATATCTTTGGCAAGTCGAACACAACACATACAAGTCGATAATACATACTGCAGTTTAATAAAAGTTAGTACTTGTAGATCGGTATATATATATATATATATATTAGTTGAAGATCGATAATATATATTGATGATATTCATGTACTTGCAGATTGATATATAATAATATACTGTGCAGATCAATACTCATTGTAAAGCGATACTTCTTTTGGAACAAAGCAGCGATAATATTCAGATTATCAAACTGTGGAGAGTTTGATATAAATCAAATTATAATAACTCTGCTTAATCATCAGAAAGAAAATTAAAATTATCAACATAAATCTGATCAAAGTTAACATGGTATCAGAGCTAGTCTAAGGAAGATCCGATCAGATTTATAAGCACAATCAATCTAATCACCATTAAATTTTATAGAGCTCCCTATATTCTTCAAAATGGTGAATGGTGTTAGATTTGAGGACCGACTTGAAGGGGCTGCAAATTTTGTATCATGGAAATTTAGGATCATGCTGGCCCTAAGAGATCATGAATTAAATGAATTTGTGGAAAAGGCAGTACCTATTCCTAATGAAGATAGTGAGAAACTTCAGATATCTCTGGGTGGGTTGTTTTGAAGGTATTCCCTATATGCTTCCCAGATATCCTACAGCTTAAATCATTATGATGGAATTGTGCAAACAAATCATGATGGTGCATGGTAAACACGTAGATGCTTATAAGCTTGGTTTCAAGTTTCCTCTTACCATTGGATGGTATTAGTCACAACATCTCCTAAGGCTAATGCCATGGAGACTAAGAAGCAAGAAATCAAACTGAAGCAGTTCAAGAAGAGGAGAGATTTTGGCTACAGGAGAATGAAAGAGAAGATTGAAAAGAATTACACTCATATGCACCGGAATGAAGACGTCTAGATTGATCTCCGTACTGATGAGGATATAAGAAAGATGGATTACAGCCAATTGACACTAGAACAAATTGAAAATCTTGACCTAGCTACCCTAGCTGATATTCCAGAAGATATGGAGGATGATGAGGATATTGCAGATCCTGTCTATGAAGAACAGAAAAATTACAGAAACGCCTCTCCCCCCTATTCAATGGTCTCAAAAGAAATGTATCTCCATCAAAGAAAGGTTCCAGCCTGTGTTCCACAGCGTTTCGAGGACAAGGACGGGGGATGGCAAGGGACACAGTATACAAATTTTTAATGTGTGTGTGTATGTGTGAGAGTTTTTCAAAATATATTATGGTATTATGGATAGAGGGAGGGAAAGAGAGAGATATGTCAATAATTCATAACAAGAAGACAATATGCAAATAAATCGCAGATTCACGAGTTACAACAATAGTATAACATCATAAATGATAATAGCAGCAGTATAAATCAGTATAACAGCATTATAACAATACTCTGAAACATAACGTGGCCCATTAATGGGCTCCCATGAGTTGATTTATGCAAAAGTTTGAGGGCTGATGTGCAATGGAAGGCTCCGGAAGAAGGATGGACAAAGGTGAATTTCGATGGGGCCTCGAAAGGGAATCCAGGACTGTCAGGAGCGGGATGTGTAGCGAGGGATTCAATGGGCAACATTTTAGCTAAGGAGACCAAGAAGTCGGAGGACAGGACTAACAATGAAGCAAAGATCAAAGCTGCTTTGGTGGCGATTGAGATGGCCAGGAAGATAAATGTAACCCAACTGCATCTGGAAGGGGACTCGCAAATCATTGTGAATGCAATTGCGAGCGAAAAATCCCATGTGTGGAAAATTGACAAGCTCATAACAATAATCAGAAAGAAGCTGGAGTTTGGGAATTATCGAGTGTCTCATGTATAGAGAGGGTAACACATTGGCGGACTCCCTCTCTAAACTGGCGGTGAACAAAGCACAATAGTAGGCAGAAGTGGAGACTTGACACCTAGGGAAGGGATGTCACGGTGGCAGGGGCGATGAATTTGTGGAGAACGGAGTGTTTGGGTGGAAAATGTATGGAGGTGGATATCAAAGGAGGTAAGAAAGGTGACAAGACTGGCAATAAATGCTGAGTGACATGGGACAGCTCGCCACACAAGCGAAGGACAGGGAGTAAATGGGTGCTCTGATCGGAAAAGGGCCTTGTACATGTGGCATTTTGGTGGCATTTTTTTCACAATTGTCTTGTTTGAAGCTGCAGAAAGGGAATGTAGGTGGTCTCTGGCAATGGAAGCAAATTTCAACCTGCGATCACCCAAGCAGCAAATGTTATTCTAGGGCAAGGTAACCATTGAGAGGCTCAAACACGTCTTCACAACGGATGACCCATGGTTCTTGCTAATGGTGTGCAGTCTACTAAAGTATGATTTCTTGTTGGTGGACTACACAACTCGAGCAAACACAAATATATCTTCTCTTTTTTTCTCGTGGGGTCTGGAGTTTAGTCCCATAGCAGTAGTGAGAAGGGTGGTGATGAGATGCATCAAGGCGGAGTGGAGAGTGGGGTTGGAGTCATTCTTGCATATTGCTGAACCAGGGTGTGGGTTCAGCACAATGGTGGGAGATTGGAGACACCTCCCAGGCTATCCACATAACCTCCACCCTTTCATTTTACACAAAGTCGGAACCAATGTCCAAGGCAGAAGAGTGCACGCTCAAAGGATGTGGTGGGTAATGTGTGACTACACAGAGGACTGGGAAAATGTCATCAATTATGGGCAAAGCATTGCAGATTTTGATGTTACCAGGCTCAAATTCAAATTGGCGGACTATTGGAGGGCTTCGGTCAACAATGAGGGTGAGCAAAACCAAAGAGCTCAAAGAGATCGAGGCAGGGGAGGGGGTGGTGGTATGCGCCAAATTGGGAATCGGATGGTGGTTGAGCTTGGGGACCAAGTAATTGGAGGCAGAGAAGGGGTCACACGAACCACAGGCAAGGTGGAGCAAAGTCAAGGACAACGGAACCGAGAACTTCAAACACCAAGGAGTGAAGGAACAGATACGTGGGTAGTCTCTTTTTGTTGAGTTTTTTGCTTGGTAGCATGCAAACATAGTGCATTTTTTGTTCGACTACATTTTGATGTCCCTTTGTGCTGATACATTGTAAATGCCAACTAAGCATAGTCGATGTGGGGGTCAATATGGGTAGTTTGTCATTGACGTGGAGGGCTCGGGGGATGGGTGGGGGGTTTTTGGAAAACTGATGTGGCAATGTAAAGAGACTTGGGTGCTATGTTCGGGAGGGTACATTATGAATTTTGAACTATGATGTATTGTGATTATTACCATTTTGAAAAAAATAATATAAACTTTTTCGATCAAAAAAAAACAATAGTCTCAAACATCAAAACCATGGTCTATCAATATAAATATCCAAATCAAAATGTCTCAAACATGTATCCAAAAGTCTCAAACATCAAGAAATAACAAGCACCGCTTATGAAACTAAGGCATTTTTACTTAATATATAAATTTTTTAACATATTTTTATTTAATACATAAACCTAAATATGTTTATTATGATGAATATTAAAAAATTTAAATTAAATATTAGATTTATAACTTTACTATATTTAATATTTATTATTAAATATATTAAATTTGATATATTTTTTTTATTAAATTAAAATTTTAAACATATTTAATCATGGATTTTTTGCCCAATTTTTCCCCATGTCGAACTTCATTTGAATTTTATCATCCACAAACATGAATTCGAACCTTGTGGGCCCCCACATTGTCGCTTTAGCAAAAAGATTTTTTTTTTTAAAAAGTGTTTTTTTTTTTTTTAATGCCAAAATCATCTGAATGTGTAGGGGACACTTTTTCATTTCGGGGACAGATAGGGAACATTTCGAGCGTCCCCTAGGCGTTTTGAGGATGGCTAGCCATTCCCAAATGTCAAGGGGCATTTCCATTTGTTTCCTACTATTTTTTGAAATCGGGGACAGCTGGGGAACATTTCCTTTTCGTCCCACTATCCCTAAAACATTTTGGGGACGAGGACACTAGGGACAAGAAACGCATCCTTGTGTAACATAGGTTCCGGCCTATTCTTGAAAACACCAACACTTGGCTTCAGATCAAGGGAATAAGGCTAAAGGAATTCATGACTGGCTCAGAGGATAACACACCAAGACTTGCTATGTGATGCCCCCTTTATCGATTAATGCTAAGTATCAAAGATTAATAAGAGGCATCAAAATTATAAAATGAAGCTAATCGATAATCATGAACCAATTCCAAAGAGGATATTAACAAGGATAAAACCAAACGGAATTGCAAAGACAGTCTCCAATACTTCCAAAAGGCAAAACAGCAATATCATACAAGAACTGTAGACTATTTATAAATAAGAAATCAATTATGTGCCCCCATCAGCAATCAAGAAGGAACAATGTTATTAGCAAAAACAATGATAAGGTGGATATGCGATATTAATCTTGAACATTAGAAAGGACAATATAATTAATAATGAATGCAGAGCTTATTATAAGATACATGATCTCCATCTAAATCTGTGATGAAAGATCAAAGGGATTAATACGAATCAAAGGAAGTCAAAAGATATGGAAATCGGTCCTACATAGCTAAGGAGGTGTGGTTTAGATTAAGCATCGCTTGTTGTAAAGACCATGTGGTACTATAAGCTTCAGCAATTATATTTGATAGAGAAGCATTGATTCAAACAAGTCAATGATTAATGTTTATGTACCATCCTAAAAAGTTAGCACCCATAATTGGATGCTCTACTAGGCCCCATTTAGGTGATTTCGAGATCTAATGTCCATTATGCTTGATGCTAGCAATTTGATTCTTCTTTTCCTGCATCTTTTGAACCATCCCAAAACCAAGTTCAAATTTGGGTTAAATTTTCTAGGTACAAAATGTTTCAAACGTTCAGCTCTTGAACTTTTTGGCCAGGAGCCCTATGTCACGGTGTTAGTGGGAAATTAGATCCCATGGTCAGCCTAGCTTATTTTTGAATCCCGAAATGATGGATGGAGTATATAAACACCTTATCTCTCCTCATTTTGGTATCCATTACTAGATCAAGAAGCATTCAAGCAATCAAGAGCAATTGAGCAATTAAGCAATTGGATTCAAGATTTGAAGGAAAGCATCCAAGATCTAGTTTCTCCAATTCATTTAAGTCAATTCCAAAGCAATCTTCTCCATTGAAACAAATTTCTCTCTCTTGATGGCCAAGTAGAGTTCTCAATCAAGTAGGAAGATCCTTCCATCTGAATTCATCTCTCCCTCGTTGCAAGTGATTATCAAGCATACCTACATTGAAGATCTAGGAGTGGTGTTTATAGATCCATGCATTTGTGAGAGCATCCTTGATTCCTATTCTATATTTCAAGGTCAATTCCTTGATTCCAAGCACATTCAAACATCTTCATGGGTATGAACGACTTCTACATCCATCCATGAAGGTTTATGCAAAGTGAATCAAACATTTACCTTTCTACATACTTTCCTTTATGCAATTTCATTTCATTTTCAAGGTTGATTCCTAAACAGGGGTTTCACAAAGGCAAACCTCTTATACCCAACCTTTTCCACATTTTTCTGTGTGCAGGAACAAGTTACGGAGCTATCTGAACTTTTCCAAGCAGATCGAGAACAATCAAAGAGTCCTCGAAAATTCCAATTAGAAGTGTCAAGTACAAAACGCCTAAAACATTTTGGACCCTGCAACTTCAACTTAGATTGAAATCACAGGTCAGTACAGCAGTTTGGACCCCAGTTCAACTCAGTTCTGGTTTCTGGCAGTTAGTTATCAATCTGTTATTTCTACTTTTGTCTCTATTCATCTATTTTGTCATCTACATTGCATCTTTCCTCTTTTCCATTTTTAAATTACATATTTAGTGAAGGATCACTACCCCATTCAATCCTTAGGGCCTCACTTGAGCCTATTGCGACATCTTCCTTCCGAGTGTGCAAATTTGAAAAGTAATCAACCCCTTTGTCTCTACTCCCATTTTCACCTTGTATAGTTTATAACAATGATTAAGGTTGGATGCAATACTGTAAGAATTTGCCTAAGGCAATGAATGTAAAGCCAAGATCTAGAAGCTCAATAGATAGCACAAATAAGAGAGACAAGATGATATGATCAAATGAATAACTCAATAATGATCGAATGATAATGGATACATACAATGTAGTTGTGTCTGAATATATAGGCAATGTATGATAACTAGAAGATATACAAGTGATAACCTATCAATCACACTAGGTGTAATCACATGTCCACCAAAGGTGGATCATCCTCCATTGTACATCAAAGTATGTGCAACATGTGCAACAATGAGAGGAAGATAATGTGATAAGAGCACTAAAGGTGGATTTCACACATAAAGAGGTATGAGATGACAACTATCACCACCTAAGGTGGAATTCTCCTACACCATGTGCTAAAATGAGATGCAAATTCCTAGGTGTCTCAATGACAGCTAATATGCAAATGCATTATCCTAAATAAACTGAAGTAAAGTGTAATTAGTGAATACTTAATTACACCAACACCCCCCCTTAAGTGCAACTTAGGGAAATGCACTTAAGCTCACAATGCTAGATGACAATGCGTGATGGGTCCCGTCTACTAGTCCATGTTAGGTACTCATGTACAAACTGCAAGTGCAAAAGATATGCAATGCAATCTCTCATAAAACGGAGAAAGAGAGAAAACCTCATGGGAAAAACCCTCCCCAAAAAGAGAGATAAGTATAATAATAGAAAATGAGAGAGAAGACCTCATGTGAGGAAAAGATCCCCCCATAAGAGAGAATAGAGAAGTTAGATGACCCCCCCTGAAGAAATATCCTGCACCGCCAAGAGAGCTCGCAAGTGAAGATACTTGCTCTTAGTGAAAGGTTTGGTGAAGATGTCTGCAACCTGCTTTGTTGTAGGACAATACCGCATCTCAATGACCGGCTCATGTATCAGCTCTCTGATGAAGAGCATATGAATCTCAATGTGTTTGGTTCGCTGATGTTGGACTGGATGTCTCAAGATCTCTATAGCACCCTGATTATCACAATGAATGACTGTAGGTCATGGAATGCTGAAACCAAACTCCTTCAGGATATGTTGAAGCCAAATAGCCTCTGTAGCTGCATTAACAACCCCTCAATACTCAACCTCAGTCGAAGAGAGAGCGGTAGCATGCTGCTTCTTACTCTACCAACAAATGCGGCCTGAACCAAGATGAAACATATAACCTAAAGTAGACTTGCGACCATCAAGATCGCCTACCCAATCTGAGTCTATATATCCAACCAACACAGGTCTTGTACCTACTGCATAGTGAATCCCATGTGTATGTGTACCCTGTATGTAGTACAATATGCATTTGGCTGCCTTCCAATGAAGCGCATGTGGCTCTTGCATGAAGAGAGAAACCATGCCAACTACAAAGGATATGTCACGGCGTGTATGTGTCAAGTAGATGAGACTTCCAACAAGTTGTCTATACAATGTAGCATCAACAAGTGGTGTGGAACACTTAGCCTCTAACTTGACACTTGAAAGAAAGGGAGTAGGTGCAACCTTGCAATCACTCATGCGAAATCGAGCAAGTAAATCAAGAGCATACTTGGGCTGAGAAAGTGTGATCCCTGTTGAGGACTGTGTGATCTCAATACCAAGAAAATAGTGAAGTAAACCCCAAGTCTATCATAGCAAATCTACCCTGCAAAGAAGACTTGACACTGCCAATGATGGATGAAGTACTCCCTGTAATGATCAAGTCATCAACATAAAGCACAAGTATCAACTATGAGTCATCTTGCCGAAAAATGTAGACATTCGAATCTGAATGACACCTGGTGAACCCTGCTGAGAGAAGAAAGGAATCCATCTTGGCAAACCAAGCCCTAGGAGCCTGTTTGAGGCCATAGACAGACTTCCTTAACCTGCAAACCATAGAAGTATCCTATATGAATCCCTATGGCTACTCCATATAAATCTCCTCATGAAGATCCCCATGTAGAAATGCACTATTCACATCCATCTGATGTACAGCCCAACCATGAGCTGCAGCAATAGAAAGTGTCAAACGAATGGAGTTCATCTTGGCTACAAGTGCAAAGGTCTCAGTATAGTCAACATCAGGTGATGGAGCCTAAAATTCCAATCTTTTTAAGCCCTCAATTTTGTTGAGATTACTGTTGAAGAAGTCAAGATGGAGCATGGAATTGAATATCGTATAGCAGATATAAAATTTGGAACAAGCAAGGACTCGGGAATTTAAGTTCATATTCAAAGCCCGTTATATAGAGATAGTATGATGACAAAATGTTACTGATTTCAGATGTCTGTGCATATAGTATACCAAATCTGGAGCAATACATTTAATAGTATACTGGCAGTACCATTTCATTAAGATTTTTTCTTTAATATATCAGTAAGACATATCCTACATATGCGTCTGGATCAAGTAATGAAAATAGTGGTACTTAATGGATTTTTTCTGTAGATTCTATAAAAAATGGAAAATTCAGAGGATTATAAATTTATATTTAATTTTTATTACAATCATCCGAGACTTGTATCAGACTTGACACCATTCGAAAGGCAAAGTATGCATCCACAAAGTGTTGTGATTCTCCTAGTTCGAGGATTGTAAATCATGATTATATATGAGAAGCATGATAGTTGTATGTGTTCGAAGAGCAGGGATTAAAACATCATAACCTAGCATCATCATCGAAGACCACTCATGTATCTATGCGGTCAGAAATTCACAGACAAAAATCAACAAACGCAACCACACATTGGTTAAACTTATTCAAGGCAATTATCTAATGACACTTTGTATTTCTCTTGCAGGTCTAGAGATATGAACAGGGGGATGGAGATTTGTCAAGTATGCAGGAGGAGGACACGGAAATGAAGAAAGACAACGGAAGCAATCCCAAACCCGAGCGTCAATCATGAAGGCGACTATGTTCCACTTCAACACAGATCTTCGAGCATGGCTGTTGGAGTATGTTTATGGAAGATAGATGATCACCATGGATGCAAAGGAGTCAGAATATGGATGGTGCAATGGAAACCAATGCCTGATCAATATCCACAAATTTCCAAACACGCATGTGGGAGGAGAAAGCTCACGTGAATCTGAGAAGAGGAGATTACAAGCTTAATCTAATCTTTCTGAGGCATAAAGAGGATGCCGTCTGGTGGAAGCAGGAGTTTAAGGTGTTGTCCTCAATTTTGAGATCACAAAATTGTGGCAACCCTACGCTATTTTCTTGTCAATTCGTAGGTGTATCCTCTATGATTTGAACGTTTTGATAATGTGTTAATAAGGACAATTCGTTATCCTTGAAAAGCTCTTTGTAACACATGTTTCATGCGTTTTTTAAGTCTTTCCCTTTGTTTTTAATCTTGATTTTCCCTTGAGTCGATAGCCCTTTTAAATACGCTCGTTTCGAGCTAACTTAGACATCAAATGGAGTTGTAAAATTCAAGTTATGATGTAAAAAGGTGGGGTTTTTCAGGCTGACTGCATATTCTTTAAAAATCCTTAAAAGGTGGGGTTTTCAAAGTCAATTGCACAAGTTCGAATTATATTTGATATATTAAATGAATTTCAAAGTTCATTTTCAAATTTCAACTCATTTCGAGTTGATTTTTCAAATTTCAACTCATTTCGAGTTGATTTGACTATAGTTTTTAATGTTTTCGTGAAATTAGCTCTAAAATCTTCTAATTTCACGTTACTATATTAAAACACTATAGTTATATATTAAATTAATTCAAAATTAAAGACTTAAGTATTAAAAGTGTGGTTTTCATTCTTCACTGCATATCATCAATGTGCAAAACACTTTTAAAATCTCACTTCTAAGTCTTTTTCATATTAAATACGTTGTTTTTATCAGCGACTGCATGTATATTTCATGTATTTTGAACATATGCAATTGAATCTCTAAAGAGCGTATTTAATCCTTGTCAAGTGTTCTTTTTATATGCGATTGCATATTTAAAATAACATATTTAAACTCCCCAGGTGGCTTTTTCTTTATGAAAGTCATGTCATGAAAGATATGTTTATGCAATTCAAAAGTGCGTATTCATTTCTTTATTTTATATCTTTCCTTATGGTGTTGAATTTTAAGAGCATTGCATATTTTAAAAACATATGTGAAGGCATTCTTATTCAACGTTTTTAATAGGCTATTCAAGGTGTCGAATTTCCAAGCCTTTACATATGTCTATTGACTTATGTAATCACATTTCAAAAGTGCGTATTAACTTTTCTTTGCTATTTTCCTCGAGGCGTCGATTTTTGTAGCCAATACACGTGCTTTTTTATGTGCATATGTATTTAAAAACAACGTTTTTTATATACTTCCCTTTAGGCGTTGATTTTGGAGGCTATTACATATGTATCCACAATATGCTGAAAGACATATGTAATGACTTTCTAAAACAACGTTTTTAAAGCTAAGACTGAGACGTCTTTTCTCCAAGCATTCGCATGTTGATATTATAAAGCATTTTCAGCTCTCTCTCATGGGCGTTGATTTTGAAAGGGTTTGCATATACTTTAAACTCCTATGTAAACTCATCTTCAAAATGCGTTTTTAATTGTCTATGGAAGGCGTTGATTTTAGGAATGCTTACATATTCGTATTGCATTCGAAACATGTGTTTCCAGCATTAAATCTTCAAGGCGTCGATTTTCTTGTGCATTGCATATGCTGTTTGTAATGCACAGCATATGTATTTCTATGAAAACAGTCCGCTTGGAGCTCTTTTTCCTTCAAAAACGTCTTGTGGATGAAGAGTTTTAGCATCCATGCTTCATTTTCTCACCCTATGAATTGATTTGGTAAGTTCTTTATGGATTTATTTTGTCATTTTTGTTTGGATTTATGCCCTAGACGCCGTTTTTCTTTCTCATTGCATATACAAGAAAAATGGTCAAACAGTTGTTGTTTCTTGGCATTTTATTTCTCATTCTTCCCCACTTGGCTGTATATGCTTATTGACTATCCAAATTTAAGGGAGAGAGACTAGGAATGTGATCTATTTATACTCTTTCTATCCAAACTTTCCTAAATCCGAAAATCTATTGGATTTATTTCAGATTTGGCTCAAGATTTTGAGAGATTATATCTTGAGGATTGAGGTAATTTCTTCCTTACTTTTTTTCTTGTTTTTCTTCCAAAGTTATTTAACTTACATGTCAAGCTTTCATTTTTTATTTACATGTGATTAAATCTATGCCTCTTCTACTTCTGTCTTCTATTCTCAAAGATGTATATGCAAGAGCTTCATCTTTCTTGCATATGCAGTCGGGATTAAAAACCCCATTCTTGAATGAAATTATCAAAGAAAGTGAGCTCATTTATCATGTGCTTTTGCATCCAAAAACCCCACTTTCATGCTTATACGCACTCCATCCGCGCTTGCTATATCGCTGCCACATGACTTGAAATTCATGATGGTGGTTGCTTGCACATTTGCTTATGATGAAAACATAACAATTCATTTTAAGTAGACGTCATATCCACTCATGTCCATACATGTTTCCCTTCATAATTCTCGCTGTCCACACATGCAATCACCTCCAAGAAACCTGTTTTTGGGTCTTCCTTATCATTTTTGAGCTAAAATCCATTCACCTCTTCGCTGTCCTAAAGTTTTCCAGCCATTTTCCTTGTTCAACACATCCCAAAATCCATACTTGTGCATCCAAAAAGTGCAGTAGATCCATCACTTGAAGATATTCTTACCTTGTGGAGTCTTCATGTCACAGCTACTCAGGCATATCATATTGCCATGTCAAGAGAATTTCTAGCCAACACCAGAAAAGGAAAAAGAGAAAAACAAAGAATTGAAAGGAGGCTTAGAGAAAGATTGGAATGTGAGCAAAGAGAAAGGATACAAAGAGAAAAGGAAGCCCATAAGAGAGTTCAAAGGCCACCCTTAAGAGAAATTCAACTTCAAGGGAATCAAATGAATCAAAATTAGAGCACAAGTTGGATAAGAAGATTGGATCTTTCTCCTCAGAAAAGTTTGAAAGACTACAATCAGAAAGAATTCTTTCAAGGCAGAGATGGAATGAAACAAATGTGCTTCTCAAGAGACAACCAAGGATGTAGGTTCATGTTCCAGATCAAGATGCTTTCACCAAACTAGAGCATATCAACCATCACGCATCTTGTAGCAGCATGAAGACAAACAAAGGATGATGTAATAGGTGTTGTGTCTTGTCAAGCACTTAGAATATTTTCATCATGTCTTTGTAATTTGTATTTGATATATGTAATTGCATGTGATAGTATCACGTGCAAAGTTGTAACATGTAATCAGGTTGCAAGTGCATTAGGCATGCAACTTTGAAAAAGTCAAAATTAGTTAGTTAGTTAAGGAAGAAGTCAAGGTGGTTAAGGATTTTCCTCTTTTCTCTCCACCTTTCTCTCTCCTCTTTTCCTATATAAAGGAGGGAGCTCATTGTAAATAATCACCTTTTGGCAAGGCAAGAAAATTCTGCTAGTTTGTAACTACACTAAGACTTTTAGCTTAGATGTAAATTTGAATTGCTTTCAATAAAAGGGGCAACTTGTTTTCAAATTTTGTGTTGATTCAAGGTGTTATGTGACGACATTTTCTGGATATTGATTGTGAGTTTTGGAGTTTTGCTCAAGAGGGATTTGAGTTCAATTGTGCAGACTTTGAGCTGCCTATTGCATTCAGAGCCAATTTGAATTTTTGAAGACTTTGTGCTGCAGGAGGACAAATTGTTATATTAGTAGTGGCTGCAATTACTAAGAACTAAAGACTTTGGGCTTCAGTTCTAAGTATTTTTATTAAATTTGAGAGTATCCAATAAGAGACTTTGTGCCTTACTGGTTATTCTGCTTGAATCCTCACGAGACAAGCGCAGGAGACTTTGGGTTCCTATTTTTGTTTCACAAAATATAAAAAGAAAGCTACTGCTCCTGGTATTGTTCTTATGTCAACTCCAAGGTCACCAGTATTATCGTAGCAATAAAGCACTTTTTGTTAAGTTAGAAAGTAGTAGTTGTACGCAAAACATTCCTGAAAAAAAAGGAATTGATAAATAGAACCACCATTTTGTAATTTCAGTTAAGTTCCTGTTGAAGCCACCTACGGTAAGAAGGGAGCCTCCCTTATTGCTGAGAGGAGAGATTTATCTCATGAGACGTTGCCTAAAGTTACAATTTCTTAAGGTGTAGTCTTAGCGGCTTACAAAATTTTTAGCCAACATAAGGATATATATTTAAAACGCCATCTGGCATATATGCCCATGCCTCATATACAAAAAGATGGATTAAATGGTTTAAAGTTCGGTTTCCCTATACCGAACTATGTTACTAATTAACAAGTATTAGCATATTTTATGAAGCGGTGCAGCTTTTAAAAGAAACCGCAATGTCCTTTCACTTACATATAAGTATAAGGTAAAAAATCAAACAAGGGCACACACAGCCCATTTTAAACTGGCAAAAATATTATACTTTGATATATTATATTTTTTCATTGGCAAAGGAGTGAATTTTTGAACTAAGCCCGTGAATTCCGGATTATTGGGTAAATATATTTATATGCGATTTTGGAGTCAAACTGCATTGGATAGATCATCCGTAAGGAGTGTCTCTAGTGCAATTTTATTTCCGGCATAATCTGTAAGCGTATCTATTTTATTTATGTGCATTAGAGTTTTCAATTATTATTAAGTTGTCTTTTATAAATATTTTAATATTCAGATAAGTGGACTGGATCATTATTGCATTTTAAACTTGATAAACATAGATATTGTGAAATATTTAATTGTTTCCATATTTATGTCTAGTTTGTCTCTGCATCACAGGAGTTAAAATGCATCCTAGATTAGTTTAAAATTGCATTCGTATAATTGATCTGTCTTGTCTGGATTATTAATCTTTTAATAGTTTTAAGTGCATAAATTTCATAAAGTTGTACATAATAAGCTTATAATATTTTGTTTGCACATTTAATTAGGCACTGCTCTTTATATTACTCTTAATTCATAATTTATATGTTGGCAATTATTTTATATCCTGCCTTTGCAGAAATATTACATTCATTTATCTTTGAAGTTTACAATTACTTTTGTACTCTAAATTATTCATATATTCATATAATCATTTATCATTGTTTGCAATACAAAATTCACAAGTTTGAAGCATTATTTTATATAGTTATCTTTGAAGTCGCACGAATTGGTGTCATTTTAGCGATTTCAGTATCATTGTGCAAAATCTAAAGTCTTTTGTCATCTTGCTATTTAGGATTCTTTCATTATATTAATATTTTAACCATTCTGCTATAAGCATCCTAGGCTTGAGTGTTTTGTTTAGGATCGGGTGCACACGCCTTGGCCTTGCAAAGCTAGAAGTGCAGGGAACTCGGATTATACCGTTCAATTCCGTCAAGTTGGCCATAGCCGGTTGGATATCTCAGCATCAAGGTGGCAAAACTCATAGGATTCCAATCTATAGTTTTGGGAACCAACAGATTGGCGACTCTACTGGGGAGAGTTGCTCATAATACATATTGTGAAGTTACCTAGAATTTCTAATTTTGCAGACCAGAATCTGAAAGTAGTTCTCTCAGTTTGTTTGGAAGCGTACTCTGTTGGAAGTGAGAACCCGGAAGATCAACAAATCAACATTCCTCAAAAGAGGTGGCGACTCTATTCAATATAATTTTCATTTGGTAGCTCTGCTGAGGGAGAAGACTCAAAAGGAGATGGTGGATAGGTTTTTCAAATGTATCAATCATTTGAAAGAAAGCCTTTTATCCCAAATGGCATCAGGCCATTGGATTTCAGCAAGTTTGATTATGAACCTAGCAAGTTATCCCCAAAACTTTCACAACTTGTGCCAAAGTTTCATGGAGAATGGGATGAATCCACACTTCAACATTTGGATGTGTTTTATACATTCATAGAAAACTACAAGGTCGATGCAGAAGATCAGATGATGAAGTTGTTTGTCAGAACATTGAGGGACAATGCGAGAAAGGCTTATGAATCACTACCTACACAATGTATCTTGTCTTGGAAAGAGTTTGAAAAATGGTTCCTATATGAATTTCATGATGCAAGCGAGGAAGATGACATGTGTTATGAACGGTGTGAAGACCAAAGCTGCAACATGGAAGAGGATCCTAACATGTGTCCACTTGATGTCTTTTTCAATTTGGAAAGATATGAAGGTGAGACATCGGCACATTTGTTCATAAGGATGGTGAATATTTTTCGAGAAGTGCCTTCAGATATCATGCCTTCACGCAAGGAACTCATAAGAAAATTTTGTGAGTTGGGAGTCTCACCATATGACCCTGATTTGAAGCTTCTTTTTCAAATATTAGATGAAAGTTCAAGTTATATATCTCCTTTGGATACATTTTTGAACTTAGAAAAGCGAGAAGAGGAATCTGCAGTACAATTCTTTAGGAGGATGTTTAATGCCTATCAAGAAATACCTTTGGAATGCAGACCTCCATCCTCTGATCTTGTTAACAAAGTACGAGAACTAGGTCTCTTACATGATCATCAATTCCTTATCTTTCTCAAACTTATGGATAAAGAATTGATTGCAGAAGAGAATAAATGCAATATTGAAGATGCATATGAATTAAGTGATGTTTCAGATCCAACTATAGAAGAAATTTTAGATCCCATTGAAGAAGAGTCTGATCACGATGAGACCGGAAAAGAATTAAATTGTGGGGAATATGGAAATGAGGAAGAAGATTCTCTCAGTGTGGATGAAATTTCAGCCTTATTGGACATGGACTATAAGATGTATGTTGAAAAGAATGGCCCAATTTTTTTCTCAAAACGGAATAGTGGATCAACACATATTCAGAAAGTGTTTGATAAATCCCAAGAAGGTATAATATTTGATGAACCTATGATTGATCTTGAGAATTTATCAGATTTATTCCCTGTAAGGCATGAAGAATTACTTTCCAGAAACAAAGAACCTTGTGAAGTTAATCCATATTGCTTTCATGAGGAGGAAAGCAATGAACCAGAAAGATCATACATTTCTCAAGAGGTTGACATATTTGTTGAAGATGTGCATTGTGGTCTATGTATAGAGAGAGATTTATGTGGACACAATTTCAAAGAGTTTTCAGATCCCATATACGATGGACTAGCAGAAGAGAATGAAGAATATAGCCCTTATACACTTCTAGATCTTGAGGAGAATGTGAAAATTCATGAAGAGGAAGAAAGTACATCCGAGACAACATATGAATATGAAGAGGTTTCAGATGAAAGTTTTCATAAAGATATTCCTGAGGTTGCTGCTTTCTTGAATTCATTGTTTGAAAAATATCTTTCATATCAGCACTATGGCGAAGATAACATACCTAATAACGATTGTGAAGTTGACACAACTCATGATATGCATTCAGAAGAGAATTGTGCAGAGAAGATTTATCCAGATGCTTGTGTGATTGATCAAAAGCATAGGGATCTTTCGTTCAATAAAGAGCACATAACACATGAGGATTTATCAAAGGCTAAACAAAAGTCAGATGCTGAGGATTGTATTCATGAAGCAGTGACAGTAGGTATTGCTCATAAGAGTGATGCAATTGATACAGGTATGAAGTATGAGCAGCATACCGAGGTAAGTATCCCTAAAGACTCTATGATAATATTTGTTAAGAATATGTTTATAGACATATTTTTAAGTTTTCATCATAAATCCTTTGAGGATTTTTCTTCCATGTGCATTGATCAAATGAGTCAACCAAGAGATGAGATGCTCGGATTAAAAGACAATGAAATTTATTTCTTTTTAAATGATCTTGTTGATAAAGCAAGGGTAAAATTTAATTCTAGACAAGTAATGAAGGAAAAGTACATGTTATGCAATGGATGTTTTCTAACATTTGTTAATGGATCAGATTTTATTAAGGAATGATGTGATACCATATCCAGGAGATCCAAAGTGTTACATGATCAGGATAAGGTATTTGATAGAGGAAAGACATGGTGTTCATTTTTTGGGAGCCTGGGCCACCCTATCTACACCTTGCATCATGTGAAGCATGAATGCTCGGTCTGCTCCTCCAGAGATAGCTGGGATTCTCACCATGCCCACAAGGGGCATATGTCCTCAGCAAGAGCCACTGATGGAGCCTAAAATTTCAGTCTTTTTAAGCCCTCATTTATGTTGAGATTACTGTTGAAGAAGTCAAGATGGAGCATGGAATTGAATATGGTATAGCAGATATAAAATCTGGAACAAGCAAGGACTCAGGAATTTAAGTTCATATTCAAAGCCCGTTATATAGAGATAGTATGATGACAAAATGTTACTGATTTCAGATGTCTCTGCATATAAGTATACCAAATCTGGAGCAATACATTTAATAGTATACTGGCAGTACCATTTCATTAAGATTTTTTCTTTAATATATCAATAAGACATATCCTACATATGCATCTGGATCAAGTAATGAAAATAGTGGTACTTAATGGATTTTTTCTGTAGATTCTATAAGAAATGGAAAATTCAGAGGATTATAAATTTATATTTAATTTTTATTACAGTCATCCGAGATTTGTATCAGACTTGACACCATTCGAAAGGCAAAGTATGCATCCAGAGTGTTGTGATTCTCCCAGTTCAAGGATTGTAAATCATGATTATATATGAGAAGCATGATACTCGTATGTGTTCGAAGAGCAGGGATTAAAACATCATAACCTGGCATCATCATCGAAGACCACTCGTGTATCTATGCGGTCAGAAATTCACGGACAAAAATCAAAAAACACAACCACACATTGGTTAAACTTATTCAAGGCAATTATCTAATGACACTTTGTATTTCTCTTGCAGGTCTGGAGATATGAGCAGGGGGATGGAGATTTGTCGAGTATGCAGGAGGAGGACACGGCAATGAAGAATGACAACAGAAGCAATCCCAAACCCGAGTGTCAATCATGAAGGCGACTGACTATGTTCCACTTCAACACAGATCTTCGAGCATGGCTGTTGGAGTATGTTTATGGAAGATAGATGATCACCATGGACGCAGAGGAGTCAGAATATGGATGGTGCAATGGAAACCAGTGCCTGATCAATATCCGCAAATTTCCAAAACACGCGTGTGGGAGGAGAAAGCTCACGCAAATCTGAGGAGAGGAGATTACAAGCTTAATCTAATCTTTCTGAAGCATAAAGAGGATGTCGTGTGGTGGAAGCAGGAGTTTAAGGATATATATTTAAAACGCCATCTACCATATATACCCGTGCCTCATATACAAAAAGATGGTAAAATGGTTTAAAGTTCGGTTTCCCTACACCGACCTATGTTACTAATTAACGAGTATTAGCTTATTTTATGAAGCGGTGCATCTTTTAAAAGAAACTGCAATGTCCTTTCACTTACATATAAGTATAAGGTATAAAATCAAACACGAAGGACACACACAGCCCGTTTTAAACTGGAAAAAATATTATACTTTGATATATTATATTTTTTCATTGGCAAAGGAATGAATTTTTGAACTGAGCCCGTGAATTCCGAATTATTGAGTAAATATATTTATATGCGATTCTGGAGTCAAACTGCATTGGATAGATCATCTGTAAGGAGTGTCTCTAGTGCAATTTTATTTCCGGCATAATCTGTAAGCGTATCTATTTTATTTATGTGCATTAGAGTTTTCAATTATTATTCAGTTGTGTCTTTTATAAATATTTTAATATTCGGATAAGTGGACTGGATCATTATTGCATTTTAAACTTGATAAACATAGATATTGTGAAATATTTAATTGTTTCCATATTTATGTCTAGTTTGTCTCTCCATCACAGGAGTTAAAGTGCATCCTCAATTAATTTAAAATTGCATTCATATAATTGATCTGTCGCATCTGGATTATTAATCTTTTTATAGTTTTAACTGCATAAATTTTATAAAGTTGTAAGTAATAAGCTTATAATATTGACTCTGTTTGCCCATTTAATTAGGCACTGGTCTTTATATTACCCTTAATTCATAATTTATATGTTGGCAATTATTTTATATCCTGCCTTTGAAGAAATATTATATTCATTTATCTTTGAAGTTTACAATTACTTTTTTACTCTAAATTATTCATATATTCATATAATAATTTATCATTGTTTGCAATACAGAATTCACAAGTTTGAAGCATTATTTTATATAGTTATCTTTGAAGTCGCACGAATTGGTGTCATTTTAGCGATTTCAATATCATTGTGCAAAATTGAAAGTCTCTTGTCATCTTGCCATTTAGGATTCTTTCATTACATTAATATTTTAACCATTCTGCTATAAGCATCCTGGGCTTGAGTGTTTTGTTCAGGATCAGGTGCACCCGCCTTGGCCTTGCAGATCCAGAAGTGCAGGGAACTCGGATTATACCGTTCAGTTCCGTCAAGTTGGCCATAGCCGGTTGGATATCCCAGCATCGAGTTGGCAAGACTCGTAGGATTCCAATCTGCGGTTTTGGGAACCAACACCAGGAACATGAAAGAAACCTTTTGCAACAAGTCTAGCCTTATACTTATCCACATTTCCATCCGCTGCAAACTTGGTCCGATAGATCCACTTACATCGAACCAACTTCTTTCCCTTAGGAAGAGGAACTAAGTCCCAAGTGTTATTCTTCATCAAAGAGTTATACCAATCCTCCATAGCTTTGTCCCACTCAGGAACCCCTGAAGCTTCCTTAAATGTTTGTGGATCTGAAGCAATTACAATATAAGCATGTGGAAATGATTTATGTTGTGACCTTGTCCTCCTAGTGTCTGAAGGATTCTCCACAAGTGAACCCATTGAATCAAGTGTTTGTTGTGCCGAACGAGGTCTAGTGGAAGAAGAAGATGAAGAAGGAATGTCCTCAACTGTTTCTAACCCTACGAAGGTGGAAACCTGCGAGTCGAGGTTGAAGGAGTTTCATCTTCCAAGTCACTATCATCACTATCACTTTCCAAAATGGAGGAAGGAGGAGTTGAAGAAGCCAAACTAGGACAATTCTCTTCAAAGTGAACACTTCTCTCAAAGAAAATCTCATGTGTCTCAAGATCCATAAGCTTGTATGCCTTAAGAGTCTCAGGATAACCAACAAATATGCAAGGCCTACTTTGTGGTTCCAATGCCCTACGCTTCTATGGAGGTATTTGTGCCCAAGCTGGACAACTTAAGGGTTCTATTCTTCCTTTCTGCAACACCATTTTGTTGTGGAGTATAGGCAACTGAATGTTGAAGATCAATACCCTAAAGTGTGCAAAAGTCCATAAGCCTTGAGTTCACATATTCCCTTATTCCCTTCCATTGTCTGTTCGAAGAATCTTGATAGCTTTCCTTGACTGCTTCTCAACATGAGCCTTGACAGTGAGAAATTTATCAAACACTTCACTCTTGTGACCAAGAAAGTAGACCCAAGTGTAGCGTGAAAAGTCATCAATGAAGGTGAGTACATAACGAGAATTGCCAAATGATGGCACTAGAAATGGGCCCATTACATCACTATGAACCAACTCAAGAACAAATGTTGCTCTCCATTGTCTGTTGTGGAGTATAGGCAACTGAATGTTGAAGATCAATACCCTAAAGTGTGCAAAAGTCTATAAGCCTTTAGTTCACATATTCCCTTATTCCCTTCCATTGTTTGTTCAAAGAATCTTGATAGCTTTCCCTGACTGCTTCTCAACATGAGCCTTGAAGGTGAGAAATTTATCAAACACTTCACTCTTGTGACCAAGAAAGTAGACCCAAGTGTAGCGTGAAAAGTAATCAATGAAGGTGAGTACATAACGAGAATTGCCAAATGATGGCACTAGAAATGGGCCCATTACATCACTATGAACCAACTCAAGAACAAATGTTGCTCTCCAAGACTTCCCCTTGTCAAACTTCTCTTCGGGATGCTTGCCCACTTCACAACCTAAACATACACCCTCTGAATACTTGACTTGAGGTAGACCTTTGACCATATCCTTGTTGCTAAGTTGTTGAAGATAGCGATAGTTGAGATGTCCAAATCGTTCATGCCAAAGTTTACTTTGTGGATTTGAGAGAGTCAACAAGGCATTGAAGGAGACTTGGGCATAAAATGAGAAAAGGAATAAAGTCTTGTGCTGTGATTAGATTTTCCTATTGCCACCATAGAATCATCCTTAAGATTTTTCACTACAACTGAATCAGGAAGGAACTCAACTTTATTTCCACCTCCATAGTGAGTGATTTGGTAAATTGAAAGGAGGTTGGTGCTAAGGTTTGGAACATAAAGAACATCTTTGAAAGCTCCATTTTGCATTTCAACTTCCCCTTTCCCTTTCCCTTCAACTTCCACTTGTGTATCATCTCCTACATAGATGAGAGGTACCTTAGATGGTTTCAAAGAAGAAAATTGCTCCTTTGAAGCACCCATATGATGTGAGGCACCTGAATCAAAAATCCATTCCTCTAAATTAGTTGTACTTGTCACCAATGCTTGCCCTTTACCCTTTGAAGTGGAAGGTGATGACTCCTTTCCCTTGTAGGCACTTGGCAAATCAATATGATGCTTCTTGATTATGTTTGTCAACTCATCAATTTGTTTCTTGTGGCATTCATGCTCATTATGATTTGGCTTCTTGCAATATGCACAAATTTTCTTCTCCTTAGAATTGTTCCCCTTGTTGTTGGAAGAAGACTTGCCTTGTTGTGAGGAGGAAGATTGTTGTGTGTCTGATCGTGATTTGGCCTTCCACTGCTTTTGCTTCTTGGTGGAACCTTTACCACCTTGATTCCTTTGATTCCCATCATTAGCCACCAATGCCTTAGACTTTGAAGACTTGAGAATCCCCATACTCATCAAATTTTCTTGTTCTAAGACCAACATTTTTGCAAATGACTCAAATGAAGGCTTAGTGAAGGCACTTCCCATGGTCAACTTGTGAGTATTGTAACTTGAAACAAAAGCTGCATAATGAGGAAAAAATTTCAACAAATGATTAATCAACTTCGCATCCTTCATGGGATTACCACAATCCTCAAGTTGTGCTCTATAATCATTGACTTTGTTGAGATAATCTTGTATGGTATCAAAATTCCTAGGATCCAATTTGAACAGATCAACTTCAATTGAGAATCCCATTTCTTCATCCACTTTACCATATAAATCTGCAAGTTTATCCCAAGCTTCCTTTGCATTGTCCATGGTTTTGATGTGATATAAGAAATCTTTATGAACATGTGTTCTCAAGAGACCGACAGCCCTAGAATTTTTGGTAAGCCATTTGTCTCTGGTAGGATTAGTATCATCAGGTTTTTTTATTTTACCATCTACATAATTATTCAAACCATTTACCATTAACAAGCTCCACACATTATCTTTCCATGTAGCATAGTTATGTGGAGTTAATAGCAGACATGCATTAGAACCCATGATGCAAACAAAAAAGAGCACAAGAGAGAGAGACACCAACACACAAGACACCCCCCCAATTCACTCAATCGAAGAACCCCCCTCCCCCAAATGATGATTTTGGCACTTTATATATAGTACGTGTACAATTGCCACTGGCTAATTTTTTTATTTTATTTTTTGATCGATAAAAGGCCGAGGCCAAAAATTTTATTAATCATATAATAGATGATACAAAAAACCCCGCTCAGTGCAGGCGCTGGTAGGAAAGAGTGGGGCTGAGAAAACCTCCAGCCTTGCCTGGGACCATAGTCCGGATTCTTATACATAATAATTCAAGAGGGCATACCCTCACATACATTTTCTTTGAAGCGCATATATTACAAATTTCATAATAAGTGACTCGTTGTGCTTATTTGGAATAAATCTCTAATTGTTATATGCATGTCCATCTGATGAAGTTGGAGTGTCTTCCTTCTAGTTTCTACGGTTTTGTTTTTGCTCGGATTCCGATCTTGATTGCTATAGAATGGAATAGTGTGGCGGATGAGAGGGCCACTCACTCAAGTACTATCCCGCACAATCGACTTTTCTATAGATGGCTATTGATTCTTCTTTACCTGAAAGAACTTGATTTCTGGCTAAGATCCTTGCTAGAGACTCTAGGGATTTATACAGTTAGAATACTTATCCAAATGTAACCCTTTCTTAAAAAAGTTCGAGCAGGAGAAGCTTACTGATTTTATTCCAACCTATCATAATCATACTGGAGACCTATCTTAGTCTATTCCTAGGTTAGATCCTATACGAAGCACTTCAGCCTTTATATAACATTATATGCCAGAAAAGAAAAAACTTCTACTGATCACATTTTCTGACATTCATAAATTATCTAAACAAAACCTGATATTAAACCTACTAATTGAAGTTAAGTTATCCGCCTAAGTCATCCATCTTGGCTGCATTAGCAACTTTTACTTATAGCCAGACCGATTGGGGTCTCTGCTTTATATTTGATAAGTCTCACCTGCAAACAGAACCATTCTATGATCCAAAAATTATAAGATCTTTTTAATCATACAGAAAGTTTTCATATTCCAGATGAATAATCAATCTCTATAAAACAGAAAAGAAGAAAACCTGAACGTCAGAGGAAAAAAGAGAAAAATCTAGCCTAGGAGCCATCATGTTTGACTAAATCTTAAAGATGTCCGGAGGCAAGAAGAGAATCTAAAACCAATACCCTAATATCGTGTGGATTGCAAATGGGCTTATTCACGTGACATAATTTATCGTGAATCATGAATTTTAATCATTAAGGATTTCTTATCTGTCAAATAAGTATATATATTGAGTACTGATGTGGGAAGGGCACACAGATGGATAGTGAAGTTTGTGAGAATACTCTTGCCGAGCATAATAGCTATAACATAAATCTACTAAGGGATTGTAGGACTTAACTTTGCAAGTGGATTAGCTATTACACCTTGCTGACCATATTCTCACCATCAGCACCTCTGTTAGCAAGTAAATCAGCTTCTTTGTTTCCTTCTCTATAGATATGATTGACTTCGTAGTTGGGGAAAGTGCTGAGGAGTTCTAATATATCTTCTAATTTTGAATTCAGCTTCCAGTTAGGGGTTTTTTTGGTTCTAATAGCATTAACAATAATTTGCAAGTCCCCTTCTATTTCTAATTTTGAGATGCCTAGTTGCTTACATATTTTTAATCCTTCTAGGACTGCTTTACATTCTGCCATATTGTTTGTCGTACGTTTAATAGATTTTGCATATTTAATAATGGTTTCCCCTTTCCAATCCTGAATAATACCTCCAATCCCTGCTATTCCCCGATTTCCTCGTGAGGCACCATCGAAGTTGAGTTTAAACCAACCAAACTTAGGACAGGACCATTTACATATGCGTCTTTCGGCTTTAGTTTTGTTACCTCCTTTACCATATAATGGTGGGATTGCCAAATTTGGCCAATGTTTCCTAATACTACTATCCCATGATGTAAAGGAATTTTCTAAGCTCATGAGGTTACGTAGTCTACTGTTGATTACTTCTATAATCGAAGATTCTATCTTGTTAATTAATGTCCTTCATTCTTGTTTTTGATTGGTAAAGATTCTCCTGTTACGTTCTTTCCATATTTCCCATATTAAGATAGAAGGAGAAATTGTCCAAATATCGTTATATAGGCTATTCTTATTAAGCATGGGCCATTCTTCAAGAAAATCCACTATGTCTAATGGCATAGCAGAACTCCAATTTAAACATTTCCTAAGCCAATTCCAACAATTTTGGGCAAACGGACATTCTAGGAATAAATGATTAACATTTTCTTCTTGGTTTTCGCATAAAGGACATCGAGAGGGTCCTTCAAAGCCAAGTTTCCTAAATCTTTCTGCAGTAAGGATTTTCTTTTGAAGGGTTGCCCAAAGGAACATCCCAGCTTTAGGAAGACAAGCCTTACTCCAACAAAGAGTAACAGGGATGTCTAAGGATTCCAGATTTTGTTCCTTAATGATTAATTGATATCCATTCTTAACTTTATATTTCCCATCATTTGAACCAGTCCATATTAGTTTATCATCCCTGTCTTTGCATGAAATACTCCTTTCGCTAAGGATGTCTTTTAATTTTTTCTTTTCTAGCTGGTCAATCAAGATTTCATCCAATGATTTCCAAGTAATATCATCTTCAACAGATAAGTAATCTTTTACTAAACTGCCCCATAGGGCTTTACAGGAATCTATAGTGCTTTGTGAAAGGCCTAGCTGGTTCATAGGGATGTAGCCTCCCCATGAGTCTTCCCAAAAGAGGGCTTTATCACCTTTTCCTATATCCCACGTAAGACTATTGTTGATAATATCCCTAGTGTTAATAATAAAATTCCAAATACGGGAGCCATTAACATGACTTCAAGATCTAAAGATATTTATTGGGTCGGCACCAAGTACATATTTATTTAACAGAATTGTGGCCCATTTACTGTTAGGTTCTTGAGTGAGTCTCCATATTATTTTGGCTCCGAGTGCTTTGTTCTGCCATAATAAATTTTTAACACCTAAACCTCCTAGAGAGGTTGGTTTACATATGTTATCCCATCTTATTAGGGCTAATTTCTTATCTTCTAAAGATCCTTGCCAATAAAATTCTCTAAAATGTTTGTCTAAGCTAGTTTTGACGTTAATAGGGAGTAGAAGAATAGACATTTGATAGGTAGGTACAGCTGATAGTACTAATTTAATCATAGTGGACCTCCCAGCCTTAGTGAGCCATTTTCCTTTCCAACTTTCTTTTTTATTTTGAACTTTCGTAATTATCTGCTTCCATAATTTGGAACTATGATCACCTTTGTCCAATGGAATACCTAAATATTTACAGGGAAAATTTCCAACTTTGAAGCCTAAGATATTGCAGATTTGACTAGTTTTAGGTGCGGGAGTATTAACAAAGAAAACTTCTGATTTGCTGGGATTAACCTTTTGCCCAAATGCTTTCATATATACTGCTAAGATATCTTTGAAGGCCTTAGCTTCCTTTTTATTACATGCTCCTGGAAAAATGGTGTCGTCAACGAATTGTTGATGTGTTATATTAGGCACATTTTCAGCAACTTTTACCCCTATAATTTTTCCTTCTTGATGTGCCTTTGTGATTTCTCTACCTAGTGCTTTTGCCATGATAACATTAAGAAATGAGGATAGGGGGTCTCCTTGTCTAATACCTCGAGATATCTCAAAGAAACCCTGTGGGGATCCATTAATAAGGAGAGATATTTTTGGTGTGGAGATACAACTATATATTAGGTTAATCCATTGTTTGGAGAATCCGAATGCTTCTAGACACTTACATAGGAACCTCCAATCTACCTTGTCATAAGCTTTTTGTATATCTGCTTTAATAATCATACATGGTTCCTTATTATATTGAGTTGTATGTAGAATTTCTTGAGCTATTATTATCCCATCCAGAATTGATGGTTTGGGAACAAAACCAATCTGCTCTTCAGAGATGATCGAGGGAAGGAAGGTTTTGAGCCTATTGGCTAGGCATTTGGACAGGATTTTATAAATAGTATTACATAGAGAGATAGGGCGATAATCTCCTGGCTCTATACAACTGTTCTTCTTAGGAATGAGTGTAAAAAAGGTATTATTGATTTCGGATAACAGTGTACCAGCATTCCTGGTTGCCTCTACAGCTTGCCAAATGTCTTGACCTAGGAAATGCCAACATTTTTTATAGAAACCTGCTTGAAAACCATCAGGGCCAGGTGAAATTTACAACTACCTTTATGAGGCCAAATCAGACTAAAATCAATGTTGCTCAAAATCATAACAAATCCAAAGCATTACAATGATCATTCAAGGCCAAAAAAGAGCTATTTCTGAAAGTGATATTTTTGCCCAAATAAGGCTACAATCTGATAGCAAATCCAGAAAAAGTACTCGAAAAGCATGGCCGACTAAGTTGGCGAACGCATGGCGGAGCCAAGCCAAGTTGGCGGAGCTTGGAGCCGACTCGCCGAGCTCAAACTACGGCTCGCCAAGTTAAGGCTTCGGGGTCAGGCTGGGGTGATGTGGGGTTTTTAATCCCACATTCACCCAGGGGATGGAGAATGATTGTTTAAATAATGCAGCCCGCAGAGTAGTTAGCGGTGAAGACACCGCCCTCCTTGCTTGCCGAGTTGTGTATCGATCTGATCAAGCCCGTACTAAATATGTGCCCTGTGTGGGACAAGGTCAAGAGTTGAGAGCCAGATTTCTGTCAGTCTAATCTGTACGGAGAGTTAGACCTGCAAGCTGATCTGACAACAAGAAGCCTAATAGGTTTTTTTGCAAAAAAAAAAAAATTTGAAAATAGGAAAAAAGCAAATCCGATAAATAATTGACGGAAATGGAAACAATAATCAGATTTGAAATGCAAATTGGCCAAAAATATTACCCAACTGCAGATTGGGCCTTAGAGGTCCAATTTGCAAAAAAGATTTGCCTCAAATTTGACTTTTGCCCAAGATAGGCAAATTTATAGTCAAAATTCACCAAAATGGCCACCCAGATGCAATGTTGAGGTCCGATCTTGCTCAAAATGCTCCCACAAAGTGTTGATCCCAGATTTGGTTCGTGGCCCTCCAAAAGTTGAAGCAACAATGGCTCTCCAACGGCTATGCAATGAAGGCTCCTATGGCTCTGATACCATGTAAGAATTTGCCTAAGGCAATGAATGTAATGCCAAGATCTAGAAGCTCAATAGATAGTACAAATAAGAGAGACAAGATGATATGATCAAATGAATAACTCAATAATAACCAAATGATAATGGATACATACAATGTAGATGTGCCTGAATATATAGGCAATGTATGATAACTAGGAGATATGCAAGTGATAACCTATCAATCACACTAATTGTAATGACATGTCCACCAAAGGTGAATCATCCTCCATTGTACATCAAAGTATGTGCAACATAGAGCACTAAAGGTGGATTTCACACATAAAGAGGTATGAGATGACAATTATCACCACCTAAGGTGGAATTCTCCTACACCATGTACTAAAATGAGATGCAAACTCCTAGTTGTCTCAATGACAACTAATATGCAAATGCATTATCCTAAGTAAAGTGTAATTAGTGAGTACTTAATTACACCAACAAATACTATAAAAAAAATTTGATCACTATCCCAATCAAACATAAACCAATGATAATAATCAGTTATCAAAATAAAACAGTGTGATGTCGAGGATTAATTATTCATTATCAAATGACATGTCTATTCTCTATAAGATGCAACCATTTGGTGTCTAGGATATTTAATGAGGATTGAAATCATTCCTTTGGGCATTGGAGAATAAGAGATTATAAATATATTTGATATTGATCACAAGAAAAAGATCAAAAAGAAATAGAAAATATACAATTGCTGGTAAGTATCGTATAACAACAAATAGGTTTGTTGTGACTTACTTATGTATCATCACTAATTTATAGAATATTATATATGAATGTTGTCAGGAATAAAGGGACAAATATACAGTCTACTGGGCATAGTATGTGTGTGTGTGTATTCTCCTAATTATTCATAATTCATATCAAGTTAGTTTATTCATAGCCTATTCCTCAATCACTCACTATAGCCCCTAAAGAGGATAGGTTGGTGTTGTTTATGGAGAGGTGGAGTAAAACCTCACAAGAGGATAATCTCAAGATAGGATAAGGACAGGATCCCAAAGCCTTGAGGGGGCCTACTTGTATATTAGTGTCGAACACCCTACAACAAGTAGATCCCCATCCTCCTAAGGGTTGGGTTCAAGAAAGAATTAAGGAAATGGGCTTAAATATGTTAACTACCAAATGTAATATGAATTATTCAATGTTTCCTTAAATTGAATTGATTTGGATGCATAGTAATCCATGTTAAACATTGGAAATTGACAGCCTCCTAGTAGGAGACATTACAATTGGTATCAGAGCTTTAATCCTGCCATCTTGTGAAGGATAAGTTAATGCAACATAGCCAAAGGGCACAAAGAGCCTTAGAAAGGGATACAAGAAAACTAGAAGCAAATTCTAACTCCACTCAAAACAATAATATGGGTGAGTCAAGGGAAAATTATTTTAAAACATTCATGGAGATGACAACCAAAGCATTAATGAATCAAAATGAAAGAACAACCCAGTACTTCTACGAGCCTTACAAAACATGAGCAATTTCATTAATAATTCTAAGACCAATTCCCCAAATGGGAGACATAAGTTCAAATCATTCAGAAAATAATAATGGATACTCTACATCTAGGATACCAAAACCCCCTTTCCTACCTAGAGATGATATATCAAGGGAGGAAGAAGAAATAAATCCACCCACCATCAGCACCAAGGAAATGACTACAGCCTACAAAAATTTAAACCCTAAGGTGAGAACCATATCATTTAGGAAATTTTGTGAAGCAAAGAGACATGAAGCACTCAGGAAAGAAAGGAGACATCCAAGCAAGGCCTTGAAACACAAAGTAAACAAAATAACTCTTCACAATGCCAATGGGTCTGATAAAATAACAACCCATGCATGGTTACAAAAGTTGAATACTTATTTTACCCTCAGCCCAATGACAAAAAAGGATGCAGTGCAATTTGCCATCCTATATTTAGAAGGATTGTCCCATGAATGGTGGCACCATGGAATCCACACCCAAAGGCACCAAAATGTAGTCTTCTATGATGAATTCTCACAAAAACTGATCAAAAGGTTTGACCAGAAACATTCCCAAAAAGATTTTAAGGAATTAACTTAGATAAAACAGCAAGGGACAGTGAATGAATACATAATTGAATTCCAAGGAATGCAATCAGATTTTCAGGAGTTGATGAAGATAGGCTGACCTATCTATTTGTTGAAGGATTAAAAGATTCACTCCATAGATTAGTAAGTGCCCTTAGACCAACAACCCTAGATGATGCCATTGAAACAACTTTGAGACTAGAAACACCATCTACAAATATCAAAACTACAAGTGAGCAAACAAAATCTTTCCACAAGAAAGATTGATTCAGCAAGATCCCCATTAATGAGCTTAAGAAAAAAGAATTCATGCTTCAAATGCCAAGAAACTAGGGAACGAGGGCACATTTGTCATAAAAGAGAATCTGAAGGAAAAAAGTTGTGCTCCAAATGTAAAGAGAAATGGGAACTAGAGCATAGATGTGGAAGGAGAGAGCGAGCCCACAAATTAGAAGCAATACTCAATAGAGAAACAGAAGGGACCACGAACAACAAAGCAAGGCATGATAAAGGAGACCTCAAAAGCATCTAATCCAAGAATGAAGGGGAAATAAACTGATGGAGCTTTATGGAAGGGCAACTCTAGTAATTACAACACAAAAATGTCAAAATAGACCAATCCCAAAAAAAAATATTGTAGCATTAAGATATGCTTTGTGTATACTTTGTGTTTGTGTATACATTTCGTGTATGCTTTGTGTTTTTCATACATTCATGTGTATACTTCGTACCTTCGATAACTAAGAGTGGACCAAAAGATATGAATTTGAGGCATGCTATCATGCAAACATTAGTTTTTGGCAAATTCAATTGACACCATTATGAGGTGGCCTAGACCCTTTTATCTGAAAGAAGAGAGAAAACTTGTCATAAGTTAGGCTCCGCCAATTTTATATTATCAATCATAATTCACTTTCAAAATAAGGGAGAAAACATATATGCTAATATTACAGTTGCACAGAAAAAGCAACCCACATTAAAAAACTTGTATAGAAATTGGCATTGTTTGAGGATAAGCAATTTTGGGGAAGAGCGGACTGTAATGTCCCCTTTACTGATTAATGCCAAGTATCAAAGATTAATCATAGAGGCATCAAATGTATAAAATGAAGCTAATTGATAATCATGAACCAGTCCAAAGAGGATAATAACAAGGATAAAACCAAACAAAATTGCAGAGACAGGTCTCCCATACTTCCAAAAGGTAAAATAGCAATATTATGCAATAACCATAGACTATTCATAAATAAGAAATCAATTATGTCCCCATCAGCAATCAAGAAGGAATGATGTTATTAGCAAAAATGGTGATACGGTGGATATGCAAAATTAATCTCGAACATTAGATAGGTCAATATAATTAATAATGAATGCAGAGTTTATTATAAGATACATAATCTCCCTCTAAATCTGCGATGGAAGATTATTGAAGAGATGAAGTCTCAAGGGGATTAATACAAATCCAAGGAAGTCAAATAGATATGGAAACCGTTCCCACGTGGCTAAGGAGGTGCAGTTTAGATTAAGCATCGCTAGTTATAAAGCCCATACGATACTATAAGCTTCAGCAATAATATTTGATAGAGGAGCATTGATTCAAACAAGACATCGACTAATGTTAATAACAATGATTAAATTTGGATGCGATACTATCCAAGCAATACGATCACTATCCCAATCAAGCATAAACCAATGATAATAATTGGTTATCATAAGAAAACAGTGTGATGTTAAGGATTAATTAGTCAATATCAAATGACATGCCTATTCTCCGTAAGATGCAACCATTCGGTGTCTAGGATGTTTAATGAGGATTGAAATAATTCCTTTGGGCATCGGAGAATAAGAGATTATAAATATATTTGATACTGATAACAAGAAAGGGATCAGAAGGAAATAGAATATATATTATTGCTGGTACACATTGTATAACAGCAAATAGGTTTGCTGTGACTTACTTATGTATCATCACTGATTTAGAGAATATTATATATGAATGTTGTTAGGAATAAAGGGACCAATATACGGTCTAGTGGGAATGCTGTAGCATATTATGGTTTATAATAGCCAATCGATATATATGTATGTATTTATATAATCATTCATAATTCAGATGAAGTTAGTTTATTCATAGCCTAATCCTTAATCACTCGCTATAGCCCCTGAAGAGGATAGGTTTAGTTTATTCATAGCCTAATCCTTAATCACTCCCTATAGCCCCTGAAGAGGATAGGTTGGTGTTGTGTAGGGAGAGGCCGAGTAAAACCTCACAAGATAGGTGAATCCCAAGATAGGATAAGGATGGGGTCTTGAAGCCTTGAGTGAGCCTACTTGTAGATTGGTGTCAAGCGGCCTACGACAAGTAAATCCCCATCTCCTAAGGGTTGAGTTTAGGAGAGAAGTAAAAAAGTGCGCTTAAATATGTAAACTACCAAATGTTTATGAATTATTCATTGTTTCCTTAAATTGAATTGATTTGGATGCATGTAATGAATGTTAAACATTGGAAATTGACAGCCTCCTAATAGGGGATATTACATGCTAGTAAAAAGTTTGAGTTAAAAATGAAGAACAAAGAAGATGCCTCTTCTTCCAAGAAAACAACCAAGTTCAAGTTCACAGTGGATAAAGATAAAGGTAAAGCACGAGAGGAGACATCTCTTAAAGGCAAAGAACAGATTGAAATATAGGATGAAGACCAAAGTGAAGAACATCGGGAGCATGACTTGCAAGAGCTTCCAATAGCTATAAAAGCAGGACCTACCCCAGAAGTGACTCCACACATATCTACACCTGTTGTTATATCTGTATATCCCCTTGATATCAATGTAGATTCGTTTTCCACTGTATCTATTGATCCTATCACCCCTATGGTCTCAGTTCAGTTAATTCCCTCTTCCTCTGCCACTCAATCCATTCTCAATACTCCCCATGACAATCTCGAGATTGTTTTTGATCCTTTTTCCTCTTTTCATAATTTGTCTGAGGTAACCACTCTTGACAGCACTATAATAGATTTTGACAAGTTTATGTTTGATTCTATGCTGAATGTGCCAACTGTAGAAGCCACATCTGCAATCATGACACAAACCCCACCCATTTTGTCTATTATGGCGCAAGCCAATCAAACACTTGTCACAAGTACCAAAGAAGACACTTTGGATCTTCCTCCATGGCTAGGATCAATTGCACCAAAAAGGAAGAAAGAAGCCATCTCCCAAATGACTTTGACTTCACTCAGCTTGCTCCAACCAAGCCTAAGGTGGCTAAAAGAGCTAAAACTCTTTCCAAAGTTAATTTGGATAAGGACAAAAAGAAATATGCAGAGGTAGTTGAACCTACTCCTGATAAGAATGTTGATGAAGTTCAAGTTCCAGATTATGTAATCAAGAGAGTTGAACTTGGTTATCAAACACATGAAAGTGCCAAGGAGGATGCACATGCAGCTATGCAGGCACTAATCCAAAGGTTGATCAGGATAAAATGATCAAGGATCAGTTGAAACTCAAGGTTGATCAGTTTACTGCGGTACTTCATTAGTCAAGGCTCTGAAGTAATAGAGCCTGTGACTACTACTATCAATGAAAAGTCCATCAAAAAGGCTGAAAGGATTAAAAATCAAGTTAGGCCAGTCGATGTATGGGCTGACAGGATGATTGAACTTGGCACTCATCTCTTGAACTCGGCCATTCAGATGTTGGCAAAGATGAAGGAAGTTGAGTCCAAATTGGATCTGACTTTGGAAGTGTTGTCACAGGACTTGCAAGCGCATGAAAATGATCTTGAAGCCTAGTCTAAGTTCAAAGATCTTGATTTGGAGATACTGGTTGAAAATAATGTTATACCTTTCAAAAATCAATATATTGAATACAGGGAAGCAATGAAGCATTGGAAGGGAATTCTTGAGGATCTAATGAAGAATTTGCAGAAAGCATATGAAACTAGTGTTGAGAAAGGGCAAGATATTATTGCGAAAGTTGGAGCCATTTCCAGCAAGTTGTTAAATGAAAGTCAAGAGTTCCTTCCTGAAGAAAGAATGATTCAAGAGTTCATCTTATTGATCAAAGCAGAGGTCAAGTTTGAGGACTTCTCAATATCTTCTATTGATAAGTTCATAGACCTACAAGTGGCCTTAGATAATCTGAAGCACATTCTAGGAAAGTATGAAAAGACCTTCATCAGCATTGAAGACTCCATCACACGAGTCAAAGCCATTACTAGCTATACACCGAGGTCGGATGACGCTGAGATTCAAATTTCTTTGCAGAAGTTTGAGATATTCATGGCCATGAATGGAGATGATAAAGAAGTGTCTCATGACACTTAGTATATTTTCTATATTTTTTAGGATATGTATTATGTAGTTTGGTTTTGACATGTTACATGTAAAGTGAAAAACTGTAATTACATATAACAGTACAAGCCAAAGTCAAGTAAGACTGTACGATTGAAAAAGTTAAAGTTAATTGTTCTTTTTCCTCATTTTGCTCATAGCCTTATAAATATGAGTAATCAATTGTAAATAATCATCTTTTAGCATATGTAACTAAACTTTATCTGTTTGAGCAGCACTGTAAAACTTTCTTTTTAGAGTGCAAATCAGATTAAAGTCAATAAAAGGAGCCAATTGCATTCAATCTTTGAGTTGAAGCAAATTCTTATCCTCTTTAGTCATTATTGTTACATAACCTTGAATTGGTCTAAGATATTGTGGTGTTGTTAACTGGTTTAAGAGAGCTTTCAAGCCTGATTTTGCAGTCTTCAAGCTGCATCATTGAATTTGAAAGATTGTTTTAAGTGTGTGAATGAGAGATAAACTTGCAGTCTTTGAGCTGCAATTTAAATCTGTGTTTATGTGTTTTGGGCTGTAGCGTATATGAAAGTCTTTGAGCTGCAATAGGTTACATCCTTGTTACTAAATCTTTGTGGGAAGTCACAAATATCTTTGAGCTTTCGTCAGCTTCTTGCTTAATTAAACTTACTGGTGTACTCTTGTTATTCTTTCGTTTAACCTTTGTATATCAAAATTATTGCTCCGGTTAGCACTTTGTGGTGAAATCATTAAAGTTACAAGTTTATGTTGAAGTTTGTCATAAGTAATAGAAAATATTTTCTTGAGAGAAAATGATGAGTGTAACTCCCAATTGTTAGCCTAGTGTAAATATTTCTAGTTAAGTGCTTAATTGTTCTTAGAAGCAATAAGAAGGGAGCCTCGCCTTGCTAAGAGGAAAGATTTTATCTCACACAATGTGACTGAAATAACCATTTTGTAGTCAGTTGAATTAAGTTGATTACAAAATATTCACCCAACATTACTTAAAGATATAATTTCTAACAACCCACTAACCTACTGCAATCCCTCTTGCCAGGCATGTAAAGGTGTATGTGACTGGCGAATGTTTACCACCTGCACACCTGAGGAGATTCTTCCGGCAATTAGATTAATCCACGGTTACTTGTTGGTACATTATTTCAACTAGATATAGTTTCTATGCCAACAACCCAATTGGGATGGGGAATCCTCTTACCAAACATGCAAAGTTGAGACGATTGGTTTTAACTGCAAAGCTTGGGAACTTCCTCCTGCAAAATTTTCTAGACACCACAATCGAAAATGATCTGGGAATCTGTTGGATTTGTTAATCGCAGCTATAGTCGAGATTTCCTAGAGAAGAAATGTTCAGACAAAACTCTAAGAAACAATTGCAAACAAATATTCATGAGAAAAGTCCCAGGGGTTTGTCAAATATAATAGGCATATGGTAACTTTCATACCACAGACCCACAATGGAAACACCTCAAGGTAGGGATTGATCTTATGACAACGCATGGACCAAAGCCAACTTCTATGTGCCATCGTGTGAGGACACCCAGAGGCATACTGGAATGTAACTCTGTTAAGAATCCAACTACAAACCCGTGGTTTCCATAAGCTCTGTACTAATGTTTAGCCTAACGTTTTAGTCAATTGGGATACTCAAGCAGTTAAAACAAGATGGAGTTTGAAAACGAAGGACCAGAATCATACCCAGGAAACATGATAAAATATCAAAAACATAACGTGAAATGCTGCTAACAACATACTGTGTGTTAAATTTGGATAAAATGTAGCATCCAATATGCTGAGTGCAGATCACGCAATGGAGTGTTGAAACTGGAAAAAAATACAGCGTCCAACATGCTGGATGTGACACACGGCAACGGACCAGACCAGATACAAGCCTGTCTTACTTTGAGGAAATAGATACCCTATGCTAAAGGTTGCCCTAAAAAGGAAGAGTTTACCAATTCGAGTTACAAAATTCTGGAGCACAAGGGCATGGAACAAAAATGATATCTAACACTGGTAGCGCTCTAAATGTATGCATGCCCAATGCACGTTATAATTAAGACTTTTGAACAAGGCTACAATCTAGACATATATAACCACACAATTATCTGGACAATGTGAAAACAACTGTTTGAATGGAAAGGAGTTAAAAAGAAAACAAACTCAACAAAACAGAGGAATCAGTCGGATTAACTGAAAGCTGTGAGTTCGATACAGACTTAAAAAAATCGGGTTTTTTCCTTTCAACAATTGATTGCAAATGAGATGGTTAAAATTAATGAAGAAAACAAGTAAAAGATGGTAAAGATGAAACCGCTTACTCGTGAGGTCTGGAATACTTTTTGTTGTGGTGAGAAGCATTTGCAGCATCTGTACCCATATATTGTTTTAGAAAGCTGCACCCGATTACTCGACTGCAAGAGAGTCGTTTAAGGCTGGGACATTATTTGCTTCCTATTTGTAGACTCCAAAAAGTTGTTCTTAAATTTGATTAACTTTTACTCTGGAAAACAATAGTTAAAGATAATTTGAAATGTGCACGCAATTCAACATAAGAAAATTGTTTTGTTTTGCTTATAAATGTTATTGAAGATTTCAAATCAATATTTTTGAAATGTCTTCCTTATTATTGTCTTAGTTTTGGATTATGTTAAAAATAATAAATTAATTAATATACTTATATTTTGAAAAAACTATATAAAATACATTGGAAATCAATATTTTTGAATTTTTTTCTTATTATTGTCTTAGTTTTGGATTATTTTAAAAATAATAAATTAATTAATATACTTATAGTTTGAAAAAACTAAATAAAATACATTGAAAATATCATAATTTCTATTATTCTATTTTTAAAATTATTATTAGTTTCTATATAAAGAGAACTATATGTAAGGTATTTATCATTAGTTGTTAATAAAAAAAATTACAAATAAAAAAAAAATTGTTGAAGTATAGATAGAAATTTTATAACAAAACAAATTAAAAAAAAAATCAAATCAGATTTTTCAATATGATGACTTAAATATTTATTTTATATATTATTTTAAATTGATATTAAAAACTCAACTGAAAGTTTAACTTTTTGATGGAGATAGGAATTTGTACAAAATCTATTACAGTTGAAATGTTGATTGACGCTTGAAGGCTTTGCAAGTTGTAACCTCATTCTCGAGGAGGCCTCACCAAACATGTGAGCAATCACTCGAATGGTGAGAGATTGTTCTCTCTTGCCTCATGGCAACTCAAGGCTTAAACAAAATTCCTTCTCATAATTTTCTTAATGATTGGCTTCATAACATTTGGGCAAAGAAATTGGGGTTTCATTTCTCTAACAGCCATATGGTGCAAAAAGGGTGTTTCATTATCTTCTTTAAGAACCCTAACAATCAAGTTGAAGTTGTCAAAAAATAATTTTAGACCATAGGATCCTCTTGTTTTAGGGCTATAGGGTGGTCACCACGAGCCAACCATGATGAAGTTGTTGCCCTTTCATGTCCAAGATGGATTTATGTGCATAACATACCTCCTTTTACATGGAATTTGATCCCAGTGGCTCTAGAACCCTTAGGCAAAGTGATTAAAATAGATGAAACCAACTCCATGTTGCCATATTTGGATGTTAGGGTTTTAATCTCTCACAATCCATGCTTTGACCTATCTCAAGGATTTTGCTTCAAATTGGGAACAAGCAATATAACATGTGCAATGAAATACCTTGGCAACATAAATGTGTGATTTTTTTTTTGTATAGGAGAGGGCCATTTGAGATTAAATTGCCCTCTCCTGATTAACAAACATAAATCGATTAACCCTAGCTTGATTAATAAATTTGTTAATATGAAGGATAACATGGAGATTCACGTAAGGGTTGGTTCTAACCCTAACTCTACTTTAAACCCCCCTCAGAAACCTAACCCTAAAGTGACCTCAAAGGTCAACTCTACTATTATTAATCTCAATGTTTTAAATAATGTCATTTGAGAGACTCATCACCTTCACGATAAAGACTTGATTTGTCCTGCCCCCACCCTTGAGTCTCCCAGAGATAGCAACCCTCCAATTGTCACTACAACCATTAGTGACAAAGAGAACAACAGTAAATGTCCTAAGAATAGAGTGCTTAATGCACAATAATTAGTTGTTGAGAAACTCAAAAAATTATCTAATTCCAGGCAAAGGATTGAGAATATGATTAAGGATGGGCTTGTCATTGAAAAGCCAAGTCATAAGGAACCCAGCCCTGATGAATCGAGTATCATTGATGAAGCTCCACCCTAGTGACTGATGAGGTTGTTGATGCTGGAGTCTTTGCTATTAACAAAGACTTTGAGAGTCTAGGATGGAGGATCTTAGCATGGATTTGATTAAAAATGCTAAAGCTTCCTCCTTTGTTGAAGGAGAAGTCCTTGATGGTATTAGAGAGGCTTATGACTCTGAGGATGACCTCTCTAATTATTCTTTTCTTATCATCTATGTTTCCCATCTCTTACCTCTCCTAGCCTTGACTAATAACCCCAACCCCAACTCCATTAGTTATTCATATATCCCTGAGGATAGTCCTGATGAGAAATGTCTAGAAGGGTTGGATATCCCAAGCTTAAAAGAGATGGAAGAGAGAGAGATAAATGAGTGGGCCAGTGTACCCTTTGATGGAGCAAGAACTCCCAACCTCTTGGGGAAGGACAATCCAATGATCCCAGGCCATAGAACCACTAGAAAAGAATTAAATTAAATCCCAAAAGAAGGATATACCTACTTTGAACATTAGTTCCCCATTGAGGGTTGAGCAAACAACAGATTTCAAGGTCAAGAGTAAAAGAGGTAGACCTAGTGTGTCTACTACTTGCAAAAAAGAAGGTAAAACCCCAAAAAAGCAACTACCAAAGTGTTGCAAGAGCTTTAGAGCTCCTATGGACACCATTGCATAGTATTTTATGGAATTAAAATGTGCATCATGAAATGTGAGGGGACTTGAGTCCCCTAATAGGAAATTTATCATCAAAAGATTCTTGAAAATGAATGACAACATTGATATCCTATCACTTCAAGGAATCAAAGTTATTCACTATAACCTTGATATCAATATGAAATGTATTTGGAGGGAGGCAAAATATTACAGCATCAACCATTCCAAGGGTAAAGGTGGAGAAACTATTCTAATTGGGCCCAAATGGAAACAATTTGTGATGAATTGGGGTTACTCTCCATGCAATGGATTAGTGTGGGTAACCTTGAAGGTTAAGAATGATATAATTGGTACTTTCTCTGTATACGCCTCTAATGACTACCGAGAAAGAGTGGAGCTATGGAAATGCATCTTTTAGTTGGAAGAGATTTCATGGATCATAGGTGGGGATTTTAATATGATCAAGAGGCCTCAAGATAAAGCAAGGGGGGATAAATTTGAATGGAAACGGTGTGATAAAATTTAATAGCATAGGATGTTGAACAAGCATAGACTATATGTCCCTTTGGCTGGAAATAAAGCAGATTTTAAGGATATTTGGTACACTTGGTGTAACTGCCAACAAGGGGAGAAAAGAGTATATTGCAGACTGGACATAATTTATGTGAACAAGGATAGGCTCATCTTTAAGAAGCATAGTAATGGTTCATCAATTAGAGTTACCCCATCCACTCTTTCTGGTCACCATCTTATCACTATTGAGATTCTTTAGGTGGATAATCCCCCAACCCCCTAGGGAAAAAGGGATGCCTTTGCACTCAATGTCATCATCCTAAAGGATGGGGATGTATTCCATGCAATCAATTTAATTATATAGTTTAACATGAGTGTTTCCAATAAGAACAATGCCACATAAAGATGGGTCCAAAATACCCATATTTGGAAAGCCCTTTTTCAAGTGGTAGGAAAGAAAAAAAGATAAGGACGAAAGGAAAACATTAAAAAAACTACACAACAAGTTAGTTATTATTGAAGAGTGTCTTCAAAATGAGCCCTCCAACCAGGAAGCTATTGAGATCCTTATTCAAGCAAAAAACTCTTTGAGGAATATCCAAAACTGTAGGGTCCAAGGTGCTAAGATGAGGGCCAGGCTAAATTGGATAAAACAAGGGGATAAAGGTGCAAAGTTATTTTTTCTTATCCTTAAAAATAAGGAGGCCAAAGAGAGAATTCATAATATTTCAGAAAATGGGATCAATGTCACATAACTCAAGGGCATTCTTAAAGCATTTGTGCAGTTCTATAGAAATTTATTCTCCTCTGAAGATGATGGTAAAAGTAAAAAGAGAGCCAGAGATAAAATTCAAAGTATCATCTTTGCTAAGGTTAGTAAGGAGGATGCAACAAACAAGATGCAGAGATATATGTAGACGAAATCAAGAGGGCCATCCTAGCACTCAATAATGATAATGCCTTGGGGTCTGGTGGCCTACTTGTAGAATTCTACAAAAAGAACATTGAATGGATTGGGGGACTAGTTGTTATAAGTATATAAGGAGGCATTAGTGTAGGGATCACTTGGGAGTGAAATTAATAGTGGCCTAATTAAACTCATTCCCAATGATGGTGATAAGGTTGTCATTAAAAATTGGAGTCTTGTTACACTATTGAATGTATCTTATAAGATTTTGGGTAAAATTCTTGCAAACAGACTTTAGGATATCCCTCCCAATGTGATCAATCCCACTCAAAATGGTTTTGTCAAAGGCAACTGCATTCTTGAATACCTTCTTACATGTTGGGAGGTCATGGATCAGGCAAAAGTTTCCAAGCAATGCTCTGGCATGTTTTTGATAGACTATGAGAAAGCCTATAATAGAATAGAATGGAGTTTCCTTTTCATGATGATGGAAAATATGGACTTCCCCAAACTATTCTGTCAAATGGTTCATATCCTTATTAGAGATGTTAGAGCCAAGGTTGAAGTTAATGACTCCAAATCATAATATTTTGACCTATCTAGGTCTATCAAATAAGGAAGTCCACTTGCTCCTACCCTCTTTGTGATAGTATCATATGCATTATACTTCTTGTTGAGAGATGAAACTTTATCCTCAAAGGTTAAAGGAGTGAGGTTGCCAAATAATACAGAACTTGCCAGTGTTCAATTTGCAGATGATACTACAATACTCCTTGAGCTGGAAGAAAACAACTTCAATGCATTTATGACTAAAATGGATTTTTTCTATGAAGCATCAAGGAGTAAGGTATCCATTCCCAAATCCATCATGTTAGGGTGGGAAGATCATCCCCCACAATGGTTTGATAAAAATGGATTGGCATGGGGAGGGCCAAGACATCAGGTCAGATATTTGGGAATTCCTTTTGTTGTTAATCTAGACTTAAAGGAGATGTGGATCTGGATTAGAAATAGAGTTGAAAAGAATCTTGATAGGTGGAACAACTACTTTTTATCCTTGGCTACTAGATTACAAGTATGCCAGAAGATTTTATCTTCTTACACTATCTATTATTCTTCTACATGTTTGTTTAATCACTATCAATTTAACTTCATCCAGAAGTAAATTAGAGACTTTCTTTGTTCTGATGGAAGGGGGCCAAGAAAAGACACGTGGTTAATTGGATGTGGTGTACCATGAAAAAATATAAAGGAGGATTGGGGTTGAAATATTTAAGGATTCAATGGAAAACAATTGCAGCTAAGTGGGTCTTCAAAGTTATGGAGGGAGAAGAACCTTGGAAGAGTATTGTTAGACATAAGATTACCAGGTTTGTGCCTCTTAAGGGATCTTCGTGGAAGGATCTGCATCTAAGTGACCTTCTTGCTGAATTATTTCCCTTAAGAGTAATTGGCCCAAGCATTTTTATAACTATTTTGAAAGGATGGGAGAATGTAAGACATTTGATTTCCTACGATAAAGTGTTTTTAGTTGACATTATGATCTACAAGGAGAAGTCTATTTGGTGGAATCTAAAGCATAAGAAGAAACCACTTACTCTCCTCTAGGGATTCTCTGCTAAGATCTAGGCCTCCAAAGGCATTAAGGTCTTTGCAGATATTATCTATGATGATAATTTGATAGAATGGGATGAGTTGAAACAAAATCATAACTTACCATAGCCTCAATAGAGAATGTATAGCTTTGTACTTAGAGAGGATTTTTTATCCTTGTCCATCCCTAAATAGTTTGACATTAATGACCACAAATTCACCTCATATCAATGGCCTAATGGAACTCCCCTACCCAAAACCAAGGAAAAATACATTTATTCCCTGGTCACTGATAATGATGCTATCTTCAATTATGTTAATAATTGTTGGAATGTGAACTATGATGTTTCTATGTGGCAATTTGTGTTTACCAATGTTTGGAATAGGTTATTTGAACCCAATAAGAGATGTTTCTTATGGCACCTTATCCTATACAAATTTCCACAAAAAATGCCTAATGGAGACCATAATCTATGTTCCTTTTGTAGATCACCTAAAACCATTTCTCATCTATTCTTTGATTTTCTATTTGCTAAAGAAGTCTAGAACATGTTTGGACTTTCTATCATTGGGAAAATTAACATTACTAAGAATTTTTTTGGTTAAAATCAAAGCCTCAAGAAAAGTAGCAATGTTTTTTTTCTAGTTTTTCCATCGAAACATTATGAGTTAATTGGAAATTCACGAATGACAACATCTTTAATGGCAGAAGCAGGCACGCTACTGAGTCTCTACGGAGACTCATTTTCCATAATGTTGAAATCTAGGTATATGTCACCATGAGACTACATAAAAAGAAGTTTCAAAATCTCCTATAGGATGGGATTAAACAAGTATTTAAGTGGGATATTTCACACAAACACGCTTGATATAGAACTAGCAGAGATAAATCTCCCTTTGAAGTTACACTCCAAAACTTCATGGCTGATCTCAAAGAGAAATAAGAGAATTAGAAACAAAATGAGGACCCTCTAGTTGTATCCATAGAAGTGGTGCCTCTTGAAGATGTTGTACCTTTAGTTGTGACACCTTCAATTGTAGAAGAAGTAATGCACTTGTACACTCAGCAAATATTGGATGATAGAGTCCTCAAGTGGAAAGGGGGTGATACAGGGTGGATGGCATGGATCAAAAGAACCAATGATGAATAGTTATGATCATTACTACCTAGATTTTGTAATGTTGGATCTTTTTTATGTATACAATAATGCTTACGATAGAAAATAAATTTTTTTGTAATCTGATATTCTATCTTCCCTACAAAAGATATGTATGAAATGCTTGATGATGAGTATTGGTTGAAGTATTTGAACTTGAAAATCATATATGAATTGTAATTTTGATCCATTATATTTAATATAAAAAAAACTTTGATGGAGATAAACTAAATAATAGTTTTTTTAAAAAATTATATCCAATTTTTTTAAAATTAAATATTTGAAATTTTTATTGAAATAAAAAATTTAAATTCATTTAATAAATAATTTTGATAAAAAAATTTGCATGTCAATGAGCTTTTAAGGGTTCGTCCTTATCTATCTCTTGAAAAGATAGTAGAAGATCAAGTCAAATGAAAGATGGATTAAAATTAACTTTGATAGAGTCTTTAAAGGCAATTTGGGACTTAAATTTGGATGTGTATAAAGGGATAAAAAGGTGAACATTCTGGTACTAGAAGCACAAAAATTAGAAAAGGGCCCTCATAGTACATCAAAGTTAAAGGTTGCTTTGTTTGCCATAAACTTGGCAAGCAAACCAAAGATTGAAAGATTACATCTTGAAGGTCATTCTCATATCATTATAACTACAATTGTTAATGATGAAGCCCAAGGATGGAAAATCAATAAATTTATTAAACTATTAAGGAAAAAATCATTGATTTGAAAGAATTTAAAATAATCCACACCATATGGGAGAGAAACTTAGTAGCAAACATGATGGAGACTTAAGCAATTATTTCCTTACAAAATAATGACATGAAATACCTTGAAGAATTTTGAGGTCCTCTACTACATGAGAAACAATATGAGTAATACAATAAGGATTATGCAAAACTTTTGCATTAAAATGATTGGGACATTTGATAAGTAGAGTCTATGATGCCACTAAATTGGCTAATTTTGTAAACAAAGGCATCAGTGTTTTTCTCTTCCATAGGGTCTTCACTGAAGGGGCAATACAATACTACATGCATTCATATTGGGGGGTTTAAAATAGGCAAAAAAGGGGGCAATAAATTGCCTAAATAGGGGGAGGAGGGCTTTTTGGGGGCGGGGTGGGGGTTTATATAGGAAAAAAGGTGTGGGAGGTACTGGTTGGGTATTAAAGGAGTGACAAAAAAAGAGTTTAGGGCAATATTTTTTTTTAAATAGGGGGATTCTTTAGTATGCCACGAACACATGTGATATGATTCAGGCTCACTAAGTGAAGCCTTTGTGTCCTCTACAAATGGTAAGAATATTGCATCAACAAAGTGTAAATACATTGGGTATTGAGAAGGAGCAAAATTTGATCAACAATGGAGTCCAATTTCAACTTGAAGACTAGGAAATAATAGTTGGCCTTCTAGGGGAACATCATGAATGACTATCTAAAGAAGATTTTAAGGTGGACGATCCAATGTTTTTCAAAATTATAAAAATGATTTTTGAAGAGGAATACACGAATGCAAAATTTAAATATTGGATGAATGCAGATGTAGACCTCATGTTATTAGCGTGGTGCCTCAAGTTGGGAGATAAAGAAGACACAAGGAGAATAATGCAGTTGTGTGTCTGCAAGGATGAATGATGTTGGGGTTTGGATGCCTTCATTTAGTCTCCAACCTAGGAGAAGGCTTTAAGGTGCAGGGTGGGATGTGGTTGCACATCATGGAGTTTACATTTCCCCTATGTCCATTCTTTGTATGGAGTGTAGTAGAAGACACAAAGATGAGAAGGGCCCAAGCCCAATAGTGGTCGCAATTTATCAAGGAATACATTCAGGAATGGAAAGAGGCATGATAAGAAGGGTCTTCAAATGAGGAGATCCAAAGTAAGAAAAAATGGAAATTCTTGAAAGAAGACTAGTAGGAGTAGAAACAAGAGAAGGAAGCAAAAAATGATTGATTTGGTAGGATTTTCGTAATTTAAAAAAAACTATCAATACCAAGTAGAAATTAGATTTTTGAATGAAGAATCAAATGTAAATTTGGTATGAAGCTAGGATGGAAAGAAGAAAATAATCTATAAACATGATATAAGGTGTAAAAATGATGTAATTATTAGTGGTCAAGCCACCAACAATACTCTGGCTTTATTAATATTATTATAATACAAAATACCCTTTACTGATAAAAATAATAATAATGTAAATATTTATTTTATAATGTACTTGTAATGATTACATAAAAAATAATTACAATGATTTATAAAACATATGTAATGATCATATATAAGAAATGTGTTAACTTAAAATTTTGTTTAATTTTGCAATCATTCATATCATCATATTTACTAATTGTAAATTTGTATATTTTTGTGTGATTAGTGAAAATAATAACATAGTAAAATAAAACTAACATTTTACTCTCTAAAATCAAACTTATGCAATAAGTAGCAATTGAATGTGTGTGTGTGTGTGCGCGTGTGTGTGTGCATCTGCATGTGTGTGTGTGTGCATGTGCATGTGCATGTGCTTGTGCATGTGTGTGTGTGTGTGTGTGTGCATGTGCCTGTGCCTGTGCATGTGCATGTGTATGTGTATGTGTATGTGTATGTGTATGTGTATGTGTATGTGTATTATGGAAGAGTACTCTCTTAAAAAATGTGTCTTTTATGTTTAATTATATTGTTAACATTTTTATCATTTACTCTTTAAAACTAATATGTAAATCATACTAAGAAGATGTAAGTCCTCATGTTATAAGATTTTTCAATTAACCAATGTTTTTTATTTGATACATAAACCACAAACTTCTTGTTGAATCTACACCAAATTTCATTAGAGTCTTACTCCTTACAACTAACAATGATACCAAAATTATATCGCTTGTTGATCTTTGAATAACGTTGCCACCACATTTACTTGTAATTCAAATATTAAAAAAAAAAGTATTTAAAAGGTCAAATAGTTATAGAAAGATCAAGTGTAACTATATAAATTAGCAAAGTGCTTGAACTGTTCCTTCTACTTGTTGTGGCAGTTTAGTAGTTATTTAATATTTCATGTTATCCCACTCTCAACTAATGCCCATTTTGAACTTGATTTTTAAGGATGTGACTTCTAACATGTACTTCTTTTTAATATTTATAACACATTATCTATAAAGTATAATTGATGCTATTGGTCTCTAAAAACTATTATGCATCTTAATTTAAATTTCTCAAAAAATTATTAAGATACCAATAGAAGAAAACTATAGTCATATAATAAGCATACAAGAACATGAGAAAAATAGATTTTTTTTGCAAGCCAATCTCTAGTGTCACAAATTACATCACTATGCAATTTATTGCTCACCTAGGGCTCATTTTAGTGTTCTTGGCCTCTCGTGCTCAATATGCTTGATCCAACTCAATTTTGCATTTGATTTTGGCTTCTTCTTGACATCCTAGACCTTAGTTCTGAATTTGGGCCTATATTTGGGGATAAAGACATCTTGGGCATCCTACTCCCAACAATTAAGGCCCAAATTTAAATCACACAACAATTAGCTTGTGAGAGTGGTAAATTCAGACATGTTTCAGCTTGCTCCAAAATTAACACCCCAAAATTATTGGAGAGGTATAAAAGAAAGTTCTCCAAGTCCATCATTTTTACAATCACTCTCACTTCATTCATTTAATTTAATCTCTCTTGATTGCAATTTTGAATTCAAGTACTCAAGTCCTCAAGAGAAAGAGATCACACATCCAAGACATTGAAGAAAAAGAGTAAATTTTAGATCTATGCATTCATGATGACATCGATGATCAATATTTCTTAAAGTGAACTCTACAAGGTCAACATCAATATCTTCATGAGCATTTAAACACAAAGAAGGCCTATGAAGGTATCAAGCATTCATTTCCAAATCTAGTCTTTTCTACTTAACAACACACTTTCAATTAGATTTCAATTTCAAGTTTAATTCCTAAACCAAAGTTTGACTTAGGTGAACCCCTTTCAATCCAACATTTTCTCTTTTTCATGTACAGGAACAAGTGGTGAATGTGCGAAGAAAGGTACAAACTAAGCATCAGGATATCTATAAAATGTTTGTCATTAGATTTAAAATAGCCACGAGAAAGATGCCCCATATGTTTTTCTCCCAAGAAAAAGATGTCCAAGGCATCTAAAACCCACTGCTTTTGCCCAAAATTTGGGTCATGAATCCATTTTTGTATATACATCCCAAATCTTATGTCAAAATTCTCCTATTAATTTTTATCTCCTTGTGCATGTTGAAAGTCACTATTTCATTATATTTTTTCCTAGATATTTCATTCATATTCCATAATTGCATAGTCACGTTTCAACATACCTCGTGAAGGACCGTTGAATTCACATCGTGCTCAAGGATACTTGAACCAAGTGGATCATTATCCTTCCAATGTGTTATGATTGATGAAATAGGCCTAAGAGTCTTAGTTTGCATGCATATAGGAGTGAAGCCTATTTATTTGCCTCACATTTTGGTGAGCTTGACTCCTTACATCTTACTTCTAATTTGGATATCTAGATTTGATTTGCATGAACATAATTGACTCGTGCTTGCAATTTCATATCATTTATGTAGTTACATTTCATGCATTCATAGTAGGTTTTTATTTACTAAAATTATTTGACATATGTTTGTATTATCTTTTTCTTTCCATTTCAAATCTGATTTATATGCTTATTTTGATTTAAATCTAATATACATACTTCATTATTTGTATTTTATGCAATGTTTAAACTATAAATTTGTTAAGGATTTGCATTATTTATACATTCCTTTCTCCCATAGCTTTGTGCATGATTGTTATGACCTTAAGTCCTACATCTAATATGGACCCATAAGAATTTATAGACTTGTGGCTTCCCAAAGTTTAAATACGAAGGGTGTAGAGCCCAAGTCAACAAGAATTTTCCATGGTAATTTAGGTGAAACCTCTATGCTTGAAAATGAAATACCTAACATTTGTAGAGAACCATTCTTCCCACACTTTTCATTGTGAGGATGACTCCTTAGCACAAGTATCTCCTAACCAATTGGGAAAGCTTGTCAGCGACCTAGAGAAACTTGAACCTATATAAGTACTCATGACCTAGATGGGTCAAGAGTAATTATATAGTAATGCAATCCCCTTGTTTGAAGGGCTCAAGAGAATTATTCAAAATAATTAATGTGGTGTGGATGTGTTGCATGGTATATCTCATATTGTAAATAATAATATTATGTCTATAAAAAGTTGTATTTAAGGTCTTAATATTTATATTCCTACATTTTTTGCTGATAATTCCATTCATATACCAACATCATTGACTGATATGCCTACGTATACTCCATATACTATGGATACATGCACACAAAACTTATGCCTCCTTCCATGAGTGTTCCATGTATTTCCCAACCATCTCAGACCACCCACTTACCACAATGTCCCCCTTTCACATTCCAATGATCTATCCATTTCCCATAATGTTCTAAATTCTTCATTATCAAACATGTCCAATACCAACCTATCCACCAAATCAACCATCAATAACCTAGATCAAAATATTTCATCCTTGCAATAACAATTGGCTTCCATAACTAAATCTAAATTTAACATTACAACTTCTGACATTGCTAGCTCACTTTCCTAAGACATCATTAGTGTCATTATCCCTCAATACATGGAAATCCCTTAATTGGGGACATACAATAAAAAAGGTGATCCCTTGACTCAAGTGAAAATATTTTAAACCTTGAGTAGCAACTTCTCAAATAAGCATAGACTTGTGGTTGAATTGTTTGCTAGAACATTTAGAGATAAGGCCTTGCAATGGTTTTGTACTTTGCCTCCATATTCAAATTATTCTTTTTAAAAATTAGCTAATGCATTTATACAATAATTTCAAACAATATTGGTCCTCAAGTTTCTTTGGTTGATTGGATTCATTGCAAGTAAGAAGTTAAAGAGAAAGTGCCTGATTTTATTGGTAGATACAAACATTTTCATGCTCAAATAGCTTATTTTGTGCTTGATAAGGATGTTCAAAGAATTTTCATTTCTAATTTACAAAAAGATATTTGAGAATTCATTATTTTATAAGTTTACTTCCTTACTCAATTTTGTGTAATGCTTTGTGATTATCAGCTTTAGGCAAGCCAATTCAAGTCATCCACATTAATGGATCTGACTGATAATAATTATGCCACTCAACAAGCATTCAAAAAGTTTAAAATTCCAAATGAAGGATTCATAAATATTAACAAAATTATTCAAATCATATTGATACACAAGCAGGAGCTACAACTTCAAGTGAGGCTCCTTTGTCATAAATTTTTAAACTAAGCCATAATTTTACTCCACTTCTTGAGTCTTTACATAATGTTATTCTTAATTGTATTAATGTTAATGTTTTGAAACTTCCTCCCATTAAACATATTAACCCTTCCAAACCATTATCAGCTTCTTATGATCCCAAAGCCTTTTGTAATAATCCCTATCATCCTAGCCATAATAGATAGGAGTAATGGAGAGAAAAAAACATACAATTATGGACATGGCCAATTTTATGTTGGAGAATAGTAGTATTCCCAATAAATGTTTGGATGCGGTAGTTTACATTGAAATTTATCTTCCCAATAGGTCTATGGACCCAAGAGGAAGTTTGGTCTAGGAGAAAAACCAAAGGTGGTTCATTTAAAGGTTTTTTATTCTACTTCATATTTTAGGGTTCCAAATGAAAAGAGAACCAAATTAAAATTGAAAAGTTAAAATTTGATGCTTACCAAGTATAGTGAAAATCACAAATCCTACGAGTTGATTGATGTTAACATTGACACTTGACGTTCAATGGGGATGTTTTATTGATGAAGAAGTGGGGCCTTTTCTATCTTTCTTTTGTTATTGGTATTCTAGATTCACTTTCATCATCCACATGCTCCACTAGAAGGGGAAGATGATTTTGATCATGAATCACATTTTGTGATTATGGAATCTCCCAAGAAGGCACTAGTACTCGAGGATTTTCTTCAAGATAACCTAGATCAACATCTAGATGATATAGCACCAAACAACCCAAGTCATGATGGCACTATTGAATTAGAAGGAGATATTTCTCAAAAGAGACCAAAATGGTGGGAGAAACTTGTTAGTGATGTAACTTTGCTCATATGGTCAACATTTTGAAAGTTTAGAAACCTTAGGTGTTTGAGGGAGCAAAAGGAAAAGTTGAATGGGAAAAGGCCATTGAAAATGAACATAAAACTCTTGTGAAAAATAAGACTTGGGTTCTTTGGGATCTTCCACTAGAGAGGAAATCCATTAGATGCATAAGAGTTTACAAAGTCAACTACATAGTTGATGGTACACATGTAAAGTACAAAGTATGGTTGGTGATTAAAGGGACCTTGAAGAGAGAAGGGTATACTTGACAAGTACAATGTTGTCAACCACATTGGGCAACCTAGACACCCAAACCCAAACCTAAGTTTGAACCTTACATTACCTTAAATCTATAGAGACCTAAATTTGATTAACGATTTTAATTAAATTTAGTTTTATTAATCACGTTATTGATTAAATAATTGATGAGCCTATAAATTGTCATGTTTATTTCATTTTTTATAATAATTTACATCATCTTTATAATACCTTTCCAAGTCATTTCCATACATTACCTTGATTTATGTAGCATTAACTATGATTAATGATTTATTGATTGGCATTTGTATGTCTAGCCAGTTAATGCTAAATTATGATGATTTATTATGATAAATGGTTATTATTAAATAATAAATATTTTGATATGGTTAACATGTTGTTTGTGAGATACTTGAGTTGTTCATGTAGCTGGAAAGAAGGAGAAGCAAGTTGACACTTGTCAATATTCAGCAATTGCAATAGATGTAGAAAAAGTCAAAAAGTAGTTTCAATAAAATGGGCATATCTCACTCACTTCTTAATGAAATTTGGATTTTCTTAATTATTTGGAAAGATGAAAAAGAGGATCAAAATGTTTTAAAATTATTTGATCCAATTCGCAATAGTTAATGAGAAACACTTATATGAAGTTGACTGAGTAAAAATAGTCGAGTTTGAAGGCAACCAAAACCCAGTCTTGGTAAAATGATCATATCTTCAACATTTCTTAATGAAATAAAGATTTTTTAAATGATGTGGAAAGATAAGAAGGAGGAGAATAATCTAGTAAAAGTTTTTGAGATAACTCAGAATAATAAAGGAGAACCATTTGTTTGAATCTAGTTGCAGGAAAAGTGGAACAACAAATCAACAGACTTAGTCAAACTTCTTCTATTTATTGCAATTTGAGTTATAAGTTAAAAGGAGGTTGGATATGATTTGTATAGTATTTATGAACACAAACAAATATCCAACAAATCAGATTTTTCATAAAATATTCTAAACAAACTTTTTTTCCAATCAATCAAGAAGACAATTTGTAATAGGACTCTTTGTCTTAGTCATTGTTTTAGAATAAGTCTCTTCCTTGTTTAAAGGAATGATGAGACACATGTTAGATGGTTTTTATGGAGTCAATAAGCTTATATATTCTAAATTTTAATCAAGCAAAAAAAAGGAGAAAGTGGTATTTGTTCATTAGCTTTAGAGAGTCATCATTTTGTAGAAGGAAATTTGTAATAGAAGCAATAATTTTAATAGAAGTTGCAGATTACATTTTCACGGAAGCATGTTATTTGTGTATGATGTTTTAAGGACATATATTAGAGTTTAAATTATCTAAGCAAGGTCCACTTATGATATTTTTTTACCTTTGGTACTTGTAGAAGTAGAACACATAGCAAACTGATGTGTATTACACAGTTTCTCGTAGCCATTACTGTGCAATTAGATTCATTTCCAGCATTGTTATACTTTTAGTTTTGCAATGATAGAATAAATTAGTGAATCCCATAGTGCATATACTTTGTGTTGGCACCTTTTCTTTCCACTTGCATATTTACAATGCGTTTGACAAACTAGTGTCACTTACTCCTGAAAACCACTCCAAATCATGCAAGAAAAAGGGGACAATTAACAAGGATCAAGACTATGATCCTCCTACACTTTGGGGCTTAAATTTCTCAGGTGGGTTTACCTATTGATTCTCTTCTTGAAAGGAATCAGAAAACTTTCTTTGTATCATTCTACACAAAAACTATTAATGCCCTTTACCTATTGACTGAAGGATATTATCATTTATAAACTTGATTTGATGATGAAGAAACTGCCTATCAAGAATAGACCGGTGTCTTATTCATGGGCATAGATTCACCAATAACATACATCACAAGTAAACTTAAATCAAACACACCCAGAACCCAGAACAACTGCTTGGCATATCATTCCTCTTACTCTCACACTCAGACATCAAATTCTTACAAAAACATTGAGTTCCCTGAAATCATTCTTAAAATTTAATCCTACCTTTGGCAAGAACTCAAAAAAAACTTCAAAAGCTACTTTGTAAACCATATGTTAACCTGCTTTGCAAAACTAACATATGAAAACCCAAAATCAATGCAAGAATACATACACTCCCGTGAGATGGGATTCCAACTTGTTTTCACTAAGATTTTTCAAGATCAATACATTATCAATGGTAGAATGCCAGAAAGAAACCCTAGAAAGACTATCTCTATTCAACTCCCTAATTCACTATCCTTTACAAAAATGAAAAAGAAGAGAGATATAGGAGAAGAGAGCCAGTTCAAAACTAACTGACAACTGTCAATCCTCTAAGAAATATCTCCATCTTCTCATAAAAGTTCTGATTATCAAAATGATCCTTTGTAACCTCCTTCATGTCTGCTGTCATTTTCACCAACTGATTGATCCCAAAATGACAACCCATACTTCTCTTTTCCACTAAGTTGAATTTGAAATCAATCATTGCCATATGATTCATCTTGTCCGACCATTTTCGAAAATATATAACATGCCTATATTCTGATAAAAATAAAGGCACCATGCACTATTTTTGTGAGTAGGCCAATCATTTAATTTTTTTGGTTTTATTTCAATTTTTTGGACTATGCACCTTTTAAATTCTTTTGCATTTTAAATTTTCCCTTTATTGCTCATTTTCCTACACTTTGCACACATAAGCCACTAGGACATGACACTTGTCACAGGCCGATTGGCTAAGACTTAACCCTGGCACCTGACCTTGGTTTGGAGATTGGGCAAATGCCTTCATTCTCCTAATCTCTAAATGGAAATCTTGACCCTGGGTTTATCTGGTGAACTAGCAAATAGGCTAATCTTCGAATCTTTAGATGAGACCTTAACCATGGTTAACATTTGGCAAATTGGCAACTGGACTCATTCTCATGATCTCTGATTTTTCTTACCTTAACCGCCAGGATCATGAGATCTAGCGACTAAGCAATTCTCCAAATCGCTGAATGTTTGAGCTTAACCGTTGGCCATCCAGTGATCACGTGACTGAAGCCTCTCTGGATCGCTTGATGTTTGGTCCTAACCGCCAGCTATCTAGCGAGTTGGCGACTAACCGCACACTGGCTCTCCAGATCATTTCCTTAACCGCCATTCCATTCCATGACTGAGCACCATGTGTCCACCTCTATCATGTTGTCACCGCCACCTATCTGCAAAATTATCCTGGTCACCAGCCCATTGGAATACTTCCTGAGGCACCTCCAGAGCGCTCACGCGTGAAGAGCCACCTACTCTTTCTTCAATTCATATGTGAGTGTTGTTTCATTTATGCATTTCGAAATTCCCTCTCCCAGCTAATGTGGGACTAATCCTTCAAGAGTTTTTAAACATTTCACTAAAATTTGGTCTAGTGCCCAAGTGGCATGCACTTCTAGGCAGGCCTACAAGCGCAGAGGTAGCCACAAGACTCTTTTCCATTTGTTTTACATAAGATGTGAGTACCAGTGGTTTTAAACAACAAAAAGTGCCAAATTGGGGTGCATGTGAGATAAACCCACATGCAACCCCTTCACATTTTCTTCTTCTTTGGCTATCTGTGCGTGAACCTTTCTTCATCTCTACCTTGGCTTGAGTGCCTAGACCTATCCATTTAATCTTGCTTACCCTGCAAACTTCATTTCTTGTTGTGTTTATCCATGCACACACCAATCATTTTGGTATGCACACCCATGTTATTTCACTCTGCAATGTTTGATTGCTTTCAAGGCTCACGTAATTCATTAAGATCATTTGGTATACTACCTAGCAAGCACCTCTTTCTTCTACGTTGCTTTCTTGAAAGACATGTGTGTGCTAGCACAACCCTCATCCTACACACACTATAGCAAACAACTCACTCACCCCTACAAAATCAGTCTCCCCTAAAACTCACACAAATCTCCTGGTATGGCTTATGCGAGCACCTTAGTTTATCTTTGCAACCTCCTTCCTAGTGGTCTCACATAGGTAGTAAAGTGTGTGAGTCCTCCAACAAACTAGCAACCCCCTCCCTAGTTTTAACATTGGCTCCATCCTCTCTCCCTTGCGTTAACAAGCTTCCATTTCAAAGGATATGCATTGGTTTGTCTTCCTCGCATACTCTCCAAATTGGTATGCACACATTGAAAGAAATGCACACAACCCCCCTTTCTTATGCATGAGTTATCTCTCAATCAGTTAAACATGAAGCCTCACACACTGGTCTTTTCATCATGTGTTGGTGGTAGCCAACATACACCTCCTTTCTTCCTTGTGTGACCTGCTAGTTGTAGGCCTCCATTCATTCTAACTGCCACACACCCCTCTATTCTCTCTTTGATGGTGTGAGTGTGAAGATGTTGGCACACACCAGCACAACCTTGTGCGCACACCCTCAAACATATGCACCCCTTACCTTGGATAGCACACACCACTAATCAAAATGTGCAGCCCTCTATTGGCATCTCTCCATGCCTTCTCACGATGGCCATCTGCTCAAGGCAATGTGTATGCCACAAAGACATATGTGTAACACCCTGCACTTTACCACACCTTGTCTTTACACGCATCCCCTTTTGTTTATGCATGAGTCTCTTTTGTGTGAGTCTTGTGCACCAAATATTGGTGCATATTCACCTTGACTAGCAGCCAATGCCAGAGTTCACACGGTCATCCTTCTCTCCCTTGCGTGACCTAGCAACTGTAACATGGCACTCAAACCAAGCTCACACCTTTCTCAATTCACCGCCAGCACTTACGCATTCTGCCTGCAACAAACTTTACTCTATGTTGGAGATCCTTTCAATGCATAAGCTTGAAAACTTCATGCACTCACTCATTTTTATTTATTATTTATCTTTGGTCGCATCTTCCTTACGCTAGCCATAGTCTAACTAGCATTTTTGCATATCAAATTTTCACAATAGCCATACGGTTTGTTGTTAGTGTCCCAATATTATCACTACAGATACATGTTGCAGATCTCATTATCTCACATGCTGAAAGATGGTGCACAAGTGCTCTTTCATTCATCATCTTCTTCATAGCAAAAGCAAGGCTCAAAGTCACAGCCAATGGCAAACCCTCTGGAACTGCAACCACAATGATTGTCATTGTGATTGCAAATAAGTTCACTATGGATACCACAATAGCTCTAGACCATGATAGGTGATTGATTGACTTTTCTATGATCAATCTTAGAGTTAATACAATGAACGTAACTGATCCAAATGCTAATCCAATCTTCCCAATAATTATTGCAACAACATTAAATTTAACTTGCAACGAAGTTTCATTTTCACCTCCTTCAGTCAAGGTTGCCATATCAAACCATAATGCAATTACTAGATGAATTCAGGACAATGGTGCATCAAAATTTTGAGCACACGCTTCAAATCATAGTGCCTTAGCAAAACTAGCCAAAAACACTAATTGGCCTCTAGAATTGGCCTAAAAAACTGATCAAATGGCCCCACAGGAATGCGCCATCATGGGAACAAGTTCACCTCCAACATATGAGTACACTTCACTGAAAGAGATCGCTCAGAAGAACTTGAGCTAAAAGATTTTAATGACCAAACATGGTTTTTCAGAAAATTGAAACTGCCCGCACTATCAAATTCACATAAATCACCTCCAGAACTGGCTCTGAAAACTTTCCAACTGAGATCTTCATGAACCAAAAACTTGGGCACTGATTCACCCCCATATAATGAAAATGAATCCATCATTTTCTCACTCAGAATATCAAGTGGTGAAAAACAAATAAACACCAAAGTCAGCCTGTTAGACATATTTAGGATTCAAACAATGAAATATGCTGAAACTGAGTTTAGAATCAGCTTAGGAAAGTGACCGGATGGATTGGCAAAGACTTGAAAATCTTCAGGGAAGATCACTTCTAGGTCTAAATTGTAGGAAAATATTTAATTATACTTGATCATGAACAGGGTGCAAACTACAAAGCCTCAAAGTAGGCCACTTAGAAATATGGACTACACAAACTGATCAAATTTAACAATCTGTAAATGAAATGGCTCTGGCAATCAGGTCAAATGAGAACATTGGGGGCTGAAAATAGGTATTAATACTCTCTCTCATGCCTACAACATAATGCAACAACCCACATGTTATGACAATCAACAGGGCAAAACATGCAAACCTCCAAAGTGGGCTACTTAGTGAAATTATGGAAACACAATGCAGATTTTCGGGAACATCTTCAAATAGCCACTTCTAAAACATGTCAGAACTAAAACCTAGGACCTCAAACCCATTACATATGTCAAATGATAGGTGATGAACACCTTATCTAAGTGACTCATCATGAAGAAGAACATGCCCTGTATTCTATGCATTTAAACTAGGCATCTTTTAATGATTTTGAAAGGCACAATTCCGACACTTAGACAAATTTTGCAAATATGGACTCAAAATAGAATCAAGAATTTTGAGCTCCAACACTTTGTAGACCTATTTCAAGTATACGTCCTTGGGTTGATAATAAATGTGCCTTCATAATGATGAGATAACTTCTTAGTATGGATGTCCAATCCCTAAGTTATGGTTCTAAAGCCTAGTTATTAAAACCATTATAGGAGCTCAACATTTTTGGCATTGTTGCCGGGGATGGATCAAGATATGAGAGTCTTTGAGTTTTTAGTAACTCTTTGTCATTTTTCTAGTATCATAGTTTCCATTCAAAGCACTTAGGATTAGAAAAGTTTGCAAAAGTACCACAAGAAGCATAAAATGGATTTTAGATCCATGAAGAATAGCAACCAAGAGCTAATGTCATTTGAAACAAGTTTGGAAATCAGTGAAGACATGTTCTCTAGCATCATAGAGGAATTTTGTTCATATATTGATGATAAAATGTTGATTTACGAGGAGGCAAATGAAGACAACCTTGTTTTGGAAAATGTAGAAATCACAATACACAAGGTTGTTGCTCAAGATGAATGTGATGTCAAATTAGAACTCATACTTCTAGAAAAGAGCTCCAATAAGGTGAAAATTAGTCCTCTCATGCAGAAAAGTAAAGAAGATATTGAAGAAGACCAATTTTGGGATGATTTAAAGGAGTTTTTCTTAACCTTAGATGCTAAACCAACATCTTTTGTAGTGAAAAACTATGAGCATCATGAAGATGGTGCAAAAAATTCTATACTTTTATTAAATCAGTCACAAAAACTGGTCTTTAAAAATCAAGAGGAGGATAAAGAAGCAACCCATCTACACAAAGCCAACAAAGAGAGTTCAAAATTTGTTCTTTCATGAGGGTGTCCTATCAGACATCTCAATCATATGGAGGAAAATAAATCATCACTAGTTATGTTCGCAACAAAGAAAGAAGCTACAATTGAAGATGAAGCTAAATATGTAGTTGCACCTAAAGGAGAAATGTTTTAGATTACTTATGCACTTCAATACAACAATATGTATTGTTAGCATGAAGTGATAAGTAAGTTTTTTAATGTCTTTCCAAAAGTGTTGTTGTTGTTTATTAGGTTTCTATTGATGTTTCAACTATTTCTAATTTCTCATAAGCATGTGAAGCATTGGAAGTTGCTGAGAAGAGGAAGATACTTCAAAGAACTAGTTAATGGTTTTGTTTGATAATGTATTTTTTGCTGGTTAGTGTAGGTTAGGATAGGTTTTTCCTTTAATAGTATTGTTACACAATGTCTTGGAGTTAGTAGTTGTCTAATCTTGTTTGTTTCCTAGTTCTTCTTGTCTAAATGAGTATTTTTGAGGAGTTTACAGCTGGTTGGTTTCTCATATTTCAAATCATTTTTCAAGGTTGTGAGTTAGTCAAATCTCTAATTCTGGAAGAGATTCTTTGCATATATTGTCAAAAAGTTCCATTAAGTAGTCTTGTCTTCATGATGTCAAGAATGTCTATTCAATGATGGTGTCTAGTTGGTCTAATCATAATTTGTTTAATGGAAAATGGGCATTCAAAATTGTATTTTAAGTCATTGGATGGATAGACTCTTTCTATAAGTTTCTTGTAGTAACTGTGTGACTGAGCAGTCAATCTTGTAACCACTATTGTGTGACTAAGCAGTTAATCCTGCAACCACTACTGTATGACTAAATAGTCATCCTACAACAACCACTGTGTGATTCAAAAGGTAACTTGCACAAAGTATGAGGAAAACTAGAGCTACTAATATTAAATATGCAACAGTCTCAAAGGGACTTGAATATTCAACAATGAAGGGACTTGTAATTCAGCTATTTGCTAAGTTTGAAGCTTCTCACAACAACACAAATGGTACTACATTTATTATTTCTATTTATCCATAATATTTATGATTTTTTTTAGTAGTTAATTATCTATGCATTGCACTTTGTTTTTTAATTATCATTATTATAATTATATGCTTCATAACTGATTTGTTTTGCTACCCTCGTACATAAATTGTCATTTGAGGACAAATGACCTTTTAGCTAGGGGGAACACGTGTATACCTTGTGTTGTTGTCATAGACCATAGGAGGAAGACCTTATCTATATATTTTTATAATACCTCTTATATTTATGATTATTTATGCAAAAATAAGAATGATAAAGTGAAGAGCAATAAAAAAGGAATGTCTTGTGAAGAGATAACAAAGGGAAGAAAGTATGACAATGTGAGTGTTGGAGATGATATAAAGCAATGGTATGAAGACTTAAGGATATAATCAATATAGAAAAATAAAATGAACCATATTCATGTCAAATTAAAATCTTCTTAATGATCAAATACACATGCATGACATGTGTTATGAAGGATTGAAGTTGTCATAGTATTTCATACTAATAGCCTTCATGTCTATCTAATGCCTATCCCTTGCTTGAGGACAAGCAAGATTTTAGCTGGGGGGAATGATGAGCCTATGATTTTTCATGTTTATTTCATTTGTTATAATACTTTACATCATATTTATAATACCTTTCCAAGTCATTTCCATACATTACCTTGATTTATGAAGCATTAACTATGATTAATGATTTATTGATTAACATTTGTATGTCTAGCTAGTTAATGCTAAATTATGATGATTTATTATGATAAATGGTTATTATTAAATAATAAATATTTTGATATGATTAAAATGTTGTTTGTGAGATAATTGAGTCATTCATGCAGCTGGAAAGAAGGAGAAGTTAAGTTGACACTTGTCAATATTCAGCAGTTGCAACAAATGCAGAAAAAGGCAAAAAATAGTTTCAATAAAATGGGCATATCTCACTCAACTCATAATGAAATTTGGATTTTCTTAATTATTTGGAAAGATGAAAAATAGGATCAAAATGTGTTAAAATGGTTTGATCCAATTCGCAATAGTTAATGAGAACGGCTTATCTGAAGTTGACTGAGTAAAAATAGTCGAGTTTGAAGGCAGCCAAAACCCAGTCTTGGTAAAATGATCATATCTTCCATGTTTATTAATGAAATAAAGGTTTTTAAAATGATATGGAAAGATAAGAAGGAGGAGAATAATCTGGTAAAAGTGTTTGAGATGACACAAAATAATAAAGGAGAACCATTCGTTTGAATCTGGCTACAAGAAAAGTGGAACAACAAATCAACAGACTTAGTCAAACTTCTTATATTTATTGCAATTTGAGTTATAAGTTAAAAGGAGGTTGGATATGATTTGTATTGTATTTATGAACACAAAAAAAATCCAAAAAATCATATTTTTCATAAAATATTCCAAACAAACTCTTTTTCCAATCAGTCAAGAAGACAATTTGTGATAGGACTCTTTGTCTTAATCATTGTTTTAGATTAAGTCTCTTCCTTGTTTAAACGAATGATGAGACACATGTTAGATGGTTTTTAGGGATTCAATAAGCTTATATGTTCAAAATTGTAATCAAGCAAAAGGAGGAGCAAGTGGTATTTGTTCATTATCTTTAGAGAGTCATCATTCTGTAGAAGGAAATTTGTAATAGCAGGAATAATTTTAATAGAATTTGTAGATTGCATTTTCATGGAAGCATGTTACTTGTGTATGATGTTTTAAGGATGTATATCAGAGTTTAAATTATCTAAGCAAGGTCTAGTTATGATAGTTTTTACCTTTGGTACTTATAGAAGTAGAACACATAACAAACTGTTGTGTATTACACTGTTTGTTGTAGCCATTACTGTGCAGTTTCTTGCAGCCATTACTGTGTAATTCCTACAACCATTACTGTGCAGTTAGATTCAATTCCAACATTTTTATACTTTTAGTTTTGCAATGATAGATTAACTTAGAGAATTCCATAGTGCATATACTTTGCAGACCTGTTTCAAGTATACGTCCTCAGGTTGATAATTTAAATGTGCCTTCATAATGATGAGATAACTACTTAGTATGGATGTCCAATCCCTAAGTTATGGTTCTAAAGCCTAGTTATTAAAGCCATTATAAGAGCCCAACATTTTTGGCGTCATTGCTAGGGATTGGTCAAGCTATGAGATTCTTTGAGTTTTTGGAAGCTCTTTATCATTTTTATAGTATCATAGTTTCCATTCAAAGCATTTAAGATTAGAAAAGTTTGCAAAAGTACCACAAGCAACATACAAAAAATATGGATGTTGGATCCATGACAAAAAGAAACCAAGAGCCAATCTCATTTGCAGCAAGTCTAGAAATCAATGAAGACATGTTCTCTAGCATCATAGAGGAATTTTGTTCACATATTGATGACAAGGTGTTGATTTATGAGGAGACAAATGAAGATAACCTTGTTTTGGAAAATGAAGAAATCGCAATACACAAGGTTGCTGCTCAAGATGAATGTGATGTCAAATGAGAACTCCTACTTCAAGAAGAGACCTGCAATAAGGTGAAAATTAGTCCCCTCATGCAAAAAAGTAAAGAAGATATTGAAGAAGAACAGTTTTGGGATGATTTGGAGTATTTTTGTTTAACCCTAGATGCTAAACCAACATCTTTTGTAGTGAAAAACTATGAGCATCATGAAGATGGTGCATAAATTTCAATACTTCTATCAAATCAGTCAAACAAAGTGGTATAAAGAAATCAAGAGGAGGATAATGAATCAACCCATCTACACAAGCCAACAAAGAGAGTTCAAAAAAAAAAATTTCACGAGAGTGTCCTATTAGACATCTCATTCATATGGAGGCAAATAAATCATCACAAGTTATGTTTGTAGCAAAGAAAGAAGCTACAATTGAAGATAAAGCTAAATATGCAGCTGCACCTAAAGGAGAAATGTTTCAGATTACTTATGTACTTCAATACGACAATATGTATTGTCAGCATGAAGTGATAAGTAAGTTTGTTAATATCTTTCCAAAAGTGTTGTTGTTTATTAAGTTTCTATTGATGTTGCAACTATTTATAATTGCTCATAAGCATGTGAAGCATTGGAAGTTGTTGAGAAGAGGAAGATACTTCAAAGAGTCAGTTAATGGTTTTGTTTGATAATGTATTTTTTGCTAGTTAGTGTAGGTTATGATAGCTTAGGATAGTGTTTTCCTTTAATAAGTGTTGTTACACAATGTCTTAGAGTTAGTAGTTGTATATTCTTGTTTGTTTCCTGGTTCTTCATGTTCAAATGAGTATATTGGAGGAGTTTACAACTGGTTGGTTTCTCATATTCTAAATCATTTTTCAAGAGTGTGAGTGAGTCAAATCTCTAATTCTAGAAGAGATTCTTTGCATATATTGTCAAAAAGTTCCATTAAGTAGTCTTTTCTTCGTGATCTCAAGAATGTCTATTCAATGGTGGTGTCTAGTTGGTCTAATCAGAATTTGTTTAATGGAAAATGGGCATTCAAAGTTGTATTTTAAGTCATTGGATGGATAGAGTCTTTCTATAGGTTTTCTGTAGTAACTATGTGACTAAGCAGTCAATCATGTAGCCACTACTGTGTGACTGAGCAGTTAGTCCTGTAGCCACTACTGTATGACTGAATAGTCATCCTGTAGTAACTACTGTGTGATTAAAAAGGTAACTTGCACCAAGTATGATGAAATCTAGAGCTACTGATATTAAATATGCAACAGTCTCAAAGGGACTTGAATATTCAACAATGAAGGGACCTGTACTTTCTGCTATTTGCCAAGTTTGAAGCTTCTCACAACAACACAAATGGCACTACATTTATTATTTCTATTTATCCATAATATTTATCATTTTTTTTAGTAGTTAATTATCTATGCATTGCACTTTGTTTGTTAATTATCATTATTATAATTATATGCTTCATAACTAATTTGTTTTGCTACCCTCATACATACATTGTCATTTGAGGACAAATGACCTTTCAGCTAGGGGGAACACGTGTATACCTTGTGTTGTTGTCATAGCCCATAGGAGGATGACCTTATCTGTATGTTTTTATAATGCCTTTTATATTTATGATTATTTATGCAAAAATAAGAATGATAAAGTGAAGAGAAATAAAAATGGAATGTCTTGTGAAGAGATAACAAAGGGAAGAAAGTATGACAATGTGAGTGTTGGAGATGATATAAAGCAATGATAGGAAGACTTAAGGATATAATCAATAGAGAAGATGAAAATGAAATATATTCATGTCAAATGAAAATATTCTTAATGATCAAATACACATGCATGACATGTGCTATGAAGGATTGAAGTTGTCACAGGATTTCATGCTAATAGCCTTCATGTCTATCTAATGCCTATCCCTTGTTTGAGGACAAACAAGATTTTAGTTGGGGGGAATGATAAGCCTATAATTTGTCATGTTTATTTCATTTGTTATAATACTTTACATCATATTTATAATACCTTTCCAATTCATTTCCATACATTACCTTGATTTATGAAGCATTAACTATGATTAATGATTTATTGATTATCATTTGTATGTCTAGCTAGTTAATGCTATATTATGATGATTTATTATGATAAATGGTTATTATTAAATAATAAATATTTTGATATGATTAACATATTTTTTTGTGAGATACTTGAGTCATTCATGCAGCTGAAAAGAAGGAGAAGCAAGTTGACACTTGTCAATATTCAACATTTGCAACAAATGCAGAAAAAATAAAAAAGCAGTTTCAGTAAAACGAGCATATCTCACTCAATTCTTAATGAAATTATGATTTTCTTAATTATTTGGAAAGATGAAAAAGAGGATAAAAATGTGTTAAAATGTCTTGATCCAATTTGCAATATTTAATGAGAACCACTTATATGAAGTTGACTGAGTAAAAATAGCCGAGTTTGAAGGCAACCAAAACCCAGTCTTGGTAAAATGATCATATCTTCCACGTTTATTAATGAAATATAGATTTTTTAAATGATCTAGAAAGATAAGAAGGAGGAGAATAATCTGGTAAAAGTGTTTGAGATAACCCAAAATAATAAAGGAGAACCATTCGTTTGAATCTAGCTGCAGGAAAAGTGGAACAACAAATCAGCAGACTTAGTCAAACTTCTACTATTTATTGCAATTTGAGTTATAACTTCAAAGGAGGTTGGATATTATTTTTATTTTATTTATGAAAACAAACAAATATTCAACAAATCAGATTTTTCATAAAATATTCCAAACAAACTCTTTTTCCAATCAGTCAAGAAGATAATTTGTAATAGGACTCTTTGTCTTAGTCATTGTTTTAGAATAAGTATCTTCCTTGTTTAAAGGAATGATGAGATACATGTTAGATGGTTTTTAGGGATTCAATAAGCTTATATATTCAAAATTGTAATCAAGCAAAAAAAGGAGAAAGTGGTATATGTTCATTAGCTTTAGAGACTCATCATTTTGTATAAGGAAATTTGTAATAGAAGCAATAATTTTAATAGAAGTTGCAGATTACATTTTCATGGAAGCATGTTACTTGTGTATGATGTTTTAAGGACATATATCAGAGTTTAAATTATCTAAGCAAGGTACACTTATGATATTTTTTACCTTTGGTACTTATAGAAGTAGAACACATAGCAAATTGTTGTGTATTACATAGTTTCCTGCACCCATTACTATGCAGTTCATGTAGCCATTATTGTGCAATTAGATTCATTTCCAAAATTGTTATAATTTTATTTTTGTAATGATAGAATAACTTAGAGAATCCCATAGTGCATATACTTTGCAGACCTGTTTCAAGTATACATCCTCAGATTGATAATTTAAATGTGCCTTCGTAATGATGAGATAACTACTTAGTATGGATGTCCAATCCCCTTGGTTAATTAATCTAATTAATTAGCTATAGTCCAATTAATCTAATGGAAACCCATAACCATTTAATTAATAAAATCCCCTTCCGCTATTAATTCAAGTAAACACATTTATCTATTTAAATTAATTCATAAATCTATTTCCTCTCACTTGGAGTTAAATAATACATTTAATTTATTAAGAGCACATGGCTCCTAACTTTAACCCCAACCTAACCCTTGACTTGACCACCTCCCCTTCTTCTATTAATTTAAATAAATACATTGATCTATTTAAATTAATTCATAAATCCCTTTCCTCCCACTTGGATTTAAATAATATATTTAATTTATTAAGAGTGCATGGCTCCTAGCTTTGACCCCAACCTAACCCTTGACTTGACCACATAATTCCTAGTTCTAACCCAACCCAACCCATTGCACATACTAATCCTTCTTAAATATATATTGACCCGTGATTAGCTAATCTAACCCTCCACTCATTCTCTCTCTTCCCATCACATCCTCCTAATTCTCCCACTTGCCTTCTAATCCAAGCCTAATCACCCACTAAATATTTGCACAATCATAATCCATGGATTAAGAAATCTCAACTCAGCACAAGTCAACCATCATGTCACATCCTCACATCCCCTAACCTCCAAATATCATGTCAACCTTAAATGCTCTTACATTCCTCTTATACACTCCACACATCTCTTACACTTTTGTCCCCTCTCACATCTCTCAAAATGGTCACATTCCCCCATTCTTCCAAATGTCTCTCATTGTGACAGTTTTCATAATGAGAGGCATTTGAGAAAATAAAATCCATGTTCTATCTCTCAAATGCATCTCCACCCTTCCTTAGGTTTGCATCTTGACTGTCCATTCCATCCTCCCTTTGCCTGTAAATTGAACCATTCTCTCTTCACAAATCATCCACCATCCAAGTATTATTATAATGCCATTCTGAAGAGAAAAAACACCAAATCCTATCATCATAATTCCAAAATTCATCCACAACCATTGAAGCTTGAGCAAAGTATCCTTTGAGCACACATCTCTACATCTTGGACAAATCCTACTACATTTGGAGATATTGGGAGCTTGAAGGTTTGCATGCTTCTTTGATGTTTGTTTTCATTTGTAGGTCTTTTCATAAGTGTTTATCTAGTTTATTTTGTTGAATATATAGCTCGCTTTATATTCCAAACTTTGTCAAAGTTTCTAGTCAAAAAATCATCCAAGCCTCCACAACTTTGTTGTCCTAGTTTCATAATCATGTCCTTTTTGTCTTCCTGCATCAATTTCTTCCAGTATTGTTACTATCATCTACCATCAGGTCCTCCTTTCCTCCCCATATCCTAGACTAGAAGAGTCATCTTGGTCATCCCTCATCCCATTTTTATCTTCTTCTAAGAGTCATTCCTTCCTCTTATCCTGAGATTAATCCAAATCCTAGTCTAAGCTTATTGTTCATCCTAATCTGAGCTTCAGGTTTTCATCCATCTTTATCATTCATTCATACCCAACTCATCAGTAAATCATCATGTCACAATTATATTATGATGAGTTTTTTCATCCCACCTCTTCTCCCACTTTATCCTATTCCAATGATGATGATAGTCTTGTTGATCATGATGAGTACATTGAGAACCTTCGCAAGCTTGCTCCAAACATCATCCAAAGCCCAATCATTCCTCCAAACTACCCCATCATGTATCCATGCATACCTGCTAGTACTCCTTATCATACCTTTAAAAAGGAAAATCCATTATTACATTCATCCACACCTTCTTCCTATGTTATACCCACATATCCTCCTCATACATCATTTTCACCTTCATCTTATACCATAATCATATCCCAAACACCATATTTCCACAATGACCCTACCACCTATATCCCTAATCCAAATCCACCATCTCATTATCCTCCAACCCATTTTACAATCCATAATCCTAATCCTCCAATTCCTCCAATCTATCACCACAATCCCCCTACTATTGCCAATTTTTCATCCACTATGTCATGCCTTTCTCCTCCATCCCCTTCATCCTATCTCAATCCACCATCTTCCATCCCCGCCTACATTACCACAAATCCACTTTTGCAATCCACCTACACCCCTTAATCCACTTCATATTCCATACCCCAATCTGTCACTCCTCCATCAGTTAGTCAATCCAGCTCACAATTTAGCTCCATGCCCACTTATGTGAACTATCTAGCCATGCCATCTTCCACACCCATTTCTACACCATCATTCATCCTACAAAGTTCACAATCCATTTTTACACCTTCATATGTGGATAACCTTAGCTTTCCACCATCCACTCATGCTAATCTTCCACCTCAACCTCCAACATGCAAGTCTCCAAGGAGTTTCACAAGAAAGCTGATACAAAATCCCTCTCCTAAATTTGATGAGTTGTGTCATCTCACTCCCTCATGTGAAGCCACTAGTGATGAGGCCCTTCAATCTCCCACACCCATAATTCCTATTCCATCTCCCACACCTACCATCCTCCTTCCATCTACCCCACTTATTGATCCTCTTCCATCTCCTAACACCATTGATACCCTCATGTCCATTGAATCCATCCAATTCCCACCCCCATCCTCTCCTCCTAGAATTATCCAAACTATAATTAATGAACCTCATGAGTCCACCCCTCTTCCCTCTATCCCAATTATAGAGCCTCCCATACTCCCATCCACTCCATCTGAAAAGTCCATCCATACATCCCCCATCACTCCATCCACACCAATCCAATCATGTCAAGATCTTGTCCAAAATCATGTTGAAATATCCATTTGCTTGAATGAAGATTGCATCATTCCATCCACTCCATCTCAAGTTCCCACCATCCCACTTCCTCCATTACAAGATCCATTATTATCACCACCTCCATCTCATGATCCTTTGTCATCCACTCTAGAAAATCAAGATCTTACCCCTCCACCTACTCCAGCTCAAGATTCATTACCATCCCCCAATCCCAGTCAAGATCATATCATCCCATCCAATCCACTTCATGATCCTTTAACACCTATCCCACCACCATCACTTGATCCCCTTGGTCCACTTACATTTATCAATGGTGGCCCACTTGAATTAGAAGAAATAAATTTCATATCTACCACCACTACACCTAATAATGGACTCACATCTTATTCCCCAAGTAAAAAGTATCCTAGCTTGGATCAAATGCTCAAGAAATGGAATTATCAAGGTAAATGATTAGGCCTCCATGAACAAGGTACCTTGGAGCCCATCCATGTCAAACAACATCCATGATGCCAGGGTCTTGGTTGCACCTCCGAAGGCACTTCATCCATAAATGTGGGTACAACTAATGCAAAATTCAAGTGTACTTTCAAAACCACCATTGCATCTTCCCATAGTTCCTCCAAAACATTTAATGCCATTCCCTCTCCTCCATATTGCAACCTAGGACTACCTACCATATCCCTCCTTCATCCTCTAAATCCATTTTTGGTCCTTATATTCCCAAATCCACTATCACATATCCTCCACATACCAAATCCATTTTAGGCCCTTACATTCCAAAACATCATCCCCCATCTTATCCTAGTCAATCCGTCATCCACCAATCCCATATCCCTAACACCTACCATAAAAAAAGAACCCCTTACATTCCTAGTTAGGATCAACAAAGGCACATTCCCATATCTCCTATCCACTAATCTCCCTCCATCTCTCCATCCATATATCCTCCATCTCATACAAATTCTCATGATCCTTCTAGTGCTCCTCACAATAATTCAGATGCCAAATCACAAATGCATAAAGCTAACGATTGTCATATCCACTCCATAAGACATGCTCAACCAAAGAAAAATCAACAACTATGTGGAACCCAAAGAAAATAGATGAAATGCATCTAAAATAAAAATCCATAATGGCATCCAAAGTTGCTAATCCACCAGTCAAGCATTCCTTTCCTCCATCTCCTAAATCTATTTTGGGTCCTTATGTGCCAAAAATGCCTGTCATAACCCCTCCATCATATCTACAAGTACCATCCACTTCTCGTTCACTCCATCCACCCACCTCACAACATGTGCCAATGTTGGTCCTGACAACATCTCTCTATCACACTTTCTTTCCATCATTCCATCCAAGCACTTCCTACCACCACATCCCTTATCCCATAATTATTCACCATCACAACAATCTCATCCATGTCTTTGCATAAGCTAGTCATCCAAAATAAGGTTGTACCAACATCCAATGAACACTCCAAAATGGCTCTTATTACCTTGATAATGAACTTGATGCTTGAGTCCTCCATCCATATCCTCATTATCATTCAATCCATAAACTCCCTCCAAAAAGTCAAAAAAGTCAAAAAAGAGAAGAAAAAAGAAAAACATTTGTCCAATGGTGAAAACTTGGAAAACAGGCACCTTGGACAAGTACTATGATGAAAACCTGGCAAATAGGAGTCATGCATAATCCCTCCATCCAGCTCCTCTCCACAATTGGGGGAAATTTCTTCCAGCACATCCTATCCATCACTTCCTCCATCCCATTTTCCTCTCATACCTATCACCTCATCCATCCTCCTCTTGATCTTGATTACAAACAAAATAAAGGCCATCATGTATACATTCTTTTGGGAACCTTTTGACATCCATTTCTCAATCACAATTGGCAGCCACCTATCCTTTATCCACCCATCCTTCTTGTCATATTATCTTCCATCCACCTCCCTCATCCATCCATCATTTTATCTACCACCCACCTCCCTCGTCCACTCATCATCCTAACTTCCATCTACCTCCATCATCTTCTTTTCATATCTTCCATCCTATCACGTCCCTCCTAATACCTCCTCATGTATGAACTATCCTACGTGGGGGTATCTTATTCCTTGGTGACATATTCCCTAGAGACCCTATCACATCCATGTTTCCATCTCCCCATCCTTATTTAAGTTCCATCTCCTCATCCTCAATCCTTTCATCTCCCAATCCTTATCTTACTCCAATCCTTCACCCAATTCCTTCAATCCATCACTCCTTATCTATTAATACTTCCATATCAAATCCCCCCCATTATCTCCTTCATCTTTCCATCACCTAGTACTTCCCTTGTTATTAGTATATAGCTCTAGGCTACCCTCATGCATCCAATGCCAATCATTCATATCCCAATGGTCCTTACAATCTACTATCACATGGAAATCCTATCCATCTCCTCTAGCTATCCAAAATCATACATCAATCAACCCATCGAATCACATTCATAGTCTTGTTCCCAGCATTGATCACAATCTAATCATCATCATTGGGATGCATACTTCCCAATCCTTGTGTTTTTGGGGATATATCCTTCTCACATCACCAACACTCTATCCATCATGCATATATTTGCATCATCATCTTCATCCCCCAACCCCTTGTACATCTTGTAACTAATGCCTTGTACATAGTGTCAGTCGTGTCTCCACCTAAGCTCATTTGTGCGTATGTGTACTTAGGTCCCATCCTTTGTGTTAGTCAATCCCTGGATCATCATGACCTTTCTCCCTATCTATCTTGTGCTTCACCAATCATCCCCAAGTCCCTTTGAGGTTCGAGTATCTCGCATGCCTCTTGTCATAAGAATCATAGTCTATCAATCCATCATCGATCTTCACATGATGTATCCTTCCTCATACTAGACCAATCAAATCAATCATCATCCATCATCCTACCTATGGCAAAAGGTTTTGTGAGATACTTTTTATTTCTCTGGTTGCCATGATCCTTTATATCATGGTGCACTATGAATGGTGGAGCTTGGGGGAATGTCTTGATCTTTTTAGTTTGAGAGTCATTCAGATATGACCCTTGCATATTCAAACATGTGATCCCCTGTGGCCACATGGTGTACTTGGGAAATATTGTTTGCTTGTGGGTTCCCCAACATCGTTTCCACCATGGTTCCCTTAGACTTAGGTGTGATGCTAGGGCAATCCTTGTGTGTTTGTTATGTTAGTCCCATGCAAGATCTATGACATGGCCTTGAGTTCCTAAGTAACCTTGGAAGGTCTTCGATAGTGCTAAATCAAAATAAGTGCTCACTACATGACATCTCCCATTTTGGGAGGTGCCAGCTCAAGCTTCTTAACTCTCCAACCACTCATTATTCACTCATCTTGCATGCATCCTCTCATTCATTTCGAGATTACACCCATGTTCTCTTCAATCTGCATGTCCTCTCAAGGAGGCATCCTCATCCTCATCTCCTATAAATCCTTTCTCCTAGTCACTCTTCTGATTGACTGGAGCACCTTTTCCAATTCAACCATTTTCTTTATAGCTCTATGTTTTACTTTTTTTTTAAATGATGCTACTATGTAACATCACCTCAAATAGGGGCAAAATGTAGACACCTAAATTTGATTAACAGTTTTAATTAAATTTAGTCATCTTACTCGCATTATTGATTAAATAATCATGCATTATTTAATTGATTAATGTCACCCCCTAGTTTATTAATCTAATTAATTAGCTATAGTCCAATTAATCTAATGGTAACCCATAGCCATTTAATTAATAAAATCCGCTTCCTCTGTTAATTTAAATTAACACATTTATCTATTTAAATTAATTCATAAATCCCTTTACTCTCACTTGGAGTTAAATAATACATTTAATTCATTAAGAGCACATGGCTCCTAACTTTAACCCCAACCAAACCCTTGACTTAACCACCTCCCCTTATTCTATTAATTTAAATAAATATTTTCATCTATTTAAATTAATTCATAAATCCCTTTCCTCTCACTTGAAGTTAAATAATACATTTAATTCATTAAGAGCACGTGGCTCCTAATTTTAACCCCGTCCTAACCCTTGACTTGACCACCTAAATCCTATTTCCAACCCAAACCAACTTATTCACACATATTAATCCTTCTTAAATAGCTAATGACCCATGATTAGCTAATCTAACCCTCCACTCATTCTCTCTCCTCCCATCACATCCTCCTAATTCTCTCACTTTCCCTCTAATCTAAGCCTAATCATCCAATAAACATTTGCACAATCATAATCCATAGATTAAGAAATCCTAAACCAAGACAAGTTAACCCTCATGTCACATCCTCAAATCCCCCAACCTCCAAATCTCATGTCAACCTTGAATGCTCTTACATTCCTCTTACACACCTCACCCATCTCTTATGTTTTTGTCCCTCTCACAACTCCCAAAATGGTCACATTCCACCATTATTCCAAACCTCTCTCCTTGTGACACTTTTCATAATGAGAGGCATTTGAGAAAGCACAATCTATGTTCTCTCTCTCAAATACATCTCCACCCTTCCTTAGGTTTTCATCTTGACCATCCATTCCATCCTCCCTTTTTCTATAAATTGAACCATTCTCCCTTCAAAAATCATCCACCATCCAAGTATTGTTATAATGCCATTTTGAAGAGAAAAAACACTAAATCCTATCCTCATAATGCCAAAATTCCTCCACAACCATTAAAGCTTGAGCAAAGTATCATTTGAGCACACATCTCTCCATCTTGGACAAATCCAACTACATCTGGAGCTATTGGGAGCTTGAAGGTTGGCATGCTTCTTTGATGTTTGTTTTCATTTGTAGGTCTTTTCATAAGTGTTTATCTAGTTTGTTTTGTTGATTATTTAGCTCGCTTTATGTTCCTTAACACTACATTTTAGGTGATACACAATCCTAAGGAACTATTAAGGCAACTGATGGACCAATATATATAAGTGTCAAGATTAATGGAAATCTCTCCCAAGGAGTTCTTATTGATCATGTTTTTATGGTGGATGCTACTACCAAAGAGCATCTCTTTACAAGATATTTTTATCAAGAAACTTATGAAAAATTTTATGTGGTGATTAAGACACATGATGATTTTACTTATCCTACCATAGGTTCTATTACCCTTCCCATTGAAGTTGGTAAGAAGTGCTTATATGTCACCTTTTCATTATTCCTACCTCTGATCAATTCCAAGTGAGACTAGGACATCCTTGTCTTACTTACATGAAATATTCCTTCAACTATCTACAAGTGTTAGAAGTTCCCTCATAGTGGATAAATTATCATGATCAATCATAGTCTCTATAAGCCATTAATGAGTCTTAGAAACTTCATCCTTGACTTATTTTGGCCTTGAAAATTTCAACCATTGCAACCCATACAAGACATTATCTTTATTTCCTATCAAAATAAAGAAAACCTAGAAGTATATTCCACCTCCTCATCCTAGACTTGAGCTCCTTCCTACACCTTCCATTCCTCCTATATATGCTTCAGTTATACCTCCTATATTTTAAAAATGTTTGGTTTCTTCCATCTCTTAACCTGGTAAGGTTCCTTTCATTCCTCATTCTACAGAGGAAGAAAATGAGCTTACGTTGATTGGTACCAAACCTTCCAAAATTTCAAGTGAAACCAAAATAAATCGTAGTGGTAAAGGTCAATGTCAAAGACACTGTGTCAATGACCATGAAATTTCTTCCTAAAATATTTCCTCCTCTAAGATACCCAAATATGCTTTTGATCCCATTTGACCAACCTCTGACTAGCAAAAAGGGAGGAAAAAAATCTTAAAGGTAAAGTTGTCTAACTATGATAATTGTTCCTTTTGCATTAAAGATACTACTATCATTAGTTTAGATGATGATATGCATGATGATGATGCTAACAATGTTGATGATAATAATATTGATTTTGATGATACGTATAAGGTTATTGAAATAAGTCATAATATTTCTTCAAGATTTCCCAAAGCACTAATCTTAGCTCCTAGTGACAAACAAAGTGACTTGTCATTAGAACATGGTCCTTGTTTATAAATCATTGTAGCTTCATCAACTATTCTTTTGGTTTCTCATCTTACATCTTGTCCACCATCCCTAAGTGATGTTAAGTAATATTGGGAGGTGAATGATATGCTTGACTAGTTTCACTTGTGCACTAGACTCTTTTGTGTGTTTTCTTGTACGTAATGTGATTCTCAAGTGAGATGTTGTTTGATATTATATTTTTTCTATGTTAATCTCTCTCTGGATGATCCTTGTTTCTGCATTGTCCCAAGGTAATAAAGGGACCAAATCTATCATGACCTTCTATTTGTTTCTCAAATATTCTATATGTCATAAATATGTTATATCATACATGTGCAATTATTGCAAATGTGTCTTCGTGTTGTCTACTTGGGGATGGTGCAAAGCATTGAGATCCATCTCTCTTTTTGGTCTTTTCAACTTTGACCCAAAATAACTTCATTTATTCATCTTACACTCTCTTATTTGATTGTTCTTGTAATTCCACTACCATTTGGGAATGAGGTCAATTCAATGCAATTATACTTGATAACGTGAGTAGACAAAGATGGAGATGTGAAAGGGTAGACAAAGATTTCCTATATGTTAAGATCAGGGAAGGGAGCTCCCCATCCCAAAGGACAATGACATTCATATCATAGAATGTTAGGGTTATTAATGATGCTAAGAAATAGTGCTTGGTAAAACATAGGTTGAAGTTAAGTAAGGATTCTATTACTCTTCTTCAAGAAATGAAACTTGATGGACATGTGTTTAAAACATTTGTAAATAAATTAAAGTATAGAGCTAGCACAGACATTCCATGTTAGGGACTGTTAGGAGACCTTTCTATAATTTATTGAATCCTCTTAAGGTTTTGGTGGATATAATTGCAAGAGATATTCATTGGATTTGATGTAATGTTAGGATTTTTTATTCTAAAATGGACTTCATTCTAATCAATGTATATGGCCCTTCCACATGCATTAAGAAGAGGGAATCCTAGATATGAGTACTTCTATTGATATTCACAATGATAGACATATCATCATAGTAGTAGATCTCAATGATGTTTGATCATTCCATGAAAAGGCAAGGGACATTGTTAGGGAAAATCAATCTAGCAAGGATTTTATAGATTTGATCGAGTAAAAAAATCTTATGGATATTCAACTCGCTAATGGGAACTATACTTAGACAAATAGGAGAAAAAGGTTTAGGTGTATAGCATAAAAAATGGACCATTTCTTTTTCAAAGGAGATCTATCAAAGTTTGAGTTTAGTTTTGATTGCAAAATTATCTCATGCTTAGGGTCAAATCATTATCCCATTTAGTTAAGACATTTTGGGAGAATCTAAGCCTCATAAAAGCCCCTTCAAATTTCAAAATATGTGGATGAAGGATCCCAATTTTTTTAATTTGATTAAAGAATGGTGGTAGAATGATGTATTTGATGAGTCTAAGGTGTTCATCTTCATCTCCAAATTTAAAAGAATAAAATAGAAATTGAAAGCTTGTAATATATAACATTTCAAAGATATTTTTAGTTCTAAAAAGGAGTTGGAGACAAAGATATAATCTTTGCAAGAATATGTCATTCAGAATGGAATGAATCAGAAGAAGTTTGACAAGGAGAAATTTTTGATGAGATCTTATGTGGATATTCTAGCTAAATAATCTTTTGGTGCAAAAAATCTAGAGAGGCATGGATAAAACAAGGTGATAGAAACTCCAAGTTCTTCCATAACAATGTCAAATATAAAAGGAATATCAATAGGATTATTTCATTAAAGCAACTTGATGGTTCCATTTTAGAATACCCAGGGTAAATCAACACAAATGTTGAATCTTTCTTGATGCAGGGGCATCCAAGGTTAAGGCAGGGCATTCTGTGTCCTCTGTGAAACTACATGGAGTGTTAGTGTTTTGGCCGGTGTTACTCGGTTGCAGCCTTGACCGACGATCTTGGTCATTGAAGGAAGCTCAGTCACTGAAGGAACTTGGTAGTCTTTGGTGCTTGGTGAAAGTGTTACTCGGTCATGCCTGCAGTGCTCGGTCGACACTGGTGCTCGACAATGCCTGGCGTGCTCGGTGATTTTATTATCATTTGGTAGTTCTAGCTTATCGACTGGAGTTCTGTGTGCTTTGTTGCACCGACTTGGTGAATTTATTATTGGTAGCCATTGTTATGGGCTGACATGCTGAATTAAATGTTTGTATACATTTGTAAGCCGACTTGTATGACATTTAATTATTTGTTTTGGGGAGTTAAGGGTTTCATCTTGCCGACTTGTGGCTGATGATTACTATTTAAGGAGTGCTTGGGTAGATGTCTAGAGGGGAGAGATTTGGGTAGATCAAGAAGAGCAGAGAAGTTCATGACTTGAAGTCTTAGCGAGTCAAATCTGACATTCTGAAAGCTGAAGTTGGTGAAGTTGTGGAAAAGTTCTTGATGTCCTTGCAGATCGGATTGTAATCTAATAGTTTGTAATAGAGCTAGGGGTTGCATACTTGGGAACAAGGAGATTTCTTGGAGGCTTGTGAGCTCAATTTTAGATCTGCCTTAGGGTTTCCATCAGCTTCTGATTGTCTTCAGAGCTAGACTAGCTGAGATTGTATTGGATCTGGTTGTGGATCTTGTAGAATTATTTTCTGATTGTAATTGGCCCTAACCCGGAAGGCCTTATAGTTGGGCATGTTAATGAAAATTAGTGTTAAACAATTACTTTGTGTTGCATTGTTGAGTAATCTACTGTGTAATTCTGTTGGCTGCAAGGTTTGGACTATCCTTCATTGGATCCACATACCTTGACTGCATCATTTCTTTAGCTCTCTACTTAATTTAGAGGAGGGATCCTATTTAAGAGAGCTGACATAATTTTTGCAAGTTTATATAAAATATCATAAGGGCACATCAAAACAGTGTCCTCAATAAGGACTTCATAATAGAGAAAATTAAAACTACCCCATTTCAATTATCCTAACAAGGCACTTGACCATGATTGGTGGAAAACAAGTTTTTCCAAACATGTTGGGATATATTGGGAGTTGACATGTATGAAACTATCAATGCATCCTTGTGGTCTGGTCATCTCCTTAGAGAAGTTAATAATACTTTTATTTCCCTAGTGCCTAAAAAATAAAATTTAAAATTAATGAATGATTACATGTCCATTTCTTTATGCAATGTTACCACGCGCAAAAAAATTTCATGGCTCTAGCCCTTTTCCCCTGAGCTCTGCAGTTATTTTTAGGTCTCTGCCTTTAGCCCTAGTTCAATTTTTTTGAAAATATAGTCGTTGCATGCAGAAAAACCTTTTGTCAAACCCTGGCCTTATTCTATTTTGAAGTTACCTTTTTGGGTCACTTAGGGGTCCTAATTCACATGTGCTTTATATTTTTGGTCGGCCCCGTTTAAATTTTTCCTAAGTCTTTACCCTGACGGCCTTTAATATTTTCCTATGGTCCCCAGCGCTTTATTTTTCCCAAAAGCCTAAGTCTCAGCGTTTATTTTTTCCTATGTTTCGGCTTAATATCTTTCTGGGCCCATCTCTGACACCATCTTCATTTAACGGTTGTCACTAAAGCATAAGGGTTTTGTCAAAGGTATGCGAAGCTATGCCTGTCGTTGATCCATTTCCATGACGTAGCCTTTCCTTCAGGCGGGTCCACTTGCCAGGTAGGCTGACTTGGCAGTATCTCATTGGTCCACGGGAGTATGATGTAGAATGTTGTTAGTGGGACCGGTCTTCTCAGCGTTCAGGCAGATTACAGTTCATTTTAATCTTGTGGCTATTGTTATACCGTTGATATAAGTTGCTCGATTTTTAATGCAGCGGTATGGCGACAACCATTGATTCTCATATGGAAGGCAGGTGGGTCCATTGACATGTTTGCACAGTTGGCAATTTTTTATTGGTCCAAGTATTAACATCGTGGCATGCTGTCAGTGGGACCTGGTTCTCAGGCTTGTCAGTGGGTCCTGATCCTGTCAGTGAATCGACGAACGACGTAAGATCTCATCGAGTGTGTTAGAGGCTTAAGATCTTCAGACGACCATTGATCTTCCAGGCAAAGGCTTAGTGGTTCTGATAAATGTTTTGGTGGTCTAAATTTTTTTTGAAGGCTTCGCTCATTCGCGTGAAATAGCAGCGGTTCTCTAAATGTTTTAGCAGTTCAGCGAACAAGCGTTCGCAGAATCACTAAACTTTCTGGCAGATAGATAAAGTGTTTCGCGAACTGGCGGTGACCTTTTGTCGCTAGTTCGCTAAATGTGGGACTGAGGTTAGTGTTTTCCTATGGTCGCCAGGTTGCACAGTTAAGTGGTGAGTTAGGTATTCTTTTCGCTAACAGAAAAAGCATTGTCGCATAGTCGCTAGGAGTAAACCCAAGGTGGCAGTTGAGTTAAAGACTTAAAGGCCTGTGAAATAAAGAGATCGGATGGTCATGACTTAAAGTTGATGGAGATTCAAATTTTGACCGCTGATTTGCTACAAGCGCCATAAAGTAGCCATTTATTTTCAAATTTGAATTTGCAGAGGGTTTCCTACGACCAGAAGGACTAAAATTCAATGCAGAAGTGACTGGTGCTGGTGGGAGATGATATGTTTGCCATTGTAGTGTGGTCCAGGGTGTGTCGTGTTCATCTGCAAGGGTCTGTACCATGTTCTTTGTGCTCGAGGCATGTTGTAGGTGGCTGAAAAGGTTGACATTTAGGCATTGTTCATGATTATCAGTACCTTCTTAGTGAGATTTTCATGATTGAGGATCAATCTAGGGCTTGTCTTCTCTTGATCGCCTAGGTTTCTTCCCCTGTGATAAATTTTTTACTGTTTCCAATTGGTTGGGTGGTTGAAACCCTAACCTTAAGTCATTTGTAGCTTGTTGCATTCTCTTTGAGAATTCCAAGATGACGAGGGAGTATAAGTGGCAGAATTTTTGATTTTGTGATGGTTCCAAAACTTTTCTTTTGGTCCCTGGTTGTTCATGGTGTTTTACTGATAGAGGAGCTGGATTTTGAGTTTTTTCCTATCTTTGTGCTGTTTTGATTGTATATTGATTCTGAATATATTAATGAGAATGTTATTGAGTTCCAATCTTACATTTGTGTATGTCTTCTTGTCTCGGTTCTAAGCTCATATATGTTAGTGTCACAAAGTGTAGTAACATATGGTAAATAAAGAGTATTGTGAAGTCATCTTTGAGTTCCTAACAAAGTTAGGATTAAAGTCTTTTAGGTGGGTTTAGTGAGTTTACAACCAAGTAAGAATCTGATGTCCTTGTGTTAGAGGGAGAGGGGTAATAGGCAAAGCACTTATCCTAGATTCAATTGTGTTTGAGTTAAGGTCTTCAGTTGATGTATGTAATTGGGTGACTCTTTGCCCTAGGTTAAAGCACTGGTCCATCTTCTGGAGGCTGACCATCATCATCAATCACACACATATTCAAATGATAAAATCTTAAACAGCTAGTAAAGAGTATATAGTTATATATCATTTTATGATTCCTTTGAAGAAGTGAATCAAGGGTACACCCACCTGAGCATTAAGGCTCAAAGTGTAGCAGGATCTCTTTTGATCCTTGTTAATTGGCCCTCTTCCTTGTAGAATTTGGAGTGGTGATAGAGTCAAAGTTATATTAGGTTATCCATCAAAGTATAAATCTACAAGTTGAAGATCAAAGGGAACTCCCAACATGCAACACGATATATAAGGTTATATTTAAATCCATTACAAACTAACTAAAGATCATCTTGCCCAAGATTATCTCTGATGAAAAAATAGGGTTTGTACCAAGAATATATATCTTGGATGGAGTCATCATTGCACAAGAAGTCATCTTATCCTTGTAGACAGTAAAAATAGATAGTGTGATCATTAAACTTGATATAAAAAAGACTTATGAAAAGATTAATTGGAGGTTTTTTATGAATATTATGGAAGCTTTTGGGTTTAATAAGAGATGGGTGAATTGGATTTTTGAGTGAATCTCCACTATCAAATTCTTTGTTTTAGTGAATGGGAGTCCTAAAGGTTTCTTTACATCTTCAAAGGGGATTAGACAGGGTGATCCTTTGTCTCCCTTCTTATTTATTACCATGGTTGAATACCTTGGCAACATATTCTCGTACTTTGAAGGTGTCAATGTCTTACAAGGGTTAAAAATTAAAATAAATTGTCCTACCACACATCAACAATTTGGTGATGACACAATTCTTTTTAGAATAAGTAAGAGAAGGGAGGCTACCCACATCAAAGATCTATTAAATATACGTGTTAAGGTAGCGAGAGAAGAATTAAGCATAGAGAAATCATTGGTTTCCTTTTTCAAAACATATAAGTAGACTACAAGGGAACATTTAAGTAATCTACAATTTGGACAAAGTCAATTTCCATGTACATATATTGGTATTTCCTTGGCCAAAGGACTTAGAACTACTACTTTATTGGGAATATATTAAGCACATGACGGGGTAGAAAATGGCATCATAGAAAATTAAACAGTTGTCTTGGGATGGTATGTTTACTAATATGATTAGGTTAATAATATCGATCATGCCTATCTATTTTTTTCATGTATGACACTTCCCTTAGGAGTGACAAGTAAGTTGAATAAGATGATGAGGAAGTTCTTTTGATAAGGCTCAATAGACAAATATAAAACTGCTATAGTAGCCATGGAAAAGGTATGTAAGTGAAGAGGTGTAGGGGTTGGGATGCAAGCACATGCAATCCAAAATCTAGCCTTGGGGAAAAATCTTTTCTGGAGGATGCATAAAGACAAGAATAGAAAATGGGCCCAAATTCTTCACAATAAATATTTAAATGTCAAAGGAGATTGTGATATTTTATCTACTATCAATCTCCCTAGTGGCTCTCAAGTGTAGAATTTTATACAGAAATATAGATCAATCATCTTAGATTACATTACTTTGGATATTCATGATGGTAAGCAAGTTAAGTTCTGGTTAGATTCATGGGCGGGAAGGCCTAGTTTGAAAAGTTTGAAGGTAGCCCCAAACATCAACACTTTACATACAACTACATGGGGTTTTAGAGTTAGAGACTATATTTATTTTGTTAGGAATATACATTAAGAGAAAATCTCTCTCTCTCTCTCTCTCTCTCTCTCTCTCTCTCTCTCTCTCTCACACACACACACACACACACACACACACACACACACACACACACACACATGCGCACGCATGCGCATACACATGCGTGCGGATAGGACACCATTATCTAGTACAAATCAAAATTTGGTTCCTATAATCTAAAGGATGGACATTATTCATTGACATTTACCAATAAGGGTTCTCATACTATGTTACCCCTTCACTTATTTTGGAATAAATTCACTCTCCATGAAGCTAGAATTTTCACTTTGGCCTCTCTGCAATGATATATCCTAACAACTAAAAAGTTTAGAATGATTGGCTTCTTTGGCCCATATATGTATATGCTAGGTAAATAGGAAGAAGAATTAGTTGATCATTTATTTTTAGGGTGTTCCTTATCCTTTAGGTGTTGGACATGGCTATGTGCTAAGTTAGGGTAGATTGACATCTTTCCCAAAGATATTTTAATTCTATTCCAAAGCTAGCCATTAATTAAAAAATCTTAGACATTCTATTATTTATGGAAGGAACATAATAAGAGGTTATTTTATGAGAAATAGATATCTATGAAGTCTTTATAGAGTGTTAGTAAATGGATTTGTCTCTTTATTCTATTTCTATTTCTTTACTCTTTAGCCCTTCAAGAAAACACTAATCTCTTACTAATAGTTGGATTAAAATTGGATGGTTTTAATCCTTTGAATTACAGTACAACTCCCAGTATGATTTTCAATGAATTTTGAAAAATTAGAATTGCATTTTTGCTGACATCATACTTTTAACCATAAATTAAATAAGGTACATGCAGTAATTCACATAAGGATGTCTTAATTACTAGAATTTGAGAAATATACCAATTCATTGAAGCTCACAGACTTCAATTCATAACACATTCACAAATAAACTGGCAAGATTTAAAACTAAGACTAAAATGAAAGAGACACTTCAACAAAGAGTTTTGTCCAATTTAAGATATCCCAACAAAGACTAATTCACAGATATAAACCAACAAGACTTATAACAGTAAATATTTTCCTTTCATTGATTCCATAAATCTAACCGAAAGTCTCTTACAGAAAACCCACACCAAAATGATATCAAAACTAAACTATTCTAATTTTCTGCTAAATTATCTACCATCGGCCATTTAAGAGTTTTCCCTGGCTATATATAGCCAGCTCGTTACATCATATAAAAAATCAAAGTTTTAAGAAACTCCCAGAGTTTCAGAAGAAAAAGTTTGAAAACCAACTAAAAGCATAACTAAAAATAGCATAATTAGAAAAACTGGGAATGACCCAAGATCGGTGGGGCATGATCACTGAGTCATGGATGATATGGATGCCATCGATTGGCCTTGAGAGGAACTGGTAGAATGAGCATTCTTCCACTCCTCGTGTGCACGTGAGACATTGACTATCATGGCATGGTGTGGCAAGGTAATATGAATTATCCTCTGCCCGAGGACCTTCTTATCTTTGCACACCTGGACAACCTTCTTCTTATGGGATTCCAAATGATCCATGCACACCACCAACATTGCCTCAATATTCGCCATAGATGTAAAGTCTTTAGTCACGAGGTCTTTGTTCTCTCTAATTATTGTTATCCCTTTTTCAAACTCCTGGGTCATTTCTTTGGCTCCTTTAATACTTTGGCTTCCTTCATTCATTAAGGTGATATTCAAACACTTGAGATCTTTTTGCATTATGTCTGTTAACCCTCTCAGATCATTAAGCAATCGAGTTGCCCCTTCATAGCCTGCTCTAATTATGGAATTCCACCATTCGATACTCTTGATGGACACATAAAGAATATCCTTGTCTAAACCTTGGACTGGTTTCTCAGTGAGGAACTTAGCTACTCCATACTATTCTATTTCATCCATCTAGTTCATTATACCCGTCCATTTCTTCTTTTCTTTATCTCACTCAGCTAACTCACCCAATATTTCTGAAATGGTCATCATGACAATCCCATGGGTTTTGATTGGCTGAGTGATGTAGTCACCTCCATGTTAGATCATACCCGCTATCCATTTATTGAACATATCAACAATGAGTTTATTTTGCTGAATTTGATTCAGAGTCTTCCTAACCTTTGGTGAGCAGGGATCAAATGATTAGGGAATTTGTGCCAAGGGAAGTGGACTGGGATCTTGGACTTCCTGAATGAATTCAACCAATCTCTTGATAATAGCTTTCATCTATTTTTAATCCTTTTCATCTTTAAAGGTTTTGTGCAATATCTTCCTAGTCAAAGATTCTAGGTGTTTGGCATATGTTGTTCTGGTCGCAACCCCAAGATCTATCTTTTCAACTATGAAATCATCAGTAGAGGCTTCTGAGATATCCTTGTCACCTTTCGGTACTACACATTCTACTACCTAGCCCCTTGTTTTCTCATCTATGTCGATCATGGATTCCATCCTGATCCTTTTAGGCTTTATTGTTGCTCCCAGGCACTTGCTTACCATATCCTCTATTGGTAAGGTGATTGGTAGTACATTTATTTTCTTGCTGATGGAATTTTCTAACCATTTGAGAGTAGGGGACGATGTTTGCAAATAAGTACTTACTACAATTGTTGGAGGATTTACAACATCAGATTGACCATCTTTCAAAACTTGTGCATTTTCACAGAAAACATATTAATCACCTTGTTCTGCCATAGAATTATCCATTTCATCCAAATCAATCACTTCTTTCTTTTTGGCCACTTTGTTATCTCCTTTCTTCGATCTGGTCCTCGTGACTCTTGTTTGTGGCTTGGAACAGGGGATGTTCTGCTTTTTAAGATTAGCTTTGAGGGATTTCTTATTTTTAGTTTTTGAAACACCTGCAAGAGAAACATTATCACTAGAAGAAACAATGGGATTTGAAATAGAATCAGTGAGTGTAGATCTTCTTGTTTTATGTCTTTTTGGAACATGAGGTTTCTTGCTATGAACCCATCTCTCAGTCCTTTTGATTACACTAAGAGTCTTGATTGTTATATTGTCCCTCTCATCAATGCTCCAGTCAATTTATGGTAAGGGAAAACCTCTGACCTTAGTCTCAAATTGATCATCAATCACTCCTTCATAGTTATCTTCCTCCACTCGTGTAATATTGATTTCAATATTTAGAGTAATGACTTGGCCAAGAGTAAATCTTGACCAAGCTCTCCTTCTCACTTCAAAGTCATCAGCACAATTTTCCTAGTAATCCTCCATTTGAGGGAGATGTTGGAACTCGGAAGGCAAACTAAAATACTAGGCTGTATAGCCTTTGCTATCAAAATATTTTCTGGGCTCAAATGTTTTCATATTAAGTTTTCTCAGTTCATGCTCAAGGTTGAGGGCGTTTGAGGATGTTTTGAATGTATAAAATCCTAGTTCAATGGGAAAGCTTGACTTTGCTCTGCCTTTCCTCTCCTTGACCCCTTTATGCACATGAGCCAACTGGCGGGCGACCTCTATTATAAAAAGACCATCAAAAGCATATCTTGGTAGTTTACAGGGTTCTCCTTCAAAACCCCCAAATCTTATATACATGAATCTTTTGAATTGAATAAAGAAGCTCCCATAAGTATTGATAAAAGTCTTGGCCTCTTCGGATATCCTCTGCTCCACATTCCCTTGTAACTCATAGGTTAATCTCCCAAAAAATATCCCATTCAATTTTATAAAGCTATTTGTATGAAAATCCTTCTGTAGATGGGGATAATAATCATATACTTTCATAGTCGGGGCAACTAGTTCATGGAAAAGACCCTTCCACTCTCTGGTGCACACCAAGATATAGAACAAGTAGGATGACATATGAAAACTACTTCCACCTAGGAAGTTTTCCAATTGATGGTGGAGTTCATCTGTAATGGTATTGGCCCAGTCAATGTATTTCTCTCCTCCAAGAGTAACTTGGATGTAAAAGTACATCCAATCATGCAAGTAGTATGCATGCTGATTTCCTTTGATCCTATTGAGTAGTATGACTAAATCAACCACCTCTAGTTTGAAATGGTCAATGGTGAGGGGTTTGGGAAGCCTAGACCCTCCCTTTTGGGCTTTTAATAACCCATTCTGGGCTATCTCATTTCTATAGAGTTGTCTCTTAGTAGCAAAAGTAGACTGGGAAGAAGGAATGGTCCATCCCTCGTATGGGTCTTTTTAGGGATACCCATTGCAGGTACAATGACATCCCTACTTATGTGAACCAGAGGGCTTCCATCTATCTTTTTAATACATTTTTCCTCCATACTGTATCTTTTGGCACATTCAACTACTAGTTCTGGGCATAGAGCCACTATGGGAAAAGCAGTCACTTCAACCAGTCCACTCTAGATTGCCTTCTCAATCATAGAACTAGGGATGGGGTTTTTGACCTTGCTTCTAATTTCTTCCAATACTCCTGTCTTGATTAATGTATCCTCACGCTCAGGTAGAGAATATATTAAGGGAGAAGTGCTCCCAAAATTTGGGAGTGGAGTTTTCATAATGACTTAACACAAATGAGAGGAATAGGGAAACACATAAGCTTCTAGAAAGGATTTGAAATTTCACAATGCAAGCAGCTTCAATTGGAAACAAGGGCGCCAAACATAAAAGACTAACTTGTTATCTCACATAGCGTATTAAGCTTTGAAAGGAGAAAGATACCTCTTCCGCTCTGCTAGCCTTGCTTCAAAAGTTTTCGCCATGATGAACAAAATGACTAAGTTCCATCAATTTATTTACCAAATTAATCACAAGGCTGCGAGAGATTTGCAATAAATGGTGAAGTAATGGCCCAAATATTTAGTTAATGATGATGGGAAGTTTTCTTAATTGTTGCATTAAATATCTATACTTTCCCATGAGTGAAACAACATTTAAATGTCACTTCTATTAATGATTGTATCCACGCCATGTGCGAACATCATAATCTCTGCCAGCTGTCACTTCCATCACATCACTGCCGCCCATTCTTCTTCTTGAGAATATCCGTTGAACTTCAAACTTTGAACTAGGGGAGTTCGATGAGCAATAGGATACGAATACCCTTTGGTATGTTTTTATAAACAAAAGAAAAGTTAACGGCTATAAACAAAGATAAAAGAACAATTAAAACATTTTGCAAGTTGACAAAGTCCGTTGAACTTTGAACTTTGAACTAAGGGAGTTCATGGTTCATAGTTCAATGGAAGGATGCGCTTTGCAAAGATAGACATGCCGCTAAACTCACAATAAAGCATAAGAAAGCCAAACATACCGTGGGGTTTTATTGAACATTGAATCTTGAACTAAGGATAGTTCAAGGTTCAAGTTCAACCGACAAGAGGTACATGTAAAAAGGACCAAAATAAATTTGAAAACTTGAAAAAGATTATGGGGGAATTTTTGAGAAGATTAGAGCCTTGAATAATTAAGCAAAAATCAGTGGTAACATAGAGTAAGGTAGAAGTAGAAATTGTTTAAATTGTCAACAACAAATTGAGTTATTGTGCTCCCATAGGTGTCTCCTTTTTGAAGTGGGATGAGAAAATGAGATTCACTTGGAATGGCTTAATGATTCCTAATTGGATTGGGGAGTATAAGAAGGATGAAACATAAAAAAGAATAAATGTGGTGTGGAAAAAAACACCCATGGGATGGGTGAAACATAATTTTGATGGAGCTTCTAGGGGTAATCTAGGTATATCTGGCATATGATGCATACTTAGAAATTGGGAAAATTGGGAAGGTAAGATTATATTTTCTTCCTCTCAACACTTAAAATTTGGAACCAATAGTGAAGTAGAGTTTAAAGCTTTTCTTCATGAGGCTAAACTATGCTAGAGGTTGGGTTATAATAGAGTAAATTTCAAAGGGGATTCTGCTAATGTGATTAATGCAATAAGATTAAAAGACATTCCAAATTGGAAATTAAAAGTTATCCTCGAGCAGATTTTAAATATCATTCATAAAATGGAGAATTTTATGACCAACCACATCTATCATGAAGGAAATGCAAAGGGAGATAAGTTGGAAAACCTAGTGACATATGGGACATTAAATGTAGCCATTTATATGATCCATATTTAATTGATCTATCAATCATTGCAGATGGTGGGCAAAGATTTTTTAACACAATTTGGATTTTTATCCCACAAAGCATTTCTCTTTATGATTAACTTTGTCACTTCCCTTACATGAATACATAGAAAGGCTTGGAGAAGTAATTTTTAACTAATATTTTATCTAAATGCTTATGGCATGAGAGATTTGGCATGTGTAAGTGGTTTTATAAGGACAAGGTGAGATGAGAAGCTTATTAAAAAATTCTTTTGTGTAAGGGGAATTGTGGAATTTTCTAAAGAGTAGTAGAGTCAAAGTAACACATGGATTTCCTAATTCTTCCAAGGTGTTGTGTGAGTCATTTGAATTTTTTGGGAAACATATTGAACTTTAGATTGAAAGGAATTATATCCGATAAGAGGATCCCTTGTATATAGACCTTGGATTGGAAGCCATCGAGATGGTCATAGGGAGAGAATTTTTAATAGATGAGAACTGTCATAGAGTGAATTTCAACATATCCTCATGATTCTTGGTAATAGAAATAATCTTTTATTTTAAATATCTCAAGTGGGGCTCTAGAAGGCCAATGTTGATGGGCTAGGGTTGGCAGGGACTTTTTGAGGAAAATCAAATCTCTAGACATAGATAACTTTGATTGGATGTTCAAGTTCATGGACTTGAAGGCTAGTGACAACCCGATGATGTTATAGCAGAGTACCGAAAAAATGGTATTAGATGAACATCATACTCTCTTGAGTATATCGGAGATGGAGGTTAAAAACTTAATGGATAATGTTAGGTGCAAAATCAAGCAATAAAAAAAGAAGAAAACATTGAAGATTGAATGTAGGAATGCCAAAGTCAGAAGAAATTGGAAGGAATTGAAGAATAAGAGCAGTGATAGAGTGGTACCAAATGCTAAGAATATTGTTGGTAGGTTGGGGTTGAACACTTGCATCTACAAAGGTGTGGATAGGCATGTGTAGAGTTGAAGAAACAATTTTCCTTTTGATGGAGAATATATGTTGGGTAAGAATGAGCATGGGATTTATATTCTGAATCCTATCAGATGTTCATAAGTCCTTATAGAACATCTTTTAGTCACCTGGGATGTCTGATGCAGGAGCATCCTTGGGTCGTTGGCAATCTTGCATCACCGAAAAATATTTCCTTTCAATTTGTTTGTTTATTGTTCTAGTTGGACAGTTTCTAGTGTTTTAGGAAGTGATCGATCCAATTGGCTCATTTTATTATGCGATCCTTATGTGGTGTTCTAGACATCCTAGAGATCTTATGTCTAGCTTCACAACTTATTGTGATGTTTTTCAAATGAAGATATTTAATGATTGGTCTGGTCCTAATTTGTTTTTCCTGTTTTAACAACCAAGGTGGTAAGATTCATCTTGCAATAGAGTTTCACATCATACAAAGCTTCCTGGCACTTTGTTCTATGTTCTTACACATGTGGTCGACCTCCTTGTGTGTTTTCACAACATGATGTATCTATTTTGGGGTGTTCTTATGGATTTAGGTCTTGACCTATATGTTGTAATTTATGTTTCCTTTATCTTGGAGATTGTTGACCAGATAAGCCGACTTGTGGCTGGCGATCTTGTATATAAGAAGGATAGTAGTTCTTGTATAGGGGAGCATATTGGTAATATGGATAGATAATATATTTGATAGTGGTATATCGAGAATAAGGCTCGTGTCCTTAGTAATGAGGCATGTCTATTGAAAATCCATAATCTGCATTTGCAAGCCAACTTGAGGATAATATACATGTGATATTTCTACCTTTTAATTGTTGATTTCCATATATTGTTTGGGCATTTCTGTTGTGGCATTTATGGCTGCAAGGATTGGACATATCCTTCGAGGATTCTCTGTTCTTAACTGCGTCAACTTTTGACCTAGAGCCATAAACCAATGAGGCCAAAAATAGGGGACTTCATCCCCATCTAAAAAAGTTTAGGCTCAAACCCATGAGCACATTAGATCAACAAAGACACAAAAATGCAAGCACATTAGATCAACAAATGCACAATCCCACGATCATAATGGTCCAATAGGGCTTTGAAGCTTGGTGCGACAACCCCACCACTTAACTAACACACTAAGTGGTGAACTCGACAAGATTATAATAATATTATCATATCACTATATTTTTATTTTATATTATTTTTAATCCTTATCCTCAAGAAAATGTGGCTTTTATGTATAGACACTTTCACTCTCCCAATGCTAGCATAAATGTTGTCTTGATAAAAATAGTATGTTAAGTGATTCATATTTGAAATGGATTAGAGTTGTGAAATAGACTTGATAAATTAATTTATGAGATGAGGTATGTTTGAAACTAGCACAAATTATATGGTTATACAGAATTTTTTTGGTGTTAATAGTGACTTCATCAAAATAGTTAGCTATTACTATATCTAGAGATAGTCCTTTCCACATTACTTAAGTCTCCACTTAGGGACTTTTAGGCTTTTTCCTCACCTCATCTAGTTAATACATGTGACCTTACTTAGTGTGACACCTAGTGCATTAACACTTTCCATTTTCTCACACACTTATCAGGTGAGCTTACAAGTGTCTCTTGTTTGGAGGAGTAGTTAGTCATTATTTCCCACCTTCTCACCTCATCTAACTTGACTATATATGTAAGTCTCTTTATGTATGTTATTTACGCTCTCATTGTAAATGATATATGTTGCTATTTTTGATAGTTTGGTTTCACTTATAGAAGGTTGTTGTGCATTCTAATATGGAAAAATCTCAACAAAATAAACATTAAAAAAATATCATAACACAAAGTTATATATGAAGAAAATTCTTTTGAATAAAAACACTATCCAAAGTAACACAATTTTTATTTGGTGATCAATGGTTACAACACCTTTATAAATTCTAAATTTTTACATGATTATTGCCACCAAGACATGTAGCGTAATTATGATCTCATACTACTACCTAAAAAAAAGCCTTTAAGACCTTCATCTCAAACAACTAGTAAATAAAAAGAAAATTCCATGCCAACATTAGATGGTATTTAGGAAACCATGATTTCAAACCACCCAAAATGTGGCACCTAAATCCTATTTTGAGAATGGACAACACCCAAATTCGAAGATGAGTATACAATATTAATATAGTATATTTGTTTCCTACCTCATAAGTTCATCATAATCCATTCACCAAATTAGGTGATATATTCTAACTTTATTATTATTATTATTAACTTTATTATTATTATTATTATTATTATTATTATTATTATTATCCAAATATGTCTTATGACATGTTATAACATATGTCATTAGTTGATCAAGTGCAAATCTCCCTTATGTTTCTCTTGTGTATCATATATTTTCATTCATCTTCTATGAATCATAAGCTTCTAAAGGCTATAACTTTTGATTTGGAAAGTTAATTTAGTCTTTTTTTTAAAGTGTAGATCTAAAAAAGATAAATGTTCACATAACTAGCTTGCTAGTTACAACCCATTTTGACAATTTTCAAGAGCTTAAAGCAACCTCTATAATCCATAAATAATCTTTTTATTAGAATCACTCAAAATATATAATTTTTAGGTTTTAACGTTAGGATGCAAGGATGAGACATATTTTCTAACATTTTCTCAATTCTAGAATACCTTGCAAAAGAAAATGGAGTACCAATATTATTAACTAATTGTCGAGGGCTAAAAGGTTTGGAGACAAACAACAGTAATTAAATTTCTTTGTGTTAAATAGCTACATCAATTCAACTATAATATTTTTGAAGCATCTAATTTCTAGAGCATTACTATACCATCCTCTTTCATGTCACAATCAAAATAGTACTAGATGTTAGTATTATTCATCCTCACATGAAAGGTTGGGCTGCTTTGAGAAACATTTTCCACTCTAATTATCACAAAGAACTCTACTCTAGTAGATTTGTAACTCAACCTTACATTTGAACATAATCCCTTAAGATAAATGGCCTCTTTATAGGCATTAATAGTTACCATAAACTGATCATTTGTAGTGGGTAGAGTGACCACAAATTGTCACTCACTTATATGTCTAATAGCATCACCAAACAAAAATGAACATATATCTATTGTTAGATCTTGTTTTATCAACATCTTCTACCTATTTCAATCCACAAATGCATGGATATTCATTGAGTTTTGGTCCCTTAAAGAACCTTCAAAATAAAATAATAATAATTTAAGGTACCCATAGATATTTGAAAACCCTATTTATTACATCTCAATTATCTCATATAAAAATCAACCATAAAGCAACCCAAGACTCCCACTTCTTAAGCAATTTATACTCTAGTACATATTATAACATACATCAAATTCTTAATAACACTAACATATGATACTCAAGCCATGTTGATGGGCTCAATAATTGTCCTTTTAATACCAATCTATCAAACTTTAGTTAAGACTCTTAGAGATTATTATGGTTATTATGTCTTCAGACTTTATTATTTTTGATATACTAAAGATACATTTGACACATTCATTTGTTTATTACTAGACACCGATAATATAATTGTATGCTTAAGTATATGGTTGAATGTGGTTATTTGGATACTAACACCTTTTGTAACACTTCATCGCTAGATAATTGGATTACTTCTTATAGCAAAAGGTTGTCATAGTTCCTATAACCATTCACAAAGCAGGTCTAAATTAGTTAAATGAAATAGGCTACCCTCAATGATTAGGAAAAGGTTGTGGAATGATTAAATACTTGTTCAAGGAGGTAGTTTTTTATCCATGATGAATGATTTAATTATTATTTTTTAATCTCATTCAATAATTGTATCTTCATAACTAAAGATTGTACAATCCCAATAGGACTCTTCTTCAATCATTACTTCATTATATGTTCAATAAATCTTCACCTAGATCTTAGGAGCTAGTTGTAGGTAGGTTGAAGTTATAGTTGTCATGTAGTTATATGTAGAATTTTGGTGTACTAAAAAATGGTTAATTCTATTTTGATATATTTTACTTGTAGTTGAATATAGTATTTTGTAACTAGCATGCATATATGAATATACAAAGTTCTAATTTAGTTCTTCCATTTTGTTGAGCATAAATAGATTGTTCCCCAAGGGGCCCAGTTGAGGTGCATATCTGAATTATTTATTTTAGTATTATTTGATTAGATGATTTAGTCATTTAATCCGTGGAGTGTTATTATCTAGAAAATCTTCTTAAAATTAATAGATAAAGCTGTTCTAGTTTGTCAATTGAAAATATTAAATAACAAATGGTTATAATATTGCCCTCCTTTCTTTACGCATCTTATTTTTTTAATAATTGAGAGGAATTAGAAGTGTTGGTAGATCAGAGGACCAAGAATAGAGTTGACTCAAACCTGTGGTATAGAACCAAATATTTGAAACTGACTATAGGAGTAATATTCTATCTTAGGAATCGTATATAAGAGTATTGTAATTCTCTAGAAGAGATATTGATAAAGAGATAAAGATATAAATCCCAAAGTGAGGATATAGAAGAGATATATCATGTAATGCCGAATATCGTATAAGCAAAGATCAAGATCTGTATTTTGGAGACTGATAATGTAATATATGTTGCTGTTGTTGGTTTATTTCTATACATTAATGACTATTCTTTGTAGATTATTAAGGTATGAATGATTTACTACTTTGATTGACTTTTGCATCTATTAATCTCGCTTGTTGTGTCCTGTGGGGTATAAATACTACAATAAGATCTATATTGGGGTACATATCTATTTGTTGTAGTTTTCTGCTTCCTCTTACTAAAAAAAGGTTATCCTAGTGACTCAGAACTTAGCTCTTAGACGAGGCAAGCCCCCACTATAACCTTTTAAAGTCACCAACCTAGCTTGCAAAGGCGAGTCACAAGACTAGCCAAGGCAAATAATTGAATTTAGGATATATATGGGAAGAACCCACATCTTAATCATTTTATTCATTATGATTGGTGTTTGGGGATTTGACATTGCAATTTAATGGAAGACACCATTCACAATTAATATTAAGTGTCTTTTTTTGATAATTTTAAGATCATTAAAAATTTGAAGGTCATTTTTAAGTAGTGTTTTTAGTATATAAATGTATTTGCCAAACAAAGTGATAAATCATATATTTGAATTGTCAAAAAAGTTAAAAATTTCATTTAGAGCTATGCCTAATGATTCCCAACACATGACATTATTTTCAAATATTGAGATGACATTGTGAAGCCTAAAAATATTTCAACAAATAATTTTCTATGAAATGATTATATTTCATTTTCAAACTTAAAAATATGACAATACCAAATATATTAATAAATCTCTCCTAATTTTTTAAATCTTATTTATTAAAAGCTCTGACTTTTATATTTATAATTTTTTTCCAATAGTCCCCTACACCATCGCCACCCCACCGCCCACCGCCACCGCCACCCGCCACCCCCACCCCCAAAAAGAAGATTACAACAATGGACAAAGGATGCGGTTATCCTCCCAATAGAATGCACTTTGACTTTGTTTGGAAATTAGGAAAACACGACAGAATTTTACAAAATTTTCAGGATGAATTTTTCACGATAAAAAAGGTTTATGGTAGAAAACAACAAAAAATCTGCCAAAGAATTGCTGTGTTTTTACAGATGTAGAAAAAAATAAAATTTAATATTTTAATTTTATGGTGCATTCTATTAAAAAGATAGCCGGCACCATGGACAAATAATATAGGAATTAAACAAATAATAACAACTTAAAAATACTAACTACTACATAAACCCAAAAAAACAAAAACAAAAACGAGTAACCCGGTTATAACACCTGTCTTTTGTTTACGCAAATATTTTGGAAGCCAATTAAATTAGAAGGTTGATTAAAATGAAACTACTTTTGGTTATCACTCAAAAATACCATTTGCTTTATTGCACAGAACTAAATTTTCCAACCTTAAGAAAACACTTAAAACACGAAAGATTGATAATATATATTTCTGTATTTGTTTCAGAGTTCGTATTAGTGCTGTGAAGAACGACTTATTTTTTATTGCCCACAAAATCGAGGGTAAGTTATTTTTGTCTTATAAATTTTTTTGACGCTGAAATCAATCAAGGCGGATCACTAGATAGGGGAAGACAGCGACCAAAACGGAGGTCTTCAATGTCCATGTAAGTCTTCACAATTTCCCTTTCTATATTTATATATATTATATAAATTTAATAAAAACTTTAAAATTAAACATTTGCAAATGTAGGGAGGATGCTTGAAATTTAACAGTAATCCAGCTCCAGAGTTACGTATTGAAGGAAATATTTGGTTTTAATTATAAGAGTTATGATCAATATTTAGCTGGCTTGAAACTGGATAAAATTGCAGTTTGGTATTGGTTTCTTTTGTTTGATTGCCAAATGCAGATGGGTGACTGATTTATGCATTCAAATTTATAATCAGGGCATCTTCTGTCCATTACAAGGCAAACTGTTAATATGCCGATATTGGCCCTGAGAAAGAGTAGCCACCTTTGAATTTCACACACCATCTTAATATTTTCTTTGTTTCTTTGTCTTTTTTAATTTTCTACCCCGAGACTAACCAGCAGTCCAACTCGGCAATATGCGACCTCTTGAAATGATTTTTATTGTGGTAAAACGACTTTTGTTAAATATTTGCATATAAGCGTTCGAATCATTGTCGTTTTGGATAATTCTACCGTATGATGGATCAAGTACCGCGAAGCAAAAAACAATGGATCAAAAATTTGTTTACGATTTCTTGATATCCCAGATGTCTTTGTTCCATAATTATGTACGGTGGAAGGTTTAAAAATCTTATGGTTTTGACTACGTCCATAAAACCAAACTATATTTGTGACAACCAGTGTCCTATCTTTGTCAATTCCCAAAGGGACTGAAATTCCAGGCAAAATTGCTTCATTACGATGCTTGGTTCTTTTAGTAATTTGTACCAGAATTTCCCTGCCTTTCTTTGTTCTCACTTCTTTAAAAGATTTCAATTGGTGTCCACTTTAAGGCCCCTATTTACAACTGACAAGTTTAAGTTTATTGCTCAATCTGGTCATGGACTCAAAAATCAGGAGTACAAAATTTCAACATATATAAGGTAAATGAGAAACAGTTTTGAATTGGAAACAATATTTTTGTAGGGTTTCAATAGTGGATCTTATTTACCACATTCCTGTCTCGATTGGTGATAACCTGGAAAACTACATTCACCTTTTACCTTTATATTGCTAACCCAAATGTCATTGTAGGCTGTGCATCCCTTGTTGAAATGTTTCTCTGTTTCTATCATTCACTGAAAACATCTCTCCGCTTTTCCTCTTCCTCTTTAGGTAGGCCATTATGAATCTCAGACCTGAGTCTGTGTGAACTAATCCTTTTTTGTGTTATAAATACCTTCTCTCCCTGTTTTAGTTTTTCCCCATAGGGCGCCCTTTGCCCTAATCTTATATACTATGTTTAATTTTTTTCAGCCATTTGGTTTCTATTTCATGACAAATTTCTGCGGTATTGTAAAGCTTAGAAGCTAACTGAGCTTTGCCTATTGAACTGCACTGGGACTGTGGCAAGATGATTCAATGCAGTCATTTCAGAGTGGGACAGTTTGATTATTTATATCATGGTAGGCAACACTTTATGGGGCACGTTTGCAGAAATGTGTTTATTCCGTGGGACCTAATCCATTAAATCAATGAAGATTCTGAAATAGAAATGAATTCTGGAGCATCATCGTTCTCTCCTAAAGGTCAGTCAAGAAGGTGGTCTCAAAACTTTGATAATACATAGGGAAAACCTCAAACGAAGAAAAAAGAAAAAAGGAAAAAGAAAAAAAGAAAACTATACATGTATTCCCTTTTAACTTGGTGCATCTTGGGGGTAAGGGTCACCGCTTAAGTGGTGTGGGGTGAGCTTGGACTACATTCTTAAGATTTTATAAACAAAAGTTACGCTTGAATATGCCTGAAACTGATTCCTCCACAACCCCCCACGACATGTCTGTTGGAATTACGGGCCTCATTATTGCCGCATGTGGATTTGAGCCTAGATTCTGCTTTTACAAATGTCTACCCTAACCATTACACTAAAATTGTTGGAGGTGAGCATCTTAAGCAAGCATATAGTTTTTAAATTACATGGCTACTTTTTTGTGAATGTAGTTACATATGTATATTTGTAAATTTTATTTATTAAATTGAATATTTTGTAGATTGCTATATTTGTACATTTTTCTATCTTTCAGATCCTTGTGTCGTGTTGAAGTATGACAGTTTATATGTGAGAATTTTTTGATCAAGTTCAATGACAGTATGCTCAAAGAGTGTAGCTTTGTTTTACAGACTTAAATATAATCAAAAGCAGTAGTCTAGAGTATCTGTCATCAGGACTTATCTTATTGGCTTGATTGCTCATATTTATAAGATGTCTATCCATATAGCAGAAGGTCTGACATTGAAAGGAGTATGAAGATTGTTTAAGGATGCTATTCTTTGGTCCCTTAGACTGTTCAGTGTCGTGGACATCATTAAAACCATTCATTCATTCAAAGATTTGTAATTTAGTAAATTTACTGTATATGAATCACAAAAGTCAGAGTCAAGATCCGTTTTTGCCTTTCATATTTTAGTATATACAAGGGCATCTTACAAAACTCTTAAGTTGTTTCTTTCACTGATAAATTTCACCCCATGGCGAGGGCTTACTTTCAGCGTTGTTACCATGATTGACTATTATGTTGCTATTACTTTGGAATTCCACTGGCCTTGAAAATTGAGTGGTACTGCTTCCAGTATCGATTCATCATGTTACTTAATTGACATGCCCTTTTGGGATCTGAATTTGGACCTTTTCCATCAGAGTCACTTTGATCAACCACATGAGCCCTACCCAATTGACTGAAGGCTGTTATTATATTTCTCTTATAAATCGGTGTATAGACATTTTGTAGAAGTCAGTGACCTTTGCTATTATAACTTGGATTGTATGTTGTATGCATGCTACTTGTAGGTGTGAATGAGCATCCATTAGAATAAGCATCTCTATAACAGCTTATGGCAAGATTAAAAGCACACAGCCTCAATTAGACCTGCAGCTCTTGGGTGAGCATTTTAAATTTATAATCAGGAATCTTAGCACATAGCGAGAGTTGGCGTTTCTTAAGCTTATATTTAGAAGACATATGGTCATGCTGTATGGACAAGATACTGTACCATTATATGAGGGCATTTGTCATTTAGGGCATAAAACAAATGATAGATGCCTCTATGATATATTTTTAGTTTTTTTTAATATTTACACCATGAATCTTTTGCTTATTAACTTTTTTAACTTTTTAAACACGTGTGGAAGTCTAAGGATAACTTTGTAGCTTATAATTACTGTTAGCAGTGTTTACACTTTTGAAGCAGGCTAATTTTCAAATAGCACCAGCTGCTGTAGAATCGTAGCAGAAGCTGGATTTTTTCATTCAATTTTTTTTTTTATTAGTCTAATAATGAGATTAATCCAGAGAGAATTATTTTTAAAACACATTATGTTCAAGCTTCTTGAATTATTTCCAAAAACAACGTTTTTATTTATATTTATTTTCTGATAAGTAAAATGAGGGATCTGTTTGGGTCCCCACTCATAAACAAAAGAACTAGAAGTGGTCTATGTACAAACAATAGAGAAAACTATGCACTACAAATCCGGAGGGGACTGCGAAGTCCAACATATTAACAAAAAGGGGAAAGGACAAACAATTGGCCCCATCAGAATGCAGAAACAAATCTAATCATACCACACAAAGTGAGCCAATGTGTCACTACCTGAACACCCATCCATAGAGACATATAAACAAGTGACTAGCCTCACCTGTTTTTGCCATCTGCAGAGCCATTATCATCATACATGCAAGCACCTACCATAGCACACACCCTGTCTTCAGGGGCTGTTTTAGAATCAGCCACACTTGAACCAATAACCTCCTTGCCTGACATCCTGAAGAGATCCAGCACAGGCTCCTCAGAGCTCCATGAAACCCTTCTTGAGTAAGTGTCGGGAGAGTAACTGTACTGGCACCACCCAAGTGCCTATCCTAATGAACTAACACAAACTTTGACATATATTGAAAACTGTTGATAAAAATGCTCTAGGACCACCACTTTGTTCAGCAAGCTGAGCACTTCCCTACCGGGACCTGGATGTAACTTCCTTTCTACACTCTGCTTCCACCTAGAGGGTAGCCCTCAATTCTTCCTCTGGCAAATCTCACTTCTCAAAAGAAAAATCGTCCTCTTTCCTCATTAGAGTATGCAAGAGCCATTCCTAAACCATCTCATCTTGAATAATTGCTGTCAAATTCAATTGGAAATTCCTGGCTATGGAAGCTCATGTCCTCTGTTCACCAGTATTTCCTGCTACTTCCATGCACAACACAAATCACGTCATTTTTAAGGTTGAGGGTATTGATGGCAAAATATTTTTCTACCTGCTGTTTGAGACCACATTGCCTCATGGAGAGTGAGACCAACAAATTCCCATTTCCCTAACATATCAGCATTTCCAAAAGCCAACAAAATTATTAGATTTGAATATGGTTCGAATAAAGAAAGAAAGTAATGAAAAACGGGGACAGGGACATACATTTGCTCCAGGAGTAACTTCTCATTTGTCAGCAACCTCCCTAAGCATGCCACACCATCCTTTGACAGACCTCCCAAAGCATTCTGCATTATCATTACAATTAAAGCTTCCTGAAAAGGATTTAATTTCTTAAAGTGATAATTCGTTCACCAATGAGTATGTCTACGCACTCCAACCAAGGAGCATGATTTAAATTCCTTGTTAAAAATTGTAATTATATCTCCTCAACTTTAAAGAGAATCCTCTGAACAGCAACCATTGAAAAGTATAGTTGCATGGGTACTTGTACCTATACCCCTGGGACATGTACCAGGTACTGGTATGCGTACCCAAGTACCGACTACTCAGTGGAGAACATTGTAGCTGAGGACCTTGATTAAGATTTCTGATTTTTGTTTCAGTTTTCTGTTTGCGTAACAGCTTGCTGTTTATCAAGCTTATTTTAATATGTAATCACTAATCAGTTTGAAACTTTGATACAATGATTGTATGACACTTCAATTTGTGTACTTGATCTTCAGAGTTAATGTTTGACAGTAAACTTTATCACTGTTCTTGTTTTGAAAACTCAATGTCATTATATTTTCAGATTTGCTATAAAATATTAAATTATATATAAAAATAAATTGACCTACCCTAAGTATCCCTGTCTTCTATTGTGGAAAAATAGCTGTACCCATATCTGTACCCGTCTCCAAAGTACCCAAGTACCCCTGTCTCCGTGCAACCTTGTTGAAAAGGTACTCTTGCAGCCTCGTTCATGAGTATGGATCTGAGACGATCTCTGCTGAAATGGAAAATTTATCAGTGCCTGCATTTGCCAGACAATCTGCTACTACATTTGCTTCCCTACATTAGTCTACAAAATTAATTTTCTGTGAAACCTCCTTCAACTCTGCTGCCTCTTTAATTAAGCAGTTTAACTCTCTAAATCTTTTAACCGTTCCCTGTATAATCACCAAGGAGTCACCTTTCACCAACCAGTTCTGGATCTTTAGCCTTTTTTTATAACAAGGCCCACAAATAGAACCAAGGATTTTGCTTGTTTTTCGATCCCTTGGGGAAAAGAAAAGAATCCATCAACACTAGAGACCCCTGGACATCTCTAATTACACTTCTGCTTGTCACATAGGTTGGGTTCCCTTTAGAGTCACCATCAAAATTAACAATAAACTCATAATGCCTCAGACCTCCACCTCTCCCTCCACCTTCCTCCTTTGAGGAGGTCTCCATTTCCTTCGCTGATTTGCCCGAGTCTTTTTATCTTTGTTGTGTATCCCGTTAACAGTGGATTTTCATAAACCATTTCATATAAGACAGATCATAACAATTTGAATCTATTCTTTAATTCACATTAATTTTCAGCCACATTCACCTATTTGAATTGCATAATCTCTATCCTCATCATAATAAAGAGGGAAGATAGTTTCAAAATTTACATAGCACTTCACCCACCCAATAATCACTAGGATATATCAATTGAATGGAGTCTTTTGAGTGTCAGTTTTCATTGATTGCAGTTTACTGGTTAGAACTCAAATTAGCCTAGCTTCATTTGATGTTTTTACTTTTCCAATAAAAACCAGGATATACAAATCAGATGAAATGTTCTCAGCATTAGGCTTTAAAGTGATAAACTTGAGACAAGCTTAGTGTAATGCTTTTGGGTGCAAAGAGCTATATCATGCTAATCAAATGAATGCTTTTTAGAATCAGCCTTAATCAATGTAGGGTGTAATTTCTGGTGGATGGTAGACTTGATCCAGGTTTTAAATTGATTAGAGTACTTTCTCCTTAGTAATATTTTCAGGTTAGAAATTATGCCTATGCCACGAAGTCTTCTTAGTAGCAGGCTTTATGCATGTGGTTTCTGGCCTTGCTCTACCTGCTGTCATTTCCAACATTCTAGCCTAATTTCTGTTTTTAATAACATATAGGACTGCATTTTATCTACATATAAATTAAATGATATACAAAAAAACTAACGCTTATGACCATGAGTCCACACTATATTAGTCCACTGTCAATTATTTTAATATTTTTGTAATCATAACACAAAACCATGCATATCGTGTCATACTTTGTTGGGTAGTTAAACTGCATGATGATTTCCAAACTGGCATTAGGTATTAAAACACTTAGTTTTGTGTAAAGTTTTGGCATTCTAGATGGAAAGTAGGTTCCGTGCTTTGTTAGGATTATCGACATGAAATGATATATTTTCTTTAACATAAAGGCAATTTTTTTAAAAATCAACTGGTTACATAGTAGGCTTGCCAGTTTCTAAAATACTCATGGTACAACAATTCTATAGAATCAAGAAAGCTCTTATGGACTGAAAATAGACAATCATTAAGATGGAGAAACTCTCCAAACCCCATAGACAAGGCACAAGCACTTGTTCCCTTGAAGATTTTACATGCTTTGAGCATTAGAATTAATGTTTGCCTGTACATTAAAAAAACAAAAGAAATACAGCAGCAGGAATCAAGAATCCAGAGAGGCATTGTAGTCAACATTTGCAAAATCACTAAAGTCTTTGCTTATAACCAGAAGCTGATTCAGTGAAACAGTCAGCAACTTGATTTCCTTCTCTTTTAGTATGGTTTCACTTAACAACATTGAAACCATGAATGAGGATGTTAATGTCTTTCTTAAATTTATTTAGCTGCCATTGTTGGAAGTGAGAGGAAGGCTTTCTTTTGAAATGATCAGCCGAGATTTTAGAGTCAGATTTCAGAATAATATTGGTAAAAGATTGCCTTAGCTTAGCTTCTAAAAGAGCCTGACAAATGGCCATAGCCTCAGCAAAAGTAATAGAAGCAACAGCAAGACTACTATAAACCAGGACTTGACTTTACAATTAGGATCACAAGCACCTCCCATGCTAGCATTTCCAGGATTGTCTTTTGAACTTTAATCAACATTAATTTTAGCCAAGCCCAGATGGGGATGTTCCCATTTAGTATAGTGATATTAGTGAGGATTATTATTGGAAGAGGTGGAAGAGCGAGAAGCCACAGGGATTCTAATTCTCTTCAAAACTCTATATTTCCACCAAGAACTTGCTTGCTAACCTTGAATTGACATATTGACATCCCGAGTATGTAAAATGGGAGCTCAAGTGCAAATTTCTTATCAGGTGAGTGATGTCTTAATCTAGTCTGAATACTTTTGATTGATAGGTCACTGTTTTTTGTGATTGAGTTTGAAATCTGAAACATGATGGTAATTAGGGAGATACAATTGATTAATAAGTACCTCCTCCATGCTTGTTTTGAACTAGGGGTGCTTGCACATCATATTGGTGCAAAACACAATGTTGCTTTGGGTATACTGAGGGGATCCATCAATTTATGAGCAATTGCATACTATATTTGATTTTCAATAAAATAATGGCGTGTTTGCAATGGTGTTAATACCAGATTAAGTGATTGTCTATCTCTGTTAGTTGATTGTAAAAATAGTATATTGTGATGTTCTCCTAGACATTGCTTCTTAATTGAAATGAATTCAGACAACTGGTCAGTATTTCATAATTGAATGGTGAAAATAATTACCAAAAGTCTCAAGCATCTGATACATGATCTCTATCCATTTTTTCACCCTACAATTTGGGGCAGTTGACTTAGACAAACAATTTGTGTGATGAGAATATGATTTGTCAAACAGCACCTTGAAGTCTTGGTTGGATGAAATTCTTTTATCATTTTGCTACTGCTTTATGGTTGGATGAAATTCTTTTATTATTTTGCTACTGCTTTAATAACTGCAGGTAACAACTGTGTTATAAACATAATGAATTTATTATTCCTAGTCAAGCAGCAAGCTCACAAGTACTTATCTAAACTTTAATTACTTAGTCTATTCGTCTAGACTCTATATATTTGTCAAATGAAGAGAAAAACAGTTTTGAATGGTAAAATGGATACATGGCATTTGGTATCATCTTTATCTTTTCGGTTTTTAAGTACTTGTACATAGTAAAGTCAAGCTCACTATAGTTTGAAAGTCCAAATAAAGCTAGGATTCTATCCTTATTAGCTTCTATTATTTATTTTTTTAAAGTTTTTGGGAAAAAATTAATGCATCCTCCTTTTTTCTAAAGGAAAGCAACTTCTGATGACAAGGAAATTGATTATGAAGGTTGGCAGCATGTAGAACATGAATACGATTTCCATTCTGCTTTTGCAAGGTATGGCTGGAAAATTCAGATGTCCCTTTTAATTGCTAATGCAGCTGTGCACATTTAGCTTTTTCTTTTATAAGTATTACACATAAGTAATATCATTTCAACTAAAATCAGTGTTGTTATAGGTTGTTTGATCCTGCACATGAATGGTTGCACATCCTATGTATTATATACATTGATTTGCATACAAACAATTATTTAAATTCAGCTTTTTTTGTTTTTCATTTTTTTTAGTAAAAAGAAGAGATTATCTTAGTATACAGAGTATACAAAAGGATCAGTTACAAAGATCAGAGAAATGGAAACAATCAACATCCAGAATCTGATGCAGAATACCTGAGGGCATTGAGATCAGTAGAGGACTGGCATTTCTTCAACAACAGAAAACCAAAGCCAGTCCATATCCAATATACAAGAGCATGGTGGCAGAGAGAGCCAAAGGAACATGATGCCAAAAGGAACCATTACATGTTAGGAAAGAGCCAGATTTCGAACTGTCGAGGATTGAGAGTGATCCCTATATTTGCCATCTTATGAGCCTCTTTGATAAGTTTTCTGTATGTATGCTGAAGATTAATCCTGTTATACTGTTTTGAGATGAGCTTAATCATCTTGATCTCATTATAAAGACTAATAGACTCATAATAACAGCTTTGATAACCAGATTTGAGTCTCCGAAAACCTTCAAATTATTGCAACCTATTTTAAGTGCAATCGACATTCGCAAACTCAAACCTTTAGCTTCAGCATAGTTATTGGTGGAAGTACCCAGACAGAGACCAATTGCAAATTTGATGCAAGAATGACCATTTACGAATATAATTCCACTGCCTCCAGCAATAGCGGGGTTCCTCTTGGAAGACCCATTGAAGAAAAGACAGTAATCTTCATGGGACATGGGCAAAATCAGATTTTTTGAGAGGCTTCCTTTTAGCAACAAGCCAAGAAGAAGTTTCATATAAACGGCTAATTATATATATTTGATTGCTGCTGTAATATATATATATATATATATATATATATATATTTCTTGCTATAAAGATTCTTAATAGAAGACTTATGTTACAATTTTAATTTTTTTTTTAAATTCTGTAGTTTCTCAAGCATGCCCTCTCAAATGAGATTTTTCTACTTTTATATCTTCTTAGTGGAGGGAGTCATAACTTCATTTTCTAAGGTTTACCACTCTTAATGAAGCCCTGCTTGGAGGTGATGGATGGTAATTGCTACATTAAGTCATTTAATCCAGTCGGCCTCCTTTGACTAGTCAGCCAGCCGCCTTTGATAATAACCAATTTGCTTTTTTATATTTTGTAGTCAGCCTTTTGAAAATTTCCATGCTTATTGCATAGGGTTAATAATTTATTTATGATTTGTTTTGAGAGAACAATGCCTTCATGGTGGGGGCATGTCAGTCTGCCCTTCCCAAGATTGCTTGTCCACAAGCAACTTTAGATTAGGGCAACTTTAGACTAGGATGATAAAAAGTTTCTCCTCCTTCCCAAATGGCATCTTCCATAGGTGAATTCTTCCCTTTTACCAAACATTCTTGAATAACCTTGTTCCTTAATTTCTTCTCTCGCATATCAAGGATAGCCTCACGTTCCAAAATTAATTTTCCTTCGTCATGAAGTGTGGTGGCTTTGGACATGGTGTAACATGTTGTCCTAACACCTTCTTGAGGCGAGATACATTGTAGACATTGTGAGTTAGATAGTTTGTTGGTAACTCCAATTCATAAGCAACTTCGCCGATCCTTTGTACAATCTTATATGGTCCATAGAATCATGGCTTGAGTTTCTCAGCTTCACTCCCTTTTATAGAAGATTGTTTATGGGGTTACAATCTTCAAATATTCTTTCAGATTTTTGAAGGATGGCATATATATTTTGTTGTTTTTGTGCACGATGCAAGTTTTCTCTAAGTGCATTTAGAATATCTCTACTTTGTTGCACCAAGTCCCTTGCTCTCAGATCTCTACTTTCGGTAAGAATTAGATACTCAAATGATAATTGATTCATACCCATGTAATGCCTTGAAAGGACTCATCCCTATTGACATGTAATGTGTGGTATTGTAACAATACTCCCTGAGATGTAGCCATTGAATCCATGCTGTTTGCTGCCCTGTGACATAGTTTCCTAAATATGCCTCAAGCCACTTGTTTACATTTGGAGTCTACCCATTGGTTTGTAGCTGGTAACTAGTGCATGGGGTGAGTTAAGTTCCAGTCGACTTGAAGAGTTCTTGCCAACATAGAGTAAGGAATTTGTTATTCTATCATTGACAATGTTTTTGTATAGCCCATGTAGCTTGAAGATTTTTTTAAAGAAGAGGGCTGATACTTGTGGTGCTCCATATTCAGATGATATTGCAAGGAAATGGGCATACATTTTTAGCTGATCCACTACTAAAGATATACAATCTATCCCTTGTACAATAATCATATCGGAAATGTCTGTTCTATTTTTGTTCCTTTGACATGCACTTTAATATATTTAAATGTATCTCTTTTGAGACCCCTCTAAGAGAATATCTCCATTGTTTATATGTTTTGTAGTATGTTTGATGTCCTGCTAAAGGGGTGTCATGGTATGCTCTCACCATCTTTTCTTTCATTTTTGATCCTAGGACAATATATATTCCATCTTTAAAGAGGATGAGTTCCTCTACCACCTTATATGTGCCATCTTGTAGTTTCCCTTCCAAAATGTTATTTGCCTATGCATGCTTAACATACTCTGTAAGAGTTGGATTGTTCCATTCTGTAGAGATATCCATCATAGAGCATAGATACGGTCTTCGATATAGAGCATCAAATGCAACATTGTTCTCCCCTTTCATGTATTCTATGTGAAAATTTGATGCATGCAACTTGGTAACCCCCTTTTGTTATCTGTCGTTCAAATTTTTTTGATTCATGAAAAATCTTTGGCTATTATGGTCAATTTTGACAACAAACCTTCCACAAACTAGATATCGCCTAAATTTAGCTAAGGCATGCATGATAGCCAACATTTTCTTATCATAAATGGAGTAGTTTCGTTCTATTTCTTTAAGTTTGTGACTTTCAAAAGCTATGAGGTGTGCATTAGTACAACTCCAATACCTTCCCTTGAAGCATCATTCTAGCTCAAATGGTAGTGAAAAGTCCATAATGTTAACACTGGGTAGGAACTCATTATTGCTTTGAGTTTTTCAAGGGCTTGTTGGGCCTATGTACTCCATGAGAAAGCACACATCTCAGTTAGATTGGTCATTGGGGCATTTAGCTTTGAAAAATCCTTAACAAATCTTCTAGGATAACTACAGAGCCCCAAAAATCCTCTTAGATGAGTTAAGTTTCTTGGTTTTGGCCAATCTATTATTGCTTTGATTTTTTCTTCATCGACATTGATTTGTGCCCTAAGTACAAAATTAGGGCACAGAATCTTGTCCATTCCAAATTCACATGTGGACATCTTAGCAAATAATGGCTATTGCTCAAGAATCCCCAATACTTCATCAACGTGTCTTAAGTGGTCTTCCTAGTTTTGCTATAAATCAATATGTCGTTGAAGAATACCAAGAGGGATTTTCTTAAGTGCTTGCTAAACATGTGTGGTTCATGCGCATGGAAAGTAGTGGGGGCATTGGTTAGATCGAATGGTAAGAGTAGGAATTTGAAATGCCCAAAATGACATCTAAAGATTGTTTTGGGAACATCTTTTCTCGTCCTAAGTTGATGATACCTAGAATGCAAGATTAGATTGCCCTATGAAGTTCATCTAACTCATCTTCCCTTCCCTAGGAATGGGGTAATGGTTCTTAATGGTTTTTTAATTAAGGGCTTTATAATCAATACACATCCTCATAGTGCCATCCTTTTTCTACTAGTGCTATAGAGGAAGCAAAAGGGCTAGACCTAGGGTGAATGTGTCCCATTTCAAGTAATGCTTTAATGGTTTTCTCAATTTCTTCTTTATATTTTCTCAGGTGTTAGTAGGTTGTGGTAATAACAAGCTTTGTCCTTTCTTCTAACTCAATAGTATGTTCAAAATCCCTCTTAGGAGGAAGTCCTAGTGGAATGCCACTCAAAACTTATATTTGTGTAGAATAGATTGAACATCAATATGTACACTCTTACCTCCTTTGGATGAAGATCAATCAAGGATCATCCATTGCGCCCGCCCACTCTACTTGTCCATGCCTAAAAAAGCTCTTTCCATTCTTTTGATGATACCACTCTTGGAGATCCATCCGATAGGCGTTGGACAATTACCTATTGATCATTATGTTGGAAACATGATTCCATCTTTTGAAAGTTTTTTTTTTTATATTGAAATGGAGTATCAACTGAGCGGTTACAAAATAGCCAGTAAAAGCAGTAACTTAAAGCATTGTTGCTACTAAGAGCACCTTAGTAGGGAACATATGTACATAGGCCATAATTATGGCATCAGACCAAAAGAAAATTCCGCTTTACAAGTATAATGTACGAGTATCAAAAAAGAGAGTCTGAATATCAGCTACACTTCATCCCATCCATTGGTACTAGTTTTGTTAGTGCCACTTTCCCATGCACTATTGCTGTTCCTTGCATCCAGAGAAGTCCAGTTGTCATTTTCATTTTTAGCTTCCCACTCACTGTGCGCTGCTTCTTGTTGTTCCTCATTCTTGATTTCTTCTTTTGGGGTCCTCCAGCTGTTATCCCTCAGTGTACCCGCTGCCATAGTTTCCCTAATTGGTTCCTGCGGGGTGTCCACCAAAGAGGCAGATTGTACATCCCTTTTGAATATAATCATCGCTCCTTCCTTCAGCAGAGTTTGAAATCTTTCTTCTAAAATTTCTATCATAGCTGCAACCTATGAAGTAATAGTAAGATGTGCGAGTTTAATGAAAAACTCAGTAAGATCACGATTCCTGTTTTGAGAGATCTCTTCATTCCTCATCTTCCAAATGGTCCACAAAACAACTGCAGTTAAGGCAAACCAAAAGGAATTCAACTTAAGATCAAACTCATTAACAAAGCCCATAATGATTTCAAACCAAGAGAAGGCATTAGGATGGTTCCAAACAACAGGGTTACCTAAAAAACTAGCCCACAATTTTTTGGCAAAAACACACTCAAAAAACAAATGCTCATATGTTTCAGTACAGTTACACAAAGCACAACAGACAAATTGAGGACCATTCTGAGATAAAAAAGAGCCAACAGCTAATTTATTTAAAAGCAGCAACCAACGAAAATAGAGGACTTTGGGTTCAACATTAGCATGCCACAAAAAATCAAACATGAAGTGCCATCTAGTAGAAGACCAATCAACATTCCAACTTTGATTAATTTTCTAAATAATACCATTATCCTCCTTTAACATGTTATAGATTTGTTTGCAGGAAAAGTTCTCAAGTTTATTGCCCTCATTCCATTTCATGAATTCAAACATTTGCTCTGATCTCAAGACTTTTCCAGGAAAAAACCTCCCAACTGCTTTAGAGATAAGGGTGAAAGTCTTCTTCTGCGAATTGGGTATATTGAATTTCTCACTCAGAACCTCCCAAGAAGCCAGCTGCTTGTCAACCAACACATCTTGAATAAGTACTATCCCTTTTTGGTGCCACTTTTTAGCTGAACAGCACTGAGTTAAAGCTAGTGGTTTGTCTTTAAGATACACCCCCCACCAAATAGATCTATCCACTATAGCATAGTACGGGCTCTTTCCAACAGCAGTTCTTGAGCATATAAGTGGCCTGACCTGACACCAAGCCTTCCAAATGGTTTGAAAGGCCCTGGAACCAGTTACTTTAAGCTCAAAATCCCCCATAATTAGATCCATTATGGGAACATCACTCCAGTTCTTACCTTTCTTGATAGTTGCTCTCTCAATATTGTTTCTCACCAGAACCTTCCATGGTTCATTTCCTTTCATAGCCTTGAGGGTCCATTTAGCTGCCAATGCATAGCCTTGAGCTTTAAGGTCTCTCAACCCCAGCCCTCCCATATTTTTAGGAGTACAACACCACTCCCACTTAACACAGTGCCTTTTCTTATTACCATGTCCATCCAACCAAAGAAAGTTTCTCAGAATCCTTTCCAACTTGTTAATTTGACTATTGGCCAACACCCAAATTGAAGCATAGTAAACTGCATGAGAGGATAACACCTTTTGAACAATCTGTACTCTTCCTGCCAAGGATAACATGTGAGATTGCCACTTAGTATGTTTTTTCTCTATTTTTTTATATATCCATTCCCACATGTCTTTAATGGAAGGGTTGATAGCAAAGGGAATCCCCAAATATCTTACTATGCTGGATGGCCCTGACCACTTCCATTCCCTGCTTAGAAGCCAATTTGGAGGAGTCTCTGACCAACCAAGAATGATGGATTTATGGGGGGCAATTTTAGCTCTTGAGGCTAAACAAAAAAATTGAAGCCTATCAATGACCTTCAAAATTTCCTTCCTCCATCTCCAAAAACAGAGCTGTGTCATCAACAAACTGCTCTATGAGTAGGTCCTCCTCATTGGGAAGTCTAATTCCTTCAATTGGGTGGCCAAGATCAGGGGCCTTGAGAATGAAGGAAAGGGCATTAGCAGCAATAACATATAAGGCTGGGGCAAGAGGACACCCCTGTTTGATAGATCTCCCGAGGGGAATACATTTAGATAATTCACCATTAACATCAATAACAGTAGATGAATCTTTAAACAGGATGCTAACCCATTTACAAAACACTTTAGGAAAACCAAAAGCTTCTAACATATTAACCACAAACGGCCACTCAATTCTGTCATATGCTTTTTCAAAATCTAACAAAACCATCACTGCATTCTGCTTATCAATTTTTGCCCAGTTCATAGCTTCCCAACTAGTAATGAGATTGTCTAAAATATACCTGCCTTTATGAAACCAGTTTGGGTGACTGACACCACTTCTTTGAGTAACTCACTAATCCTCCTGGCTAGGATTTTAGCTATAATTTTATAGGAGATATTTAACAGTGTGACGGGTCTCCAATTTTTCACCTGTGATTTATCTCCATCCTTAGGTAGGAGCTTGATGAGCCCTTTATTAATGTTATCTCCTAAAGATCCAGCTTCAAAGGCTTCTTCATATACTTCTAGGAGTTCACTAGAAATCCACTCTTTATTTTTCTTATAGAACTCAACCGACAACCCATCAATTCTCGGAGATTTGTTATTAGCTAAGGATCCAATGGCTGCATTTATCTCCTCAATTCTAATATCCCGCTCCAGGGCCCTTGCATGTTCTTGAGACACTTTCCTAGGAATTAATTTGATACACCTGTTCATAGCTTCCATGTTCTCCTCTTTATATTCAGAAGAGAACAACTTCTTATAATACTCTGTGAAGACACTCAAGGTTTCTTGGTTATTTTTAGTAACTCCTTTATTCTGTATACCCACTATTTCTTCCCTGGAATGCTTGGCTCTAATTAGGTTAAAGAAATACTTGGATCCTCTATCCCCATCTTTCATCCACCTTGCCTTGGCTCTGACTTTTTGACCTTGAATTTTGTAATTTTGGATATTCCTGAGTCTGGCTTTAGTATCAATAAGTGATTGTTCCAACTTCTGGTCTTTCCCCAAAGCTTGAAGCTGAGTTTCAATATGATTGAGTTTGGTTTGATAAAAGTTCTCTTGGTTTCTATCAAACGTGCCTTTGACCCCTATAATTTGAAACAAATTTTTCCAAGTGTTCACTAATGAGTTCCATTTATCTCTGGCAGAGAGATTGGCATTGCAAAACTTAGACAGGGCAGTGGCTGTCTTGATGGCTTGCAAGGAATCCCCATCATCCAGCAAGGATGTGTTGAGTTTGAAGGTGGCTTGATTCCTACCTTTGTAGGACTGCTCATGGGATGATTTGAGAGAAATACACCCATATATTGGAGAATGATCAGACATGCTGACAGGATTAATTTCAACAGGGTTTTGTCTTGGATGATGTTTCATCTCCATCCACATCTTGTTAAAGTATATCTTGTCCAATCTATAGTATACTCTATTCTTGAAAGACTGATTGTTGCACCAAGAAAACCATATGTTATTGTACTCATTTTTCATGTTTTCCATTGGATCACTAACTTGAAATCTCCTTTTAAATTTAGAGCAAAAAAATAATTCATTACCTTTCCATTCATGTTTCTTGCCACCAGTTTTATCCTATTTATTCTCAATCATATTGAAATCCCCAATAAAAATCCATTTTATGTCAGAAAGATTACTAGCAAGCTAGTCCCACAAAGTAGCCCTTTCCCTATAATCATTGGAGGCATAGATGTTACAAATTCCTATCTCTTGATCCTGAGTTTTAAGCTTCGCCCATATAGCTCTTTGGCAGGGGGATGTACCCTTGTCAATAAGCTTGTCAACCCATTTGTTTCCTATCAACATAGACACCCCACCTTTACCTCTACTATGGTCAGAGTAAAGACAAGTAGCTTGATTCCAAATAAAATTTAGAGTGGTATGAGCCTTATAACCAGTCACTTTGATCTCTTGTAAACAAATAATATCTTTATTGAAAGCCTTATTACACCAATTCCTACCATATACTTCCTGTCAGGCATTTCCAGCCCTCTGACATTCCAACTGTGAAGGTGTATCATCATGAGGAATTGGGGGGGGGGTTAGAGTTCTTACATAACTTGTTAAAACATTCTGGTAGCTCCATGCTTTTCACCTTATTACTTTTTTCATTGTTTTTGATGCTACTACTTCTTTCATAAGTTTTTCTTTTGAAAGTCTTGGTAATATGTTCGTAAAGAATATAACCATTGGATGCCCAAAACCATGTATGTCTACCATATTCACAACAAAGAAGTTGTCACTTATTTTATTTCTACCCGAGGTGATGCTTAGATGTTGAATTCTTTGAGTACATGGAGTAGTAAATCGATCCGTCGTAACTACCTTGAAGCCTTCAAAATCCTCAACTTCTAACTTAATCCTTTTTATTAATCCTTCATCTATGAAATTATGTTGTAATGTCCCCATTTTCGTGAGCATCAGAGTTCGATGGATTAGTCTATTAATTTACCCTTGTAGGCTAGTACGGTTGGTTAGAGGGTCCTTTGAGGGATGCAGCTTCTCCAGTGGTCAGAGTTTTGCAGATTTGGCTTTCGTTCGGGGTCTCCAGGACTCCGTATGCAATAGTTGCTATTTATAGCACGTCTTTCTATTTATAGTATGTTTTGAGAGGCTCAGAGAGGGACCCCTGCTATTTTTAGAAATGGGGTATGGTTGTATGCGGCTTGATCATGTTAGCTCCCAGTTCAGACAATAAGCAAAGATGATGAGTAATAATGGAAATATTAATATTTATTTGCTAAAATAAATATTAATAATTGTGGGCTTATATTATTAAGTTATAATATAATTTTATGTTATAACTTAAGTCACTTAAGTGAAGGGTCAAGTTATCATAGATGGGGCCAAGTGAACAATTAATTTTAAAATAATTATTTGTGCACCAACTATGGAGTTTTAAGTGAAAAAATTAAAAGTGGGAATATATCTTTTATCCCACATTGGCCAGGAAAGTGTTTGATTTCTCACAAGAAAAGAATATAAGGGACTTAAGAGCTCATTCTCATGGGGATTATGTTGATTGGTGATTTTGAGTGAAGATTTCTGGAGCATTGGAGTTGCAGAAAACTAGAGGTTTCTGTAGGTTTCAGGGCTTGTCGGCATTGAAGAGTGTGGCTACTTCATTGTATCAGCATATAGAGGGTGTGCAATATCATTTGATTGTGCTAGAGGGTTTGGCTTCATCCAGAGGTCAAAATTGAGCTGATTGGTAGAACAAATTTCAGAATTTATTGTCAGATTGAGGGTGGATGTTTGAGCAGATTGCATTGACTGAATAAAAGATTTAATTGCTGATTGTAGAGGGCTGTACTTATTGCTTTTTGACTGTTTCTGTCCAGCCATACTCTTTACACCTTCATATGGTATGATTTTTTTGTTGAGAGCTTCTGAAAAATTATTAAAAATCATAGGAGGCGAGTGAATGACAATACAACATCATCAATTGGGAATCTTCATAGTTGGAAGGTGGAATTACAGAGTCTTCTTTTTGTCGCTTTTCGGCCAACAAGGGTTTTATCAATAAATTGGTATGTCATCTTGATGTAGACAATGTTATGTTAAGTTTTGAAGAGGAATGAATAAAGAATATCATCTACCATTGAAATATAAATTAGCTTTCAATTTCAGAAGTTTCTTTTCTATCTATGTCTTGCTTTTTATGCAAAACCCTTATCAAAAATACAAGAACTTGAAAACAATAAAAACCAGAACAAGAAATTCTAGTTCAACAGATAGAGCCTTAGAAGGGTTCTTACATATGTGTAGCACCACTATCTATAAATAATCACCTTTTGTCCTTGCAACACTCTTCAAATTCTGAAGGGGTGATACTTAGGTGCTCCTAGTGGCCAATGTACTACTTGAAAATTCTTTATCATCTTGTTTACTCTATTTTCTTGTAGTTTCAAATTCTTCTTCATCCATTTCCTCATTTGTCATTGCTTCTAAGTTGTGTATAGGACCTCTTTTTGCACATTGATGACTAGATTCTCACTTTTCCATACAATTAAGACCTAACCGTTTCTTTATAACTTGTCTTCAAATGGTTTCTTTTGCTATGTAGGATTTTGAAGGCAATGTTTTTGGCATGTTATAGACCTAATTAAGTTTGTTTGGTTATAATATTATATCATTACTAGAAGACATGACTAGTCACCTTGATGTGACATGTACTATGAAACATGCACTGTAATCCACTTATAAATTGTTGGACAAAGGTTGTCATTGATGTCAAAGGTGTTGGTTAGTTTTGTCATCAATGTTAAGGTATCCAAATGAAGTGCAAAGTATTCAAAAGAGTGCAATTACTGTCATGTCTATGTCTGAGCATTTGAGTTTTGGAAGTATAGTGATAAGTTATGTTGGTAATATTAGTTGAAGTATGTTTCTGATAACATCTTGAATCCATTCCTATTGTTGAGGATGATCTGAAAGTGCCTGTGTTATGTGACTTAGACAGTGAGCTTGCTCTTGCAAATTGTTTTGTTCTGCATTCAACCCTAGTTGAGTGTTTTGACTTGCGAATTGCAAGGAGAGTATGTCTATACATTTAATGGCAAATTCTAGAGTTGCAGTGGCTAAGCTTTAGTAGACAAAAGTTAGAAGTGGTAAACTAGTGACTTGTTGACTGGGTTGATGCTCCAGATTGATGTGCTAGAGAATTGGAACGTGTGCTCTTTAGAGATAGTTTGTGGATGACTGTTGGGAGCAAATGGGTCCACATTGGATAATGCATAGCGCCCCCCTTCTTTTGGAGTAATGTGTGGGCTTTTGGACTTGGCCTTTTAGACGTTTAGCTAAGGGTTATTCTCGTGTCTGACTTGCAAATATTTTAATCTCACTCTAGGTCGACATGTGAATGTTGTAATCATTGTAAGTCCTATATATAGATGACCTAGGTGTAATGTCCCCTTTATGGGGCACATTATTTCGTGCTGTGTTGATAGCCTTTTTATCCTGGTCCGGAGGGCTAACCGAGGCTTGGCAGTGTTCAGGAAGATAATTGGCCTAGGTGATTTTAGTTTCAGGCCAATTGGAGCAGTTTCCACAGGTTTCTAGGGTACTTACTATTTATAGTAAGTCGACAGGGTTCAAAATTCTTGGCTTTTCAGTAGTGGACTTGGAGCATCTCGCCGAGAGCTTTTCGACAAGCTATCACACATCATCATCCGAGCTCGTTTGGTCCTCTGTTTTAATGCCGAAAGATTCCTCACTTTATTTATTATATCACTTTATAACTCAACGGTCATATTTATTTAAAAGTGACTTAGAGTGGAAATATAAAGAGACAGAGTGGGAATATGAAGAGACAAAGTGGGGAAATTGAAGAGTCACTGCTGCAGCCATGGGAGGTGGCTTGGAGTTTCATTGTGTATGCTTCAGTTTATAGATTTTATTTCTCATTGAGAATTTGGGAAGCTTCAACTTTTGAATCTGAAACCTGAGGACGGAAATCTTCAGGCTTTCTCGGTGGATTGGACGGAAACCCAGTTCATCCCGGTGGGGATTCACATCAGAGTTCGCCATTGTTTTACATGTTCTTTATCATCCAATCTTACTGTATTTCTATATTTCAGATTGGAATGTTGTAATGCATGGTTATTGTATTGCTGTTGTATAATACAAACCATTTTCTGAGAAGTTTAATAAGATTATATTTGCTGGTTATTTGCATGTTTCTATTTGTTTCAAATTTGCATAAGATATATTTGTGAAATTCGGAGAATGGCCGGTTAGGGTCATTTAAGTGGTATCAGAGCCAAAAATCCTGCCAGCCTGTGAGGTTTTTCTACAAAATTCGCAAAGATATTCTTACAGAGATAAATCATACAAAGTTTTTTCTTTAGTTGCAACTTTATTCTCAAAAGGAAGTTAATAAATTTATGAAGGGTGATTCGAATAAGTTGGATTCTTAGCAGAAGGAGGAGCTTTACATTCTCAGCATTGATTATTTTAAGAAATACGCCTTCATACATCGAAATCTTTGGTATTGACATCTCAAAGACTAAGGAACCTGAACAGTGACTTAGACAAGCTTAGTGACAAGGTGCTGTTGCAAAATCCCTTAACCAGAAGACCGCGACTACACTGCACGGAGGGTCTATTGTATTGACAGACAACGTTTCTCGGAATTAACACACGCTATGCGAGCTATATTGCTGGTGACGTGAGTGCCTCGAGGAAAGCACACGAGCATTCATCCTGGCTCCCGCAGTAGAAAAGAATGTGGAGTGGTTAGATGTAATGTCCCATTTTTCAGACTTTTGGGATTAGCTTGGTTTGGTGACCCTCGCAAGCTAATCAAGTGATCAGAGGGGGTCAGTTGGCGGAGCCAGTGTTGAGATTCCATTCTAGAGGTTCAGATTATCAGGTTTGCTCTTCGTTCGGGTCAATTTGGTCAACTTACTATTTTTAGTAAGTGGTATTTTTGGGTATGACCAGATTTAGCAGGGCGTTTACACAAGGTGTCAGATGTTTTAGGACTGAATTTTAGGGAATCTCCAGTTTGAGGAACTTACAATTTATAGTAAGTCTATTTTTGGCAGTTGGCTATTTTGGGTAGTTGGTTATTTTTGGCAGGGTAGTTGAAGTTTGAAGCTCTAATGTTAGAAATGTGTTTGTTGCAGTCAGTGGGCTTCAGTGGCTTTTTTTTTATAGTTATCGTTATTAAATTAAATTATTTTAATTTAATAATTTAATTACTTTATAACTTTAATGTTATAAAGTGAAGTTGTGATTAAAAAGCCTTTTAAGTGAAAGAAGTGAAATTGAAGCTTTTTCCAAAAAAGCTATATATTCAATTCGAAAAAGCACTTTCATTATTCATTGTTGATTTGATAAAATTTATGAGGCTTCTTGGCTGTGAGAAATGGCTAGGGTTTGAGGACTGATTCCTCTTTGTGGCAATTTGAATCATCACCGATTGATGATGAATTTTGCAAATTGAATTATGAAATTTTGCTTCTGAATCTGTGGATATCATTCTTGGTGCTGAAGTATACCAAGTGTGTGAAGAGTTATTGAATTACATTTGAGCTGAGAGTCTTATATATTCTGGAGATTGGAATTCTATATTTTCAAATTCATTGGAAGCTGGATTATTTCCATGACCTGTCGAAATGGCTAGTAGGAGGCTGCGATTTGTTTTGCAGTAGCAACATTTTTTCTTTAGAGGCTACCGTACGATTTAATTAAAGGAGCCGTACTTTTCCAGCAGGGCCGTACGGACTTCAGCCTGGTTGTATGCAGCAAGCACACGTGTGGTACCTTCACAGGAGATTGGCTCCCTTTGGACGTCTCTTCATTGGCATTGTTCTATCAACATTTTGTATATTGTGGCATCTATAGGAAATCATCAGCAACGTGAGGAATTGAATATGGAAGGTGCCAGTTTGTAAATTCTGTCCCATAATTCATTATGTAGCTGCATACTCATTAAGGTGCCCAGATTTGTTAATAATACTTGTGATTGGAATATAATTTGATAGTTGTCAATTCTGATATTTTATAAGCAATTTTCAGTGGTAGATTAATGGCTGTAGTTATTTATCAAGAGGTTAAAAATTTGAAAAGTATCATTGAAATTCATATTTGTAATTCATTAATTTCTATAAATGTTTGGAAGAAATTTAGAAGTGCAATTTAATTTGTGGAAAAAGCTAGTTTATAAACAAGAGTCAGTCAAGGCTCTTTACAGTGGTATCAGAGCATTTTTCTTGCCATCCTGTGGGGTCTGGATTCATTTATATTCTGAAGTTATTTTAGAAGTGATCAGCACTTCCACTTTCCCTAGCTATGGATAAATACAGGAGGCCCAGTTCTGGAAGTTTGCGAAGTAGTAGGGGAAAAAGAGAGGAATTAAATGCCTTAGTAGAAAGTATGGAGAGACTTAGACTGCATCAACAAAGATTGGCAGAAAGTTTGTTGGATCCAATGATAGTAGACAGGGCAGCAAGGTATATGGTCTCTGCCTTTAGAAGGCCGACATCGAGTTGGCAGGGGAGAAGGTTGGAGTTTTCTCTAACAAGTGTCCATGATGTTGATGTTCCTATATCTAGTACAACACATGTTACTCCTATCCGTAGTGCTGATGATGGATTTATTTCACAAGAACCAGTGGATGTTTCAGTACCATTGGTCGATAGCAGCGTTGAGCATCAACAGGTTGAGGCTCCGAGAGCAGTCACTACAGATTGTATAGATGTAGCTGATGCTATAGTTATCACTGAGTGTTCAGACTCTTCCGTGGAGGGAGTAGTTATTGGAGATCTTTATGTTAGCTATAGTAGTGTTGCTCCAGTTCAGGAGGTAGTTGCTTCCTCAGATGGGACCGATGCATGTATGGAGTCTCTCAGTGGTGATGTTGGTGATTTGGGTACCACAGTGGAGTCAGTTGATGACAGTTCGTGCTCCAGCATTATTGGTGCACAACCTGACGTTGAGTCATGTGTGCAGAGTCAGGTGTCAGCAGTTGAGATTTCAGCAGGAGATGTGGGAGCTGATAGTATAGACACATTTGATGACACTTTTGAGGATGCTGTGAGCTGCATTGGAGATGACACCCCCTGTGAGATGTTGGGTGATGACTGTGAGGAGCATATGAGTTCTGACAACTCAGAAGTTTATGATAGCAGTCGCAGTGTGGGATCGGTACAGGAGATAGTGGTTTTTTCTTGTGTTGAGGATGTGAGCATGGAGCTATCTAGTGATGACACTTAGGATGGGAGTGTTGCAGTTGATTTGGGAGACGTAGTTTCATGCCATAGTATAGTTGATTCACATGACGACATTGAGTCGTGTATGCAGCCGGAGTTAGTGGAGGAGTGGCGGATAGATGATATGGACACTAGCATCACAGACATTGCCGATGTTGAGAGCGAGGATGATGAGTGCTGTAGTGTTTTTGGTTTTCTATATCTGACTTTGGGTGTGGACTTAGCGTTGTCATATGGTGGTGGTGGGTTCCAGGATTCTTCGTTATAGGGACTCGCAGATGAGGATGTGGAAGCATATGAGTGGCAAGAGTTTGTTACAGCCAGGGCTTCCACTACGAGAGATGGGGTTACTTCTGTGGTGACTCATGTGGATGATTCTTCCTCCAGCGAGACATGTTTGACTTATCAGACCTTGGGGGAGGACTCTGAGTTGTTAGTGAGTGAGGATGTATCCCAGGATCTGGATTGTCAGATGGTTGCAGAGGACGAGGTAGCTGGAGATTGTGTTGAGTTGGATTCAACAACAGCTTCCTTGGGGTTAGATGAGGACGAGTCCAATGCCTATACTCAGTTTGTAGATGTGTACTCGAATGAAAGTACATAGAGATACGGTAATTTTGAGGGGAGTTTGTTGGATGCAGCTTCCTCTCATAGTGTAGACAGTGTGTTTGAGGTTGTTCATAGGAGGCCCGTAGTGCAAAGTCATCATGTGACTAGCCAGTTGTGAGTTGATGAGAGAGATTACTTCTACTCTCGAGCATTTTGATGCTGCTCGTCAGTTGTTGGCTGTTTATGGTTGCGGTGCTCCTATGACAGATGAGCCCAGTGGTTACCTTTCATTGACAGAGATTCATTCTTTGCGTGAGGCTGTCAGGATTTTGAGACATAACTATTTACAGATGGTAGCCGACCGAGATCACCTAGTTGAGTGGGGGAGTATAGCATACGAGGCATTGATGGATAGAGAGGAGGTGAGTGAGCTTACCCAGGCTCACGACGACTTCTGAGGCTTTATAGGAAACTCAACGGGCTCTTCAGGAGTCGCAGATCCAGTTAGAGGAGGTGACCGTGGAGTTGGAGCATTTACGGTCCACACCAGCCCCAGAACCAGTTTGATTGCACATTGAGGTGGTTGGTGGTGAGTTTGCTCCTACGGTTGGTGATGAGGAACATGATGATGTGGCAGATTGATGTAGGAGCATCCTGGGTGTAAGAGCAATCTTGCATCACCCAAAAATATTTATGTTTGCTTTTCAATAAGGGCTATCTTGTGCAAAACTGCTATTTATGGGAACTTACTATTTTTAGTAAGTTGGTCATATGATCTCAGAATGTTTTGATTTCACAGTTGGAGGTTCATCCTAGTCATTTCAGCCTACCAGTTGAGTTTCATTGCCACATCATCAGTATTGGTGAAGTTATTGAGGTTTTTGGGTATGAAATCTTTCAGGTCAATTTTGAAGGCCTTAGAGGCTCCGGATTGTGATTGACCCTTAATTGACTAACCCTAGCGCATGTAGGCACTGTAGATTTCGTCATGGCGTTTCCGAAAAGTGGTTACAATAGAAAAACAGAGCTACGGTTAAAAAGTTATGGCCTCCGGAAGTTGGGCTACCTAAACGCATATTTTGTATTTCTTTTGAGCCGACCCTATTGTAAAAATTGTGAAAATAAAATAATTCTATGTATAGTCGGCTTTAAGGGCTAAATTTCTGAAACCTTCTTGGGCGGTGGAAATTGTCTATATAAAGAAGGCCCGTAGTGTTGTCTAGGCAGTTCGGAGTAGTAGATCTGGGTATTGATTCGAGGCTTTGTCCTACAGAATATTGTAAGGGAATGCCCATGTGGCTTTGCATATTGTAATTCTGAAAGTTTGTAATTCCACATTTGTGGAGATAATAAAAAGCCAATTTTCTGTTTTTGCATATTGTTGTTGTTTCTCTGTTTCTGTTATGTGTTTGTGGTATTAAGGGGAGCACTCTTCATCAAGTGGTATCAGAGCAGGAGTTCTTGAGTGTGTAAACAGATCGCCGATTGTGAGACAGTTTGCACCAGGACCGTGGGTTAGGGTTTTTGTGTAAATAGATCGCCGATTGTGAGACAGTTTGCAGCAGGACCGTGGTTAGGGTTTCAACACGCATCGCGAAAATGCCTCCACGAAGGGAACGTGGTGGAAGAGCTGGTGTTGTAACACTTGAGGTTAGAGCGCTCCAGAGACAAGTGCGAGCATTGCAAGAAGAGATTCGCAAAGGAATGAATCTTAATGTCAGAGATGAAAGTGAGGATGAAGCCGAAGAAGGAAATGATGATCAAGAAGGCGAAATTTTGAATCAATTAGAAGAAAGACTTTTCCGGGCCATTTCCAAGATCGGGAAAAGACCTAAGATTGAGGTTCCTGCATTTTCAAGAAATCTTAACCCAGAAGAATTGATCGGCTGGATCAATGAATGTGAAGAATATTTTGAGTATGAAGATATTGAGGATCCTGATAGGGTCAAATTCGCGAAGGCCAGACTGAAAGGTCATGCGAAGATCTAGTGGCAAGAGATTCAATTGGAGCGAAATAGAAGAGGGAAAGATAAAATCACAAGATGGGATCGGATGGTGGATAAATTGAAGCGACAGTTCATCCCTGTTGATTATGAGCTTGACCTACTGAAGAAAATGCAAAGTTTGAAGCAAGCGGGACGATCTATTCAGGAGTATACAGAGGAGTTCTATCGATTCTTCATCAGAACAGGCCATGCGGAAGTTGATAAGGAGAAAGTTGCTTGTTACCTTAATGGGTTGAGGTCAAGCATTCAGGAGGACTTGAATCTGGTTCGAATGAACAGTATTTAAGAGGCATACCAGTTTGCCCTAAAAGTAGAAGAAAAGCTGAACAAGAAGTTTGAGAGTAGACAAAATGGAAGAGGTCGCGGTGGACGATTTGGTGGATGGTCATATGGAGGCCGAAATGAAGATTTGAAAAAGAAGGATGAGGCTAGTAGCAGTCAAAATCAGAGGAAACAATTCCAATCGTTTCCAAGATCAGAACAATAGAGATTAGAGAGGAAGAGGAAGAGGATAAGGTTCAGGAAGAGGAGGCTTCCGTGGAACATATTTTCACTGTGGAGAAGAAGGTCATAGGGCATTTGAATGTCCTCAACGCCAAGGAAGGACAGATAGGAGGAATGAAGGCCAGGCCAGAGTTGCACATGTAGATGAAGATGCCAGATCATCAAATTTTGAAGATGCTGAAAGAGGAGAAACGTTGATTAACAGAGGAGTTCTGCTGATTGGTGAGAATGAACCTAAACAAAGGAGCCTGTTTCGCACTAGATGCAAGTGTGAGGGTAAATGCTGTGATGTGATTATTGATAGTGGAAGCATTGACAATTTGGTGTCAGAAGAGATGGTGACAAAGTTGAAGCTGAAGAGACAGAAACACCCACATCCATATCGGATTGCTTGAGTGTAGGATGACCACAAGGTCATGGTCAATGAACAGTGCCTAGTAAAGTTCAAGATTGGCGGGTATCATGATGAGGTACTATGTGATATCATACCTATGGATGCATGTCACATGTTGTTGGGTAGGCCATGACAGTTTGATAAATGTGCTATACACGATGTTTGTGCGAATACCTATTCCCTGACAAAGGATGGAGTGCGACATAAGCTAAAGCCATTGAAGGAGACCGAAGAAAAGGTATGTGGTAATGTGAGAATAACTTTTATTGATGGAAAAAAATTCCTAGATGGTATGAGGCATGAGCATGTGTGTTTTGCTTTAATTCCAAAAGCTGGTAAAGAGGAAGTAGAGGATGTACCTATAGAGGTTGCAGATTTGTTGAATGAATTTTAGGATATTGTATCTGATAATGTACCTGATGGATTACCACCAGTAAGGAAGATCAGTCATCAGATAGATTTGATTCCAGGAGCCAGTTTGCCAAACAAGGCAGCACACAAAATGATACCAGCTGAAAGTGACGAGTTGAACAGACAAGTACATGAGTTGTTACAAAAAGGATTGATTTGGGAGAGCCTGACTCCATGTGCTGTACCAGCAGTATTAGCACCAAAGAAGAATGGAGAATGGAGGATGTGTATAGATTCCAGAGCAATAAACAAGATCACAATCAAGTTTAGGTTTCCATTGCCACGAATGGATGATATTATGGATTGTTTGAGTGGACCTATGTATTTCTCAAAGATAGATCTGAAGAGTGGATATCACTAGATTTGGATCAGAGAAGGAGATGAATGGAAGACTGCCTTCAAGACAAAGGAAGGACTGTATGAGTGGTTAGTCATGCCTTTTGGGCTAACCAATGCACCGAGCACTTTCATGCGGCTCATGAACAAGGTTCTGAAAGAATTTTTGGGTAAGTTTGTCATTGTGTACCTAGATGATATTTTGATCTTTAGTAAGACATTGGAAGAGCATATGATGCATATTCGTATGGTGTTTGAGAAGTTAAGAGATGAGAAATTGTTGATTAATTTGAAAAAGTGCAGTTTTGTGAAGAAAGAGTTAGTGTATTTGGGATTTGTAGTTTCAGCAGAAGGTCTAAAAATGGACCCAGAGAAGGTACATGCTATCCTTGAATGGCCTACTTCAAGGAGTGCTACTGAGGTAAGGTCTTTTCATGGTTTGGCTAGCTTTTACAAAAAGTTTATCAGAAATTTTAGTAGTATTTGTGAACCCTTGACTGAAACAATGAGAGGGGATAGAAAAGAGCTCAAGTGGACTAATGGGGCAGATAAGAGTTTTAAACTGTTGAAACAAAAGGTTACAAAACAACTTGTTTTAGCACTTCCTGATTTTAATAAGGTGTTTCAAGTAGATTGTGATGCTAGTGGTACTGCAATAGGAGCTGTTATGAGTCGAGAAGGTAAACCTATTGATTATTTCAGTGAGAAGTTAAATGATGCCAAGAGAAAATATTTTGTTTATGATCATGAATTTTATGCTAAAGTTTAGGCATTGAAGAAGTGGAGACACTATTTGCTTCTTAAGGAGTTTGTTTTGTATACTGATCATCAAGCTTTGCAATATTTGAATAGTCAAGGAAAGTTGAATCAAAGACATTTGAAATGGGTTGAGTTTTTGTAGAGTTATACATTTGTTTTGAAACACAGAAGTGGAAAGTCTAACAAGGTTGCAAATGCGCTTAGCAGAAGGCAACTATTGCTGACAAAGATGCATATTCAGGTGGTTGGGTTCAAAGAACTTAAGAATTTGTATCCAGAGGATCCTGATTTTGGTGAAGCTTGGAAAGCTTGTAAAGAACCTGTTACTCTAGACAGAATGAAGTGGCGGGATTTCATCATTCAGGATGATATGCTATTCAGAGGGAGTCAGTTGTGCATTCCAAGAAGTTCTATGAGGGAGAATCTCATCAAGGAGAAGCATAGCGGAGGATTGGCTGGACATTTTGGTCGTGATAAAACCCTTGCTTTGGTTAGTGAGAATTATTATTGGCCACAGTTGCAGCAAGATGTCAAGAAGTTTGTACAGAGTTGTAGAGTATGTCAGATGGCGAAAGGAGTGAAGCAGAATACAGGGTTGTATCAGCCATTACCTATACCAGAGAAGCCTTGGGAGGATATCAGTATGGACTTTGTTCTTGGTTTACCGAGGACACAACGGGGACATAATTCAATTTTTGTAGTAGTTGACATATTTTCAAAGATGGCACATTTCATTCCTTGCAAGAAAACTAATGATGCTGTTCATGTAGCGGAATTATTTTTCAGAGAAGTGGTGAGATTACATGGTTTGCCAAAGAGTATAGTTTCAGATAGGGACACTAAGTTCGTTGGATATTTCTGGCGTACATTGTGGAAGAAGTTGAAGACAGATTTGAAGTTCAGTTCATCACATCATCCACAGATTGATGGACAGATAAAAGTGGTGAATAGGAGTTTGGGAAATTTGCTGAGATGTTTGGTTGGAGATAAGCCAACATGATGGGATTTGATTTTACCACAAGCAGAATTTGCATACAATAATTCTGTCAACAGGAGCACTGGTAAATCACCATTCCAGATTGTATATGGGAGTTGTCCAAGAAATGCATCTGAGTTGAGAAAGATAGATAAAGGAGAAATAAGTAGTGCTGAAGCTGAAGATTTTGCAGAACATTTGAAGAACATCCATGAGGAGGTGAGAAAGCACATTACCAAGATGAATGCGCAGTATAAGGCTAAGGCAGATGAGAAAAAGAGGTATAAAGAATTTTAGGTTGGAGATGAAGTCATGGTTCATTTGCGGAAGGAAAGATTTTCAGTTGGTACATATAAGAAGTTGAATATGAAGAAGTTTGGGCCATGCAAGATACTGAAGAAGCATGATTCAAGAAATGCATATGAGGTCGAGTTGCCTACTGAGCTGAATATTTCACCAGTATTTAATGTTTCAGATCTGACAGAGTATCATGAAGGAGGTGTTGAAGATGAGGTTACAATAGCACAGTGGAGTATTCCAGCAACCAGTTCAGATATCGAGGAGATTGAAGACATACTAGATAGTCGTGTTGGCAGAAGCACAAGGAACAGGACATATGAAGAATATTTGGTCAAATGGAAAGGACGACCTATTGAAGATTCATCATGGCTAGCAAAAGAGGAGGTTAACCATCTTGGTTTTCCTCTGCACACTTGAGTCGTGACAGGGTCACTTCGCAAATTACCCCGGGTGTCTGATGCAGGAGCATTCTGGGTGTAAGAGCAATCTTGCATCACCCAAAAATATTTATGTTTGCTTTTCAATAAGGGCTATCTTGTGTAGAACTGCTATTTATGGAAACTTACTATTTTTAGTAAGTTGGTCATATGATCTCAGAATGTTTTGATTTCACAGTTGGAGGTTCATCCTAGTCATTTCAGCCTACCAGTTGAGTTTCATTGCCACATCATCAGTATTGGTGAAGTTGAGATTTTTGGGTATGAAATCTTTCAGGTCAATTTTGAAGGCCTTAGAGGTTCCGGATCGCAATCGACCCCCGACTGACTGTCGCTAATGTGTGTCAAGCACTGTAGATCTTGTCATGGCGTTTTCGAAAAGTGGTTACAATAAAAAACAGAGCTACGGTTAAAAAGTTATGGCCTTAGGAAGTTGGGCTACTTAAAAGCATATTTTGTATTTCTTTTGAGCCAACCCTATTGTAAAAATTGTGAAAATAAAATAATTCTATGTATAATCGGCCTTAAGGGCTAAATTTTTGGAACCTTCTCGGGCGGTGAAAATTGCCTCTATAAAGAAGGCCCGTAGTGTTGTCTAGGCAGTTCGGGGTAGTAGATTTGGGTATTGACTCGAGGCTTTGTTTTAGAGAATATTGGAAGGGAATGCCCATGTGGCTTTGCATATTGTAATTCTGAAAGTTTGTAATTCCACATTTGTGGAGATAATAAGAAGCCAATTTTCTGTTCTTGCATATTGTTGTTGTTTCTCTGTTTTTGTTATGTGTTTGTGGTATTAAGGGGAGCACCCTTCATCACAGACACATCTGTTCAGGATATGGGAGCACTTGGTACGGATGAGGTAGGAGTACCAGTGGAGTCAAGCTCTCAGGTTGATTTGCTTCCTTTTGCTGAAAGTGAATCTATTTCATCATCTCACATAGCTGATAGCATGGGACAGTTGGCTGTGCCACATTTTCAGAGGGATCAGTTGTGGGTTGTGGGGGAGCAAGTTGATGCTACAAGGTATAATTTTTACTGCACCGAGTCTTTCATGGCGTATTTACTTGAGAGTGCAGATGTACGAGAGGATTCATATAGAGTGTCTAAGGGTACTCTCATCCGTGGTTCTCGTGCTATTCAGGGGTTGGTAGTGAAGATTGTGGAGATTCTATCTACTATGCTTCCCCACAGGGATTTCAAGGTGGGGTTTGCTGAGAGGGTTGCTCAGGATCCTACCTAGCCTGTAGTTATGCGGAGTCAGAGATTGGAGCCATCTCATGATTCCCAATTTGGTAATGATGAGCTATTGACGGAGATTGGGGCTTCCTACCGGCATTATACAGTGGGGTATGCTCATCATTTTCCTTTTGACCCACGGGTAGAGGATTTGGTCTCACGCAGGTGTAGACTGGCTCCAGTTTCTTACCATCCATTATGGGATGGATTAGCACCATCTTTTGTAGATGGAATTGATAGTTGCAAGTTAGATTATTTGCAGTATCCACACACCTAGGACTGTTTATCAGAGGTTAGAATTGATAACAGTGATTCAGGCACATTTGGTCATTGTCGTTTTCTCAGTGCAGTTGGGTGTGAGTGTCGGATAGACAGGGACTCAGGTTTTGACAGAGTTATTTCAGTTGGGTTGAGTTCCGTTGGATTTTTTTTTGCATCGACATCTATAGTTGGTCTTCAGATATTGTTTTCAGTGATGTCAGTTATTTGGGTGTTGAGGGCAGTTTCTCAGATGTTGGTGTCTGTTCTGTTGATGTTGGTATTTTCCTCACAGGAGTATGGTGAGGATCGAGACATTACTTATGACCATCCTTGGGATCCGGGTGGTTTGTGATGTTGCTTGTTTTTCCTGATTGCTTGAGGACAAGCAATCTTGGGAAGGGAGGATTGTAATGTCCCCATTTTTCAGACTTTTGAGATTAGCTTGGTTTGGTGACCCTCGTAGGAGAATCAGGTGATCAGAGTGGGTCAGTTGGCGGAGCTAGTGTTGGGATTCCATTCTAGAGGTTCAGATTATCAGGTTTGCTCTTCGTTCGGGTCAATTTGGTCAACTTACTATTTTTAATAAGTGGTATTTTTGGGTATGGCCAGATTTAGTAGGGCGTCTGCATAGGATGTCAGATGTTTCAGGACCGAGTTTCAGGGAATCTTCAGTTTGAGGGACTTACAATTTATAGTAAGTCTATTTTTAACAGTTGGTTATTTTTGGCAGTTGGTTATTTCTGGTAGGGCAGTTGAAGTTTGAGGCTCTGATGTCAGAAATGTGTTTGTTGCAGTCAGTGGGCTTCAGTGGTTTTTTTTTTTAAAGTTATTGTTATTAAATTAAATTATTTTAATTTAATAACTTTATTACTTTATAACTTTAATGTTATAAAGTGAAGTTGTGATTAAAAAGCCTTTTAAGTGAAAAAAGTGAAATTGAAGCTTTTTCCAAATAGCTATATATTCAATTCGAAAAAGCACTTTCATTATTCATTGTTGATTTGATAAAATTTATGAAGCTTCTTGGCTGTGAGAAATGGCTAAGGTTTGAGGACTGATTCCTCTTTGTGGCAATTTGAATCATCACTAATTGATGATGAATTTTGCAAATTGAATTCTGAAATTTTGCTTCTGAATCTGTGGATATCATTCTTGGTGCTGAAGTGTACCAAGTGTGTGAAGATTTATTGAATTACATCTGAGCGGAGAGTCTTATATATTCAGGGGATTGGAATTCTATTTTTCAAATTTCAGTGGAAGCTGGATTATTTCCATGATCTGTCGAAATGGTTAGCAGGAGGCTACGATTTGTTTTGCAGTAGCAGTGTTTTTTCTTTAGAGTCTGCCGTACAATTTAATTAAAGGAGCCGTACTTTTCTAGCAAAGCTGTACGTACTTCAGCCTGGCTGTATGCAGCAAGCACACTTGTGGTGCCTTCACAGGAGATTGGCTCCCTTTGGACGTCTCTTCATTGGCATTGTTCTATCAGCATTTTGTATATTGCGGCATCTATAGGAAATCATCAGCAATGTGAGGAATTGAATATGGAAGGTGCCAGTTTGTAAATTCTATCCCAGAATTCATTATGCAGCCGCATACTCATTAAGGTGCCTAGAATTGTTAATTAATACTTGTGATTGGAATATAGATGTCAATTCTGATATTTTATAAGCAATTTTCAGTGGTAGATTAATGGCTGTAGTTATTTATCAAGAGGTTAAAAATCTGAGAAGTATCATTGAAATTCATATTTGTAATTCATTAATTTCTATAAATGTTTGGAAGAAATTTAGAAGTGCAATTTAATTTGTGGAAAAAGCTAGTTTATAAACAAGAGCCAGCCAAGGCTCTTTACAGTAGACCCGATACCAGTCTAGGGTGCGTGCCTGCTATATGTTAATACTGTTGGTATGTTTGCCGTTGCGCCAAAAGCTTGAACTTTCAACGAACGTCACAAACACCAGATTTACCCAGATCCACGGTAACTCCAAAGGAGGTGCTGACCACCAAGTCAACAATCTCCCCCTCAGCACCGACTGAGGGTTCCGCACCAACGGAATGAAGGAGACTCTCTCCCCCTCAGCACAGACCGAGGGTTCCGCACCAACGGAATAAAGGAGACCTCTTGAGATTTGAACCCGTGACCCAAGGCTCTGATACCAATTGTTGGTATGTTTGCCGTTGCGCCAAAAGCTCGAACTTTCAACGAACGTCACAAACCCCAGATTTACCCAGATCCACGGTAACTCCAAAGGAGGTGCTGACCACCAAGTCAACAAATACCACAACAGAAAGGTGGAATGCGCTTGCTGCGCGTGTATTGGGTAGTTCGTGCTCGATACACTTTGTTTTGAGCGCGTGTTGATGCGGGCCAAACAACGGCTAACCATCCCGCGCTAGTAATGGGAGAATGACTACACAAAGACCCTTCGGGCGCTAGTGAACAAGAAGCTGACATCTCCAGTTTGGGCATGGCATTTTGACACAACTCCTACAGGAGGAGCGCGTGAATGAAGTTACAAGCTCGGTGCATGACTTGTATCACAATGCCTTACTCGCTGCTGGGTGGCACATGTAGTTTGGTCGTGTGTGAGTCATTTGGCCCTGCAATCAGATAGTGTTTGAGAACACTCGCGGGTTGTTGTAAACGACACTACCATTCGAGTTCCTAGCAATCACACGTGTGTGTGCGGGGTGCTCATGGTAGCGAATAAGGATCTGCAATCACGGTGTGAAGCGTGTTGGGTGCTTACGACAGTGAGGAAAGGCTTGCAGCCACAACGTGAAGTATAGACTGTTGGGTGTGTTTTAGCTGGGACCATATCAGGACACCAATCCTGTTTAGTAGGCAATAAGCAGATTTGTGGTGTGAAGTTGCCCAGGTTGCTTGACGGAGATGAAAATTACTAAGGTGGCTCGTCTATGGTGTTGTGTGTACTAAAGTTTACACACCAGAAGTATTGTGTCTATTCAGGATTGATCAAAAGTGGAGAAATTTTATGTTGCTTCTGTTTCGTGATTAGTTTTGGAGCAATTCATTATTATATTGTCGTGACTCTAATGTCTGGAGTACACTATTTCAATATCGAGCAGATTTTGGTAAAAGATTGAAGTCAGACCAATGAATGTTGACAGCAGTAGCTCAGGACGAGACAGGGAAGAGATTCAGAACAGGCAAAATCTAGAAGAAGATTGAATTTTGTGCTGCCTAGTAACACATTACCAGGATTTGGCGGAAGTGTCAATGAATGCACGATGGCTGTAGACCCTCAGCCGTGCGTAGAAATTGTGAGGTACAGAGACAGTCATCTCCTCTAGGCCGTATGGTGAACACTTTTGGGCAGAGGAATCAAAACGCAATTCTCCTGCAAACTCCATTGAATACACAAACTAAGAACTGATAATTTGGTTTCACATGATTTCAGTCTGGCACAAATCGATTTTGAGTAACAACCCAGATACGTGAATACCAGACTGCACTTGGCAGAGTATAGGGGTCGGTGTATCTTTCATACGGGGTTGGTGGAAACAATTTATTAGAACCGCTGGTGGATACATGTTCAGAATCTTCAATACACTCCTAAACGGTGGCAAAATTAAAATATACATCTTATGAGGTGTGTATACAGCAGGGTGCGTTCTTGGCGCATGTATACCACAATGGTAATCTTTATGATATTTGCAGCAGGGTATGTGAATCAGCGACTTTGATTAGAGAGTATTTCCAGACTTAAAAACAGTGAGCTGTCTATATCCAGAATTTTCTCTTGCTCTCTTTATTCAAATCTGTATGTGAAGAAATCTGGAACACACAATTATATCAAGTCCGAACAGCAGTATATTGAAAATGACAACCTCACTGCACATTTACAGCCAACACAAATCAAAATCATTATTGTGATAACAACACTTCCGAGTTGCGGAAAGTGATTTAGTCCTTCGTGTGAAACTTGGGGGAAATTTAAATAATGGAGACCTTGGAAAGCCCAATGTTCTCTAAGGAATTCAATGACACGTTTTAAGGTGTGTAGCGAAGAGATATTAGGAAGCAAATGGAAATCGGAAATGAATTTTGTTGCCTAGAATGGCAATTGGAAGAGCAGAAAATTACGGGAAGTATGCTTACCAAAGTAGATGAAATAAATTCGTATCTATCTAAGATAGATCAATCTGATTGTAGACTCTTCAATTGGGCGATGCTTCCCTCAATGGTTGCCTTGGTGCAACGGAGATTTATGAATCATCCACTTCGACATGTTAGGCTTGCAGTCCCCTCATGTCTCAGTGAGATCACTTGGATTACAGCTCCTATTGTTCCTTACACCGAGCACATTTGGAGACAGGTGTTATAGTTGATTGTAGACAGTTTAGATGGACTGAGATATGACAGAGATTCTTGCTTTGGTAAGTAGGTAAAAATCTTGGAGTTAATGGCAAGCACTAGAAATTTCAGTCACATGTTGGATCTAGGCTATGATAAAACGATCCAACAATTATTTCAGTGTCTCCTAAACAATTACAGGGAGTGTCACCTGGGTGAGGTAAAGACATGCATAAAGACTATCTTATCCTTGATCTTAGATGAGGACTATGACATATGCAAACAATTGCAATCAAAATTGTTGGCAATATGGAGAGGAGGAATAAGGTACGCATCCATGGCATATGAACTCTCAACTGAATTAATTAAGCTTTAGGCTGAAAAATTCAAGAGTTCATTGACTGAAAATGAACAAGTATCATTAGGCTTATAGGTTGCAGGATCTTAGGTAATGGGCATGGACCAAGTGAGTACAGGGCAGATTTGTTTCCTATGCGAAGAGGGCTGGTTCCAGGGGCATGTTTGCAATCTTGATCAAGGGGAAGATAAATTGCAGCCTAGTGATAGAGACATTACAGTTGTGACCACCTCTTTCGGGGCATAGTGGAGAGTGTTCAGAATTCTACTTTGGTGAATTGATGGCTGAATTTGATAAATTCATGGTTTATAGGTTGTGGTAACCAGTTGGAGACCTTCATCGATTTTTGTAATGAGGAATCGTGTGACTTCTTTAGCAACACTTCGCTCCTGTATCATACTGATATGGACGACCCTTGTAGTACATCCTAGGGTAACAGTGATGAGAAGTGTGCCTTAAAAAGCTAGCTGAAAGTCATTGATGATGCCATTATTGCAGCACTTGTTCACCATGATAGAACTCACCAGATCATTGATGATCTGTACAGGACAACTTAGAGGGATAGAGGGCAAGACAACATAAGGATTGGATCCTATGTTGTAGTTTTACAGGGGGTCAGAACGACATTTGAGGATTGGAAATCTGAGTATTTGAGATTACTTACAGACCGTGACCACCTGTTACAGGTTACCAGACATATGCTGAGCAATTGAGGGAGAAGGAGGATGAGGTCGATAAACTCAATAGGGAGCTTAGTGCTACTCAGGGCACTTTGGAGCATACTTGTATTGCTCCACAGGAGGCGAAAAATCAGATTGTGGTCTCTAGCCAGTACAGGGAGCAGGATGACAGGGATAGGTCTGAATTCTTTCAATAGCTGATTCAGGAGCTTGACAGCATACAACAGACCTATGACTTGGACAATTGTCCAAGAAGATCTTTGGGTCACTGAGAGTTTGTTGATGAGTTAGACCACTTTTAGATGATGGATAACTCCTTGTTTGAGATGGGTGTCGAGTTGACATTTGATAATCCCCTCTTTGGGATAGATGAGGGAGATACTTCCTATTCCTAGGATGAGGATGAGATTGGTTGCAGGGTTTGGGACCCAAGTCCAGTTGTTAGAGGTGAGATGTCTCGTGTTAGTGAGCATCTCTTGGTTCACTCCTCTTTTCACATAGTTGCGACTCCTCTACATTATCATACCGATACATCCAGAGCCTATAGTAATTCTATCATCACATATTTTAGGCATGATGATGGTGATCGGGTAGAGCTTATTCAGTACGGGGTTATCGAGCTTGGCATGTTGGTTATGCTGGTTGGTGTGAATTTTTCACACAATGGTATACATTGTATGACTCTGGGTATTGAGAGACAGTCATGGAATCCTTATGCTGATTTGGGATTTCCAGTAGAGTTGTTCGATGAATCGCATGTTAGCCTTATTGCATGGGATGCATTTTGTTTTCCATTCAGCCCACCTACGGAGGACCTTCTTTTCTGATTATTGGATAGGAGTGGGATGAGTGATTGGTTGAGCACGCTTCCCTGCTTATAGGTGGAAGCCTTGTTCGACAGTCTTGGTAGCTTGCCTCTTCAGTACAGTCTCCGGTTCGGGCTATAGATCAGTGGGGCAATGTTATGGCAGATGGACACTTCTGGTATTTCACTCAGTATGGGCATAGAGCGTCAGGATATTTCAGCTAGCTGGGGAGATGGGTGGCCCTTTTGCTTATGGGATCCAGGAGGGACATACTCGTGGTTGGTTTTCATTCTAGGGGCCGATCGGTATGAGGTTTGGTTTTCCCTTGCATATGACCGTAGAGGCACTGGTGATCCCAGTTAGAGTGAGGTTCTCAGTTGGGTTGAGGACTTCCTCACATATAATGGTAGCATAGGGTAGCTTGGTACGATAGATCCTACAATGATTTGGGATCCTGACATTAGACTGGCTGCTGTTTTGTTGCTGTGTGAGTGGTTTCACAGGTCGGAGCATAACGTCAGTTTCAGTTTCACACGACAAACTGGTGGAGTAGCGTCCCTAAGGTTGGTTTGGGATCCAGGTATTATGATCCCAACATGCAGATACCGATTGCTTGAGGGCAAGCAATCTCTTGGAAGGGGTGATTTGTAATGTCCCCTTTTTGGGGCACATTATTTCGAGTCGTGTTGTTAGCCTTTTAATCCTAGTTCGGAGGGCTAACCAAGGCTTGGCAGTGTTCAGGAAGATAATTGGCCTATGTGATTTCAGTTTCAAGCCAATCAGAGCAGTTTCCATAGGTTTCTAGGGTACTTACTATTTGTAGTAAGTCGACAGGGTTCAAAATTCTTGGCTTTTTAGTAGTGGACTTGGAGCGTCTTGCCGAGAGCTTTTCGGCAAGCTATCACACGTCGTCATCCGAGCTTGTTTGGTCCTCCATTTTAATGCCGGAAGATTCCTCACTTTATTTATTATATCACTTTATAACTCAACGGTCATATTTATTTAAAAGTGACTTAGAGTGGAAATATAAAGAGACAGAGTGGGAATATGAAGAGACAAAGTGGGGAAATTGAAGAGTCACTGCTGCAGCCATAAGAGGAGGCTTGGAGTCTCATTGTGTGCTTCAGTTTATGGATTTTATTTCTCATTGAGAATTCGGGAAGGTTCAGCTTTCGAATCTGAAACCTGAGGACGGAAACCTTCAGACTTTCTTGGTGGATTGGACGGAAACCCAGTTCATCCTGGTGGGGATTCACATCAGATTTCGCCATTGTTTTACAGGTTCTTTATCATCCAATCTTACTGTATTTCTGTATTCCAGATTGGGATGTTGTAATGAATGGTTATTGTATTGCTGTTGTATAATACAAATCATTTTCTGAAAAGTTTAATAAGATTATATTTACTGATTATTCGAATATATCTGCTGGTCATTTGCATGTTTCTGTTTGTTTCAAATCTGCATAAGATATATTTGTGAAATTCGGAGAATGGCCGGTTAGGGTCATTTCAGTAGGTTCATTCCAAGTGTGTGTATGTGTAAAATGTAACTATTTGGTATTTTTATTGGAGTTATGCAATGTGAGCTGCATCCCAATCATTGTGCGGTTTCATTAGAAGATCATATGTTTAGTATGAGTGTTTTGAAGATGATTAGATCGGGTGGAAGTTGAGTTTTCATGTATTGAACTTTTGCTATTTGTAACTTTTGTATCCTTGATGAGATGGGTGTCTCACATGTTGAGTTGGTGCTCAAATTGTGTATTAGGGGATTGGTGTGTCCAATAGGTTGGTGCCTACTTCATATTATAAGTGGTTAATCATTTTGTGAGGTTGGATTTGGACAGTAGATCTAAGAAGCTATTCTCACTGTGGTTTTTTCCTTTTAGGTTCCCTGGCATATTTGGTCTTCTTGTGTGGATGTGTGTTTTTGTTAATTGTTTGAATAGTTGATTTAATGATAAAGTAAGATCCAAAAATATTGCTAATGATAAGCTGAATTTAGAGTTGAGATTTTTCATATATTGATTTGCCCCCCTCTCAATATATCTGTGTGTCTAACATAAATGACATTTTATATTCATTCATTCTTCCCCATTAGTTAGTACATTCTCACTTAACTTCAATACGTAGATGTTACATAATTATTGTGTATTTACTAGGTAGGTAGGTATGTGATGTGTTGTTCTTACACCATTGAGCAGCAATAACTAGCATATGATTCTTGTTCACAATATGATCATACAAGAAATATTCAAGGGTTGGTGACCTTGTACTAGACTTCTTACCCTAGTTGATTTTGTCATTTCTTTCACCCTAACATGTGACATCACTAGTGTTTCTTCATGTCCACAATTGGCCAACACAATCTAACAACATTGTTGTGGTAAAATGACTATTTTACACCAGCGAGGTTTATTAGGATATGAATGTGTCATGTTAAGTCACTGGTTCAAGTTTAACTCATCTTTGGTTTAGATCCTCAATTAATTTTGCCAAGAGTGCAAAAATTGTTTGCAAAAATCCCTATGGCTTCATCTGAGACAAACTTGAGCGAACCTGTGACTAATTTTGATGCTCTTTTTTGATACCACGACAAACTCACCAATTTTCTATTGCATTCTCTGTCCAAATCCTCTACAAATCATGTTTAAAAATTAGAAACCTTTTTTGTCGAGAAGATGCCTTTAAATAGGGGAAAATCACACAATTCTCGCTCTAGACTTCTGCTTCTTTGAGGCCATGGCCATTAGATAGAAAAGCACCAAGGGAATGAAGAACCTAGCTTTTGTTTTATGAACACCTCTTATTGTTGTGGAAGACATATTGTGTAAACACAACTATAGGCACCATGAACGAAGCTCTAAGTATGCTCTTGAAAAACTACTTTTTGGAATACTGCAATGAAGCATTGAGAGAACGAAGAACCTAGATTTTGTTCCATGAACATCTCTTATTGTTTTGGAAGACATACTATGTAAACACATAACTCTAGGCACCATTAACATGGTTTTGAGGATGCTTTTGAAGGTTTCTTTTATTTTGAGGCCCAATACAAATAAATAATAGACTAGACGACTAATAATGAATATTTCTGTGATTACAAATTATTAATTAAGTTAACAATAGACCAGTAAAAGTAAAAATAATAATTAAAAAAGCCTATTTCAATCAATAATAAAATTAACTAAAATTGTGAAGTGTTTATTTTCCATGACTTATTCAATTAATGATAAGGCTTTCTTTTGTAGTTAATTATTTATTTATTGAGGAAAGTCTTTTTTGGTTTACCATTTAACAAATCAATTATAGATGCTTTGAAGATATAATTTTATATGTTTTGCATGGACGAACCCAAAACAAACCCAACCCCAAATTTATTTTGACTAAAACTTTCGATTGCACCAGATAACCCAAATCCTAACCAAGAACAATAACTTATGTCTCAATTATAATTTTGATTTCAGTACTTCAAACAAGGGAATTTGTTTAATATGAACTAGATATACATACACAATCATTATATACAACACCATCATTAATAGAGAAGCTTCTATATTTTGATAATGTTCATAACATTAATTAGCTAGATAAGAACAATTTTGTAGGAAGAGTCTCTTAATTAATGGCAGTTAGTATGCACATAGAAGTTGGTGAGATGGTATTTTGATTGTTTACCACTATCATGCAGGTTCTATAAGAGACATTATTTTGATAATGTTCATAACATTAATTAGCTAGATAAGAACAATTTTGTAGGAAGAATCTCTTAATTAATGGCAGTTAGTATGCGCATAGAAGTTGTTGAGATGGTATTTTGATTGTTTACCACTATCATGCAGGTTCTATAAGAGACATGCAGAAGATATTTATAAGGATCAACAATGAAGAAATGAGATTGAGAGGGGAATGATGCACTTTAGAGAGCAATGAGGTACTACACAATGTGTGTGGTCCTGATTATTTATTATATTAAACTGGGGTTTACAAACTAGTTATAATGAGAATGTACACGGGAGTATTTGATTAACATGTTTATATAAGCATATATTTATTATCTAATAACCCCTTGGAATGACTAAATCTAAAACAGCCCTAAGTTTGTCCCATAACTTGATGAAGAAAACATGACCAAGAGGTATAGTTATTAGAACAAGAGATGATAGAGCTTGCTTAAGCTTGTACAAGGACAATCAATTTGCAAACCAGGTGATCACAATTAAGTACCTAGAAACCTATAGCCTTCAACACATAAACTTGTTCATCCAAATATCCATTTGAGAAGGCACTCTTGACATCCATTTGATATATCTTCTAACCAAAATGAATTGCAATAGAGAGAAGCAAGCAAATCACTATCTGTGTTGTTGGAGCAAAAGTCTCCTCATAGTATCCCCTCTTGTTGTGAATACCCTTTTGCAACAAGATGAGCCTTCGATTATCATGTTTATAGAAACATATATTTATTATAAAAAATAACCCCCTATAATGACTAAAGCTAAAACAACCCTAAGTTTGTCTGAGAACTTAACGAAGAAAATGGGACCAAGATGTTTAATTATTAGATCAATAGATGACTAAGCCTATTATGGGGTATTTGATTAACATGTTTATATAAACATATATTAATTATTTAATGTAATATACTCCCTTGTTTTTTAGTTTTGTTTTCTATTTGAGTTTGATTAGAGAATTTGACGGAGACACAGAGAAGGGTATTTTAATAATCTTATTTGCAGAAAATAAATAAACAAAATAACTCTTCAAATTACAATAATAGAAATACCCACAACCAATAATATTTCTGATTTACTTTCGGAATTGAAAATGCAATATATCATCAAAATGTTTGATACCCAGATTATAAAATTATGTTAAAATCACAATGCCGACATATTCATTTTCTGTTTTATAAATAACTTTCATTAATGTCTTAGAATCCGAAATTGGCAACTCAAAACTGGCGCCAATATCACAAGTTTGCTCCACGGTGCATAGAATGGATGTATCCTGATCCCAAGACCCTAAGCACCTCCTTCCAACAATAAACCAACACTAAAAATATGCACCCAACTTCACCAAGCACCCGTGTCCTCTCCCACCTCGGCAGCTAGCCAAAAATGGTATGACCGACTTAGGAAGAAAAAATTATATAATGAGCTCTCTAATAATGTTTTCAAATCTCCTCCAAGGATTTGCGTTCTTGGCTGAAGATGAAATCTGGAAATATATGCGGATATTCTCTTTGAATGAAGCCCAATTGATTCTTGAATGAAATCACCAATAAATCTCCAGTTTAGATCTTTCACTAACGAAGAGAATGTTCTTTGCAAGGGTCTTCGTCCTCACAAAGCAAAGAAATGAACATGTTCAATTCAAATAAATCTGTTCTCAAAATATCGTTCCCAACATAATAAAAAATGGCCTCCAAATGCGTTTATAAAGGCTTCCAAATCCCAAGCTCACTTTAGGGTTGCATTATTTTACTTTATTTTAAATCACCTTATGACTCCCAAAATTGGTGCCCATATCCCAAAGTTCACTTTATTTAATATTTAAAAAAAAACACCTTATAGTTCCTGGCATCCCTTGAGTCACTCTATCAAATTAAATAACGCTAAAGTTAAATCTTTGAATGAAGCCCAATGTTAATGTCACTTTAATTTTTTAATGTTATTTAAAGTAAATGCTTTAGACCACATTAAGTGCCAAGATATCAACATCAATTGCATTCACCAACATTCCCAAAATAGGAATATTGCCAATTGACCAAGTTGGTGTCTATCTTGTCACTTACTAAAACAATAAATATGGATAAGATGCTTGAATCCACTCTAAAAAAGGTCATAATTAAAAAAGGTCATAATGTACTCTCAAATGATTGAGCTCAATGCAACACCTGTCATTGCCAAATAAACTGGATTGAATAGTCATCATAATTCCCCTAACCCTAGTTCATTAGCCTATGAGAATCTGTTGAATAGGCTAACGGTCTCCAAACTTAAAGTGCTTAGGAAGGGGACATTACATTTAAACCCCTTGTAATGACTAAGGAAACTTCACAAAGAAAACATGACCAAGGAGTTTAGTTATAAGATCAACAAGTGATAGTCTTCCTAAGCTTGTACAAAGACTTAATCAATTTTCAAACCAGGTGATCACAAGAAAAGTTCCCAGAGTTGGACTCTCGGCAAGACCAACTCGACTTGTGACTTGACAAAAAACTCGGCAAAGTGAAAAAACCCTTGAAATTTAGAGATTTTAAAGGACTTAAAACTTGTTTCATGCACGCATTATTGAATAAAGCTTAAAAACACAATAACATCATCAAATAGAAGCTAATTTGATCACATGTATAAACATACATCGATCACATAAATACTAATACAAATTGTAGCTAAAAGAAATAGCAAACTTAGATATATAAAATTATAAATATTGTCAAATGTATATAAAACTCATCGAATATGAAATCCATGACATCAAATGTTCCAAACATATGTGAAAATAAAAATAAGTTTATGGCTATAGCTCAGCCTCAACTTCAGAGGAGCCTATATCCCTCCTACACAGGTGTCCAAGGTAGGTCTTGGATGATTGAACAACCATAATTTGTGCTTGTGAGGTGCCACTCTGACCAACATCAACTGTTCCTGTGCCTATGCCTGTGTCTGATCGTGCTCTATCCTCCTTTTCCATGACCACAACCTCAACCTCTCTATCTGCCTAGTCAATCCACTCAAGGTCCTCATCAATAAAGACAAGATTGGTAGACTTAGTGACCCACTCGGATTCTAGATCAACCTCCTCTAGCGTGATTGGGTTGGAGATACTGTCCAAACTCTGTCTCCTTCTAAGATGAAGGTTGTAATGAACAAATATTAGATCATTCAACCCCTTCGCAGACAGTCTATTGCGCCTTTTCAAGTGAATGTGCTCTAACATCTCCAGTTGTGCTCACAACCCAAAGCACTGCATAGCTGGTTCAATATGTGAATGACAATTTTCTGAAGGTTTGGGGTTATATGTCTAAACATTTGCCACCATCTATCTGATATAAGGAAAAGAGAAAAAACCAGTCTCATTTCTAACTTTTAAGGCTAGATTATAAAATCAAATTATGCACTTAACATATATTTCTACCTGGCTGCAATTCTATGTGAGCGGCTTTGCAAATTTGGCTTTCGAACAACTCCCCTGTGGCATTATCAAATGTTTCTATCTCGTGCAGTGTAGTTCTAGTATCACCGGAAGACATCTGTGGTACCACTGAATAGAGCCCACTAAGAACCTCCTCATCCGCCTTGAAATCATGGCGAAAATGGTATGCTAGATTGAGGTAATAAGCGATTGCATGGATGGGCCTATGAAGCTGGAGGTGCCATCTCTTATCAATTATCGCCCAAATGGGACCATACTTATGCTCATCTCCTCCATATATAGATGTAGTGGTCTTCTTGGCCCTATCCGTGCCCTCATATGTGTAGCCCATAGAGGGCTTCTCCCCATCAACAACTTGTAGAAGAATTACTAGGGGTTTTGTGACCATCAAATACTGTTAAACAGTAACAGTTAAGTCACAAGTGTGCATGAAAATAAGCAAAATTGCAAAGTTGCAAACAAAAGAAAAATAGGCATATAAATTAAAAGTAAATGCTAAATATTAAATTGTAATACTAAAACATAATGTAGATTCTGGAATTTATAAAAAATTTACTTGCACAATCTTTGCACAAGGTGTCCAAAAACCTGGCTCATAAAAAATGTAATCTGCCACATCCACTCCTCACCAACAAACATGCGCCTCAAAGCTGCCTTTGATTCTATCAAAGATTTTAGTGTGATAATATTTGAGGCGAATCTTGTGATACTAGGACGAGCCAAATCGTGCTCCGTGTACTGCCTCATTATGCTAAGGACCAATGCATGATTTTAGATAAATTTGCAGTTGTTTTTGGCCCTATCAATGCATGTTTTGACCCATTCAATTTTGCCACTATCCTCCAATATGAGGTCAAGGCAATGGGCAGCACATGGAGACCACAAATTTTTTGGGTGCCTCTCCATCAAAAGTCTACCTGTAGCAACATAACTTGCTGCATTATTTATCGCCACCTAAACCACATTTTCTTCCCCCACCTCATGAATGATTTCTTCAATAGCCTCACATAAGTATGTGGCATGTTTGACATGTGAAGAAGCATTAATGGACTTCAGAAACATGGATCCTGAAAATAAAGAAAAATAATGATTAATCAATAAATCATAAATTACAAGATTAATCAAATTCAAATTATTCAATGTATTTAGGGAAGTAGAATGACCAGTCACCTCTGCGGAAAACATGAAAATTTAGTAGGGTCCTATTCCTCCTATTGGTCCAACCATAGTTCAAAATATCGTTATCAACAACTTATCGCCGAGGGCAAAAAAAAGATATTGACAACTTATCGCCGAGGGCATCAAAAAAGATATCGGCAAATATCAGAGATAAGTTGGGAACTTCTCGAGAAAATATCAGGAACTTAAAAAATTGCTTAAATTTAATTAGAAATGCATTTTTTTTGCAAAATTCAATAAGGAGATGCATCTAATGAGTCAGTAAATGAGTAAACAAACCAAACAAGTTGATCTAGATATATATAAAATTTAAATGCACTAACTATCTAAGCAATAACTGCCCTGGTAAATAAAATGTGGAAACATAGACATGGTGATTGAACTGGTTTAACAACTAGTCTCAGCTAAATGTGATCTCATAAAATGCAAAGACTTGAGGAATTTTCAAACAGATTGCAAGCCAAATTCTACAAAAAACCTTTGCTAAACATACTCCATCTATGCCACTACGGAAATTTTGAAATGTTTCAATAGACATATATGTGTGAATTGTGTAACAGCATACATTACAAAATGGTGATCTCGTGGTTATGAGGTATCCATGAAAATTGAAATGAAGCTTTGGAAGAGATTAGGGTCATCCACTAGAGTGTACGAAATGAGAAAGCTTGTCAAATGCTACAATTACTACCACTGTGTTAGTCCCAGTTTGAGTCTGGTCCTTTAATTCTTTGATTATGGCTTCGTTTTAAAAAAAACCTTGTCTTCTGATTAGTATTTCCTTCACTCAATATGCGTCAAACCTGGTCATCATTTTTGAAATCTTATTTGTGTCTTGAGTCACATGGAATTTTACAAGCTTTGTTTTTCTTGAACAGTCTTGAACACCTTTGAACAGCCTTGAACGGTGTTCACACCCATTCAAGGATGTTCACATAATTTTCATCTTTTGAGAAGGCATGACAGGCTGAAAAGTAAGTAAAGGAATCCACCTGCTGATGAGAATAAGGAGATTGTAACGCATCAGATTTTGATTTATGATATTCCCAGGCATTCAAAACTATCAGTTGAGCTAAACCAGTTCACCAACTTTGAACAGGCTTGAACGTATTTGAACAGTATTGAACACTTAAGAACTTTGTTCTTTCCTATTCAAGGGGAATCCAAGAGGATAATAAAAGAAAGGAAGACGTACTGACAGCTAAGCAGCGGGGCCCACAAGAGAGATGGCATTTAATGCTAATTATGGTGAGAATTTGTTAAGTATGCCCTAGAAATATAGAATAATCATTATTCTTAATGACCTCGGGATTTGTTTAATGGTAATTATGGATTGCATGTACAAAATGTCAAATCAAATCCGCGCTGCATTCTTCGTGAAAAATTTGCATTAAATTCATGTGCTGTCGCAGTTCTATTTAAGCTGTATCTTTTTATTCAAATGCCTAAGTATTTTAAGAAGCTGGTGCGTGGAGGTAAAACTTGGGAGCTCTTGTGATCAAAATCTTCTGCAGAAATAAGGTGAGTTTGGCTGTTACTCCTGTGATATTTTCAAAAATTCAGTAGTCTGTAGGGTGAATAAAGGATTAAATTTCTACAGTCATGAGGTCAATTTTTCATATGTTTGGGAATACTACAAGTTTAGTATGTGACGGCCCCGTAGTATCAGACACTGACCTAGAAGACTATAATATTGAGGACTTGCCTTCCAGTCTTTTGAATTCTTTAGAGGGTACCCTAGCACTGGAAATTCTACATAGCGGTTTGTGTTCTGCAACAACTTTTCCTCCCGCTGTTGTGTGTCCAGAATTGATTCTTGAATGCATACAAAGTTATGATGCACGAACTGAGTCAATAAAAAAGAAGGATGGTAGCGTCCTCATGCTTGTTAATAGGGAAATGGTGACACAAGCACTGCAAATCCCAGAAAAGGCATTCTCTGCTTTTTCTCCCGCGCAATCCATTGTAAAGTTTAATGAAAATAAAGATGCAAATCGTACCTCCATAGCCAAGAGTTGGTTGCTGAACCTGCAAAGACAGGGTTCGCGTTTGCCCAAAAAATTTAATAGAACCCATGTCCGCCCTTACATTAGTGACTTGATGGTGATGCTGCATAGAGTAAGAGGGTCTCAAGTTACCTATTTTTTTCTGATTGGATGTATTTCTATGTTCAAATCATCCTAGAAGGAATGCAACTCCTAGATTGGGCTGAGTTAATTGCTAGTTCCCTGAGAGAACAGCTGAACACATCTAAACTGACTGTAGCGGTTTCTTCATGTCTTCTTATCTCATGTATTGTTTAGCTTGTAGTAGACAATGGCACGGATTACCACATGAACCCTGGGTTGTAGATATGTGTGTATATGAATATTATCCAGTTCTACGGAAGGATAAGGTTGTAAAAAATTACAGAAGGGTGCATGACACATTCATGGGTAAACTGTGTTTTGAACTAGTTGGTGTTGCTGATAAGAGGATTAGTTTGAAAGCCCAGGAACTAGTAACTAAGTATGAGAGCTATTATATTCAATTTCCTAGATTTACCTATGTCAGGGTTGGGGGTTTTGAAGATCCACCGTTGAGGTTACCTAGGTATGCATTTGACTGTTTTATCCTAGCTGAGATTTGCTGACAGCTTGCTATAGTTTTGAAAAGATTTCTTCCTGAAGAGGAGTGGGATAAGGCTTTCCCTATAACACTGGGTAAATTTTCCTGTAAAACCATGGTGGATGCTGTCAGTATTGGAGGCGACATCCGTCATTTTGACTTCAAGTACTATACTGAAAGAGTGGGGTTTGATAACAAGAATTATGCTAGTGGCAGTCTAGGACTTAGATCACACATGTTTCCTATACCCCACCTGGAAGATTTTTGGAGGACTGTTGTGATGAATCACAAGTAGAGGAAAGAGCACACAGCAGACTCTGTGTATCTCAGATTCACTCAATGAGACTTAAGATTAACGTAGATGGAGTAACTGATGATGGATCAAATTTGATTGAGCCTAGCTACAAAAAACCAGTTTAGAAAAGTGATCTTGTTATAGACTGGTCCAAGGAGGAAGATGATAATATTGAAAAAAGAACTTTATGTGTTATCCATCTAACTAATGAGTGGCTGCAAAAAAGAAGAAAGCAGAAAGACTCTAGAGTAGAAAAAGAAGAAGTTATATGTACTTCTTTACATTCCCCTGTTTCTATTTCTAATTCATCTACCCAAATTGAAAATGTAGGATCTACTGAGAAATCACAGGCCAGAAACACGAGAAAGAAAGCTATAGCTGATCTTCACCTGGCTGTTCCTTCATAGAGGATTACAAGGTCCAAAACCAGGTTAAAGACTAAGAAAAACATGGCTCAGGAGAATGTCCTAACAATCAATCTGGACGAAGACAAGATAGAAGATATGAGTTTCCACATATCCGAAAATGAACAGGTGGATAAGGATATTTTTGACTTAGATGATGCCACGCTGGAATTAATTGGTACACCAGCAAAGACACCTGAGCAACCCACTAGTTCTGGAGTTACACCCCCATGGCTAGTCTCCACGGTGAGTAAAAAATGCAATCTGGTTCCTCTATCTGTTCCTGTTAAAGACATATTTAGCAAGTATGTCCAGAAGACTCCCAAAACTAAGAAGGTAAAAAGCACAGCCTGAATGTTCACAGATGTGAAAATCGGAAAATGGACTACAAAAGTGGTGACCTACAGACCTAAGGAGGGAGAACAAGAAGTCAGGGCAGAAGATTTCGAGGTCACCAAGGTGGAGTTAGGTACCATGGATCGCGCTGGCAAGAATAATTTGTTCAAGGAGATAGTGCAGCAAATGTTGTATTCATCTTGGCAAGATGGCAAAGAGAAGAAAGAACTAAAACAGACAATTTTAACATTGTCACAGTTTATCAATACTTTCTGCAGCTTTGACGCCACTCCTTTAGTCCAGTCCCCTCAAATTTTTGACCCAAATTCTATTGAAAGCAAAAACTTCTTGAGTCAGGTTCAGAGAGGCCGAGCCCTGGTGACTTCAGTAGATGAGTGGATCAGTGAAATTGTTAAAAGTGGTCTTAGGTACCTCAAAGATGCTCAGGAAGTTCTACATGATACAAAAGCCTTGATAGGAGAGTTACAAACACAGAGGCAGGTGTGGGAAAGAGAGGAAGAGAAATGGTTTGTAGCCATGTCTAAGTTCTTGGAGATAGAAAAATATGGGTTTGTAAAGTTTTGTATAGAGAAATATGTGAAATCACTTGATGAAGCCACCTTCTTTGTTCTCAAAAAGAATGTTAGTTGGCGTCTCAGCACCATTAGGAGTACTATTGCTGAGAACAAAGATAGTGAGAATGAAATTAGGCAGTTACAGAAAACAATGATGACTGAACTTAAGGTGATCAATTTTGCTCATACATACACGGTCAATCATGGAGATCAAGACCAGAAAATAGCCCTCGCAGTGTTTGAAAATACCATGAAGAAGCTTAAAGAAAAGGCCGACCCTAAGCCTTCAGATTTTACATAGATGCCTAGGATTGAATCAATGTTGTATCTCTGCGTAGATCAACTCCCTTCAACAATTGAGAAGATCAAGAAATCCAAGTGGACTAAGGAAGCGGCGATGACTAGGATAGTGAATATGAAGGTTCCTCATTTGCAGCTCACGAAGGAATTGATTCAGGCACACAAGCAGTGGGAGGTGACACAATCCATCGCAGCTGAAGGAGAGAATCTCGCAGGAGATGAGGAGCGTGTTGCTAACAAGGAGGCTGATCTTGAGATTTAGTTATGTTTTAACTGTTTGAAAACTCTGAAGGACATGTGTCCTCTTTTACTTTGGTTACTCTTAAATTGTTCTAACCGAGAGGTTGGGTTTTTCGGGAGACCTCTCGGCTTTGCAAAAACTATAAGTAGTTTAGTTGCGTAGAAGAAAGGGTTAGAAAGTTTTGGAAGAAAATTAGTATTTTGCTTTTAAAGTTTCTTTCAGTTGAAAAAAGACAATTTGATATATCAAGTTTGCTATCAAAAAACTTGTATATATATTTTTCATGCTTTTTGTCTGTGCTGCAAAAACCGTTAATATATCAATGTGATGAGCCCAACTGCTCTCAGTTGACAACTGGCTTCTAACTCAATTTTATTTGCAAATTTCTATCGAATTTCAAATATTTATAACCTTTGCAATTTTTCAACAACAAAATAATTTGACATCCAACAGCAATTTAAATCTGATTCCAAAGTTCATTATTAATTCATTCACATGGCTGAAAATTATTAAAAACATTACATATATTAAATAAGGAGGTAGCACCTTATTGAATAGTTTCAAAATCAAATGACGCCACTCCCTTGGAATCAAACGCAGCACCTAAGAATGAAGACGCAACAACTATCCAATGACACCAGCTTCAAATGTTCTCTCCCATGCTATTGGCTTCGAAAGACACCATCAACCAGGAAGTCTATGCTGCAGCAAACAACAGCCAATTCCAAATTCTTCTCAACCTTTACCGTACAACATGTACGGCTTTGCTAATTCTGTATGACAACTGGCAAAATCCGTACAACTTCAATTCAAATGCAAGCTTTGATCAATCTGCTGTAACACCATTTCAATTTTGATCATAGCTTGGTAAATATAGCGAAGAATTCGATGCTCTCTCTAGAATTGAAGACCAAACACTCAAACCCTAGCTCTTCTTCGTACAATTTCGAAATTATCCTGTAAGTTCAAATTGAACTTTTGAATGAAGCCTACACTGTAGCAAATATCAATGTTTATTTCAACACCTCAAATGCTTGTAAAAACTTTGAAGAATTCACAATTCTCCAAGTCTGAAATTCTGAAACCCTTGTTCCAAATTTCTCTTCACACAAATCAATAATATCAAATGCACAATAGAATGAATGAAATGAAATCTGAATCCCCTTTTATAATATTCAATTTTTCATTTGTCTTCATCTTCTTTAATTTACTTTAATTTCATTTCTCATAAAGCAACTTTATGTTATAATTTAAAGATAACATATAATAAAGTCACTTTATTAATTTAAACTCCACCATGGCTCCAAAAATGACCTTTTCATTAATATAATGATATTCTATACACAGGGTCCCTGTTTTATGTGCTCAAGATTTAAAACTTCTCAACTCGGTTCCAACGAGCTATAACACCAAGGTGTCCAATATGCAATCCCAATAAAAATAGCAACCTTAGCCAATTTAATTAAATAATAATCATAATTCACCCATCTTGTGAAAATGACTGAAGAAGCATGAGAATCGAAATCTGACAGCACAGGCGTGATCCTGATGAATGAACCTAATGAGGTGACTTACTAAAAGTAGACGCTCCCTCCAAGAATCTTGGAGTCCAAACCGAAAGCCTGAAATAAAATCTGAGAGCATCATAAAACTCCTCTAAATCATTTGAGCTCAGTAGAACCATATCTTGACTTACTATAACTAGCAAGTCCCTCAAAATGGGGCCAAAACCCACAACAGGGTCCTCTAATCACCAGTATTAGCCTACAAGGACCCAATGATAGGCTAAATCCACTAACTCTAATGCTCGCTCAAAATAGGGACATTACAGGCCTCCCTCCCTGAAATTGCTTGTCCCCAAGAAATCTTAGAAAACAAAACACATAAGTCCACCTGGATCCCAAGGATAGAATGGAGTAATGTCCCTATCATCACTGCATTCTAGCAAAAATAATTCCAACATTAATAGTACCAACTGCATCGTCTGAGAATTTGAACTCAACACTCGAACTGATGATGGTGGGACATGAGCATCACATGGGAGTAACTCAATCGTGAGTAACTTACACGGAAGCAACTCAACCGACAAATTGGACTTGCCCTCTGTCTGTGTGCCAACTAAACTATCATACCAGTCATCGAACGGATGCACTGATGAACTCTGCAACTGGTAGAAATCCTGAACATGAGAATCAAAAGTGAAACTAAATGCACTCCTCACTGTGTACACCTTTGTAAACTGCTTAGTAAAAATTGACTGACATCTTGTAAAATCTATCTGATAACCCGGTGTACTGAAAGAATCCCAATCATCATCATCATCCTCACTCATCACCTGAAAGGGATCATCATTGGACTCAATCAACGGATTGTCATAAGTCATAATGACATCCATATCAAATAAGAGATTGTTCACAAAATGAACTCCCATCTGCTGATTTGAGCTGTAAATTTGTGAACTGCGAGAGACATGAAGTGTAATCTGCTCTACCTGAATGGACTCATGTCTCTGAGAATCCTCACTATCTGTAATAAGTCCTTGTAAACTATTATCCTGGGACCTATCATCAACCAATGACAACTCTAAGTCATCTTCTAAAGTCTGATATGACAAACCAGACTCATCACAACATGCCTCGTCCTCATAAATATCATTAGTAGTGTCCACATAACCAATGCCAATCTCATCAACCTGTAAAACCTCTGATATCTCATGCTATTGCCGATGTGACTCACTGCTGTCATAGAAATCAAAATTAGAAGAACTAATATTTTCCATGCAATCCTAAAAACTAACATTCTCATCATGCGAGTCAAAACCCATAGTGATACCCACAACATCCTCTACACTTGCCTTGTCATCAACGACATCAATAGGCTCAAACATAAGAATACTATCATAAAAACTAGAAACTGTATCATTAGTAATTTCATTGCTGCTAGTTGATGTAGGGCTGCAATCAATGGTGGCTATCATGTCATCAACATTCCCATGATCACGAGCTCTTGTCTCATGGAAATGATGGGACTCAATGCAGCTGTCCTCAAGCAAGTTTGTCATAACCACATGCTCTTGGGAAGAGCCTCCAGCATCACGCGTATAGGGACTAGTAACTGCCTCATTAAGCAAAGGCTCCACTACTTGATGGTTGCTGGTTGCAGAAGCTACACTTGTACAATCCTCTCGGTTCTCTTCCTGTCTTCTCTGTGAGGAAGACCTTTTAAAAATGGAAACCATATACCTTGCCACATTATCTATGGTTGACGGATTTGAAAGCAAAGCACTCATCCTTTCTTGATTTTGTCTAAGCTTTTCCATACTTTCCATCATGACATTTGTTTGCTTCCTGAGATTAACTATGCTATTCAACTGCTTTCTCTGTTTACTACCCTTTGGTGGAGGTGAAGCTCTACCCCTGCGTACATAATGCATACCAGGCACAAACCTGTCTGCCATAGCTAAGCCTTCATAACCTCCAGGCTGGCAAGATCAAAGCTCTGATACCACTGTGATGAGCCCAACTGCTCTCAGCTGACAACTGGCTTTTAACTCAATTTTATTTGCAAATTTCTATCGAATTTCAAATATTTATAACCTTTGCAATTTTTCAACAACAAAATAATTTGCCATCCAACAACAATTTAAATCTGATTCCAAAGTTCATTATTAATTCATTCACATGGCTGAAAATTATTAAAAACATTACATATATTAAATAAGGAGGTAGCACCTTATTGAATAGTTTCAAAATCAAATGACGCCACTCCCTTGGAATCAAATGCAGCACCTAAGAATGAAGATGCAACAACTATCCAATGACACTAGCTTCAAATGTTCTCTCCCATGCTATTGGTGGCTAAAGACACCATCAACCAGGAAGTCTATGCTGCAGCAAACAACAGCCAATTCCAAATTCTTCTCAACCTTTACCGTACAAGATGTATGGCTCTGCTACTTCCGTATGACAGCTAGCAAAATCCGTACAACTTCAATTCAAATGCAAGCTTTGACCAATCTGCTGTAACACCATTTCAATTTCGATCATAGCTTGGTAAATATAGCAAAGAATTCGATACTCTCTCTAGAATTGTAGACCAAACACTCAAACCCTAGCTCTTCCTCATACGATTTTGAAATTCTCCTGTAAGTTCAAATTGAACTTCTGAATGAAGTCCACACTGTAGCAAATATCAATGTTTATTTCAACACCTCAAATGCTTGTAAAAACTTTGAAAAATTCACAATTCTCCAAGTTTGAAATTCTGAAACCGTTGTTCCAAATTTCTCTTCACACAAATCAATAATATCAAATGCACAATAGAATGAATGAAATGAAATCTGAATCCCCTTTTATAATATTCAATTTTTCATTTGTCTTCATCTCCTTTAATTTACTTTAATTTCATTTCTCATAAAGCAACTTTATGTTATAATTTAAAGATAACATATAATAAAGTCACTTTGTTAATTTAAACTCCACCATGGCTCCAAAAATGACCTTTTCATTAATATAATGATATTCTATACACAGGGTCCCTGTTTTATGTGCTCAAGATTTAAAACTTCTCAACCCGGTTCCAACGAGCTATAACACCAAGGTGTCCAATATGCAATCCCAATAAAAATAGCAACCTTAGCCAATTTAATTAAATAATAATCATAATTCACCCATCTTGTGAAAATGACTGAAGAAGCATCAGAATCAAAATCGGACAGCACAGGCGTGATCTTGATGAATAAACCTAACTAGGTGACTTACTAAAAGTAGACGCTCCCTCCAAGAATCTTGGAGTCCAAACTGGAAGCCGGAAATAAAATCTGAGAGCATCATAAAACTCCTCTAAATCATTTGAGCTCAGTAGAACCATATCTTGACTTACTATAACTAGCAAGTCCCTCAAAATGGGGCCAAAACCCACAACAGGGTCCTCTAATCACCAGTATTAGCCTACAAGGACCCAATGATAGGCTAAATCCACTAACTCCAATGCTCGCTCAAAATGGGGACATTACAATCAATCGTACTATGTTTCAGATTTGTGTAATTTGAAGTGAGTGAATATATGTTCTGTGGTGACGTTTTTATTCATTCTTGTTTTTTGCAATAGATCTTTGTCAGTATCTTGATGATATCAGTGATCATAGCTTGATTTATATTCCTTTGATTCATTCTTTTATTGTATTGTCTTAGAGAGGTATAGAAGGTAGAAAACTGTGATTTTCTGTTTTCGTATATCTTGTTTTTCTTTTGGAAAGAGTTGTAAAGAGTGCTAGTCGTCTGAAGAACGATATAGCGGCCTTTTAAGCTTTCAGGTTAAAAGCTAAATTGAGAAATCTGGTTAAAGAAATTCAATGAAAATCAAATTAGGGAGCTGTACCTAGAGTAAAATTTAGAGGGAAGTGACTCATATTAAGCACTTACCCAATTGTTAGTGGCGGTTTGTCTCTGAAAGGGTGATAGAGTAATAGTCTTAAGGAAGATTGAATTAAGGACAAAATCTGTTTACTAACACACCGTGGTTAATATATATGCAATGTGCACAAAACTAACATGAGCGTGGATAATGTGTAATTTAAACTTTGCAACATCCTATCTGCTTGAGCTGAAATGAGAACTTTGGAGTTAGTTACAAATGATGTCCATCAAAGCATAGGAGATATAGTAAATTCTGCCTGGTAGACACGACATACGAATTATTTGCAGGGAGGCCATTATTATCATCATCCTACTTACATAAAAGAAGGTTTTAGTAACTTAAAAGAAATGCAAACGGCGAAAATGAAAAACGGATTCCATTTAAATGCACAACTATATAAATGCATTTTTTTTCTACTTCTAGCGATAACTAAGCAATTTATCGCTGATAAATGCAAAACTTCTTTGCGATATTTTTAAAACTTACTTGCAATAAGTATCCATACAAACTTGATGTGTTTTATCGGCCAGCAAAAAATATCGTGATAAGTTCATTTATCGTAGATATATCTGGGATATTTTGAACTATTTGTCCAACCATCTATCATGATGGTGCAACCCTTTTTGCTCCAAGGCACTTGGCAGTTCTCTAATTCAACTTTGGTATCTTCAACCATTTCTAACAAAAGGGGGCCACTTAACCCAACATTAGTAGGGGCTTTAAACCCCGCCCCAAAAATGGTTACAACATCTATCATGCCTTGCTAGTAAGGAGACTTGTCACATAGATTAAATAAGTTTTTGTAATAAAATTATAACAATTCATTAGACAAAGCAAAGTTCAAACTATAAATTTTCAATTCAAAACAATTAAATAAAAAAGAGTTATTTGGCTGCGACAAATGGAATGTTGCAAAAGTATCAAAACTTGCAAATTGATTTTTTTGCAACATCATGGACCTCCCTGTTCCAAGGCATGCTCTCAAGCAAAGGCTTTGAACCAAGAGTAGTGTGTGCAACAAAATAACTATCCAGTCTAGATTTTTGATCTCTAGGACCAAAGTTAGCGGTGCCACTAGGAGTAGAAGTAGAAGCACTAGCACTAGTAGAAGAACTAGGATGAAACAGAGGCATGGAAGAACCCTCTCTAACACAACTTACAGATACAGATGAACGGGAACCAGTATAGCTAACTCTTGCCTTTGCATCTTCTTTGTTTCCTTTAATGCACGAATAGCCTCAAGAGCTGCTAATAGACATGGCTTAGTATCATGGCCACATATCTCGACAATATGGTATTTAAATCTATTGATGCCACCATGATTAATTTCTTTACAAAATTTACATTTCACTTGCAATCTTGTTCTACTAGGAAATTCTTTGGTATATTGCCAAGTCGGATCCCTTTGACCCGATCTCTTGGGCTTAGGATTAGGAGTAGACATTAGGGAATAATATTGTTTTCAAAATGTGAAGGCTGCTGCAATAAGACAATTTTACAAAAAAATTTACCATTTGTGCATTGTGTTTTATAAACTAATACAAAAAAATAGGGTTTGTCCAAAAAAATTGTAAGGTTTTTAAAACTTTTCAATTCCTGAATCTTGTTTCTTTTCCTTTCAAATTCAAAGACAAACTTCAAACCATACATTTTTTTTAGAAACATTTGTAAATAGATATTTACAATTCTTTCTAAAAACGGTGTAGGGTTTGCTATCGTTCTTTCATTGAAGTATGAAATTTCGATTTGAAAGGAAAACATTCAATTTCAAGAATTGGAAAGTGTTAAAAAAACACAATCAAGATTGTTTATTAGAAAATACAGAAAAAAACCAAAATAATCCATAGAATTTAACACTTACCTCGTTGAAATGAGATGAGAACTCTTTGTAACTGTTGCTATGGACTCCTTGATGCTTTAAATGCAAGTATAATGCTGCCCCAATGCGATTTGTGGCAGACTTTTAGCTTCCTCCTTTCTCGTTGCACAATTATGGACTCTTAGTTTTCTTCTAATCTCACGCTTCTCCCTTCTTCTCCATACAATAAAATGAAAATGCCTTTTAGGGTTGCAATGAAGGAATAGAAGAAAAAACAACTTAAAACATTCATTTTTTATGTTTTTTTTCCGCAAAAAAGAGGACTGCCGTCAGTCGAGTCCTGTCATTTGGACTCAGTGAGTTACTCACTAGATTCGGCCGAGTCGGAGTCCAAGTCCCTGTGACTCGGCACAGGCTACTCGGCTCACAATTCCTTGAGTCTGGGCGAGTTCGGGAACACTGATCACAAGTACAACTAAGTACCCAGAAGTCTGTAGACTTCACTTTATAAACATGTTCATCCAATTCTCTATTTGAGAAGGCACTCTCAACATCCATTTGATACATATTCCAACCAAATTGAATTGCTATGGAGAGAAGCAACCGAATCTCCATGTGTTGTTGGAGTAAAAATATCCTCAGAGTCTATCTTGTCTTGTTATGAATATCCTTCTTCAACAAGACGAGGCTTGTACTTATCCAAAGTGCCATCAAGTTTACATTTGACCATGTAAGCTCATTTATATCCAATGGGTTGTTTATCAAGAGGCAACTCCAACTTCTAAATATGATTCTTCATTAAGGCATCATACTTAACCTTCATCTCAACTTCTCGTTTAGTGTAATGTCCTCTTGTACAATAAGAAAAGGTAAGCAAGGTAGATTGCTCCTCCTTTCCCTAATGCATAATTGGAAGGAAGATGACCCAATAGGCTCAAGTACAATTTAGGTGCCGAATGAGTCAATGATCCTTCACAATAATCAATTGATTGAGATGATATAGAGGAAAATGATATGATGATGCAGAATAGATGACTAAATAAGCAAATATAAGCAATTTTAGGAAAATACAGATTTATAGAAACCGACAGGAACTTGCAATTACCAAAAATGGAAAGCCAGAAACTGTACTAACCTGTATGCCGAGTTTGAAGTTGTTCTGTCGGGAACAAAAAACTTGGTGCGTTTTGTTCCTAGGGGTTTTGCTCGGTTTCAGTTGCAAACTTCCCAACAAAACCTGTACTTGCCAGATCCAATCCCGACAGTCACACTACTTGTACCCTCACACAGAAAAAACAAGGAAGATGGTTAGATAGAGGAGTTTGCCTCAGCCAAATCCCTGTCTAGAATCAACCTTGAAATGAAATGAAAGAAATGAAAGTGTCTTGTCATATAGCAGAGGCTAGATCTGAACAAATAGAATGTATCATACTTTGATAATGCAAATGCTCCTTTGAATGCGATCAAATATGTTGATACGATAGCTTTGACTTAACATAATTACTCAAAAGGAAATCACCACATGTGATGGATGTAGTTTGCCACAATGCTTGATTGAGAAGACGAAAGAAGACTTGGATGAATGTAGATCTATCTCCTTCCTTGATAGATGACTCCTTCGCTAGGCCTTGATTGCTTGGGCTTGATTTCTTGATCGTGAATGCGAATGCTTGATAATCTTGATCATGGTTGCTTGATAATGGATACCAAAATGAGGAGAGATAGGGTGTTTATATACCTCTCACATCTTAGGGGTTAAAACACAAACAAGTTGACGGAAGATCAAAATATCCCACTAAACCTTTGAGATGGGAGCCTGGATCCAATCTGGGCTTGGTTCTTGGGGAAAAAAACACCTTGGGCGTTATGTTCCCAGGAACACAATGCTCTAGGCGTTATGTTCTAGCTAATCAAAGCATAGATTGGGACCACAAGTCCCAAACAATCAGGGTATGTCAGATTATAGAGTACAGCCAGTTTCGAGATTGTGATAGAACACGAAGGCCACAAATGGTAACATAGGGCCTAGGTGATGAAATGAATTATGTGATTGGAGGAAAAATAGAGGAGCACAATTAGAAGAAAGGGCTTACCTCGATTTTAAACAAGATTGAAGTGAAAGAGGACTCATATTTGAATTTAAGTTTCCATTAAGTGCCATATGAAGTCCTACTATGGAAAACACACTAAGGTGGGTGCTAAATAATTATGAAATTGTATGCCAATTAGGTGCTTACAATTTATGACGATACATTTACCCCCACTTCAGTGGGAGTTTGAGACAACCTCATTCTCACGGTAAAAGAAATAGAGAAGAGAGATAAAAATGATCATGGATAGACTACAAAGAGATAAGGCATCACTAAGAAGGTCACTAGTCCCCAAACAAAGGATTGTAGCTCATACATCTATGTGCAAGGACATAAAAAAAACAAAAGCCTAAAGCTTACTAAGATTCTAAGTCAACTAGTTGAAGAGACATTGATGAACCTAATGTTTCAATCACTAGTATCACACTTGGAAAGCTATTGTAAGAGCACAAGTGATCACATGGAAAGGGCAAGAGCATATGCCAAGGACGAACAACTCTCCATGATCTAACCCACTGGCAAAGCTATGAGACCATGGAAAGAAGAGAGAGAAACCATGAATCTAACAGTCTAGCAAGTTGTGTAATGCTAGGTGATGAATGGGAGAGAAGACAAAAGAATAGAAAGGCTAGCAAGCTGCATTATGCTAGTTCCACTCATCCCAAAGAGAGAGAGGAGAATTGATGGTCTAGCAAGCTAAGAGATGTTAGTCAATTCTACCTTGAAACATTTGCGCACCGGACGACTTTAAAATTTTGTATACAGGGCAGCGTTAAAATTTGTGCACGAGGCGGCTTTGAAACTTTAAGCACGTGGCGTCTGCGTCTTACGAAATTTGCGCATGGGGCAGCTTACAAAATTTGCGCACGGGGTGGCTTACAAAATTTGTGAACAAGCGGCTTAGGGGATCAATCTTATAGAAAACATATTCTCTGTGTGGATCCATAGAAAAAGCGGTTAGTCTAAAGGCCAATAAGAGCTGCATAATGTACAAGGAGGCTGTATGTATGCCCCCCTTCTTATGATGGCGACATAGAACTATGGTGGCATCACAAGGAAAAGAGAACAAGGATACCTACTTCCAACAACAAGGAGATACCCTTAAAGTAACAATGTATACTGTAACCTTAACAAAGAGTGAATACTTTTGTTAGCCAAGGATTAGATAATTGTGAAAGCATTTCCGCAAGTGGGAAGAGACCTTTGAAAGGTAGAGATCTTGGTTACAAGACATCTACCTTCAAGAGGAGTTCTTGAACAAGGGTAACATCTTCAAGACAAAGAGGGGGAGGAGAACAAGAATGCACCCTTTAGCCCCCTGTTGCTAGGTGAAAAATGGATTATTGATGAAGGATAACACACTCTAAGCCCCCAAGTAAAGGTACTTGTTTAGGATAGACATGCGCTTTCCAAGCAAGGACAAGGTTGTAACTCAGGATCTAAATCTCCCAAAAAAGATAAGATCCTTACATAAACAAACAACTCCATGCAAAAAAGGATATCATGTGATAAACAAATACCAAATAACTGGGAGAGTGAATCCTTAGAAATGAATAAGAGATTGAGAAGTGAAATGTTGCCTCCCAAGGGTGAAGGCAAGGGAAAACATAACCCATTATATATCCTAAGTGAGATATTTTTATAATAGACAAGCACTTTCAAGCAAGAAAAAGGTTGTAACTTAGATGTAAATCTTCTGAAAAACAGATCCTTATGTAAAACAAACAAATCTAGGCAAGAAAGGACATCATATTATATTGGATCTTTTGGAAAAGATGAGAAAATAAGGAAGGAGGACCAAGTATACAAACCTTCCCTATTACTAATTAAGGGAATACTTGGCAAAGGACAACACATCATGCACCCCCAAGTGAAAGTTCATTTATAATAGACGTGCTTTCAAGCAAAGAAAATGTTGTAAACTCGGGATGTAAATCTCCTGGAAAAGAGAAGATCCTTACCTAAATAAACAATTCTATGCAAGAAAGGATATCATGTTATAAAAGACACAAGTCAACAAAGGGAGAAAATGGTCCTTGAGATAGATAGGAGATTGAAATAGCACCCTTGCCTCACAAGTGTGGAGACAAGGAATAAAGAAGACTATTATGTTGCTCACAAAGTATGATTGCACCTAAATTTGCACCACCATAAATGACAATGAGCCCCCAAAGGATAGGCTAGCAATGCCACATAGTGAAGAGCAACATAATAGGAACTTTGATGTTATTTAGAATGATCATGATAAAGGTGCCATTTATTATTATATGTTAGTTGAATCATATCACAATTAATGAATTTTTGAATTTTACAATTCAAATCATAACATTCATTTGTTTTATGGCCAACAATTTGATCATCAAGGTTTGGAACAAAAAGATGAGGGTCTCTTTTGGGTGGAATTGGATTGAAATTTAAAGAGGTCCAATCAATATCTAGACATCTGCTAAAGTAAGGTGTTTGGTTCTCAAATTCAAGGATGTTGTTGTTATTATGGAAGGTCGGTGTGAAGTCTTAAGTTCCCCAATCATCATCTTGAAGGGTTGATGGTGTGCTTGTTTGTATTGGAGAAGGAATTGAAGGAGGTGGAGATTGCATATGAATAGTGTTGACTTGATTAGGATCCTTATATGCTAAGGCTGCATTTGTAGATGGGAGAATATTATCCTTTTGAGGACTGTTGTTATATGTGTATGGTATTGCATGATAATCAAGTTGTATAGCATCTTTTACAACAATCACTGGTTTATTTTGAGAGATATCTTAAATGGTATTGACTTGATTAGGTTCTTTATTCTCAAACGATTAATTTGGAAAAGAGAGAGTATCAAGGATATCATCCTCTTCTTCTAAGGTATTTTCATAAGAAATTTTAGGACAAACGCAACTCATTATTGCTTCATCTCTAGAGGGAAGTTCATTGCAGTGAATAGAAAGGAAGTATCATTTAGAGAATTAGGAAATATATCACCCTCTTCCTCCATAATATCGTCTTGCATCAAAGGACTCTCATGGGAGAGGCCTATATCAAGAGAATGATCAACATCATTCTCCAATGGTTCATCCCAAAGAGGGAGATCATCGAGAGAAGTGTTAGAAGTATGTTTATGCATCAATATGTCCTCATAAGGGAGAGAAGCTTTGAGAGATGAATCATTATGAGGTTCAGAAAAGGGATTTTTGTATACCCTAAATCCTTCTATCACATTAGTCAACTTTTGGCAAAAAGATAGTTTAGAAGGTGTAGAGGAAGGCTTAATAGAGATGAAGTCATCAAGGACTTCATCCATCATATCGAAGTCTTCACTACTAAATGGATCATTAAAGGTAGTAAAGCTTTGTACAAGGAAATCAGACATTTTGCAATGCAATAAAGTTATAAACTAATGTAATGAAACAAAGCATAAAAAGGGACTAATCTAAACACAACGATGCATGAAAAGAAAATATTTTTTGATTTTTATTATTTTTAACATGCAAATGGAATGCAATAATGAACTCGATTTATGAAACCTATATTCAATTTTTATGTCTTTTTTATCAATGAATGCAAAAAATGCATAAAATGAAATCTAAGCACCAAATCAGAAGTGGAAATGTTACGAGTCGGGTTTACCAAAATGTACAATAGGTGAACCTATATGTCTAAATGCATACAATGTAGCAACAATATGATGTAATATTGACAAATGCAATGCATTCAAAGGAGATCTAGACACCAAATTAGAATGGAAAAGTCATGCGTTAGGTTCACCAAAATGTACAATAAGAAAATGTAAGCAAGGTAGATTGCTCCTCCTTTCCCTAATGCACAATCAGAAGGAAGATGATCCAATAGGCTCAAGTAGGACTTAAGCACTGAATGAGTCAATGATCCTTCACAATAATGATATGACTGAGATGATTTAGAGGAAAATGATATGATGATGTAGAGTAGAAGGCTAAATAAGCAAACATAAGCAGTTTTGGGAAAATACAGATTGACAAAAACATACAAGAACCTGTAATTACTGGAAATGGAAAGCCGAAAACTGTACTAACCTGTACACTAAATTTGAGGTTGTTTTGTCAGGAACAAAAAGCTTGGGGTGTTTTGTTCCTAGGGGTTTTGCTCGGTTTCAGTTGCAAATTTACCAATAGAACCTGTACTTGCAAGATCAAGTCCCGATAGTCGCGTTACTTGTACTCGCACAGAAAAAACAAGGAAGAAGGTTGGATAGAGGGGTTCGCCTCAGTCAAACTCCTGTTTGGAATGAACCTTGAAATGAAATGAAAGAAATAAAAGTGTCCTGTCATATAGCAGAGGCTAGATCTGAACAAATAGAATGCATCATACCTTGATAATGCAAATACTCCTTTAAATTTGATCAAATATGTTGATACGATAGCTTTGACATAACACAAAAACCCAAAAGGAAATCATGAAAGACAAAACCTTATATGACAGATGTTGTGGTTTGCCACAATGCTTGATTGAGAAGAAGAAAGAAGATGTAATATCCCGGTAGGATATTACACCCAGATTTTAACACAAAATTCAAACCAATATTTTGCATGTAGTTGATTTCAATTTATCTAGCAAAAAAGCAAAATACCCAGCTGAAATAAAGATTTTGAAATATTGTTGCATTTAAATCTTCAGTAGAACGTTGCGTCAGACGGTGCGTCACTCATGGAGCTACTTGAACGGGTCGAGAGACTTTAGACTGATAATCAGTCTCTTAAGTTCACTTTGCTAGATATGTTCGATAAGCTCTCCTTAGTTATGGCTAACAATGATAAACTTAGGAGGCTGGTTAACACAAATATGGCATAGGTAACAATGAAAGATTCAAACATCCTCGAACTGAAAGGTAAGCAGACCAAACTGGACAACAAGCGAGAATTTCTCAAAAATGAAACTGAAAAATAGATAAAATCGCAGGCCTTTGATTGTAGCAACATCACCCCACCTCTAGCAAGTATTGAGAAACTCGTTCATTCAAAGCTCATTGAGGAACGAACCAAGAGAGTTCGTGAACTCAATCTTATGGTGTGTGGTCTCTCGTAAGTATCCCTTGACCCCTTGATAATAGGCTATTCTTTTCTTTGGGAGTTGCTTTACATTAATGATATTACCCTTGACAGGGCCTGGGTTGGCTATGATTCCATACTTTTCCTTTGTTTTCTTTCCACTACAAATCGAGTTCGTGTTCTCAAAGCTAGCAGGAAGCTTTTCCAGTTACCTATGAAGATCTTCCATGACGAAGATCTCACCAAATCACAGGTTACAAAATTTAAGCAATCCAGAGAACTTGTTGCTACTACTTGGCGCAATGGTAAATGGGCAATCATAAGGAACTTGAAAGCAGTTATAAGTGATTCTTTTCCCTTGGGGTGGGATCCAAATGTTCAGATGTAGCCTCTAAATGACACTCATGGACCCGACTTGTTGATGGTGGAATGGCAACAAGACTTTTCGGTCTTCGCGAAGACTACTACGATGCCCTTGGTTCATTCGATTTCCTATTCCTCACGAGACTCGTGAAAGCTTTCCTGTCCTCTTCTCGGTATTACAGGCTTTCATCGGTTGTCTTCTTTTAGACGTGAGGCTCGGTGCTCTGGGGGGTTGCATGCCTTCTTAGCGACCCTTTTTAGGGTTAGACTTCAGTTGTCCTCTTTGATTATTCGACTAGATTCTTGTGGGTCCGGATTTGCCGTGTTATTTTCCGCCTTAGAGACATCTTTATTGGGGTTTGTTATTTCCCTCCGGCTCTTCTTCGTATGCGGTCCATAATGGCCCCGATGGTGATCCTTACACCAACATGTACGATAGCATTTATTAGTTTTCTGCTGCAAAGGATACTTTCATTCTTGGTGACTTTAATGTACGGACTCAGGTAGCTCAACCTCCCCCACAACTGGGTTGTGGACATTGTTCATTGAGGACATGGATCCTGCTGTTCTAGGGCTTTAGTGATCTTTAGACGACGCTTCAGAGCCTTTCACGAAGTACGATCAACACCTTATCCAGCTTTGTGAGTCCTCTCATTTGGTGGTCTTGAATGGTTTTCCTTGCTTCCCGGGTTCTCGCTTCTTCACCTACAGGCCTCATTGTGGTCGTATAAGTGTGGACTATGCTCTTTCCATCCAGTCATTCATCCCTTCCATTCACCACTTCTTTGTGTTCCCCATCCCTCTTGCCGATCACGCCCTGCTTAGTCTCTCCATCCATACTGTTTCTCCTCACCCCGTCCCCTTTTGCTTGTCCAAGGGACACTTCCACCCTATACGTCCTTTTGCTTTGACGATGCCGACCATGACCTTTTTATCCACCACCTTAGATAACTGCCCCATAGACGCCCTCTTTTTCCCTTTGTAGTGTACTGCCACTAAGTTTGACCATCTTTTTGCCTCTATTTGGAAGGCCGTCCTTTTATCCTTTCCTCATTTAACTACCCCCTAGTTCCCTCCTCCCAGGCTTAAAAGAACTTGTCCCATGAACAAATGGTATGATGATGATTGTAAAACCCACCATCAGACCCTACGCTATGCTTTCATCCATCACCACCCCTCCTACGCTTGGCTTAAAACCTTCTATTGTCTTCTTCACCACAAGAAATGCCTCTTCATTTCCCAGGGTAGAAGAGCCCTTTCGGGCCTCTCTCACTCATTCCCCAAGTCTCTTTTTGGCGCACTCTTTTCCCCCACTGCTCCCCCCTTTTCATCGAGTTAAACCACAACTTAGTGGTCTCCCATACCTCCTCACTTCATGATATCCCCGACCAACCCCTCATCCATGTCACCTCCCCCCTCATTGCCATCGTTTCATCCACACGAACATCATGGAAGCTGTTAGAACTTTTAACTGTAGCAGAGCGACAGATTAGGGGTTTGGGTTGAGTTCTTCAAGTATGGCCGTGCTGTCATGGACTCCTATTTATTTGACTTATTCAATCACGTGGTAAGTGTGAGATTTCCCCCCTCTTGGTCACGCCACATCATTTACCCAATCCGCAAAGTGAGCCCAACTTTTGATCCCAATAATTATAGGACCGTTATGGTTGGCCATACTTTCTCCAAACTCTATGCCACAGTTCTTCACACTATCCTTTTGAGGGAGTTGGACTAGCATCGTATTTGTGCAAGGGGCAAGAAGTTTCCAAACCAGATTATCAAACCACTGACCATATTTTGACCCTTAGGGATATTATTGAGGAGGCTCGTCATCGCTCCTCAAAGGTTTACTGTTGGTTTGTGGATTTCCACAACGCCTTTGACTCTATTCCAAGGACGGGCCTCTTTCAAAGGCTTTGTGACATTGGCATTTCTGATTGGGCTTTTGCTGAGTAGGTTCAGGTTCTTTGGCCTATCATTAGATGCAAGTAGTCCATCCCTCATAATATTATTCTTGTGGAGTTTGGAGCTCACCCTTTTAGACAACCATCTTCTATCTTATTTGGTTCTTGCATAGCCTTCAGGGTTTTGTTGACTCTGGGGAGGGGCGTCATAGATACCCCTACCTCTCTTACTGCTCATCTGAGTTCGTTGTTGCCTCTATTTCCTCGGTTGGGGCCTATCGTTGGTTTGTTGAGGTCTCGAATCTTCTTGGGTCCATAGGGATTGAGATTGATCATCTCCTTTGCTTCTAACACAACAAGTGTAGATAGGAGCTGAACAAGTGTATCAAAATAGACATCTATAGGCAGTTCATCCACATTACTTGGGTTAACCCCTACAAGGGTCTTTGCACTAAGATGGCATTCTACATTGAGGACTTTTTAGAGCTGAAGGACAAACTTATTGTCTTTCCTTCTTACTTATCCCACCATTGGGCACATTCCCTCTAGATCCCCCTTGGCTCCTTCAGGGTGGGTTCTCATCGTCTCCTCATCGAGACTGATCATTAGCTAGACGAAGAGCAAGATTTGCCAGTTATGCAATATGGGCGAGACTGAGAGTGAGTAGTACTTCATTTTCCGCTGTCTTATATACTATGAGATCAGAGGTAGATTTTGTTGCCTTTTCAGGGGGTTCAGTTCCTCTCCACCTTCTTCGGATTCATAGATCAAAGGTGCTTTGCTCTTTATCTTTAGGAGGCCGTTAGACTCCCAGACCACTCCAATATCAACACCATGACACTATGCAGTCTTGTCATCTTATCACCTCCTTTTTCTCTGAGATTCACTCAGCGTGTGGCTCCAAGTGCCAGCTTGCTCCCCCCTCTAGCCATTCTTGCCCTATGAAGCCTCAAATGGCTCCTATCAATGGTGGTTTTCCTCTCCCTCTAGGAAGTGTCAGAAGCAATCCGGGCCTCTTGCTAGTTCTTTTGCTTACCCTTCTGTTTTGGGGTTCTTCATGGCTGTGCCGATTTTTAGTGGGTGTTGGGGATTTTCCGTGGGGCCCCCTCTCCTCTTTCTCTCTCTCTTTTCCTCCTTCGGTTGTCTGTTTGTTTGTTCTGGTTGTTTTTGCTGCTTTTCTTCAGGCACCGTTTGGTGCCCTTGCTGTGGGCTGGCCCCCTGTCTTGTTTTCAGCATTCCCATGGACCCGCTATGTGATCTTTTGTTGGACATTAATAAATTTATCTTATCTTATCCCCTTATAATTGCAAACATTTGTTTACATGAAAAGAAAGTATCTTTTTCATTTGGAGAACAAATCACTTAACAATTGGAAAACATTTTCTTATTGGTATTTCTATGCCACTTTTTTGTGTCCTTTTATTTTCCTATTTACGTATTTTGTATTGAGATTGAATTATTCAAGTGTTACACAACTGATTATTAATCTGGATTTAATATTTGAACATCAAGGATGGCTGATTCCTAAGGATTTTGTAGGGGTATTCAGCAGCAAGCTGAGTGGCGTTACCTTGGGAGATCAAATTTTCCAGTGAACCTGTCAGCCTCTTCTAGGACAATGGTTGACAATGATATCGGAATAACTACAGATGTCTCTTCAGATAAAACAACACCAACAAGGTGTGCATTCCGAGCTATTATCCTAATTAGTTCAACATGTGTTTCTAGTGTCAAGTTTCTCTCATAAGTAATAATTTTCATATACTATATTATCCATTTGTTGTTTTTGTGCATCATATCACTCTGTGAAATGGAATATGATAGAAATTGCTTGGTTTTACAACTAGAAAACTGTTGTCAACTAACTTATATACCATAAATCTTTATGTTTAATGAGCTTGAAGGTAAATATATTCAGTTCCGAGTTTGTAGGTTGAGTGATTTATCTGTTTATATGTTATGAAGTTACATCTGACATGAGATACGAGTATTGAAAGGGGTAAACAACTGGGTTCTTGATGGGAGCCATATGGAATAATGTAGTTTTGACTTATTAACATGTGCATTCATCAGGGCAACAATATTAGGCTGTTTTTTGGAAAAATCAGGCCATTTTACAGCTTGGTCATATTTTATTATTTTATTATCAATGTTTCATTGAGCTTCCTGATACTGAACTAATTGCTATTGGACTTTCTTTGCAATTCTCTGCTTCAGAGAAGAACTTCTAAGCATAGTGCGTAAGCACTCTATGAATTTGGGACAATCAGAATCTGATGATACAGTTGTGGATATGCGGTTTTGGCGTCAAATGTTTGATATGTTTTTTATTCGTGGTTTGAGTGCATCAAAATCTCGCCAAGATGATGATATAATCTTCTTTGTACGCTATACGGTATGTCCTGTACTAATATCCCTTTCTTCTACATTGGAAATACATGATAGTCTTTTTGTTTTTCTAGTTAAATTGTCCTTGACATAAATTATCCTTTTTGGTTGGATTAAGATTAGTTTTTCCTGAATGATGTAACTTAACTTACCTAGGTGGCTTGTTTTTCAGAGCTTGCACCATGAACATGGATCATACAATAATATACAAAGGAGCCCACCATATTTTGTGCGCAGGTGGAGTCCAGAGGTACATTATTAACATTTCAAGATATTTTATATTAACCGTTATGAAATATCCTATGCATATTTATACGTAGAATCTGTGATTTTTGTGTTGAAGGTTATTTAATACCATAATGCCTAGGAGTGTATTATATTGAACCTTTACTTCACACATACAAGAGAATAATGTCGTAAACAATTTCAAATTTTCTTCTCTAATATTTCGCAATAATGAGGGACTGTTTCGTGACATTATAAGTAGTTCCAACTAAAGTGTAGAAGCTAATGTAATATGATCAAAACTAGATTTGGGAACGTGACTGAAAATGGTGAACTGTTTATTTATTAAGTAGAAATATCACTTGAAATTCGGGTTATGATGTGTTACAAGTAGTACACAAGTCACAATAAATTTGGATTTGAAAAATATATTTTGCATTATAATTTAATGCACTCTCTCTTAAGAGAGAGGTTTAGGTGATAAAAATATGGTTTTAATTGTCGGGATGAAGCTTTATTCGAGTCATATATTAATGTGACTGGACGATTGACATGAGCTTTCATATTTGTTTTGGAATTTTTTGCTTATTTGCAAAGTTTAATTTAATTATTCTAATCTTGTAATTCAAACATTCTGTTTTAGACTCTAGTGCTATGATTATTCTCTTTCGAGTTAGTAACATCAAGTGTTTTGTCTTTCAACCCCAGGCGCTTGTTCATTTATAACTATTTTTTGGAAAGTCTAGTAGCATTTTTAAAGATAATTTAGCTGTGGATTTTAGAGGGGCCTACTCCCAAAATAAAAATGATCACAATATAGCATACTGCCTGAAACTAGATATGGTAGTGACACTGATTATAACATGCTATACAAAACATTACCAAAAAAAATGAGAAAACTAAACAGGAGCATGGACAACTGCTGCCGCTTCAGTTTTATTTACTATCATCAGACCTGGTCCTATAAACTCCTTTTAAACTTCTCGTACTGCATCCTCCTTGGAAAATGATGGGCTCATAGCCAAACTTGAGATCTCCAAATTACTATTGCACAAGAGCTAAATCCATGCAGATCAATTCCACATTTGCCACACAAATTAGTAGTTGAGACCAACCCATCCTCCATGCAAGCTTCCAGTCTCTCCAAATGATTCTGCTCCTGGCCTGAGATCTGTTGGTCCTTACGTGAACTGTCCTTTTCATCCTTAAACAAGGAAGGATAGAAAGAATGGAGGACGACTTACAAACCTTTAGATCCTCCAACCTAGCAGTGAGCTTAAACCTAGTCTGCCTCAATAGAGGTTATGGTCCTTAAAATTCAATGTTTTGTTAACTCACCAGAACCCAAAATTTCCTTATCCAAAGCCAAGAATGCAAAATTTAATGTTGAAAATACGGATCAGGGATTGGTCTGAGACTCATTTTGGACACCGCATCATACCTACTGCAACCCCTTGGCATCCTGTCCACTGATCAAAATCAAAATAAAATACTGAAGTTTGTCAGAGACTAAAACAGAAATAAAATAATTTTGGCTAATGCTCTTTCACAAGTTTAATAGCACAGAGTGCATCTTTCACATAGGAGCAAATTAATTTTTTTAAAAGTATTTAGTGTTGATATTGAAATTAATGTTCGTGGTCCATGTATCGTAAACTGGGTTCTTTGTCTTGATATTATTTGGATTATAACACTTAAATGCTGTTGGTTCCATTTTTTGAAAACTTATTTGTTCCACTTGATCATGTTATCCACTTGTGTCTTCTCCTTGGGTCTTGTTAATGCAACCATCTGATTCTTGGCCAATCTCTCATCTAGGTTAGATGCTTTGGCTAGGAGGAGCAATAACTTTTGAAGGGTGTCCTTCACTTGAGAGCCCAAAATTTCTTTGAATTCCATATGATTAGTGTTATACCTGACCAACTAGGCTTTACTCAACATGATCTGACTTTGGTCCCAATGTTAGTGTAACCAAAGAAATGAGATTTGAGAGAAGTTGGCATGGCTTCTGAGGTTGAGAGCACTATATATTATTGAACAAATACTAAAAATAGAAATTAGTTAGTCTAAAAATAGATTGTAGATACAAAGGTCTGTTGTCACAACAACTATTAACAATCAGTAACAACTAACTTATTGCATAGAAGTGTAAATGTACGCTTTATTGTATTGGGTACAGTTGCATGGATCTTCTATGGGTGGGGATTATTTTGACCAAGCAACCGACCACTTCGATCTGTTCCAGGTGGGTAGGACCCAATACCGATAAGGTCGCAGGAATCCATCACAACAATTGGGGTATGTTAAATTAATATTCTTATATTTCATAATCACCATGCTCTCCTAATTTGCCAGATATCGACTCCCACAATATGGCAATTTTATTTTTGGAAAAAAACCAACTTAAAACTCATCTAGGCCAAGGGCCTTCATAGCTATGTGGGAAAAGGTAGCTGGTTTGATTTCTTTTAAGGAGAATTGTCTTATTTTGCTCTTGAGAGATTCTTACATTGATGTCGTTGAGCAACATTTCCTACGCTTCCAAGTTTTTCTTTGAATTAGTGGCCAATAGTTCCTTGAGCAACATTTCTTAGTCATCCAAGCTTCAATATTAGTTACCTCATTATTGGAGGGAAGGATGATTCTCTCCGTCTTCTTGCTTTGTCTTTGAATATTCCTGGAGTGTTATGTAGTGTTCCTATCACCTTATTTAAGTTTGATGGAAACAAGGTTCGAGAGCCCAATGAAAGGCAATTGAGACTAGTAGCTTCATACAACAAGCCAATTTACAATGCAACAAAACCCAATTGACAAATGTTGTAGGGAATAACACAACCCGGGAATTATGAAGTATAATTTTGATTGCACCTTCCAATAGTCTTGTAGGTCAACCACAAAACATACAAATGACTCAAAATTTGTTTTTCTATGTTCAACATGGTTGTCACATTCCCATCAAACCAACAATGAAGAAATATTTTTTTGCCTTTACTCCATGACTATTGTTCCTTTTTCTTCACATGTAGTTTTCTTTTCTTTTATAGAGGATGTCATTGTCCATCAAAAGAAAGCACTGTTGCCAGCCAAAGGCATGTCCCATGAATTGGAACAAGCAAATGAGGTAAGACCTTGTCGCATCAGTGATACTTCCATGAGTTTGAATGGTAATCTGCTAGTTGAAAATAAAAATGCCAATTAGAGAATGGATGCCACTAATTATATATATCCGCGAAATGAAATGTGAATCAGAAATATCTACAGCCTCACTAAAACACGTAGTAGAAAGGTTTGTCCGAAACATAGTTAATACCCTTGTTATTTTACTTGAAATTCCTTAGCACAAGGATGAGCACAAATCTATGGGCCCTGACATCAAGTTAAAAATGTTTAAAAGAAAATTCCTCGTGAGTCAGACACGATGAGTACACGGTAAATTCTAGTAATGGCCATGTCCTTAGAGGTGGACCCCACACATGACAACATCTAGTGAAAAGAAAAGAGAACTTGAAAACACACTAAAAACATCATAGCAAAAATTAAAATTTGAATAATCAATTTATTTGTTTGGTCAGTAGGGTGACCTAGATGATCTTGCATCAGATATGTTGGCTAAGTAGAATGTTTCATGGTTTTGCTTTTTGAAATATGGAACTGAAATTCCATGTTTGACAACTCCAGCTGCAATCATCTAGGTTGCTTTAATGTTGCCTTTTCCTTCCTTTTGACCCAGTATTCCTTGTATTCCTTTCCCCTTGTTTTCTTTCCTTTTGACCAAGTATTCCTTGTATTCCTTTTCCCTTGTTTTCCTTACTACTTGTGAATCTATTATTGTTTCAACCTGACCTCCTTTCTTTTCAGGCATTTGCAGTACCCATTCTTTTTCTTGGCAATTAAGATTTGCACCTTCATCTTTAATAGTCTACCTTTCATAATAATGGTGCAAATCAACAAGGTTGAAAATAGGTGTCCATGTAATATCTCATCTAAGGAAGGTTTATCTCATGTATTGGGTGTAAGATTTCATAATACCTTACATGGCCCAGTCTTCTTCCATTTCAGCTTATTGCAGGCCCCTTAGGGAAACCATTCTTTCAGTTAATGAGCTAAGACTAAGTCTCCAACTTAAAATTCTTGTTTCTTTTTCTTGAGATTTGCATTTTGCTCATACTTCTGTATTTTTCTCCTAATTCTTCTTGACTTCTTGGTCCAACTCATGTACATAATAAGCAAAAAAATCTTTTGCTACAACACTTTTCTTATCTAAATCAATTGTATCTTTCAAGTTGTCTAGCCCCCTTTTGCCGAACCTTCACATGATTTGGAAAGGGCTGCCTATACTTATGTTAGTTGAATTATAATAAGAAAACTCTACTTGTGCCAAGATCAAACCCCATTGAGTGGGTTATTTCTAACCAAACACCTTAATAGGTTACCAGAATTTTGTTGACAACTTCTATGTGCTTGTTGGTCCAGGATGATAGGCTAAGCTGAAATTCAATCTGGTGTTTAATTTTTTCTCCAGTGTGTGCCAAAAGTGACTCACAAACTTTGTGTCTCTATCTGAGACTATAGTTTTTTGCAATCCACGCGTCTATCTATCTCCTAAGGAATAATGTGGCAACATAATTTGCATCTCTTGACTATCTAACATGGAATAAAATTGATAAGTAGGAGGTATTTCCACAGCAAGTCAAATTATGATATTGCTATTAGGATTCAACTGTGTAGTTTTCGCATCAAACTCATTGACTCAGTGAACCACTACTCATGAAACATGGGTTAATTAGTTTGACTTGAAAACTACCTGGAATAAAATGTTCCATTTTTGAAAATCTATCTACTACCATATGAATGCAACCATTACTATTTTAGAGTCCGTGGCAACCCAAGAATGAAGTCCATTTTTACATCCTCCCACAGCCTGTTTGGAAAATGTAAATTCTGATATAACCTGATATTTTGGCTCTTCCCTTTTGTATATTGACAAATTTTGCAGCTCTTCACCGTATTCTTCACAGCCTTACCTATCTTTGGTTGGTAATTAGTCTCAGTTAGCTGCACCAATGGTTTATCCACTCTAAAAGTGTCCAACTAGGCTTCCATTGTGCTTCTCCCTCATTATATTTATGTCATAGATCCTTGAGTCATGTAAGATCATTTTTCTTTGAATAATAATCCTTCCTAAATGAAATTATCTAACAATGGTGTTCTATTTTTGTCCATTGAGCACTTGCACGCAGTGCATGCCTCTTTGAAATTTGAATAATTTTATTACAGCTTCTTCATACAATTAAAATCAGCAACCTCTGTTCTCATTTCATATGGCAATACGTATATTCTACTTAATGCATTACCTACCAAGTTTGATTTACCATTTCTACACTTCAAAGAAAATGAATAATTTGAAAGGAATATGACTCATTTGTGTGTCTTTGATTGAGTTTACCATGGTATTTAATGTACTGCAATACCTTATAATATGTAAATAAGACAGTCTGTTGGTAGCAAACAGTTTTTTCACTTCATACATGCTTGTATAATGACATAAAATTCTTGATCATAGACATACTACTACTTCCTTTTAACTTCATTTGAATTTTCGCTAAAGTAAGCAGTGGGTTTACCTTCTTGGCTCAAAACTCCACCAACAGCTGTCCTGCTTGCATCACTATCTACTTGAAACACTTTGTCAAAATTTGGCAATGCTAAGATGGATTGTTTGGTTAGCTTTTGTTTGGAGAGTTGAATTTTTTTTGTTGTTTCTATTGTTGAATTGTTCTCTGAAATTCACATCTACCACCTTTCATAGTTTCTGTGATAGGTGCATTAATATTACTAATACTCCAGCTAAACTTACTATAGTAGCTTGCTAAACCAGGGGAATTTTTTGTTTGAAATACACTTTTTAGAGATGGTGATTCTACCTTGGTTTTTAACTTCTCAGATCCATGCTCCAACCCTCTTGGGAAATGACAACCCCAAATACACTAGTTTGCTTTTCATTAAACTATACTTCAGACTGATTATCAACTTTTTCTTCTTTTAATCTTGGCAAGACTAATCTTAAATGCTTCAGATGTTCATTTGTTAATTTATTGAAAATCAAAATGTCTTCTAAATAAACAATCACAAACTTATCCAGAAAGGGTTTCAATAATTTATTCATCAACTTTGTAAAAGTGTCCAATGCATCGGTCAATCGAAATCGCATTACAATCACTTGTACAGTCCATCCTTTGTCTTGAATGCAGTCCTCCATTCATTGTCCTCTGTAATCTGAAAATGATGATGCTTACTCTTCAAGTCAGTTTTTCTGAAATATTTGGCTCTACTCAAACAATTCGTCAAGACATCCGTTTAGATGCTGTGTTTTGGTATCCCATGATAGGGATGAGATATCTCTTTTCTATACGTGACCATACTTGATTGCTACTTGTGGTATAGACTCTAGAGGATATCCCAATGAGGAAATGCTGACATTACAGTCACAACACACTTACTGGCAATATAAAGTTAAATTGTTAAACCCAACTCCTCCCTTAAGAGGCAAAGATCTTTTTTATTGCACCTGGAAGATATTTTTATAAGGACTTTCTGATTGTTCAGACTATGGTTTCTAAAACTCTTTTTTATGGATGGTCTGATTTTCAACTGCTGACACAAATTTTGCTGCTGGGCAGTAGAGTGGGAAAGCTACATCTTGATTGATTAGCACCTTATTTTGGATTCATTGGTTAAAGTATCCAATTGTTTTGAAAATTTGTGTTTCCCTGTATATATCATGTGCAGTACTAGCTATATATGAACTCATTTTACCTTGTATTATAGAAATGAAATGAATTTGTAATTTTCTGCTAATGTTCGTAAATGGCCATAGTGGATTAATGGAAAACAACATTGAATTTGATTACACTATAAAATGTGCTATGATAAGAACCTTACAACCTGAAAAGTAACAAAAATATAAAGAACTATAATAACATAAACATGTGAATATGATGGGCGGTGTAAACCTAAGTGGTTAAAACCTGAATCTTATGATCTAAGTACAAATACAAATATGCATGTGACATAAAGATTTCATAATGAAGTACAAAGCTACCGAAGATGAAAGCTGAGGATCAAGACAAAGGCTGGTGACCAGTGGTGTCATATTCATTTCAAACTCAAGGTTAGAAGAATCAAACTCATCACCATCCATCATTCATGGGATAAGAGACAGTCTAGAGCTAAGACCAAGCTTAAGAATCCAAGAGGATACAGGGTAATTTCTCTAAACCTATAGTAAGGGTCAAGCTTAGACTCAAGTTTGTCATGATCTTCTCTATGGGAGATTATAGAATGATACAATCATCATATGTATCTTTGCCAGGGAGTTGTGGACAGTTTCATCTTTATTGTTCTATGTTTTTGATTCCCATACTTGAGTTATGCAGCCTTTGGTTGCTTTTAGGGACTCATTTAGGATCATATTTGGGGAGGTGTTCGTGCTTTGATGTTCTGAATTGAAAGCTTTTCTAGTAATCACACTACATTTTTTTTTTTTTAGCTTGAGTGAAAAGCTAAGTTATTTGACTAGTCACACTTAGCCTTAAGTATTCAGCTTTGAGGTTTTAATATTCTAAGAGCATATACAAGGCAAAGGAGTGTGAACCGGTTTCCTTGAGAGTGTTAATGACATCTTTTGAATATTAGAAAAGAGAACTAGAAAGGTATTATGCTTTCTTGTTTAGTCTGATTTCATTGCATTTTCTTCAAGTCCAACTGTTTGCTTTAACTTTTATATAACTATGTTATATGTTTATACATGCATGTTTATGTGAGAAAGTCTGAATTTGTGGGTAACATGCTTTTACTTGTAACTAATGGCTCTTTATAAGTACACGACTTTCATAATACAATATAGTACTTTTTCATTTTTTATTTCTCACAGCCTGTGAAGTTTCTCATTTATGTTTCTCTGTTTAATTTTCATAGTTATTATAATTTTCATTTAACCATGCTATATGTTAACTCGATACAAATGTTTTTCTTTAAACTGTAAATTTCTTTTCCCCTAGGTATATCTTTCACCATTAAATGTGATCTTTGGTCAAATATTTTGCTCTCTTTCTAATAGCAAAACTTTGTTTATATTGTTAAATTATTTTCTGCTGTTAATATCTTTCTTTATTATTTGCTTTTAAAGTTATCTTTAGCATGTCTTTTTCATTCTTTATTATGTAAAGATATTCAAAAGAAGATCTTTTGTGTATGTCTGAATCACAGTCTTTTGAGGATGCAGAAATTGTTTCTTACTTTAAATTGCATTTTTTCATGGCATTAGAAGTATAATAACAGCCTGTGTTTGACAGCTTGATAAAGTGGTTGGTGAAAATGAATTGGAAGTTGACTGGCACCGCTCATTTTACCTTAATTTAATTGCTCACACCTCGTTCAAAGTTACTGTTGCAATCTGCAGGTTGGTTTCTCCATCCTTATCATATTGTTATCATCAAGCAAATGTTAACGTTACAGTTGACAAACACAAGAGAGGCTAAAATTTAAGGCTTTGCCCAATAAGCAAGTGTTATATTCTTTCAGAAAAATAATTATTAGTCTTTCGACATACAAAACCAGATGATTTTTGAGAACATTAAATCAGTGTTACCTGGGGACGTGTTTCCAGTTTCCATCATTATTAGCAGTGTCTTGATAATGGGTATGGCAGTGGGGACAGGGGGACGGCGGGAAATGTTTCCCAGCCATCCCTGAGTAGGCAAGAAAAACGGGAAACATCTCTGGTACTTGGGGATGGCATTGAATTTTTGTGGAGATGGCTCACCGTCCCATGGATGGCTGGGGATGTCTGAGACGTCCCCTGACCATCCTAGGGATGGCCGGTTGTCCCGGCAAAAATCAATGCCATTTCAAAAAAACACACGCCCAGCTTTTAAAAATGAGACTTGAAATGAGAGTTCAAATCTCAATTTAATACATTCATACTCATAGACATAATTCATTGAATATGAAATCACTGTCAATATGCATGAATACTGAATATCAAAATGCCCAAAGGTTGCAAGTTTCAACAGAATGAGAAGTATCATATCATATATTGTTGCATCAATTTATTATATAACACTTTTATAACCTGATTGTACTTGAGGTACATGGTCGTAACTCGTACCTAATTGTCAAACTATCAGACAATAAAAGCATTGGTTGAATTCCACATACAAGTCAGATGACAGCGGCTGGTTGACACAGTTAGAGGACTGAAACATTATAAAAATGACATTTCATTACATAAGGTGCTCAAATATGTTGTTATTGTACTGCCATAATGACTAAGGATGATACAGTGAAAGCACAGAAACTGGTCATTGAGCCTGTAAATTTATTTTATAAAATATCTGATTGAGTGCACAAAAATATCATTATGGTGAGAAGAGTTCTTTATTTTAATCTAATGCTTTGATGGTTATGCATTATGCAGTAGAAGAACAGACACATATAATAATTAAGACTGTAAAGTTCTTTACTAAAATATGTGAAAACACACACCCAGGTTTCTTTCAACTCAATTGCTATGTATAATGTATATGACTATGATGAATGATTTTAGATTTATCAATGTTATGATATGAATATATTTGAAATTTCAGATTTCCCTATATATTTTAAATTTTCCCTAATTTTTATATAGCCGTCCCCTCTGCCATCACTGCCATCCCCTAAAATGCCCCCCCAAAAAAGTCCTAGAAACCCATTTCCCTGCCCCCCCATCTCCCCATCTCAGAAACTGGGGGTAACTTAGCATCAAATGCATCCAATTGTAGGCAAGAATTCTCACCTTGGGAAGCATTCAATTCCTTTTCTAAAATGAGGAAATCATCATCAATCTTATTTTATGCCATAGATTCCTGCAACATTCTTTGATCATTCAGATATTACTTATTATAGTTATGAATCCACTATATTTCTCTTATATAATTATTAATTTAGATTTCTGAGGTAGGTGGTCACAGATCATGTTGAAGGAGACCAATAATGTTAAGCTGTTTCTCCCAAAATAGATTGATTATGACTATAATATTCATTGATTAACTATTGCAGGAGAATAGTTATGACCAAGATTTTGCTCATTGATAGATGGTGAACTTGCAGAAGTAGGGTTCTGCTCTCTCAGTCAGCATGGACTAGCAGGCAGTGGAAGATGTGTCAGAAGTGTTTGTAGGTAATAAGAAATAACAAGTTGCTCCTTCCTGCCAGACAAATCCAGAAAGCTCTACACCAAAAATGATATTGCATACCCTGGTTGTCCCCAAAAATCTTGAAAATTCAGAGACATTTCAGAAACATGTTGCAGGATTAGAAATGCTGCGGGGACGTTTGGCCATCCCTGAGGCTGCTGGGGATGTCTGAGAATACCCTTGTCTGTCCCAGGAATGGCCAGATGTTCTTGATGGCAAGGAAACCTTCAATAATGTCTTTAAAAACAATTCCTTCACGACTTTAAGAAAAGACTTTTAAAATTCCTTAATAACATTAAAAAAATAGTGTTCAGCTGTTATATAAGTATACCATTAGCTATGAATCTAAATCACGATATCTTTATTGCTGTTATACTACTGTCATGATATATTTATTACTGCTATACTGCTCTCACTGTCTTAAAGGCGATGCCATGTTAGTCAATATTAGTTAAAATGATAGAAATTTGACTCTCTCTCTCTCTCCACACAGACACACACTCTGCCATCCCCTTGCTTTCCTCAGAAAATAGGCCTCTGGACTGCCATCTCCCAAATGCCGTGGAACATAGCCATTATCAGCATTGAATTTTAAATCAGCCAATTTTCCATTCCACAATTGTTTTTTAATAGTTTCTCATTGTTCCAATCTTTCTGTTTACATCATCTGTGGGAGCATATTCATTTTTTTTTCATTCATTCCAGACCTACCACATTTGATAAACCTCACATTTGATGCTGCAGTGAAGTTAAGAAGCAGCTGTAGGACATCGGTGACCAATATAAATTCAACTCACAGCAGGGCCAGAAAAAGATTGAAAACCTGCAGTCCCTCAGAGTTTCAATGCTACAAGAGAGGGAAAGCCAGAACATGACCAAGGTCCAGTATGAGGAGGGAATGTAGTCAATCCACAATTTCTGTTGTTTTAATTCCTAGAGCCCCTGCCATGTAGATTGATTTAAGCAGGAAAATTGAATTTCAGGCTGAGGTATAAACTATTGCACTTTTTTCCAATTCAGTCTTTCAACCCTTTGTATTCAGTAAAATTCCTACCTCCAATAGTGCGCAAAATCTTTAGTCATTCCCTCTGCTACTCTCATTCTTGACACTACCCTCTCAAATCTGTGACTTCCTTTAGTCCCTTCTACATCTCTTCCCAAACCTTTCACCACGATAGCTCCTAAGTTTTCTTCTTTACTCTTCCTGGTTGTGCACTTTTTCCTTTCAGATCCAATCATAGTATGACCGTTCACAGAAATCTGAAACAACAAGAGCTGATCCAACTTTCCTTGCAACAAGCTTCAAATAGTAGAAACCGCCTAATCTTAAAGGCATATGTATGAGAAAAGCCCAATTGCATAATCAATTATTAGACGCAAGCTTACTATGATTGCTACATATTGGCAAAAAACAAGAAATAATTGACACAATGAAAAAACTCTTATTAGATCTTTTAGCAAAGAAGATGGCATGGCTTGAAAAGTATGCCGTTGAAATTCCTTTTAATCTAAAGGCCTCTTTGCAACTTTGGTGTCACTAGATGATCTTGTGGATGATCCAATGGACCAATTGTAGTTCTTGTACTTTTTACCTTGCTTTCTACAAACGCCTCAAGACAATAAGGTTTTGTGGGTTACATTTTCATGTCAACTTTGTGACGCTTCATAACATGACAACTTGCAACTTTGTTAAATGCCATTTGAAATGGTAAATTCTTCTGCCGTTTTCCTTCCCACAAAAAAATAATATTTCAACTAACAAATTGGAATGGGTTTGCAATAGGGCCATGCAAAATCTACGTGACAATATGAGATGAAATCATAAACACATACATACCTTTAGGATTGATAAAAATATTAAAAAAATATTATCAAGTAATGAATATTTAAGGAGGCACTTTGATTGAAGGAAGGCATGGGATGAATCGACATCTGAACTTATCCGACAAAAGGCAGAAGTCAGCATTCAACAAGGAAATCACATCAAATCAGATCTATTTAATTAACAACAGTGGAGTGGAATTAAGAAACCTTGCAAATAAGCTTGTACTCTCCATGTGTTGTGGTATGCGGTGGAATAGTAGAATTGATAGTCAACTCATGTATTTGTATGTGTGATAATATGAAATACTATTTTAAATTATTAAACTACTTATAATGTGACAAGCAATCATGTAGAGAAGAGAAGGAAATACAAGAAGGGAGAAAAGATATGAGATCACTGTCTATGTAGGCCACCCCATGATGGATGACTGATGTGTCTTCCATATGTGGGCCAATGGGGTATTGCATTCTTCCCTTGGGCTTAGATAGGAGGATTTCTGGGCACCCTATTGCGGTTTCCTCTCCAATATCTACGATGGTTGATTGTTGGAGAAGTCACAATCATAAGTGGGTGAATAAGGTGACACAGATAGGGAGGGCAGAGATGAGCATCCCCACTAGGTAGGCCACCCCATGATGAATGATTGACGTGTCTGCCACATATGGGCTTAGGGGGTATTACGTCTGTTCTTGGGCTTAGTGTGAGGGTTGCTTTGGACACCCTATTGTGCTCCCTCATTCAACCGCCATTATGGTTGAATACTAAAAATGAATATCAATATTACATGACTTATCTAATGATGATTATTAATATCTACATATTTTTGATCCCGAACCCTTGTAGAAATGACTGCTCCTATGAATTATGTATATCCGATAATGTTTAATATGATTGCAGGACCTTAACCAGAATTTATCTTGCATTTTAATTGGTAAAGTTATAAATCTTACTGTTTTACATTTCTTATTTAAGTGGAATTTGTGCTTTAAGGGTAAGATTTAGGGCAATCCTGAAAGAGGACATTACACAGTTAGAAATAGGGGTTGCTCCTCTTATCTTTGTGCCTTGTTTGCTTTCTTTTAGTGATAATAGTTCATCTCACTTAGTTTTATGAGGATTTTGTATGTATGGTTTGTTTTAAATGATCTTGTGTGTTGTTTATTTTCTTTCTTGGGGCCGTGTTAGTGTCATCAATGAACATTAATATCATTTAGGGTTCTATCTATCTTTTATTTAATCTTTCTAAAAAGTTTAAGGTACCTTGTCCATTTGTGATTTTTAGCTTTCATGTTTTTGCAATTGTTTTGTTCTCGATAGATTGCAATTTAATGGCTTCAGTTAGCATTAATTAAATGACATGTTAATTTTTAATATTTAGCAAGTTAGAAATCACATTATCTACTTGAATGTTTCTATCGCTCCTTGTAGTTTGTAATGTCCCCATTTTCATGAGCATCAGAGCTTGAGAGATTAGCCTATTATTGTGTCCCTCGTAGGCTAATTATTGTGGATAGAGGGTCTTCTAAGGTAGAGGCTTGGTTAATGGAGGTTCTTGTCTTCTACAAAATTCAATATGTTCCAGTTTGGTCTTTGTTTGGCTCAGATTGGACTTCGTTTGGGCTCAGTTTCATATACTTACTATTTATATTATGTTTGAGGTTGATAGAGATGATTGGTGATCCCTTTCTATTTTTAGTAAGGCAGTCATGCAAACAGAGGATGCAGTGGTTGACTCCCTGTTTCAGACAGCTAGTCAAAATAATGAATATTTAATGAGATATTTATATTTAAATGGCCTTTAATGATGTTTAATTATTTAAGTTATATTATAAAGTTATAAATTGACTTTATAATAAAGTGGGGGCCATGTTGAGGGTAATGAGTAATTAATACTTATTGATTAAAAGTGTGCTTTATTAATGATATATTATAAAGTCAACTCATTCTTATAAAAGCAAATATCAAAATCATTAAAGAGCCTTGCTAATGAAGATTCATGGGGAAATATTATAAAAGAGCCTTGGAGAGAAATCAAAATTTATTCTACATTTGTTTTTGTTGATTTGGTTGAGAGTTGGAGACAAGGGTTTGAGTCTCAGGCTTGAAGAATTGTAAATTCTTCCAAGTTTAACAACATAGTGAATTGGTGAAACACTCGACTAATTGTGCCAGGCGTTGGCTTCACTTAGAGCCCAGGATTGTTTGCAGTGATTGAAGAATTAACAGCCAATTAATCTTGGTAACATTTTGCAAGGGCAGAGGATTGTTTTTAATGCAGATCGCATCCATATAGAGGTCCGCGTTTGCAAATTCTAGGAAGCCACAGGTCACTATGAGAGACGACATTCATAAACTAGAGGCTGCCATTTATTTCAAGGGTCTGCGTTTGGGATTTCAATTCCAAGTCATTTCAGAATCGATCGTTTTTCAACAATAGAGGGTCTGCAGCATTTCATTGGTGAAATCATTCAATTTCCAGGCCATATGTGGATGCCAGGTTTTCATTAATTGCATATATTTATATATTTTCAGATTTTCAATAAATGCTTGCCAATGCATTGTAAATGTTTACATTAAATAAAAGCATCAGCATTTAATGCTTTGGCATATCAGTTTAGTTTATTTGTCTCAAGGAGTTTGAATGTCAAGAGTTGTCTCTCTCATATTTAGTTTACATGCCAACTGTTTGTATTAATGTCTAGCTGCTGTAGGTGCATATTTACATGGTGTGGGTCATCTATACGCATTCAAAAGTCAAAATGAATTGCATCTACAGTGTAGATATTTGAGTAGACATTCTAGTAATCATTCCAAAGCATGTTTGGTATCATTTCAAGCAAGAACAATCAGACTGAAATCTGAAACAGCAAGCACAGAAGTTTCACCACAACTGTTTGACAACATTCCTTGAGGTTCAATTCTGCAACATACAGTTAGTTTTAACAAGGGATATTAAAGTGGTGAAGTTAGAACCTTTTGGGGTTCTTAATAGTTCTTCTCTCTCCTTGCCCATTTATTGCATAAAATGTCATGTACGATTGTCTTAGTCTATGATTTTATTTTCTATAGGCTATTTGGGCATTGATAGAGAAATAATTTAATAATTTAACTTAATTTGTTCAAAACGTGACTTTATGTTATATTCATAATCGACAACTTATGTTTTATTATTTAAAAGTTTAAAGTGTTGCTAAGACTGGGTCCAAAATTAATGTTTTATAAAAAAGACTTTCTAGACCCTTTTTAAAAATAAGTTGTGGAGGGAAAATGGAAGAAAGAAAGTAATACTATTATTCCCTCAAATGACTACAGGAGGAGTTAAGCATTCAAGAGTGTTACCAATTGATGAAATCAAAAACCCTTTTTTAGAGTTTGAGTATTTTACTCAACTCCACACCCTACGATGAAAACTTGTTTGTGTAGAAATCTAGAGGACAGAAGCTCTTTCAGTTTTCTTTTTGAATTGGAGAATGAAAACTCTCTTGTCCCTTTCTTGGTGATCCCACGTAGGGATTGTAGTTGTGCTAAAGATTAGAGTTTGTATTCAGTTTTAGATTGTATGAGATTTTGAAGATTTCCAATTGTAGCAGTTTGTTGGTTTTTAGACTTTTGCCATGCGTTTTTATTTCCATATTATTTGCTTAGTCATATCAGTTGATAATTCTAGCCCAACTATTAATACTGCATAATTTATATATAAGTTTTGATGCTAATTTATATTGAAGGTTTTATTTGAGAAATGATGCGGAGCCATATATAGTGTCACAGTCCTTTGCTGGTTTGTGGTAGTCGTACTAAATAAAGTTTAGATAATATTTGTGGGTGTTGTACCATTTTGGAAGATAAGTGCCCACTTTATATTTTCATTTCTGCTTGGCCTTAAACTGCCATTGTATCTTCTAAGGGTGTGTGTGTGTGTGTGTGTGTGTGTGTGTATATATATATATAATGCTATGATTATTTTGTTTTTGCTGCCATACCAACTTGGGAGTTTATTGACAGCTTTTTAGAAGATATTTGGGTTGCCTTACAAGATGAAGGGGATGAAGTCTGACATGATTTCTTTTGGTCTTCTGTTCACTTTGGAAGAGATATAATGATTGGTTATAACCTATAGCTGCTGGGGAGTTTTTTTGCTTTCCATACCTTATTCTTTGTGGCTTCTGCCATCTCGAAGGATTATCTTAGACTTATTAAGGTTTTCGACAGCTGTACAACTCTATGCATATTGTACAAGTTTGGTGGTTTCTATTGCAGCTTTGTTTTAATTTTTTAAATTTCAATCTGGCTTAGTGGCTGAATTTAAAGGTATTTAAAGATTTCTCTTTTCTCGTTCTATTACAAGGGTTTCCGCTTTTAGTAATTATATGTTTCCAGCATTGATATTTTATGAATTGATTGTGTAACTCTGTGCAGTTCCCGACAAGGGCTGTTATAGTTATAAAATTTCTTTTGGAAGGCATACGACCAAAACCAACATTCCTATCAAATTTGAAATTGCTTTTGTATGGATCATTAGCTGCGCGGCTTGATATTGGCATATATATTTGAATTGATTTTAGTCACCATATGTTCTGACCCCTCCCATTTTTGGAACTCGTAATTAGAAAGTGTTCAGATTTATGCATTGTTATTGACAATTTGTTAAGGTGCCGAAATTCCGGTTTGGGACATCACATAAAACTCCCAAATTTATCTTAGTTTTTAGTTATATATTTTAATTAATTGGAAGAAGTCACAATTTAAAATTATATTTGATTATTTATATGTAGTCCATTTTTTAGTTAATTGTTTAACTAGTCCGATGGAAAATTCTTGGTTGCATACATGACTCGACCAGTAGCGGTTATACTTCTAGGCACATTTTAAAAAGTCACTCAACATTATCTATTTTCCTTCTTTTGGAAGTTGAGTTTAGCTTTTTACTTTAAAATAATTCATTTAAACCATCAAAGTCAAAGGCTTGAACCTTTCAATTGCAAAACATAACTATGCAGCCTTGATGTGCATAAAATTTGTCCAACCCATTGCTGTTGCTTTGTGGTTCCTGTACTATAGTCCATGCGTCCCTCTTGAGTTGTTTTTATGCATTGTCGCATTACTATTATCATTCATTATTGAGGATACTCTTATTTCAAGATTTGTAAATTTTAATTTTGTAGCGCTCCAAGTTAAAAACAATTTTCATTATTTGATAGAAGGTACTTTTTTTAGGAATAGAGTTCATTGTTGTGCTTCCCGTTTTGTAGTATTCAGGCCCTGGAGAGTTATCAAAGAACACCAGCAGCACCACTAACACCCATTTACAAGGTATGTCGTTGAAGCTATATAATATTTTGTGATCTTGCTGATTTACTATCTTTACAAATTCGACTGCTCATTGTAAAAGTATTATTATAACATTTTTTAGATTTTTATTCTACTCGAGAAATTTTAGATAATATAATTTTTTAAACTATTAAATTGGACATACTATGTGTGAATTTTTGGCTTTAAATTCCAATTTTGTTCACTACAGGGCTGCAGCTACTAACATGAAGAACCCTAATGTCTATGGTTGCTAAGGATATTGGAATTCTGTTTATAAGATGTTTTCATTGCCGGGTATTTGGACCAAGCGTGTAGCTTATTAAATACTTAGGATTAGAATTTGCTGATCCTATAATGGGGGAATTACATACAAGAAGATATGTTGTGAATTATAAGGGTTGCTTTCATACCATAATAAGGTAAGAGTACAAGGTATATGAGAATTGTGAATATAGGGAAGTGTAATAACATTGAGAAACTCCAAAATCTTTGAGATTAGCTATTTACATAGACAAGATAATTGTATTTGAAGGGATTGCATCAAGCAAAATCCAATCTATCGAGTCTTTATTTTTTAAGCCTAGTATGTTGTTGTAGTGTTGTAAATTTGTACTTCTTAATAGTTAATTGTTAGTCCCATCTCACCTCCTTTGCACATGCTTTAGTTTCCACTCCCCTAGACATTTTTAGGACCACTTTTAGCCTTGAATCTAACCCTCAACTCAAGAAGACGAGTCTTGTCCTATTTTAAAATTCAAATTTCAGATTGCATTTAATTGTCATCAAATTCAAAAATTAGGACCCGATCTAATATCAGGGGCCTAAAATCTCGCATCCTGATTTTTTAGAGCTTATCCTTGGGGGGACTAATCTGGTTAGCTGCATAGTCCTGCCAGAATCTCTCAAAATTTTACATATTTTTAGTGTTGGCCTTGACATTTTAGAATCTGGTCTTGATTTTTGAATATGACTGTTTTATGTTGACATTTATAAACTTTAAGCTTGTAACTCATAAATAAGCAATTAGCTTTCCTCATTTGAATATACAATATTTATGCAAGGGAAACACTGCCAAGATTTTAGTCTACAGGTCAGCATATCTAATACGAATCTTGTAACAAAGATGTAACAAAGGGGGGAGCTAATAAGATTATAATGATTAATCCTGAATCTATAGGGGGAACTAATATGAAGCTTGTAACAAAGAATCCTATAATAATCATCATAATCATTTTAGTCTTGTCAATTATGACATATAAGTTCTTACGATTAATCAAATCGCTAGATATTTAAAATTCTACTCAAAATTAAATTAAATAATTCATGCAATTCAGTCTCTAAGTTCAACATATTTAAAGTTGTTTTGGTATATACATGTGTATATATAACTTCACATGTGTATATCATGCCAACTTTGTATATAATTGTTTGCTGAGTATATATAGTAAAAGGAACTTGAGAGAATTCTAGAAAATGAATTCTACTTATATGAATATGAAGATTTTCTTTTATTGACAATATTTTGCGAAGAAAGCTTCATTCTGATTTTGAAAAATAAGAAAGCCCACATCATATTTTGGTGCTACTTCAAATCATAGCTTGATTGAAATTTATACAAACAAAATCAATGCTAAAAGTTTAAAACTTTGAGTCCTCCAAGTAAAAAATATATCATGACGAGGTTGTGCAAGTGCTTTGAATCATTTATGTAAGTCCTTTATCATCTAAACTTTATCATCTGTGCTATGGAAATGTCCCTTAAATTTTTTAAAAAGTAGTTATTGACTGTTTGTCTTCAATTTTGCATGTTTTTCTGGATTTTTTTACTGATTTTTTCAAAAAATCCCACTACTCTGGTTTGCCGATTTATTCCCCAAAGAATTTAGGCTTCTATGGTTATAATAACTAGATGCCACTATTAGAATTTGAGTTATATTAATTTTACTCTTAGGAAAGTGATATATTGGGTATAGACAGTTCCTCATTGGAAAAATGGAATGATTTATTCTTTCTTATAGTTCACTTGGCCTCGAACAAAACAAGGAATAAAACATCACTAATTGTTATTCTCTCTCAAAAAACTATCACTGGTGTCAAATAACTACTGCATAACATATTTACCAAGAGAGTTATACCCAAACTGTTGGTACTTGTCTCTCGTATGGGAAATGCATCTTGGTCATAGAGATTCATATAAGGATGTCTCCAGACATGAAGAGACTTTTGGTGAATATTCTTTATTTCTCCATACATCTCATAGAAGCATCACTTGAAAATTTGGAAACTTCTCATAGAGGTTTCTCAAATATACCCTATAAATTACATCTGATTTTCTTTAAATGCAAATATGTTGTTGATAAAAGCTAAAAAAATAAAAGAATTACATTGATAGAAATTTTTTTAGTTTTTGCAAAAAATGTTGGAAAATTATTGTCAATGATGTCAAGGGTCATAATAAGGCAATATCACTGAGATATTCCATGGAGTTTTATGCAGAAATTAGATCAGTTTTAGTGCTCAGTTTGGAAGTCTAATTTGCATTTAAATTGAATAATTTTTTTATTTATGCTTACATGGGCCAGCCCATGCTGAGCACCCGTTGGAGGAGTTTAAAATCTAAATATGGAAAAATAATGTTTCTACTATTGTGGCTCACCTCCCTCCTTGTGGCACCCAATGCTGGGCAACTTAAATTTGGAAATCAAATTTCTAAAGGGCCCGGCCTATTCTAGCTTAGGTCCTGGTTTTTTGGGAAGAAAAATAAATAAAAATATTTTTACTTGGGCCGACCTCCTTGGTTTGGGCTCCCACTTTTAACATGCAAATAAAAATAAAATAAAATAATTAAATGCTATCTTGGCTGACAAACATGAAGAGAGGTAACCCTTGGTGAAGGGGTACATTTTGCAAGTATAAAAGAGAGGTCATTTGGAGTTTATTTTATCAAGCATTCATTGAATATTATTCCGATTTATAGTGGATATGGAGCAGATTTTAGAAGCAGATCTAAGGTGAATGTATGAGCAGACTTTGAAGGTGAATTATTGCAGACCAAAGAGCAGAATTTAGGAAGGCGACATTACATAACTAGACAAAATACATCCTAAAATGAAGAACATACAAATGGAAATGCCCTATCAATGTTGAATCTACCATAAATTATTATTTCTACAATAGTTACATGTGTTATTGCATATTCGGGGCAAACCCCGATCCTTACATTACAAAAATATCACTACCCATAGCTAAAGTCGTGAACTCTTTGGTTGTTCCACGCGTGTTCTTCTTTGCTATCTTCTCTCTAGACTGCAAATTTTTTATCCTCGTGAAAATGGAAACCAAGGTCAATATACCCCCAAGAGAGAGGCACTTGAGCTATTAGAGGGTCGTGCAAGACAATGAAACCTTAAACATGATCTCCACCAACACACAATATACAAGTGTCATTGTAAATCTAATTTGACTGACAGGAAACGTGGAAGAACATTCCGTGTGCTTTTTTAATATGACACATTTAGGAAATTGACGAAGGAAAGGATAATAAATTAAAGGAAATGTGGAAGAACATTCCTTGTGCTTTTATAATATGACACATTTAGGAAATTGACGAAGGAAAGGAAAAAAATTGAAAATCCCTTGTCAAATCGTTGCAGAATGTGTCCAAGAAAGGTTGCCTGATGAAATGAGGCTTGCAAATGAAAAAATGAAGTGTTAGTACTTGCGAATCCACTTGGAAATCACTGCAAATCATTAAATTTATCCTTGTACCTCCATAGCTTGAGACTGGGCAGGTGAGAGGGGTGTTGCAACATTGATGAGGGTATAGAGGAAGGTAGGTTCAGAAACACCATATTTTAGGGTTTTCATCTCTTCCTTCCCACATTCTTAGCCTCTCTGTCCCTTATTTTCCCACTGACTTAGCCATTTGACATTCATTGGGGGTTGGGCAATTTGTTTGCCATGCAAAAGGAAGAAGCATAAATTATTTAAACTCCTGCCAAACCTCTGCTTCATTGGGGGTAAGGTATTTTGCATGTTGCAAGCCTTAGTGCTCACTTTTTTGCTGCCCCAAGTCATGGCCCGATGCTCCGTGCATATCTCTTGCTACTCTTGGTCTTGTGTTGGTGTTTGAGTAGGAACTAGGAACTCATTGGGGTAATTGAGTTAAGGCAAGGGAAAGAAGTCCACAACCCAGAGGCACACATGATTTGATGACTCACATAGAATATCTCAGATTGGTTATTTACTAGTGGGAAAACAAAAGGGACATGAAATGCTAATAATTTCTCAAGTTTATTATCAGGAATGGGCAAACTAAGACATATAATAGACCATTATAGTAGAAGAAGGCAAGTATAAAACATTTAAGTGGTGTACCAGCACATATAAAAGAATTAAAATTGAACATTAGGAATGCAAGGTTGAAACACCGTTTCCAAAAACCTCTCAATTGTCAAACACTTTGCAAGAGTAAAAGGGAAACTTACTATCTCAGAAATCTAACTACAATGGGCCAAGAAGCCCATAGACTCATTGTACCTTGGGAAATTCTTTGGGCTCGTAGGCTTTTTGGAAGGATTTGCAACTTTCATCAAAGTATCAACTTTCCCCACATCACCCTCCCATCCTTACCCTGTCACGAACAAAACAATATTAAACATCATTTACTCCTTGGGCTCATCTATTAGGGAATCAAATCAAGGCTCTTTAGTGGAAACAAATTTTAGATGAGAATTATATCTAAGATATACCTTCGTACTATCATATCCTTCAAATTTTGTAAACCAACCTTGATGTGAGGTCATGTGAAAAGACGCTTTGGAGTCCGTCAACCATTCAATTTTTGATGTGAATGTAGCCAAAGCAATGACAAGGGCATCACCATCATGCTGAGAGGACTTCTCATAGTCATCATTAGAATCTCTTTTATTTTTTTCTTTTCCTCATAGTCTCTCTTGTCATGGCTTGTATTGCCATAGTTTCGACATTTTGCCTTGGACTTACCTAGTGATTTAGATGTCTCATATGATTTAGATCTAGACTTATCTTTCTTTTCTTCTTGCCAAGGGTTTGATCCCAAACATGAACTAAGCATGTATTTATCAAATAACCTAAAACGAGTATTCTAATAAGTCATTTTTAATTTATGATTATGACTAGGTTGAGGAGAAATTTCTCTAAAACATTCTAGAACTTTGAGCATAGAGTACTTCGTCTCATTGTTAGGGTCCAAGCATTTGATTTCTGTAAAGAGCCTGGCTGGCTCTTAGCTGAAAACAACTTTGTTTTTTTGCAATTTTTTTAAATTTCCGATCAAGAATATATATATATATTTTGAATTTTTCCAATTTATTGAATTGAACCAACAGCAAATTTAATACTAACTCCACTTGCTTGCTGAACCATCCAATATGAATAGTATCAATGTTTTACTAGCATTACATAATTAAAATTATATAAATTGGCACCTTATTAACGAATCGCAGCTTGCCAAGTAAGAGACGCTGCATCAAAGTTGGTTTGAATCCTTGCTGGAAGTAGGCGCCAGCAGCATTTAATGAATGCCAAACTGAATGGTTACCTTGCTTGACTGATTTGATGAACCCAAGAGAGATAACAAGCTCCCTTAAGCCTCACGCAGGTGCAACTAGAAATGCAGCCTCCTTAGGCAATTGCGTTTTTCATCATAATCGTACGGCAGTCCATGAATTTTGTTTGTAACATACAATTCTGCATCACACAATTCATTGGTAGAAGACCAACTCAAAGTGCATAATTTTCTTGGAAGAAGTTGACGTTTCTTCAAGAAAAAAAACTCAAACCCTTGTTCTCTCCTCAATTCCAATTCTTGACAAGTTCATGAAAAATATCAAATAATGGCAAAGGATGCTTTTCAAAAATCCTCCAAGGCTTTTATAAAAAACATTAAAACAAGACTTCTTCTTCACACTTTGCCTTTAGCTTCAAGTTCACACTTATCATTAAAGAAGCTTCAACCTTACACTATCAAATTATAACATGAAATAACAGTCATTCAATTAAGCCAAGCTCAATTGAATAACTTCATAAGCAAAATGATGTAATTGGATCCTTCTGACAAACAACATCCTGAGCCCATACTGCCCTACTAGAAATATTAATCAGACAAAATAGACTTACTATAAATAGTAAATTTATCACAAAGACCCTCTAATTTATTCACCAAAAACACCCTGATGACTCGTCTGCGCACATGTCTCTCCCTAGTATCCAAAATAGCCTCAGGAATCAACTCTATTTTTCCCTCATCGTCCAATGGAGGTAAAACAGAAGATGGGACAACATGCCTTCCCAACGCCTTCTTGAGGCGTGAAACATGAAATACATTATGCACCTTGCTTCCTCTGGCAAATCAAGCTCATATGCAACCTTGCCGACCCGTTTGATCACACAAAAAGGACCATAATACCGAGGTTTGAGCTTCTCCACTCCGCCCTACTGAATAGATGACTGCCTGTAGGGTTGTAACATCAAAGAAACCATATCTCCTACCTGGAAAGAGCGAGCAACTCTCCTCTGATCAGGATACTGCTTCTGCTGATTCTGAGCTCTTTGTATATTATCTCGCAAAGTTCCCATAACATCCTGACTATCCTGCAACAAATCACCTGTACTGGGAACTCTGCTATCACTGAACATCAGATCGAAGAAACTAGGAAGATCATAGCCATACAAAGCTCTGAAAGGAGTCATATGAATAGACATATGGTGAGTGGAATTCTAACAGTACTCACACATATATCCACTTCACCCAAGCCCTCTACTGAGCAGACACATAATTTTGTAGATAGCCCTCCACCCATTTATCAACAATCTCCGTCTGACCATTGGTCTACGGGTGGTAACTAGTACTAGGAGTCAACTCTGTGCCACACAATCTGAACAACTCCTGCCAGAAGTGACTCATAAAACGGCTATCACGGTCACTCAAAATATTCCGGGGTAAACCATGTAATTTGAAAACCTCCCGGGAAAACAACTCTGCAATCTGAACCGCTGAAAATGTAGTAGTGATCGAAAATAAATGAGCATATTTCGTGACTATCAACTACCACATAAATGCAGTCTCTATCTTGGGCCTTAGGCAAGCCCACTGTTGTCGGCATAAATGAATGTATGGGTGTAATAAAGTTATGTTAGGTTAATCTCGGCAATTAGTAACCGAGACCGTTACGACGTGACGATTGGTCGTGACCCTTCGGGGATTATATGTACACACTTGTTCCTGTGTTGTGGACACGAATGAAATGTACAAGCTCTTATGTTTATGAATGAAACAACTTATTGTCATCTATGCTACGTATTTGAGTATGTAGTTGTGTATCTGTCTGTTACCCCACGAGGGTAAACATCTGGCGCCGTTGCCTAGACATACCCGAATGGCGAGTAGGCATAATGGGCTTACCCGTTAGTGCGATAAACCCAGAAGCCGAGGAAGCCCGTACCGAGTTGTACGACAGAGAGGATAATCTGGCACGTGACTTCCGAATTTTGTTTCAAGTAGCCCTTGAAACTCACGTCCGAAGGGAGGCAACGAACGGAGACGTCCCTGCAGGCGTAGTGTGGGACGCGATTGGGGTGAACCCTACAGCGAATCGGTTGTTGAACCAACTTCCACGGTTGCTGGCACAAGCAACACTTGCACGACATATTCGGCAAGAGGAAATTGACCGTGAGGACAACCGCCAGGAGATCCTCCGTGCATTCCACGCCTGAGAGCATCTTCGTCGCCGTCGGGAGGAGGGAAATGACAAACAGTAAAGTTTTTGAAGTTTGAGCGAAGACATAATGAACGAAGCCATATTGAGCGAAGACATAATGAACGAAGGCATATTGAGCGAAGACATAATGAACGAAGACATATCGAGCGAAGACATAGTGAACGAAGACATATTGAGCGGAGACATAATGAACGAAGACATATTGGGCGAAGAAATAGTGAACGAAGACATATTGAGTGAAGACATGGTGAACGAAGACGTAACATGCTAAACGAAGACATAAAGTATAGCTGAAGACATAATTATGAATTGTACGGCCGTACGACAACTGGGAGAGACAAAGGAAGCTTAGGTACCGTACGGTTAGGGCATATAATATATCGGGCTTTGAATTGTCAATGAAAGTTATTTATTTGTTCTTGATTCGGGTTCTTAAGTTCTACCAGAGAATGTATTTTATGTGTTAGTACAGTTCCAAGAACCGTTACAGCATCAATGCACGGGAGGTGATTGCATTTGCGATAGTACGAAGGGAGAAACGAGTTTGTCAGGTAGTGCAACTCGAATGATATTTGAAGGATACCGAACAGGAACCCTGGCAAAGCTGTGTAGACTGGTTGATTTCCGAACACCAGTATGGATTTGATTCCGGCGTGCGGAACAAAATGATAAGATGTCAACCGCCAGTGTAAAGCAGATTGACCTACAGAAACATTTGTGATTGAATCAGTTGGTTATGAAGAGCGTAGGTGTGGAATAGAAGATGGAGTCTCGATAAAAGAGACGGAATGATGTAATAGAGCATAAGATGAATGAATGGAGAATCGGTGAAGGATAAAAATGGTGTAATGAGAATAGAATAATAAAAGGAAGTAGTGAATTCTCTGTTCTTTATTCTCGCATTTGTAACTCCCTGTTTCATTCATTCTTCAATAGTTTCATTAGTTAATGACAATGCGGATTGCACTCTATTTTATTGGATAAGAATTGATACTGGCTATCGGGTTTTGGTTAAAACTGTTAACGTTTTACATGAATCGGGTGTCCTTTTGGAGTTGACCGAATAATGATTCAGTCTTGTTGTTGTTGATTTCTGGACTGTACAAAATGTTTGAATGTCTCTAAAAACAGTTAATAGAAACCGTTTGTGCATTTTGGATTGGTTGCGGTTCGGTTTCAAAGTTCCGCATGGAATGGTGGAACAGGTCTATTTGACGGTGAATTTAAGTTGAATGCTAAGTTGGTTATCTCATGTAGGGGAGCAACTGGTGGTCAATCCTTGCTAGGAAGCATGACAGTCACAAAGGCCCGTTTATGCATTGTGATCATAGCAAGGGAATGATTTGTTGAAGTGTTCACTGTTTGGCAATCGAAAACGAAGAATTTGTTTTGATTAATGTAAAGTGATGCATGATATCTGGTTTATCGAAGATGTGTAATGTTTATTGGAATCGGGTTTCTTTTTAATTGAACAGTGATTCAACCTTGATGGTGCTCGGTTTGACAAACATTCGGTTTCGAAACTATTCTAAGAAAACGATTGTATGCATTTGGATTGGTTGTGATTTGAGTTAGTTGAAGATTACGAAGTTGGAAGCCGAGAGCCATGATTGCTACTGTCATGATTGCAGGGAGACGTGTGTGCAACAGCAAATGAACCGCAAGGAATGATTCATTGCCAAAGGACAGACAAAAACGCATAGGTTTGGGATCTTGGCACCTGGAGAGTCCCGTGGGGTGTTGATAGTCTCGTGTGGTGGGAATAAGAAATCGCAGTTTATATTGCACGTCGTGGATGAAGACATACAGAAGGCTTTTATGTTATTTTAGCAAAAGGTCATAAAATATATGAAGACATGAATGGATAGTTGATCCGTACGGTCACAACAGCAGACATTTCTTCTATACGGTCACAACAGCGGAAAGGCAACCGTGCGGTGAAATAGGAGGGCACAAGGCGTCCGCACAGGCATTTTGTACTATTAACGACATATTCATGAAGACCATACGGTATTGAAGGCAAGCATTTCATAATTCATAAGTGTAATAATATTTTAGTTGCATCCGTACGGGACCACAGGAGAATAAAGACAAGAAGAAAAACAGTTGAGAAACGGTTATATAACCGGAAAAGCAGCAAGAATTCATTAAAATGCAATCTGCAGGCAAAAGAAATTGGAAGAAGAAATTGGAAGAGGGTACCAGTAGCATGAACAGACATACACCAAAGGTTGCAGGCAGTGGCACCGGGAAGAAGCTGCAAGTTTACAGGCATCAAATGGCACCTGCAGGGTCTGAGAAAGAGGCAGTTACACCATAGAATATTTCCTTTGAGGGTTTGAATGGCTTGGACTACCGTAGATGGTGGCAGGAGAATGATAATGATCCCAACACTCGCATTTACAAGGATAATTTGGCACGGGCTCAGGTGCACTGGGTGATTCAAATGTCCATATTTTGCATTCGGGATTTCGAGGGCGCACTGCGGGCACTGATTGAAGCCTTTAATGGTTTCTCGAAGACCAGCACCATACCATATTTGGGGCATTCAGTGACGGTCTCATTTACAGCAGTAGAGTTCCGCAGAGTCTTCGGGTTACCAGAGAAGGGACTACCAGTGGATTTGAAATCCAAGAAGATGGCCACGGAAACCAGAGATTTTTATATCAGGCTGGTTGCTCATAGTGTGTTGTCAAACATGAAATTTAGCAGCAATGTGGGTATGAGTTCGAACCTGGCCAAAAAGAAGAAGAATAGATCTTCGTCATCGGATTTTGTCTTTTTTTTTAATTTTTAATTTTTATTTATTTATTTTTATTTATTTATTTATTTATTTATTTATTTATTTATTTTTTATTTTATTTTTTTATTTTTATTTTTTTTATTTTATTTTTTAATCATTGCTAGGCTTCTGCCTGTGCGCCTCTGGCCGCTGATGATATACTAGGCTTCTCCATCGGGAGGAGATGGCCGCTGAGCTAGCAACAGAGCGTTGTGCTTGGGAAGAGGAGCGTCGTGCCTGGCAGGAGGAGCAGGCACAATTGTTGGCAGAGCGGGAGGCAGCCAATGCTGCCAAGGCTGTGGCAGAGGCAGAGTGCCAAGAGGCTAAGGCAGAATGTCAGGAGGCTGTTTCGATGTTGAAGGAGGTAGTGGAAGTGAACTCATAGCTCCAGGCGGACCTATCTATCCGTACGCAGCAGGTCTACCAGTTGAGGCAGCGGGCTACATCGTCAGCGTCCCAACCATCGGTTCCAGGGATGCCCCCTTCTACTTCTACTTAGCTGTTTTTGTTTCTTTTCTGTACTGGACATTATCTCCATTTTGTTGTAAGTCGCCGGAGATGACTTGTTTTTTGGGGGGGATGATGTTGTCGGCATAAATGAATGTATGGGTGTAATAAAGTTATGTTATGTTAGGTTAATCTCGGCAGTTAGTAACCGAGACCGTTACGACGCGACGATTGGTCGTGACCCTTCGGGGATTATATGTACACACTTGTTCCTGTGTTGTGGACACGAATGAAATGTACAAGCTCTTATGTTTATGAATGAAACAACTTATTGTCATCTATGCTACGTATTTGAGTATCTAGTTGTGTATCTGTCTGTTACCCCACGAGGGTAAACACCCACAATGAAATCCGTAGAAATACATTCCCACTTCCGCTCAGGAATGGGAATTGGCTGTAGTAATCCATCTGGATATGTCTGCTCTTGCTTGTTCTGCTGGCAAACAGAACACTCTCTGACACATTTGCACATCATGCTTGAGGCCTTTCCATGTAAAACGCTCTCTCACCTGCCCATAGGTTTTAAAAAAACCCAGGTGGCCAGCTAAGGGAGAATCATGGAAAGCTCTTAACACTGTCTGACACTCGATCTTGGAACTAGAAACACCCTCTCCTTGTAAATGATCAACTCATTCACAAGGGTATACTTGCTGTCTTGTAAGGTCCCATCAATAAAATTAGACGCCCACTGATTTCTAGCATAATCAACAATAATAAAATGTCTCCAATCCTCAGTAATCTCTGTCATAGCACACGAGTGTCGCCTCCTAGAAAGTGCATCAACAACCACATTTTGAGTCCCTTTGATACATGAAATATCAAAATCATAAGACTCTAACTTGCTGACCCACTTCTGTTCTCTCTCATTCAGATCACGCTGTCCAAGGAAATACTTCAGGCTATTATGACAAGTTTTAATACAAAACTTACTACCCGCCAGATACTGCTTGAACTTAGCCAAAGCGTGCATTATGGCTAACATTTCCTTGTCATAAACACTAAAAGCTCTCTCAAGACCCCTGAGCTTCCTGCTCTAAAAAACAATGGGATGACGATCCTGGGAAAGTACAACACCAATGCCCTCACCAGAAGCATCACAATGCAAATCAAACAGTCTAGAGAAATTTGGCATCGCTAGAACTGAGCATGATGTCATAATCAACTTGAACTTTTCAAAACACTCCTGTGTCTAAGAAGTCCACTCAAAAGCACCCTTACAAGTCAAATCAGTAAGGGGAGCTGTGTGCCGTGAGAAACCTGCAACAAATCTGCGGTCGAAGGCACACAGACCAATAAACCCTTTGAGCTGTGTCAAACTCCATGGTCTAGGTCAATCTAGAATAGCACGAACCTTATCAGGGTCCATGTGAACTCCCTCTGCACTAATAATATGACCAAGGTACAACAACTCAGTCATCCCCAAGGCACTCTTGGACTCGTTGGCAAACAAGGAAGCCCTATCCAAAATATCTAACATTGTATCCAAATGAATCAAATGGTCCTCCCACGTCCTGCTATACACCAATATATCATCGAAGAAGACCAAAACAAACTTCCTCAACTGGTTGTCATGGTGGACTGAAAAGTAGCCGGAGCATTAGTCAACCCAAATGGCATGACTAAAAACTCAAAGTGTCCACAATGGCATCGAAAAAATGTCCTCTCTATGTCCTCCCGAACTCTGATTTGGTGGTAACCGGACCTCAAATCTATCTTGGAGAAGAAAGCTGCTCCATGCAACTCATCAATCAACTCTTCAATGCGCAGAATAGACCTATAAATGGGCAAACTAAGACATATAATAGACCATTATAGTAGAAGAAGGCAAGTATAAAACATTTAAGTGGTGTGCCAACACATATAAAAGAATTAAAATTGAACATTAGGAATACAAGGTTGAAACACCGTTTCCAAAAACCTCTCAATTGTCAAACGCTTTGCAAGAGTAAAAGGGAAACTTACCATCTTAGAAATCTAACTACTATGGGCCAAGAAGCCCATAGACTCATTGTACCTTGGGAAATTCTTTGGGCTCGTAGGCTTTTTGGAAGGATCTGCAACATTCATCAAAGTATCAACTTTCCCCACATCACCCTCCCATCCTTACCCTGTCACGAACAAAACAATATTAAACATCATTTACCCTTGGGCTCTGTTAAATTCCAGAGATCGATTGCAAATTTAATCTCACTATTATGATTGTATGTGTTTTCCAAATGCATTGATCTCTTTGTATTTATACATGACAAGGACAAGACGAGACATGTCCCTTCATGGGACATGTCTATTCATTAATTTATTTTATCAATTTAACTATTTATTTATTATGGGAATAATTATTATTTAATTTTATATATATATATCAATGTATATAGTAATATCAATTATTATATATATTGATATATATGTATATATATAATAAATCATTTCTCATAATAATCATATAGTCAGTATTATTTATCTGATCGATGCTACAAACATCAACACTCCCTCTTAGCTAGGGAGGATAAATCAATCCAATGTCAACACTTAAGATACTTGACAACATCAATTATATGATGTAAGCAATAAAGGCATCATCCTCATGATGTAATCAATAGAAACATAGTCTCAATGTGTGGATTGCCTCCATTGGCGATTCTATCCACAAGTCCTCAGGTGGATTGCCTCCATTGGGGATTCTATCCATTTGATATCTTGAGTTTTGGCCTATCAAAATGTCAACGCATGACATTCACCTAAGTACTCAAGAGTTCATAAATATATCATCTCATGATATCAAGAGCATTGTCCTGCAGAATATCAACTCTCAAGATATTCACCAAGTGCTTAGAGTAATGGCCTACCGACATCAATTCTCATGATGTCCACCAAGTACTCAAGAGTTCATAAAGATATCATCTCATGATATCGAGAGTATTGGCCTGCAGAATATCAAGTCTCATGATATTCACCAAGTGCTCAACAAATGTTCATAGGTAATGTGCACTTACCATAAGAACATTCACATCATCTATTATGATCTGTTTCAGCCATCACAAGATGTCTATCACAATAGAAGATGCCATCTATTATGATCTGTTTTAGCCATCACAAGATGTCTATCACAATAGAAGATGCCATCTATCATGATCTGTTTCAGCCATCACAAGATGTCTATCACAATAGATGATCAAGTTATTGTTAGATCCACCTTCCAATAACTTTTGCAAATACAAATGATAATCATTTGGAAGTCGTCACTTCCTCATGATTTACACAGGGGGTAGGCCCATTAAAAACATTCATGATTCATTAGTATAATAATCAATTATATCAAGTTTACCTCAGAAGTGTTTCACCTTCAATAGTGAACTCCCTCTCAATCAATATGATCAAGATTGTCACAAGTTGACTGAACCATCTGCTCCCTCTGAAGCTCAAGTTTATCAACTTCTTGACCTCTTTTGAAATGTCAAACACCCTTTGCATCTAGTCTCAATCATCAACTCGTTTGCAAGCATCAAGTTCTTTCTCCCTTGAATGCAATTATCTTGTGCTTCTGTCCATAATTCTTCACTTGACCTGTCTTAAATATCCAAAGGTTGTATACACTATGACAACCTTCAATATGATCGGATCTCCCTTCAAGCGATTAGGCTTTTAAAGAAGGAACCTCGCTCTTTTACAAATTTTGCATAGACCCATACACAGTCGGTCATAACTTTTGAACTTGACATTTTCTCTCCAATCACTTCGGTGAGATTCTTGTAAATTTGTTTGTCACCGACATATCCAAAATTCAAAAACATCCAATGGTGCATTTGTGAGATATGGTCCTTGTACTGAGACTGTATTTTCTGAGACAGTCACACATTCACCATCAACAAACTACTCTCTTACATTTGCAACTTGGCTTTGATACCATGTTAAATTCCAGAGATCGATTGCAAACGTAATCACACTATTATGATTGTATGTGTTTTCCAAATGCGTCGATCTCTTTGTATTTATACATGACAACGACAAGAAGAGACATGTCCCTTCATGGGACATGTCTATTCATTAATTTATTTTATCAATTTAACTATTTAGTTATTATGAGAATAATTATAATCTAACTTTATATATTTATATATCAATGTATATAGTAATATCAATTATTATATATATTGATATATATGTGTATATATAATAAATCATTTCTCATAATAATCATATAGTCAGTATTATTTATCTGACCGATGCTACAAACATCAACGGGCTCATCTATTAGGGAATCAAATCAAGGCTCTTTAGTGGCAACAAATTTTAGATGAGAATTATCTCTACGATATACCTTCGTACTATCATATCCTTCAAATTTTGTAAACCAACCCTGATGTGAGGTCATGTGAAAAGACACTCTAGAGTCCGTCGACCATTCGATTTTTGATGTGAATGTAGCCAAAGCAATGACAAGGGCATCACCATCATGCTGAGAGGACTTCTCAGAGTCATCATTAGAATATCTTTGATTTTTTTCTTTTCCTCATAGTCTCTCTTGTCATGGCTTGTATTGCCATAGTTTCGACATTTTGCCTTGGACTTACCTAGGGATTTAGATGTAGACTTATCTTTCTTTTCTTCTTGCCAAGGGTTTGATCACAAACATGAACTAAGCATGTATTTATCAAATAACCTAAAATGAGTATTCTAATAAGTCATTTTTAATTTATGATTATGACTAGGTTGAGGAGAAATTGCTCTAAAACATTCTAGAACTTTGAGCATAGAGTACTTCCTGTCATTGTTAGGGTCCAAGCATTTGATTTCGTCCTATTGTTGAATTGAAATGGATCCTTTTATAGCCCATGATATCGGATGATTTGTTTTTGGGTCTACATAAGGCATATATTAGTTTTACTTGGATTACCATGTACTCCATGCAGGATGCATCTAACTGTGCTACAAACAAGGCATACATACCCTACCTTGCAGGATTTGAACTTGTGACCTCTCTTTCAAGAGTACAGGTTCTCCACCATTAGGCCAACTTAGGTGTACTATATGAAACAAAAATACTATTTTAAACCATCCATTTTGCAGCCATATGATTCACCTATGCAAAGATGTACTTATTTTATTGATCAATATAAATATCATTAAAATTCTCAGATCTTTTGTGTACATCTTTGATATTATAGGTTTGGCAAATATGTTCAATGAGTATCCATATATATTTGTAGGATAATCAGGCCATATGATGTTAGTGGAAACATGAAAGATCCCTGATAGGTTTTCAAGGCAGGAAATTGAATTGTTTTCTCCAATTTCTTCTGGCTTTGACTGGCATTTGGGGATGGAGTCTTTTTTTTTTTTGGTTTTTTGCAAGTTTTTATATGTTTGCGTTTTTCTGATTTTTTTGAGTTTTTGATAAATTGAGATGCAATGAACAATTGACTAAACTGAAATAAATAACTGCAAACCAATTTCACAGTAATCTGAAACAAATTGGATCTTTGATTATGGCTAAATTAAGTTTGAACATTACAGGAACTCGTACCAGGTAAATATTGAATAGAATGAATGCTGATAAATTTGTACTAACTCCAAACTATGCCTGCTGATTGAAACTGATAATTCTGGGCACAAAATATTACCGATCTGCTTGAAATTTCCTGCCCTAGCTGACATCAGCTACTGAATGAGGCTGTACGGCCAGCTGGAGGTTGTACGACTTGCTTGGGGAATGCAGCTGGCTGAGAAATTAAATAAAATGCTCTGAAAATCTGCTCTCACAGACCGATCTGGATCAGACAACTACTTTGTTCATGCCCAAGTCTGAACAATGCAAATTCCCCTCCAATATGTGGCGTCAGCTTTTCCTGAAGATGTACGGCTCAGCTAGGAGTGAATAAAAATAAAATAACAATTGAGTGCTGTTTCCTTCCTGATCTGTATGATAAACTGTCTAACATCCAACAACTGCAATATTCTCACAAATATCCTCAAGAGATTTCGTTCTTGAAGAATAGATCTGCTGCATCCCTGGCAATCAAAACTCCAACCAAAATTCTGGGATATAATAACAAACTGGATAATGAAAATGAGTCCTCAAAACTTCTTTTATTCTTCCCCAAGGCAAATTGATCAACTTAGGGTTTCTTATTTATTTTATTTTAATAACTTTTAATAAATTTTATTCTTCCTCATAAAATCGACAACCTAGGCATTATTTACCCATTATTATAATGCCCCCCCTTTTATTTAAAAACAATTTATGTTCATACGGCTAGGGAATGGGCCCATATTTTATTATAATTATTATAATATAAAGTGAATGTAATATTCACTTTAATAACAATTTACTTAATGCCAACTTAGGAAATTTTTAAATATTTCCTATTTTTTCATAAAATACAAATCTGGACTCAGAACTGAATTCCGACTGAAGCCCTGTGATCACTAATGATGCTTGAGTTCTATAGGCCAATTGACAGTTCGTCCTAAAAAGAAGGTATCTGCCTTAAAAAGTAGGAACTGCTCAAAAGGGATCTTGCTCTGCTCCATGGTCCTCTGGGTGCTCAACCACTTAACTGCTAGTTCTCCCTTAAAAATAGGAGACCCTAAAATGTAGGAACTACCCTTTGAAAGTCCAAAATGGCTTACAGAGCCCCTTGCAAGGCTCCATGACCAATGAATCCCCTAACCATACTGTTGACCTATGGGAACTCGAATGATAGGTCAACCCACTACCAACTACTGATCAGTCTAATGAGGGGACATTACAAAACATTTTTAATATCCCTATCCCCTGATCTAGTTTTAATTCCCTTTTTCAGATGTTAATCACAGTTTATACCCTGATCGTACTCTTATGATTCTTTGAATAGATTCTCAATTTATTCTCCAACTGATTCAGTTTGTTTTTATTCTAAATTGGTGTACTTTTTATATCATTTGATATTACTTGATATATCTTGGTAAATGCAATGCACTTTCCATGTTCAAGCCCAACACTCAATTGGCTTTAAAATAAAAGTTCAGCTTAGAATAATATTCTGTTAAATTTCTTCTTGTCACTCTATATTTGGATCTGAATTATGTTTCTTCTGATGCATTTATATACGTTGAGTTAGATATCCTCAGATAATTCTTGGTTTGGAGGAAAACTCCACTATATTTTATAAATCATTTACCTTTGAAATATAATTTTGTATCATGATATCACTTCGAAACATGGTTCTAGCAATATTTCCGAACATTTCTCAAAGACTCAAACAGTTGATGTGACTTGTGCTTGCAGGTCACAAAGACAGTTTATGCATCACCAAGTCGTGTTAACTTTCAGTTGGATTCTAAGAAGGTTATTTTTGTCTTCTTAATTCATCTTCTTATGTTTTACTGCTGTAATTAGATTGATATCTTCTTAAATACATCTAATATGTGCCTCGACTTTGTTAGCTTTCTAGTAAATCTGTATAACATTGAGTGCTGGATTTTTTTTTATATTTCCATGATATTGTGCATTCTGTTAGTAGTTGGATTTCTTATGTATTCGTAGGTCTTTTCAGTCATTTATTTCTATTAAAGACATGGAAAAGTCAGGAGCTAACTGCACTACTTTCTGAAATGATTTTAGGCCGCTGAAACAATTCCAGCATACCCAGATATTTGTTTTGCTGTTGATGACTTCGACGATACATTTGATGCAGTGGTAAGATATTTTATTTGCAACAATGTAACTTGTCTGCATTGTTTGTTGACGATATGATACAAAATGCTCACTGTTTCTTAAAATACAAAATGGAGACATGCTTGATAATTTTTGTATGCTGTTGCTTGTCACAAAAAATAGCATTCTAAACATTCCATAAGCATAACCAGCTAGAATAGTGGACAAATCTCAAATCTTTTTGTAGTTCAAATTACAAAATCCTTTCCTAGATTTTCTGTTTTTATTCAAACATCCAAGGCTTCATTTTTAAAAGCAATTGTAACTTGACTTCTTTGAACTTTCTAAATTATCTTGTTTGTTTTTTTGATTCATAAACAGATTCTCTTTTAGAATTTTAATAATGTTCTGCTTTTTGTATCCATATGAAACTTTCAATTTGTGTGAAGTTGAAGTCTGTTGAAGTCAGGATCAGACCTAGTTTAGTCGGTTTTGTCTTGTCCTTTTCTAAATATTTATTGTAATCACAGAGCAAATGTTTTTGCATTGTTCATCATGGTAGAAGAGAAGAATGCAATATTTGTCAGGCTTCATTTCTATCTTCATATACAGGGTATTCGAAAATGTTGGTTCCTGAAGTTTCAACCATGACATGTTCCAGTTGGCTAACATAAGAAAACAACTCAATTTAGCAATCAAGGGTTCAGTTTAGGCATTGTCCCTATCTTGCACCTCGTTGGTTTGAGGTTTCCATTAGCTTTTTCCTGAGTTCTTGTAGGCTAAGTGGATGTGGTTAGGGGACTTAGTGTCCTGAAGAGAGCTCTAGTAGGTGTTTTCAGTGTATTCTAATAGCGTTTCTATTTAAGCATATGGCTATTTTAAGTGCTATTTTTAGCACTTGGTCTTGGCTTTTATCTCCTCTCAGTTCAGAGTGCAATGCTTTTTAGTTTAGTGCCTTGGTGAGTTCTAAGGTTGACAAGGTGATATTTTGACTTATTTCACTAAGTGTTTTTTAACTAATTTACTTTATAACTTAAGTAAAGGGATATGTTTCTGTATTTTGCTTCTGGATTCGATTGTGTGACTGTTTTTTGCATCAACGTTTTGGATCACACTTTGTGATCCATCATCAGGATGAAAGAAAGAGAACATCACATCAACGTTTTGGATCACACTCTGTGATCTCTTTCTTTCATCCTGATGATGGATCAGAGAGTGTGATCCAAAACGTTGATGCAAAAAACAGTCACACAATCAAATCCAGAAGCAAAATACATTATCTTATGGATTGTGGAAATCTTCTTGCTCTTAAAGGGATATGTGTTCATAAACAAGCATAATTTTTGTAATACTTGAAGACATGATTGCAAATAATTTGATTAGAAATTAAGGGTGTTTGTACCTGTTTTCTGTATAGTTATTTTCCTCTGGAGGGTTTCAATGGGTTAATTTGGCATACCTATTGTGTGTGTGATTGTTGTTTTGTATTTCTTTACATCTGGTTCCCATTGTTATGCTGCATGGGAGCAGTAGATATGGATGGTTGTTGCTTTTAATAATTTCATTTTTACACACTTCAAGTTCAGTCGTATGAAGGTTGCAAACAGCAACTGTGCATTGTAGGAATTTATTTCGTGAGTTGTTTTCCTCATAGATTGAACAATTCCAGAACAGTAATTTTAAAGGATTTAGTTGATCTAAGATATAATTATGAATGGTTATAATTGATGAAAGCTAATTAAAGTTGACAACGGGATGTGGTTATTCTCCAGGTCCTCACAGAAAGAGATCATTGTTACTGTGTAATCCTAAATGCAGATGGTGGGGCAGCGTTTCCTCTGGATAATTTAACGCAGGAATGCAGCTCTGTCAGAGCTTCAAACATTGGACAAATTGGTGATTCTCCAAATACTTCAGGTTCTAAGGTTTAAATTCTTACACGCTTGTAGGATGAATATAAACCATTTTTTGATTCTTCTACTTTTACAAATTTTGAAAGACTTAAAGTTCTAAGCTTATATTTTTACTAGCTAATTTTTAAAAATCTAATATTATGTATTGAAACTGAATTGAGGTTTGGATATAAGGCATACTTACACCACCGTTGGGGACGGGTTTCCGAGACATTGGGACAAAGGGCCTTAATTTGGGGACGGCGGGGGGTTGCTGTATATACTACTATACATATGGTACTTAAAAAGCTAGTTATAAAAAGATGTGTAAGATTATTAAGAAGTAAAATAGAAACCCTGCAAATGCCAAATACTAACTAGTAAATACTTGAACATTGAACAATGGACATTGAAGTTTTGAATATCGAACTACTAATTAGAAATTAGAATACTCAATACTACATAGAATTTTAAATTCTTGAATCGGCAGATGGAAGATTTCTATTATATCAAAAATATCATAAAGATGATTACAATGAATAGCATGATATCAAAACAAATACAAATGTCAAAATGTAGTGAAGGGAGGCCTCTAATCCCTTGGGAGGTTGGGCGTCAGGCGGCAATCGGCGTTTGACGAGCGGTGCAGCTAGGACTTGGAAATGGCGTCCCCAAGTCCTGGGGACGTCCCTGTTCTAAGAACGCTAGGGTTTGGGGGGGACGCATCCCTGTGTAACACTGATAGAAAGGCAATGATAGATTTTAGGTTACTGCTTGGCAAGCTACCAATTTGGTGTATGAGGCTTCCCTTGACTTCCCTTGTGGAGGCCTACAAGAGGATCGTTTTTCCATTTACCTTGTAAAATGGTCACCAAGTGCACAACACTACCCCACTTTGGATATTGTTAAGGCTTCATGAATTTTTTTTTCTTTTAAGAAGCCTCAAAGGAAACACTATAATTTTGGTTTGTCTCAAATAAAAGGAAAATCAATCATAAATTCTTCTCCAATGGTAATGGTTGAAATCATGCCATTGATAACAAACTACATACATTGAAAAGAAACCCTCAATGGTATCATCAAAAGATATCACGTACAAGGAGAAAAGTATGGGGTTTCTCTCTCCAACCATGTATGAGTTCGTTGACCTAATATTTCCTGTCATTTCTATCATTTCTATGCAACTTATTCTTTGCTGGTTGGACTCATGCACTTGCTGAATTAGACACTAAATTACAAAAATAAGACATAATTTGTGAATTAAGCACGGAATATTTTTCTGCTCAAACTGTTCAATGCTTCTTCTTACAAGCAAAGCATGTTCGCAATGCAAAGCAAAATAAATATTATTGAGAATGCCTTAAACTAGCAGTGCCACCCTCTGGCTCTATTTTGGTCTTAAGTATGTATATGGAAAACATAAGAAAAATATAAAATCCCATTGAGTTTCATGGAATGAAAGTTACAACATTAGAAGTATATCTTGATCTTTTTCAGTAATATATTGTATCATCATGTTTGTGTAAAATGTGAGAAAACAATATTAAGTCCAAGAAGCACTTTAAAAATTATGAGATCAATTTGTCCTAGTAAAATTGGGAATATTGTAAATATATATAGAAGAAAAACATCCCATTTTTCCCTCCATTTCATGTAAAACCTTATTCTAGATGTGTTGCACTTTACAGAGGATCAATTTTTTATTACAAGTGGGCTATATGGACGATCACATTAATGGAGGTTTCTCTTCTGTTTGAGAGGCTTTCACAGACTTCTCAATGACTGGATTCATCACATAGAGCCTGGAAAGCACTTTTAAGTGGATATATGTAGTGACCCCTCTATAATAATCAACAGTTCGGGACTGAATTGTTGGAATTTAATAGCGAGACTTCTTGTGTTAAGTCTTAAGTATAAGCATTTGGATGAAAACAATAGGCTATCAACTTCCTAGCTATACTGTAATGATAGTAAAATAAGGAAAATGATCTTTTCAAATCTGAAGTAAAAGGCTAATATAGGAGTTCTACGTTCTGATATGAATCAACAGCTATATTGTTTCAGATATTCTCTTAACGCCTATGTAATTTGGACTTGTTCTGTTTTAGAAATATATGATGTGTCTGATATATATCCTTTAGATCAGGTATGACTTTCGAATGTCTACCCACTATGGGTTTGGCAACTTCAAAATCTTTATTCGTACTTATACTGTCATGAAGCTTTTTCCTGATTTATTCATATGAAATGCATGCCTCCTGATTGTAGGTGTCTGTTGCCTGATATGTATTTACTAACTGCTATTAGCCGTCTGGATTAGAGTCTCTCGCTATCTATGGATTAGTCACAATGTAATATTCAATTGCGATATACTCCAGTTCTATATGCTTCCCTCTTCCTCTACGGGTGCTGTGAGGGAGAATGTTCAATGACGACTCATGTATATAAATTGATTTTATATTTGCAGCGTGACTATATGTGGATTGCTCCTTTTTCTTTCTTTTTTTTCCCCCATATTAGTTCTCTTCATAATATAGATTGCTGTCTTAATATTGTGCCGTTTCATGAAGGTAATTATTCTTCTTTTAATTGATATTGTATCAATAGTTAACGTTCGATAATTAATTGTGTTGGTATTAGTTACCTTGCCCAGTCATCACATATTTGCTGACGTGTAGATTGGGTGTCTCATATAGGCGCTGAAGTATTATGATACCATTAGATGTTGAATATTTGCCTCATTGTCTACGCTTAGTTGATGCCGTGAATTATCCATGTTGATATTGGCGCTGTCTCCACGTTCAATGGCTTTTGAACGGGACTTGCTAATATCTCTTTCCTTAGTATAAAAAATAGACTTGGATGAATTGGTGACATAGAAGATTATTCCTAACTAGGCAATGTGATGTTGATATGAATTGTCACTGCTCATAATTTGGCATCTCTTTGGAAACTTATTAGTATAATTACAATCTAGTCCCTTTAGAGACTCTTATTGTATTATTTATTTATTCATTATTATCATGCCTCTTTGTTACGGTATTAATTTAAAATCGGTTGTTTGTTTGACAATTGATAAGTTCTGAATATATTTCTATTATCTCACATTAATGTATCACAATTATATTATTATATTATATTAATTGTGTGCCATTAGATTAATGATATATATTATACCATTTCATTATTTTATTATTATTATTATTATTATTATTTATTTTAATATCATTATATTGTAATTATATTATTGGTTATCTATTTAATATTATCATCTATTATTTATTAATATTATTTTATTATTATCAAAATTCTATTTGTCCATTAATTTATTTTAATTATTAATTATTAAATCTTATTTAAGAATGGGGCCATTACAATATAACTCCTGGAGATTTCAACTATCAGATGGGACCAATTTTTTCCCAAAAGTGAAGCTTTATAATGACCAGTTTGCATTATCTGATGGGTTATTTAACATCAGGCATATGTAAATCTTGTTTTTTCCACAATTACCTATCTGGAAATACCATACTTACAAATATAACCATGGAAGTTATTTTGTTTAATTTTGTTTTATCTGTGGCCTTTATACCTTATTAATCTTTTCCTAATTACTAACAATAATATACCTTTTGAAGTTTTTTTAGGCATCTTAACCCATTAATGTGTTCTCTTAGTTCTAGGATATGAGAGATATGGGTTTCACTCCCCAATGAAGGAGGCTATCAACCCCTTAGAGCATGAATGTTGATTGTGGATCCCTACTAGGACATGCCATCATAGTCCTTTGTTGGCTCAGTGTGCACCCAGGAAGCCTCTTTTTTAAAGTGCTGCTTGGATCTGCTCAGCTACTTTTTTCTCCAATGGACACCCTTTTCCTCTTTTTTCACAATGATCATTTGGGATCAACCTTCCTCCACTGTTGAAGATCTGGTTTACTAGGAAGGATGGTCAAATATGACAAAGTTGGTTGCAACCGCCACTTTTGCATGATTTCTAACTAGATGATGGTGTTGAAGTTGAAGAGACTTATATCTATGATAATTTTGTTGACGGCTGTGCTCTGAACTTATTTTTCCAGGATTGTGGAATTCCATACATATGTATTCCATCTGGCCAGGTACATCTATACCCATTTCGATGTATTCTACCTCTAAATGTTTCTGTGCAGGTTACATTTGTGTCTGTCCATATTTTATTAAACAAGTTACCTTGTCATGAAAAATTCTACTTAGGTTGAGATAGTGCACCAATTGTTCCCCAACTTGGCCCCCTTTTTTCTTTTCTCTTGGTCTTGGGAGCTTGGTTTAAATGTGCCTAAAACATATCTGGGTATAACAGACAATGAAATTCTGAAGGAAAATAAAAGAAAGAAATAAATGAAAAATGTCTTTGCATTTCCATGAGTTGATTGTTATCTTGTTTGCAAATGCCTTTTTCTAATGTTCAACTAGGAAGTCCTTATTAGACCATAGAAATAAAAGACAAACTATCTTGAAACATCACTGTTTAGATTGATATTCTTATCAAATTATTTTTGCTTGCACATCATTTTTTCTCTGTTTTCTATTATTTTTCATGTGCATTTTGCATTGCAGGTGACATTGTTTTCAGGATTTGTCAGCTATAAGATGGTTCGTGAAGCTTATGAATGTAAGTTTTTCTTAAAGTTGTGTTCTTTGTATATTTTTGTTTCTTTTATCAACATTTTATTAGTGTTTCTTTATTATTGAAAACTTTAGTTAACTTTCTTTCTCACATTTAGGTTTTCTGCATATATCCAATGGGATTAATACTGTGAATAAAATATTCTATATGAACTTTGGGTCAATGTTAAAAACCTCCTTGCTGGAGATAGTTGATATTCTCTTTAATTCTTTTATTTTTAATATATTGAATATCGTTTACAAATATTCTGCTCATAGGTGTTAAATTTGATCAGATTTATATGATGGTATTTTTTAATTTATTTACTGTTATGCAGATGTGAACATATAATCAATAATGATCAAACCCTACAAAGTTCGATGATCTTGAAGGATCGCTGCTTTCAATCCACAAAGATATATTTAACAATATCGATCTGCTGGGAATTAATATCAATATGCTGTGAATCAATATCGATCTTCTGTTGCTCTATATCGATGAGACAAGTTAATCGAATGCTGTATACTTATATTGCTCTGCACTTAATGATTTCTGTACATTTGCAAAGTATGGGAATGGCGGCCTCATATATATATGAGTGCAAAGAGTTGTGTCTCACGTAGAGGCATGGCTCTACGTGAAACTACATGTTTCACGTAGAGACATGTCTCTACGTGAGACATGTCTTTTTATTAACAAACGCTGTTTGATGACTAACAAGTCTTTAACGATATCATTAACAATTACATGATTGATATATCTGCTGTGATGCTCATAATTTTATATCGATATAAATTATCGATACACTCAGCAATAATATGATTATTAATCATTGCAATATAATCGATCTTATATATATATTTAATAATATGACTATTATGAAATATATATACATGATCGGTGATTATTAAGTCACTGATTATTAATCATGCACAATAGAGATTAATTATGATAACCATAATCATAGCAGATAATCAGATCAATATACGGTAAAGGATAGAGATCAAATGTTCAAGGTCAATAGGCCACTTATACAATTGATTACATCGGTTAGAGTAATCCGACCGAAGCTACATATCTCTAACATTCCCTCTTAGCTAGGGAGGAGTATTTCTATCCATAATGTAAACACAATAGATCCATTTATTGTGAGAGAGAAAGATATCACCTCACCGTGATATTAGGAGTAATGGCATGTCCACGAATATCAAGTCACATAATATTCACCATAACTCACAATGTAATATCCATCACTATGGTATGTGCACAGGAATCAAGTCACATGATACCTACCATAAGGATATCTGTTCATGGCATATCCACGGATATTAAGTCACATAATATCCACCATGAATATCTCAGTAATGTCATTCATCATGGCTTATCCATAGATATCAAGTCTCATTATATCCACCAATCAATTGATATTACTTAAGAGATAAATTGATTATTGTAAGATCGTCACCTTACAATAATAACCAATAATACAAGTGCTCATCATTGAAGGATTGTCACCTCTCAACGATGTTCACAGAGGCCCATGAAGTCATGAAGTCACACACATGACGATAAAAGAGTTATACATTAAACATCTTTAGAGTATATTAGTACAACAAATTAACATTGCTGAGACTCAATCTCAGATAAGGTTACATTTTCTACCATACCAAGCTTACCTCGAAAGTATTCAACCTTTGTCTTGGAGAGAGGCTTGGTGAGCATGTCTACCGTTTTTTCACTTGTACTAAATATATTTACTGGATAATATTTCTCTCTACCATGTCTTTAACACAATGGTAGGGAATTTCTATATGCTTTGATCTGTCATGGAACATAGGATTCATTGAAATTTTTATGCAACTTCGGTTGTCACAGTGAATGATAGTAGGATCCAAGGATTGTCTAAACAATCATACAAGAAGTTTCCTTAACCATACAGCTTCTCGAGCTCCCATGGATGCTGCAATGTACTCGGCTTCTGTGGAACTTTGTGTAACTGAGGATTGCTTCCTACTAAACTAGGATATCATAGCTGATCCTAAGCTAAAACAACATCCTGATGTGCTTTCCCGATCCACTACACTTTTAGCCCAATTTGAGTCAGTATATCCATGCAGATTTAGATTTACATTATTATATTTAAAATCGTATCCAATTGTGCCACACAGGTACCATAGAATGTGTTTTGCTCCAACTAGATGTAACTGTCTTGGTTCACACATGAACTGACTAAGTGTATTTACTGCATAGCAAATGCTAGGTCTAGTGTTGACCAAGTACATCTAGGATCCAATAATCTGCCGATAGAGAGTAGGATTTGCAAAGTCCGAGTTTGCTGCAACTTCTTTTAACTTATGTAAGTTTGTTTCCATGGGAGTAGTCATGGGTTTACAATCCATCATTCTAAACCTTTTCAGAATGTCAATAGTGTACTTTCGTTGATTTAGAGTGATCCCACCAGTCTGTTGCCATACTTCTAATCCAAGGAAATAGTGTAAAGGACCTAGATCTTTAATGTCAAACTCAGATGCAAGATCTTGTTTACATTTAGTAATGAGATGATCTTCTCCTATAATCAATAAGTCATCAACATAAAGAATGAGAATCAACATTTCACCATTAAGTACCTTGAAGTATAGATTTAGATCTGCATCATTCTTGGAGAAACCCAAGCCTAAGAGGCAATGATCTATCCTCTCATACCACGCGCGAGGAGCCTGTTTAAGACCATATAGTGCCTTCTTCAATTTGCAAACATGAGAATCATTTCCATGTATTACAAATCCTTCAAGTTGCTCTAGGTACACTTCCTCTTCTATTATGCCATTAAGATAAGAAGTCTTTACATCCATTTGGTGAATCTTCCATCCGTTTGATGCAACAATAGCAATCATAGTCCTGAGAGGTATATTGAGCAACTGGAGTGAATGTTTCCTCATAATCAATGCCTTCCTTTTGAGAAAATCCTCTGGCAACAAATCTTACTTTATATTTTTCAATACTGCCATTTGCAACATGTTTGATTTTGAAGAGCCATCTAGATGAAACCACTGATTTATCCTTTGGTCTAGGAACAATGCCCCAAACATTATTCTTAAGAATAGATTGATATTCTTCTGTCATAGCATCTTTCCAAAATTGGAGTTTGAAGGCTTCCTCAACGCTAGAAGGTTCTAACTTGATGATTTCACTCATTAAGACAACATCACTGAAGTATCTCTGAGGTCTTTTGCTTTCCCTAAAGGTTACTTTAGGTGCTGCAAAAATTTCAGCTTCCTGAATCATTTTTCTTGCCCATAGAGGTCTTTTCCGGTTCACAGTAACGTCTCTACGCCCATCAACAGGGTCCATAGGTTCATTTGGATTAACATCTTCCATAAGTTCATGGGTCTCCCTCTGAATCTTAGAAGCATGATCCTCTTCCATATTTTGAGGAGACTATTGATCTTCAATGTTTATCTCATGAATGTTTTTGGATCTTTTGAATGCAACATCTTTTTCAAAGATTACATCCCTGCTTAGCTCAATTAATTTTTGTCCAGGAATATAAATCCTACAAGCTTTAGTTGTTTCATTGTAGCTTACAAAATTCCCTTTTTGCTTGAGGGTTCTAGTTTAGATCTCTTTTCTTTGGGTATGTGAATGTAAACAAGACAACCAAAGATTCTCAAGTGGCCTATATCAGGTTTTATCCTTGTAAAATGCTTCTTCAGGAGTTTTGTTATCCAAAAGGGAGTGAGGACATCTGTTTTGAATATAGACAACAATACTAGAGGCTTCAGCCCAAAAGGAGGTATGAAGGTTTTGGTCATGTATCATGGCTTTGGCTACTTCTACAATTGTCCTATTTTTCTTTTCTACCACCCCATTTTGTTGAGGGTTATAAAGAATACTAAACTCCCTCTTAATCCCAACATTATTACAAAAGATTTGAAGTTATCAGAGGTATATTCTCCTCCATTATTTGATCTTAAGGTTTTGATTATTTTCCCAGAAATATTTTCTACTTCACTAGACTCTTTACATTTCAAAAAATATATCCAAGTTTTGCTAGAGTAATCATCTACAAAAATAACATAGTACAAGAATCCTCCTAAAGATGTTACTATCATAGGTCCACATAAATCTGAGTGAATAAGTTTCAATACATGTTTAGATCTACATTCACTATTATGGAAGGTGCCTTTAGTGTTCTTTCTCAAGGCACATCCTTTGCAAGTTCCTTCATGTTCTTGTTTAAGTTTAGGTAAACTGTCACCATTTTCTTTATTGAAGTTAAAACACAAAAATGGAGATGCCCAAATCTTCTATGCCAAATCTCACATGTATTTGAAGATTCGTGAATTAAGGCTTGAGAAGGAGAAGTGCAAAGTTTATTAACATCCATGTCGAACTCCTATGGTGTGAGCTTTCTTGATATTTGAATTCTTGGGCCATGCTAGAACTTTACCATCCACGAAGGTAATTTGGTATCTTTTGTCTTGAAGGGCTGATATAGAGACTAAGTTTCGCTTGATTCCTGGTACCAATAATACATCTGTTAATTGAAGGGAAATGTCTGATTTTAAGTGTATAGTGCAAGTTCTGATTCCTTTCATAGGATAGTTAGAATCATCTCCAATAGTAACTTCCTCATCTGAATTTTCCACCAGGCATGATGCCTCACTATCAATTACCCAAGTGTTAAGGCTGGTTGACACATGACTCGACAGGGCTGAATAAAATACAAGTCTTTTTGACCCTGCCTTACTAACTTCAGCAATGGAGGCTTGAGGTTTAGGCTTGTCTGGACACTTCATTGCATAGTGATCATTTTTGTCACATTTGAAACATTGTAATTTATACATGTCCCTCCTTTTCTTGAATGAGTATTTTCCATTTGAATCTTTGTCTTTCTTCCTTTTGAGTTTCCTCTTTTACCTTTCATGTGAGAGTGAGAATTTAGAACTTGTATATCCTCATTTGCGGAGTTTTGACCAATCCCTCTTGTGACTAATCTTGACTCTTCTTGAACGCAATCAGTTTTTAGACAATCAAACTTAGGAAGTTTAGATAGGGCACTTATCCCTTGAATGAATGTTTCCCAAGATGTTGGGAGTCCATTAAGAGCCAACATGGTTAACTCCTTGCTATCCATTGTGTGACCAATGGTGGATAGTTGATCTCTTAATTCTGTTATCCTCATGAAGTAAAATGTGATGGGTTCTCCTTTGTCCATTTTCACGCAGAGTTGTTGATTAAGTGCAAGAGCCTTGCTTGTGTAATTTATTTCATACATGCTCTCTAAAGTTGTGGACATGTGATAGGCTGTATCCAATTTGGAGATAATTGGAACTATGTGATCTTGGCTTTATTGTTGTTTTTTGTCTATAGAAGTTTCTCACTGTCTTCATCAGGTATAGGTATTGCCTTTTCCACGAATGTATCTAAATCACGTTCTCTTAGGGCAAGCATGATCCTGAATTTCCAAGATACAAAATTTGAAGCCCCTTTAAGTCAGTCCTCAAATCTAACACCATTCGCCATTTTGCTGAATATAAGGATTTCTAGAAAATTGAATGGCAGTTAGACGATCTCTGCTTTTAAATCTAACCGGATCTTCCTTAAGCTAGCTTTAATACCATGTTAAATTTGATTAGATTTATATGATGGTATTTTTTAATTTATTTACTATTATGCAAATGTGAATATATAATCAATAATGATCAAACCCTACATAGTTCAATGATCTTGAAGGATTGTTGTTTTCAATCCACAAAGATATATTTAACAATATCGATTTGCTAAGAATTAATATCGATATGCTGTGAATCATAGCTACAAGATTGGACTCACCTCGGACTCGGGAAGCTGGATTCGGGCTCGGAATCAGACTCGGCGCCCGGATTTGGCAAATTGAAAAACCCAAGAAATTCAAAGATTTTTAAGGATTTAAAACTTTTTTCATACATTATTTAGTCAATTAACATCAAAGACACAATAATTGAGATAAATAGAAGCTACTTTGCACACATACACAAGTTTACATTGATCACATAAGTATAAATGCAACTTTCTGAAGGAAATAAGTTAATTGTTAAACTAGTTACTAAATAACACATTAGAAATCTGAAATATAAATAGTGTCACTATCAAAAATCTACAATATTCATGGAATATAAAATCCATGGAATCAAAAGTTCAAAACATATATCAAAATAAAAGCTAGAGCCTAGAAGATTAAGGTTCTATGTCTTCCTGCGTGTACGCCTAAGATAGGTCATGAAAGATTCTGCAGCCATCCTTCTGTCTCTGTGTTTGAGGCTCAACCTCAATGGCATCCTCATCATCCTCATCCTCATCCTCATAATCCTCATCATCCTCAGATCCCTCACTCTCAGCCTCAGGGTCCCTCCCCCTGTGCCATTGCTATTGCCTCTTCCTCTCGATCCACTTGATCAACCCATTCCAAGTCTTCATCACTAAAGACAGGATCATCAATCTCAGTGTTCCACTCTGCTATTGGATCAACCTCCTCTAAAATGATAGATGTGTTGGTGCCCAAGATCTGTCTATGACGAAGGCAAAGGTTATAATGCACAAACACAAGATCATTCATCCTTTTCACTGCCAACTTATTGCGCTTCTTCGAGTGTATATGATCAAACATACTCCAATTGCGTTCACATCCTGAAGCACTACATCGCTGGTTCAAGATATGAATTGCAATCCTCTGTAAATTGGTACTGTACTATCAAACATCTCCCACCATGCATCTGAAACAAGAGATTTTAAAAATCAATTCTATAACTTTGACTTTATCAATGTAAAATGGTAATAGAATTAGAAATTAGAATTTAGATTTTAGAATCATAGATTTTTACTTGGCATTAGTAGCGTTCAATTTTTCTTGCATAAGTCTCCTTGTGAAGTCTTATACATTTCTATCTCACAGACTACCTGTGTTCCAATTGATTCATCAAGTGACATTCTTTCTACAACATCATAGAGCCCACTCCACACCTCATCATCAACCTTCAAACCTAGGTTGAACTGGAATGCTGGATTAAGGAAGTGGGCAACTGCATTTATAGGCCTGTGAAGTAGATTGTGCCATCGTCGATCAATGACAGCCCATATGAGACCATATTTACCCTGATTCCCTGCATAAAATTTTCTAATGGCCTCTTTCACCCTATCCATGCCCTCATAAATATATCCCATTGCGAGCTTCTCTCCATCAACAATTCGTAGGAGGACAACAAGAGGCTCTATGAACTGCAATCATTGTGAAAGTAGAAAGTTAGAAACATTAAGCTTTAAGTTTTACTTTAAAAAATGAACAATTAACATAAACAAGTGAACAAAAATGATGAGATGAAATGGAAATGAGGACAAAAAGGAAAATTTCCTCCACAATCTCCTTGGCCGATTGGCAAAAGCCACTCTCATAAAAAATTTGATCAGTCGTCTCACTTCCTGTCTTTGCATATGATGATGTAGTCCACTCCTCACTTACAAACATGCATTTCAAAGCGGTCTTAGAATTAAGCAAAGATTGCAACGTGAGAAAATTTGTTGCAAATTGGGTGACCCCTAGAGGAGACAACTCTTTTTTATTTGTGAACTTCCTCATAAGGTAGAGGACCCAAGTATGATTATATATGAATTTACAAATATTCCTTCCTTGCTCTACACATTTTTATCCAAGTTTGCCAAGACCCTCCAACATGAGGTTAATGCAATGAGCAAAACTAGCAGTCCAAAACAAGTGGCGACGCCTCTCCATACGAAGTTTACTTGCAACAACATAATTTTCTGCATTATCCATGACTATTTGCATCGCATTCTCCTCAACCACCTCCTTCAACACTTCCTCAATTACCTCACAAAGATACTCTAACATTTTTTGTTTTCCCTGAAGCATCAATTGATTTCAAAAACACTGTGGCACCTGAGGGAAAAAAAATAATTTAGTGCAATCATAATTTAAAAAATTGATCACTAAATCAATAGTTTACTACTAGTAAGTAGTAACACTAAGTACAAGTTCTACAATTACTTGATGTGGAGACAAGAAAATTAAGCAGTGTTCTATTATTTCTGTCGGTCCAACCATTAGTCATGATTGTGCAACCCTTCCTCCATACCTCACGCTGCTCCTTAATTGCAACTTTTACATCACCCACCTTTTGGGTCAAAATAGGACCTTTTAGCTCCTTATCATTAGGGGCTTTGAAACTCGTACCACAAACAGTAACATCTATCGCAATTTGCCAATAAGGAGACCTAAAACAAATTAAATAAACACAATAAGTATACTATTAAGTTTTATTTTCAACTTTAAAAATTAATATAATGAATGTGGCATATTCTTGAGTCTTAAAAGCAAGAAAAATAAGACATTAGAAATTAAAAAAAATAACAAGTACCTTGCTGTACTAAATGGAATGTTACAGAAAAACAAATCTCCAAGTGCCATTTTCACAGCCTCATGCTTCTTTCTTAATTCTTTTTTCTCTTCATGGGCCTCTAGATGAGCTTGCATTTCATGTACAACCTCCAAAGTTGCTTTTTGGCATGGTCTAGCATCATGCCCTGATACATGTGCAAGGTGATATTTCAATATGTTAATACCTCCCCCATTATATTTAACATGACAATTCCAACATGTAACTACTCTTTGTTTTGAGCCCGGGATGACATGTTTCCAAGCCTTATCCCTTGCTACATGAATAGGGTCTGCATCTGGGTTAATTGGAGGCCTAGATGAACTACCCTTAGGCTGAAACATTATGTTGCTGCTGTAATATATCATAAATAATAAAAATAAGCATCTACAATAATGAAAATCAAAGATTAGGGCTTCTTACTTTTCAAGTTTTTCCATCAACATAAAATGTAACAAATCTAAGATTCTAAAGATAAAAAAATGTAAACAAAATGGAAATATGAAATTTGAATGTAAAAAATTCATAGAACAACACAAAAATGTAACTCACCTCTTCAAAATTGCTCCAAGAAGAAATGCAAGTCAAATTTATAGAGGCCTCCTCCAAATGCTTCTTTTAGCTCCTTTCAATGTGTGAATACAAGCTAGAAACTAGCACAAACAATCAACAATCAATAAATGAAAGCCAATCGATTTGCTAATCTATTTTCTAAAACCCCTATATTCTTCTCCCAAGCCTTTTTTCTCTCTTCTAAGTGTTTGCACATGATGAAATGACCTATTTAGGTCTTAGAAAAGGCTTATGACACAAAAAGAATGATTAAAAATAATTAATTTTTTTATTTTTTGCTTTTTAATGACTACTAGACGCGACAAACTCTGGAGGATGAGACTCGCCGAGTCCACCGAGTCCTTGGACTGTGCGAGTCTTGCAGGACTCGACCAAGTCAGCTTGCCGAGTCAAAAAGACTCTACAAGCCTGACTCGGCTTGGGACTCGCCGAGTCCTGTATCTATTGTTCCAACAACGCATGACATTGGAGGCTTTTCTTACACCATTAGGGGTATAAATTTCAATCTGTTTGATGCTGGTTTGTATTATAACAACTGTCTATTATGGTTTGATATATTTTTATTTGCACCTTTAATGGACATTCATCACATTTTTGCGGATTCATTCAACTGGACAGCTGGCATCAATGACATGATGAGAGACAACTATCTCTTCCATTTGAGGGAGTGTGATAGTGTGATGACTTGGGATCGAATGATTTGCATGATGAATGGAGTGCTTCTCTGGTTGCTGCAAATTGATGACAATTGTATCAGAGTAGCGCAACAAGTTGGTGGAACCATATTACTAAGATTGATATAGGATCTTGGTATTCAAACTGGCATACAAGTGCAGATAACATTTGGCATTGATAGTATGGTGAGATAGATCTATCTCCTCATTTTCAGCGTGGGAGGTAGAATGGTTTGGGATCTTGGCATTGGCTTGATTGGTGCACTATTTCGTTGGGATCATCACAAGTTGCTTCACAAGTCTGCACTTAAAATATTAACTATTGTCCACAGGTTAAGCTTAATTGGTCAACATAGAGGGTTTTCATTGTGAAGACCCAAGTTCAAATCCCTATAGGGGCATCTAATGTGGAATTCTATGTTGTGACCGAAGTCGATTTGGTTTCTAAATAAAGTAGCGACTCTTCCATAGGGAATTTCTAGTTTGTTAGTTTCTACTAAGTGTTGTCTAGAGCTTGTCTGAATAATATAGAGCAACAATAGATCGATATTGATTCACAACATAGATACAGGCCTTTGCAAGTCTTGACAGGACTCGACGAGCCCCGAGCCGAGTCAAGTTCTTTTTGACTCAACAAGCTGACTCGGCAGAGTCCTGGCCGAGTCCAAGGACTCGGTGGACTCAGTGAGTCCCATCCTCTGGACTTTGCTGCGTCCAACAATCATTAAAAAACAATTTTTTTTTAATTTTTTTTTTAATCATTCTTTTTGTGTTATATGCCTTCTCTAAGACCTAAAAAGGTCATTGCATCATTTGCAAACACTTAGAAGAGAGAAAAAAGGCTTGGGAGAAGAATATAGGGGTTTTAGAAAATAGATTAGCAAATCGATTGACTCTCATATATTGATTGTTGATTGTTTGTGCTAGTTTCTAGCTTGTATTCACACATTGAAAGGAGCTAAAAGAAGCATTTGGGGGAGGCCTCTATAAATTTGAGTTGTGTTTCTTCATTTTTAGAGCAATTTTGAAGAGGTGAGTTACATTTTTGTGTTGTTTTATGAATTTTTTACATTCAAATTTCATAGTTCTATTTTGTTTACATTTGTTTGTCTTTAGAATCTTAGATTTGTTACATTTTATATTGATAAAAAAACTTGAAAAGTAAGAAGCCCTAGTCTTTGATTTTCATTATTGTAGATCCTTATTTATTTTATTTATGATATATTGCAGCAGCAACATAATGTCTCAACTTGAGGGTAGTTCATCTAGGCCTCCAATTAACCTAGATACAAACCATGTTCGTGTAGCAAGGGATAAGGCTTGGAAACATGCCATCCCAGACTCAAAAAAAGTAGTTACATGTTGGCATTGTCATGTTAAATATAATGGGGGAGGTATTAACAGATTGAAATATCACGCACATGTATCAAGGCATGATGCTAAACCATGCCAAAAAACAACTCCAGAGGTTGTACGTGAAATGCAAGCTCATTTAAAGACCCATGAAGAGAAAAAAGTACTAAGAAAGAAGCAACATGAAGAAATGACAAACTTAGGTGGAGAGAGCTCTTCAAGTCTTCGTTCTCCATTACCTCCATCTAGTAGTGGTATTGCAAGTGCAAATGTGACCATTGGGCCTTGGATTCGTAAGAAGAAATCCACACTAGATTCCATTTTTGTTCCACGCATGATTCCGGGTGCCCCTAATGATGAGGAGCTAAAAGGTCCTATTTTGACCCGAAAGGTGGCTAATGTAAAAGTTGCAATTGAGGATTAGCGTGAGGTATGGAGGAGGAAGGGTTGCACAATCATGACTGGTGGTTGGACCGCCAGAAGAAATATAACACTGCTTAATTTTCTTGTCTTGTCATCAGGTAATTGTAGAACTTGTACGTAGTACTACTACTTACTAGTAGTAAACTATTGATTTAGTGATTAATATTTTAAATTATGATTGTACTAAATTGCTTTTTTTTCCTTAGGTGCCACAATGTTTTTGAAATCAATTGATGTTTTAGGGAAAACAAAAAATGTTGAGTATCTTTGTGAGGTAATTGAGGAAGCGTTGAAGGAGGTGGGTGAAGAGAATGTGGTGCAAATAGTCATGGATAATGCAGCAAATTATGTTGTTGCAGGTAAACTTCTTATTGAGAGGCACGACCACTTGTTTTGGACCCCTTGTGCTGCTCATTGCATTGACCTCATGTTGGAGGATTTTGACAAACTTGGATAAAATATGTATAGAGCAAGGAAGGAATATTTGTAAATTCTTATATAATCATACTTGGGTCCTCAATCTTATGAGGAAGTTCACAAATAAAAAAGAGTTGTCTCGTCTAGGGGTCACTCAATTTGCAACAAATTTTCTCACATTGCAATCTTTGCTTAAGTCCAAGGGCACTTTGAAAGGCATGTTTGTTAAGTGAGGAGTGGATTGCATCATCATATGCAAAGACCAATGCAGGGAGTGAGACAACTAATTCGATTTTTTATGAGAGTGACTTTTGGCAACCGTCCAAGGAGATTGTGGAGGTAACTTTTTTTTGTCCTCATTTCCATTTCATTTCATCATTTTGGTTCACACTTGTTTATGTTCATTGTTCATTTTTTAAAGTAAAACTTAAAGCTTAATGTTTCTAACTTTCTACTTTCACAATGATTACAGTTCATAGAGCCTCTTATTTCTCCTACAAATTGCTGATGGAGAGAAGCCCACAATAGGATATATTTATGAGGGCATGGATAGGGTGAAAGCGGCCATTAAATTTTTTTATGTAGGGAATCAGGATAAATATGGTCTCATATGGGCTGTCATTGATCGTCGATGACACAATCTACTTCACAGGCCTATACATGTAGCTGCCCACTTCCTTAATCCAACATTCCAATTTAGCCTAGGGTTTAAGGTCGATGATGAGGTGTGGAGTTGGCTCTATGATGTTGTAGAGAGAATGTCACTGTATGAATCAATTGAAACACATGTAGTTCTTGAGATAGAAATGTATAGGACTTCACAATGAGACTTATTCTCACAAGACTTATGCAAGAAAAATCGGGCACTACTAGTGCGAGGTAAAAATCTATGATTCTAAAATTTAAATTCCAATTTCTAATTTCTAATTCTATTACCATTTTACATTGATAAAGTCAAAGTTATGGAATTGATTTTTAAAATCTCTTGTTTCAGATGCATGATGGGAGATGTTTGGTAATACAGTGCGAAATTTATAGAGGATCGCAGTTTGTATCTTGAGCCAGCCATGTAGTGCTTCAGGATGCGAACGCAATTTGAGTATGTTCGAGCATATACACTCGAAGAATCGCAATAGGTTGGCAGTGAAAAGGATGAATGATCTTGTGTTTGTGCATTATAACCTTTGTCTTCGTCATAGACAGATTTTGGGCACCAACACATCTCCTATCATTTTAAAGGAGGTTGATCCACTAGTAGACTGGAACACTAAGATTGATGACCCGTCTTCGGTGATGAAGATTTGGAATGGGTTGATCAGGTGGATCGAGAGGTAGAGGCAGTAGTAATGGTACAGGAGGAGGCTAGAGCGCGAGGAGACCTAGTGGAGGACTCTAAGGCTGAGAGTGAGGGATTCAAGGATGATGAGGATTATGAGGATGATGAGGATGCCATTGAGGTTGAGCCTTAGACACAGGGATAGGAGATGGTTGCAGAATCTTCCATGACCTATCTTAGGCGTACACGCAGGAAGACATAGGGCCTTAGTCTTCTAGGCTCTAGCTTTTATTTTGATATATGTTTTGAACTTTTGATTCCATGGATTTTATATTCCATGAATATTGTAGACTTTTGACAGTGACACTTTATATTTCAGATTTCTAATATGTTATTTAGGAACTAGTTTAACAATTAACTTATTTCCTTCAGAAATTCACATTTATACTTATGTGATGAATGTAAACTTGTGTATGTGTGCAAAGTAGCTTCTATTTATCTCAATTATTGTGTCTTTGATGTTAATTGACTGAATGATGCATGAAAAAAGTTTTAAATCCTTAAAATCTTTGAATTTCTTGGGTTTTTCAATTTGCCGAGTCTGGGCGCTGAGTTCGAGTCTGAGCCCGAATCCAGCTTGCCGAGTCTGAGTCTTGTAACTATGGTTGGAACCTCATCACTATGACAATATCCAACATTGTAGTATTGATCCCTATTATTCCAGTCTATCCAAACAACTGATGTCATCAAATGACAATCTGAAACTTTTGTAACCAACAATGTAAGCATAACACGAGTGGTTGATCCCCAAGGTGTATGCTCAACCACCCCAACTATGTCCATGACTTGAGCCTTCAAATGGCTCTCCAAAAGTGACTCATGATCTCCATAATGCAAACTGTGTGTATACTCAGTAATTTTAGAATCATGCTCGTTCTCAAACCCATGCAAATCTGAATGCTCCTCGTGCTTGACCTACTTAAGGGGTTCTCCCCTCAAACCATGAGTACCAATCTCATCCTCAAATACTATGTGAGCCATAGAAGACTGAAATTCTGCCAAGGATGATGCTTGAGCCAAGCTCAATTCTTCACTGTAATGTCCCCACTTTAGCAGTTGACCAAGTGTGTGTGCGTTAGCCTTGTTCTACATGGTCTCGAGGGCTAACGAAGGGTTTAAGGGGATCCTGGAGTGTTTTGGCCTAGTCATTTTCAGTTTGGGCCAAAATGAAGTTGATTTACTCAGTTTCAGGCATACTTACTATTTTTAGTAAGTTAACAGGACACAGTGGAGGCTAGTTTTGGTGATTGGATTTGATACTCCTCGGTGAGAGCTTTCCGATGGGCTATCACTCGCATTATTCGGAGTCCGATTGCTAATACATTTTAATGCCTGAAGTTTTATTAAAGTAGCATTTAATTTAATTGTAAAATATTAAAGTGTTACTTTAATATTTATTTTATGGGGATGTGTACCCAAGGGAGACATAAGTGGATATCTTAATATATGTTTTATATTGCACATCTTTTATCCCACATTGCCCATGAGAGTTGAGTCGACTCTTGGAAATAGAATAAAAGGAAGCGTTTGTGGCTTCATTAGACATGTTGAATATGAGAAGAAATTGGTGTGTGAGTTGCAGATCCGTTCTTGGCATTAGAGGACGTCAATCCTCTCTTGTGACATTCTAGACGTCATTCCCTTGGGGTTTGGCCTTTGGAATCTATTGCTATCAGCTCCATTAACAGGCAGATTGGGTGCTTTTTCAGCTACAGGCAGATTGGGTGTTTCGTTCTTATCTTCCTCTCTACTTGTCCGATGCTTATGTCACTTTGAGGGAATGATTTCAAGAAGATATTGAACCGTTTGAGGGCAGATTATAATAGTACTGTAGCGCAGCACTATTCATGTTACTCTAGCACAGCACTATTCACACTACTGTAGTGCGACACTATTCACGGGTACTATTCATACCACTGTAGCAGCAGATTTTGTAAACATTTGATGAAACATTATTCAATAATGCTGTAGTAATTCGTGAGTTGATAACTTGCCATGTATTTGCTTCTTATTGAAATGATATTTTACCAGTAGTAGCCAGTTTCTAGTTTGCATATTATTGTAGTTTCCTTCTTGTTCATGTTGTGTTTTTTCAAGTTTATGCCAAAACATAAAACAAACAAACAAATGTCTCATTTCTGGAAGTCATAAGGGGATTAAACATTAAACGGAGAAATAAGAAGTTGGATGCAAATTGTTTGACATAATTCCTTTCAGCAATTGGTTAGTCTTTTGGGCATTTAGGGGTACCCATTACATTCACAAAGCTCATAAATCTGAATTTCTGATTCTTAAAGGGCCATTTGAGTGTTCTTAAAAGAATCCTTTGTAACCATAAGCTGATTAGTAAGCTTGTCTACCTCTTCTTTCTCTTTTAGTGCATCGATAGAGATCTCACCAAGCATGAAAATATCAGAAAGTAGTTGTAGGTAATTAGTCTTCTTTACCACTAACACTTCTCTAAGTGCTTGTAAATCTTAAAGGGAAAGTCCTTTACCAAGGTCCATATGTATTCCTAAAGACCTCCAACACATTTTTTCCATCAGCTTATGGGTGTCATCAAAATGTTTAATGACTGCAATAATTTGGTCTTCATTTATCTTCAACTGTACTGCCAAATGATAGGATTCTTGAGACCTATCAACCCCATACAAGTTTTTTGATTATGATCAGCAACATGCAACTCTAAATCTGATTTGTTTTTGAGGTTAATATTAACACCATCAATGCTATCAATGCCATCCTTCATGCACAACTATATAGGTGAAGTTAGAACAGCACTATGCTCAAAAGCAGATACATAACAAATTGGGTCCATGTCATTTGGAGGGTCAATCTCACTTGGATCAACATAAGCATTAGCACTCACATAAGATGCGGAGCCATCATCATTGGCTGATTGAAGAAAATCTTCATTGATTTTATAGGAGGATTGCTCATGTCGCAAAGGGGCTATGACTATTTATTTGTCATTGTAGATTGGTTTAGCAAAATGCATATTTTTAAAAATTTCCTATAGAAACACCCTTAAGGCAAATGAAACAACTGAATTGTTTTTGACTAATGTTGGGGTTCGTTTTGTTTTGCCATGTTCCATTGTTTTAGATAGGGACTCTTGGTTGTGGCATTTTTTTGAATGAATACTGGAAGAAGTAGATCCAAAATTGAAGAAATCTACTTTCTACCCTCAAATGGATGGGCAAACCAAAGTTTTGAAAATGGGATATTAATTCATCTCTTAAGAGTGTACAATAGGAAGCGTCTTAAGACTTGGGATGAAAACTTGGTATATATTGAACATGTTTTGGTAAAAATCACTAAAATTTCATCGATGTTGTGATGGGACATCCACATGAGGTAGAGTACAAAGTGGATTTAGAAGTCCACAAGGCTGAAAAGTTCACTGAGATGATTCAACAAACACATCTTTAAATGCTAGGGATGTTAAAGGAGTCTCAATCTAAATACAAAGTGAGACATGATTAATACTATGTTGAGTATAAGTTCCATAATGGGGATAAAATGTAGTTTCATTAAAGGAAACAAAGACTTGAAGGTGAATTAAAAAAGATGTAACCATTACAATATGGTCGATTCGAGATTATTGAGTTAGAACATTTTCATATATATTGACTTTGCCACCATTCATGAGGGTCTATTCTATGATCAATGTTTAATATTTGCTTGTCTTTTAGGCTTCCATGCGAAACAAAGATGAAGCACCTTTGTCACTTTCCCTTGAATTGCTTGATTCTAATTCTCACGAAGATTTGGACAAAGAGGCTATTTTGTTGTTGGAAGAGAGCGTTATAGGAAGGGAGTTCAAGAGACTTGGCAAGTTGATTTGAAAGGTAAAAAATTAGGGAAGACAAGGTGGTATTCCAAAGACAAGTTGAGAGAAATGTTTCCACATATATTATGTTTTTTAGATTATGGGTGCCAAAAGCCTCCTAATTGGGGAGGTGTGCTATGAAATAGACCAGTTAAGTTGGTTTAGAAGATTGTCAATCCCATTAAGTCACTTCCTTGAAGACCTCCAATTCCCACCAAACTAGTTTAAATGCAAGATCCATATCCTAATGCGAATGACCAAACATTAGGTTGTAGGAGATACAAAAGTGGTAAACTTTTGTAGAATCCAATAGGCTGAATTGGACACCTAGGGGATTCCGAGGCAATGAAAAAAAATGTATCTTTAATAGGTTTGACCTGTCATTATCAGATTATGACAGATAATTAGTGCAACCGTTATTAATCATGTCACACCTGGAAAAATGACAGTTTTGCAGCCAAGGAGATGAGTTTGGTGTTTCTTATCTTGATTCGTGGGCTTCTGAGATTTTTGATCTTCATTCTCAAATGGCCTTGTAACATATGGAACTATAATTCTCCCTTTGAAACATTTAGAAGGGTTTCTTTTGAGTTGTATGTGACTATAATGCTATAATTTTGCAACAGTCAGGTAGTCTTGTATGTGTTGTAATTGGGAGGGCTAGGGAGCAATGGCATTGTTGTTTAGGTGTTTGGGCATCAAAAACATTGTCTAGAGTGTCCTTGAAGGCCTCTACAGGACATTAAACCATGTAACCAACAAAGGAGATGGTGGCTACAGGAGGTTAGATCTCTAATGGTGGGAACTATGATGTGGTAATGTGTGATTGCTATATTTTATGCTTGCATTCTTAGTCACTATGAGCCAAAGCAGAAAATGTGTAATGTATAAGAAATTGTCAGTGTTATTGTGAGATGTGATGGCAAAAGGAGTTTGAACGCTTGCATTATCTCGTGATTGAGTATTGATTTCCAAGGTCACCAAGAGACCGGGGTACTTGGGGACTCCGGAGGCTGGTACTTGTACCAGTACAGCTAATTCACAAAAATAAGAGATGCGGGGTACTTGGAGATGCCACTTTTTTTTTAATAAAATATAATATAGTAATTTCCAAAAAATATCATGAGATAGAACTTTGAAAACAAGAATAGTGGTAAAGTTTAACATTAACTTTGAAATTTATTATGGGTATTTAATAATTTCTAATAAAGTACACAACAAATCACCTCACATATGGGCCTTTGGTCGAAGGAGACACATGGGAGATGGGGAGACAGTGGGAGATGGGGAGACAGCAGGAGATGTGGAATTGAAGTCTCCAGCCGAAAATGAAAATTGAGGAAGTTCCAAAAGAACCCAAGATGTGTCTCTCTCCAAGACACATCTTAGGAGGTGGAGACACGTCTCCTAGTTACAGAGTCAATTTCTATAATTTAGATTTGGAATTGGTTGTATTAGCTAAGACCAAAACATCTATATTGAAATCTAGGCGGGAGAAAGAAGAAATCAGGCTAACTTTCAGTAGGATAAATAATATGTTATGAAATCCATGCTTATAGCAGCAGTGTGAAGATGATAGGCAATAAAAGCCATCACTATGGCAGTAGCATGTAGATGATCAGCGATGGCCATGTGTTGTTGAACTTTGGTGACAATCTTTTTTGTAGATCCAGTTTACTGTAATGCATTTCCCTAAAGAATGGTTCTCTTTGCAGATGCTGTTGGGTCGAATTCAGATGCAAGTCTTAGAACTTAGGTATCTTGTATGCATGCTATTGTTAACTATTGTACTCTCTTTTAATCTTGTATTTTAGCTGGTCTCTTACAAATAGTCAACGATCTTTGTTTGTCATCTTGTAAAGGTTATATTTTGAGATGATAAATGGAATTTGCAGCAATTCATATCATTCTTTTTTAAGATCTATTTCATATTCGTTTGATTTTTGAAGAAGTGCTGTTATATTCTACTGCAATCCATCCTCAAACTTTCCTTGTATTTGAATTCTGTTTCCATCATTGAGAGAGTATTAGACCATTGTCATAAAGATTAAACAATACTTAATCCTTTATTAACAATAATTTTAAGATTTCAGTGGCCAATAGCACAACTAAATTTTTCCAACTTCCAACTTTCATCTTAATCAAGAAGGCAGAGTCCATGTTTGTTTTAGGTTTTGCTTTGAATATCCTTTTGTGATTATGATTTTGAATGCTTCTATTTGATATCTGCTTTGTATTGCAGCTGGACACTCAAAATTAAGTGGCCTTCTTTTTACTGGAAACTCCCATGCAAAGAGTGAAAGACTATTCATGAGAGGACCTGGAGAATGTGGTGAAGTTGAAGTGGCTGTCTCTGCTGTTATAGGTGACTTGGATTTTAATTTTTTTTACTGGTTACCAATAATAAAGCATTTTCCTAGGTTTGATGCTTTAAGAATGAAAAGATTTGATCTATTATTCTTATTCATTTTTTCTTTGATAGATCCAAGTATATAAATCATGCTTCAGAAACTTTGTTTTCCTAGATACGAACATTAAAAGTAATGCACTTTTTGTGACCATTCGAAAAGTTTTTGGTTCCATTATTTTGGTCTTGTATGATTGTGGACTCTAATAGTTGAGAAATAGAACGGGATGATTAATGCGAATTTAATTAAATGCAAGAAATACACCTAATTAAAGGATGTAACATATGAATACAATTTCACTAACATCTATAATGAAAAATCATTTCTACAGAAAAGATCGATCCATAGAAGAGAGATTTACTAGTCAATACATGACATCAAAAGTATCTATTGTGGAAAAAACAAGCATAATCACTTCCAAGGAGGAGAGTAGAAGTATATGCATAGTAAATGCAATCACATGCTCAAAAAGGATAAGTTTGGTATTAAGTAGTTAACTATTAATATAAGGATCTCTCACATGCTCAAAAAAGACTATTTTAGTATTATGTAGTTAACTAGAGCTATTTATATAAGGATATCTAGTTTGCAATCCTGGCATATCTCTTTATTTGATGATGCATCATGTGGTGTGATAAGTAACACTGATTCAAAATTTTCTCACAAGTGTTTCCCAAAATTCATCTTTAAAGGGTTGATATTTTGGCCTTTACGGCAAAGATCAATGCATTGGAAAAATGATGTAATAATAATAATAATAATATTGGAAATATATTTTATTATTATTATGCCTAAAATCGATATGATAAATGATGGCTATACTTATCATTAAGTTCGATTTATTATAATTAAATAATGAGTTAAATAATAATAATATAATGAGGAATTATATTATTTTATTTTAGGCTCAAAATCGTGGCCCCAAAGTCGGCTGACTTGAAGGTCCACGTTTTGGCATGATGAACTCATATATTAAGGGAAATTGATGAATGCTAGAAGCAATAAAAACATAACATTGTCTTCTACCATTCATCAATTCTTGGAGCAATCAAATTGGATTCTTGGAGCAGCGAATTTAATCTTGGATGAGCGAATTAACCAAGCAACTAGCAGCGAATTTTGTGGTCTTGTTTCGTGGTCTTAGACCTACATTGGAACCCTCAGCAAATTCATTGAAGGTGTGAGTTGCAGATTTGCGAATTATATTTAGGATAATTCGCACTTTGCATGAGTGAATAAGAGACATATAAGGGGGCAGACCAAGCAGAAATTACATCTGCCTTTGTGATAAAATTAAGTAGCCCTAAAAGGGCGAATTGTTCAGATCGCAGCAGACAAAAAGGGTGAACTAGGGCAGAATTAAGCAGCCCTAGAAGGGTGAATTGTACAAATCGCAGCAGACCTTCAAGAACAAATTCATATCAGTCCTTGAAGGCAACCTTGAAGGACAAGTTTGAAGAGTACAAGTGCAGATTTGAAGCCAACCAAAGGATAAATTCAGACCTTCAAATCCGGGTATTATCTTTCCTTAATTGTGAATATTTATTATATCCTGTGCTTAGTATTTGAAAGATCTCTATAGTTTGTATATTCCTTGCCCTAAATCTGAAAATATTAACATGGTATCAGAGCCTAGGTAGAGAAAAAGATCAATTTTTTAGATCTAGGAATTCAAACTAACTCAATCAAACTAAGTTATCATGTCAACTTGGATTAGACCCGAAGATAGGCTTGAAGGAGATATTAATTATACATCATGGAAAATGAGGATCTTGATCATTTTAAGGGAATTGGAAATTACCTCTATTATTGAAAATCCTCCTCAAGCTAACATGGATGTGGATGAGAAGAAGGAATGGAACAAAAACAACAATAAGGCAATGAGAATTATTGTTGACAGCGTTAAAGACCACATTGTGCCTACAATTGCCAGTTTGGAGACTGCACATGAAATGTTTACTACATTGACTGGTATGTTCCAGATCAACAACACTAACAGGGTTCTAGCTCTTAAAAATAATCTCTCCCGAATCGAGATGACTCAAGGAGAATCAATTACATCCTACTTCATGAGGATCATAGAGCTAAGAAACCAACTATCATCCATTGGATTCACCTACGATGACAAAGAGCTTGTAGTGACAGCTCTAAATGGATTACCACTTGCCTGGGATGCATTCATTCAAGGAATCAGTGCCCGTCCTGAATTACCTTTACTTGACAGGTTAAAAACAAACTGTCTTCAAGAAGAGTCGAGGCTGATATCTAGAGGATCAATCTTCAAGGAAGACATACAAGTCTTATACTCTCAAACCTTCAAGAAAGGGAAAGGCAAGTTCAAAAAGAAGAGAGATTTCCAAGGAAAGGAAAAGGATAAAAGGATTGAACCAGAAGGAAGTTCACAGGACAAGGAAGGAAGAGGAAGGATTCTTAAGAAAAAGAAACCTTTCAAGAGGGACTTATCTAAAACACAGTGCTATAAATGTGAAAAGTTTGATCACATAGCCGTAAATTGTCCTGAAAGCCGAAAGGATCAACCTTCAAGCATCCATTGTAGAGGTGAAAGAATCTGAGCACCTTGCATTTTGAAAGGATCTTGCATATTGAGAGGGAGCTTTATATATGGGCTCACTTGTACCAATTGTCTAAGTTATAAACTCCTTCCTTATTTTGGTTATATGCATTGACATATTTTGGATTCATTTACATCTGATTACTTGATTTGCGTATGAGTGGCATCATACACAGCTATTTTGGATATTTAACTTACTTTATGTATTTTACTTTACTTTGGCTGCATATTGGCATAAATTTTGTATTTGTATGAATGGATCATACTCCTCATTGGTATACATTATATTAGCAGCACTACTTCACATTGAGTAATGTCTCATGTTGCATTACATTGGTTTACTTTTGCATATATGTGAACATGCTTCCTATATTCATGGTTGAATTATACTTGTTCTATGAGAGAACTATATTTGGATATGTACATTGGTTATGCATATATGGATTCATGTTCTCATTCTTGATATTCTTATGTGGATAAGATTTAATTGCAATTATTCTTATGCTTATGTAGATTCATAAGATAAGATTTATGTTGGTTATTCTTATGCTTATGTGGATTTATAAGATTAGATTTATGTTGGTTATTCTTATGCTTATGTGGATTCATGAGATAAGATTTTGATGATTCATTCGATTACACTTATGAATTGGAGATTTAGAGAATACCATGGATTTGATATTCTTCCCATGGATTAGGGATCCATTGCTGAGTAGTTGGTGGACATCATGGACTTGATGTCTGGAGACCATTACTCTAAGCATTTGGTGAATATCATGGACTTGATATTCGTTAGACCAATGCTCATGATATCATGGACTTGATATCTCATGGATCAGGGATCCACGTCTGAGTAGTTGGTGGACATCATGGACTTGATGTCTGGAGACCATTACTCCGAGCACTTGGTGAATATCATGGACTTGATATTCGTTATACTAATGCTCTAAACATCATGGACTTGATGTTATGTTGACTTGTGGTTGGTAAACATCATGGACTTGATGTTAGTTTGAATATCATGGACTTGATATTCTATCTCTTGAGTCGTGGAGACTCGTGGATCTAGCAAATCCACATCCGGTTGGTAAGTATCATATGACTTGATGTTACCATGGAAAGATGATCTCATATGATTACGAGATGAATGGTTGGGGAATGATGAAGAACATATATGTTCTCATCATACTTGGTGGATAAGGATCCACCTTCATAGATATGGAATCTATGATATCATTGGATAAGATATCCAATATGGTTATGTTTTTGTTACCCCTATCAAGGATGATAGGAGATCATTGGGTTGATCTTTTCCTCAAGTCCGAGAGGGAGTGTTGATATTTTGACCTTTATGACAAAGATCAATGCATTGGAAAAATGATGCAATAATAATAATATTGGAAATATATTTTATTATTATGCCTAAAATTGATATGATAAATGATGGCTATATTTATCATTAAGTTCGATTTATTATAATTAAATAATGAGTTAAATAATAATAATATAATGAGGAATTATATTATTTTATTTTAGGCTCAAATTCGTGGCCCCAAAGTCGGCTGACTTGGAGGTCCACATTTTGGCATGATGAACTCATATATTAAGGGAAATTGATGAATGCTAGAAGCAATAAAAAACATAACATTGTCTTCTACCATTCATCAATTCTTGGAGCAATCAAATTGGATTCTTGGAGCAGCGAATTTAATCTTGGATGAGTGAATTAACCAAGCAACTAGCAGCGAATTTTGTGGTCTTAGACCTACATTGGAAGCCTCAGCAAATTCATTGAAGGTGCGAGTTGCAGATCTGTGAATTATATTTAGGATAATTCGCACTTTGTATGAGCGAATAAGAGACATAAAAAGGGGCAGACCAAGCAGAAATTACATCTGCCTTTGTGGTAAAATTAAGCAGCCCTTGTAACATCCCCATTCTAAGCGAGCATCTTAGTTATTGGATTTAGCCTATTACCGGGTCCTTGTAGGCTAATACTAGTGATTAGAGGCCTTGTTGAGGGTTATGGCTCCGTTTGGTGGGACTTACTATTTATAGTAAGTCAAGGGATGGTTCCAATGAGCTCAGGTGAGTTAGAGGAGTTGAATGATGCTCTCCATTTATATTTTTGACTTCCATTTTGGGCTCCAAGAATATTGGAGGGAGTGTCTATTTTTAGTAAGTCACCTCATCAGGTTCATTCATCATCCTTCTTCATCAGGATCACGCCTGTGCTGTCAGATTTCGATTCTGATGCTTCTTCAGTCATTTTTGCAAGATGGGTGAATTATGATTATTATTTAATTAAATTGGCTAAGGTTGTTATTTTTATTGGGATTGCATATTGGACACCTTTGTGTTATAGCTTGTTGGCAACGGGTTGAGAATTTTTAAATCTTGAGCACATAAAACAAGGACCCTTTGTGTCAGAATATCATTATATTAGTGAAAAGGTCATTTTTGGAGCAATGGAGGAGTTTAAATTAATAAAGTGACTTTATTATATGTCATCTTTAAATTATAACATAAAGTTGCTTTATGAGAAATGAAATTAAAGTAAATTAAAGGAGATGAAGACAAATGAAAATTGAATATTATAAAAGGGGATTTAGATTTAATTTCATCCATTCTATTGTGCATTTGATATTATTGATTTGTGTGAAGAGAAATTTGGAAAAGGGTTTCAAAATTTCAGACTTGGAGAATTGTGAATTCTTCAAAGATTTTACAAGCATTTGAGGTGTTGAAATAAACATTGAGATTTGCTACAGTGTGGGCTTCATTCAGAAGTTCAATTTGAGCTTATAGGAGAATTTTGAAATTGTATGAAGAAGAGCTAGGGTTTGAGTGTTTGGTCTTCAATTCTGGAGAGAGCATTGAATTCTTTGCTATATTTACCAAGCTATGATCGAAATTGAAATGGTGTTACAACAGATTGGTCAAAGCTTGCATTTGAATTGAGGCTGTACGGATTTTGCCAGTTGCCATACGGAATTAGTAGAGTTGTACATGCTGTACGGTAAAGGTTGAGATGAATTTGGAATTGGCTGTTGTTTGTTGCAGTATAGGCTTCTTGGTTGATGGTGTCTTTAGCCGCTAATAGCATGGGAGAGAACATTTAAAGCTGGTGTCATTGGATAGTTGTTGCATCTTCATTCTTAGGTGCTACGTTTGATTCCAAAGGAGTGGCGTCATTTGATTTTGAAACTATTCAGTAAGGTGCTGCCTCCTTATTTAATATATGTAATGTTTTTAATAATTTTCAGCCATGTGAATGAATTAATAATGAACTTTGGAATCAGATTTAAATTGCTATTGGATGTCAAATTATTTTGTTGTTGAAAAATTGCAAAGGTTATAAATATTTGAAATTCGATAGAAATTTGCAAATAAAATTAAGTTAGAAGCCAGTTGGCAGCTGAGAGCCAATTGGGCTCATTACAGTGGTATCAGAGTTTTGATTTTGCCATCCTGGAGGTTATGAGGGTTTAGGTATGGTAGACAGGTTTGTTCCTGGCATGCATTATGTCCGCAGGGGTAGAGCTTCACCCCCGCTGGAAGGAAATGAATGGGGCCCACAAGTTGATTGTGCAGGCAACAGGCACAGAGATAATATTGGCAATGATGTTGACAGGGAAGCCAGAGATGCTTTTAAAAATTTAGCAGAAGGTCAGCATCATGTTGCAAATGTATTGCAACAACTTCCAGACATTCTTCAGCGTATCGCATTACCAGGTGATCGTGCTAGAGACAGAGGTGTGTAGAGTGTTTCAGTTAGATCACACAGGTCACGAGCAGATAACAAGCGTGATTATAGAGCTGACCATACATGTATTTATGATAGGCCTCTTCGTCCTACCTACTTGAGGCCTGAGCTGGATGCAGTTAGTGTAGAGACAGAGCCGACACCATTCGTTGATGACATGGTGACACACTTTGCAGAGTGGGATGCTCTTCCAGAAGCAATTAAGAGGAATTTGAATTTTGACAGGTACCTGATACAGAAGAGAGAGCATTCCAAAGGCTCTTCTCAGGAGCATGTGGCTATGACAGACTTGCTTGAGGACAGTTGCATTGAGTCTCATCATTTCCATGAGACAGGAGCTCATGATCATGGGAATGCTGATGACATGATAGCCACCATTGATGGTAGCCCTACTTCAACGGGTAGCAATTTAATTACTAACAATATAGGTTCTGATTTTTATGACAGCAATCCTATGTTTGAGCCTATTGATGACGTTGATGACAGGGCAAGTGTAGAGGATGTTGTGGACATCACTATGGGTTTTGACTCACATGATGTGAGTGTTAGTTTTCAAGATTGCATGCTCAAAGCGAGTTCTTCTAATTCTGATTTCTATGACAGCAGTGAGTCATGTTGGTAGTGGCATGAGATATCAGAGGTTTTACAGGTTGGTGATATTGGCATTGATGATGTGGACACTACCGATGTTATGTATGAGGATGATTCATGCTGCAACGAGTCTGGGATATCATATCAGATATTGGATAAGACTCGGAGTGGTTATTGGGTGATGATAAGACTCAGGACCATAGTTTATAGGGACTTATTGTAGATAGTGAGGATTTTCAGAGACACGAGTCCATGCAGGTAGAGCAGATTAAACATCATGTCTCTCACAATTCGCAGTTTTATGGCTTAGATCAATAGATGGGTGTTGTTCACTTTGTGAACAATCCCTTATTTGATGTGGATGTTGTTATGACTTATGACAATCCGATGTTTGAGCTCAGTGATGACCGCTTACAAGTGTTGTACGATGATGATGATGTTTTGGATCCTATTGGTAAACCCGGGTATAATGAGGATTTTACAAGAGGCCAGTCAGGCCTAGCTGAGCAGTTTACAGGGGTGTACACAGTGAGGAGTGCTTACAGTTTCACTTTTGATCCTCACGTTCAGGGCATCTACCAGTTGTAGAGTTCTTCAGTGCATCCATTTGATGACTGGTATGATGGTTTGGTTAGCACGAAGACTGAGGGCAAGTCCAGTCTGTTGGTTGAGTTACTCCCCTGTGAGTTACTCTCGGTTGAGTTTCTCCCACGTGATGTTCTTGTTGTAGCATCTTAAGTTTGGGTGTTGAGTGCAGTTTTTGAGATGTTGTTTGTACTGTTGATGTTGATGATTTCTTCACAGGAGTATGGTGATGACAGGGACATTACCCATGACCATCCTTGGGATCCAGGTGGACTTATGTGTTTTGTTTTCTAAGATTGCTTGGGGACAAGCAATTTCAGGGAGGGAGGACTGTAATGTCCCTATTCTGAGCGAGCATCTGAGTTATTGGATTTAGCCTATTACTAGGTCCTTGTAGGCTAATACTGGTGATTAAAGGACCTTGTTGAGGGTTATGGCTCTGTTTGGTGGGATTTACTATTTATAGTAAGTCAAGGGATGGTTCTGATGAGCTTAGGTGAGTTAGAGGAGTTGAATGATGCTCTTCGTTTATATTTTTGGCTTCCATTTTGGGCTCCAAGAATCTTGGAGGGAGCATCTATTTTTAGTAAGTCACCTCATCAGGTTCATTCATCATCTTTCTTCATCAAGATCACGCCTGTACTGTCAGATTTCGATTTTGATCAAAGAAACGAGAATCGGAATTGGATCGGAATCATTTTGGCCGAATTGAATCACGAATCGGCCATGAATCGGAATTGAATCGGCCATGAATCGGCAAATTTAAAAAACCCTAGATTTTAACAATTTAAAACTTATTTCAGACACCCTTTATTGAATATAACTTAAACACAGTATAACATCATCAAATAGAAGCTAACATACATAAACAAGGAACATAAATGATAAATCCATCACATATGCTACATGTAAAATGTAAATTGTAGCTGAACTGAAGTAAATAGAAATCTGAAATCATATTATCATAATGAGTCAAATCATAGAATGTAATATCAAATATGTATGTGAGATGAAGATCCATAAGACATCAAATCATAAACGTATGTGAGATGAAGATCCATAAGACATCAAATCATAAATGTATGTAAGATGTGTTATGTATGTGGAGCCTAATAAGACTTTTCTACGAGGTCAAGGGGCAGAGCCCCTTGCAGGGTCCTGGGGCAGCGCCCCAGGCGGGGTCAAGGGGCAGCACCCCTTGCGGGGTCGAGGGATAGCGCCCCTCGACGCCAACAATGACTTAATAATATTGTAAAGGGTCGGCCATCAATTTTTTATTAGTCGGAGTATATTTGCATTTTTCTGCTTATTATTCTAACAAGATGAAGATCCTCTCTTCTACTCATACTAAGCAAATAGAAGACCCTTTAGGGTTAAAACAAAAAGAAAATGCCCATCTAAACCTAAAAAAAATAAGTCAAACTTTATTTTTTTTGACTTCACAAATCTGCCTGACGCGGCCAATTCATGACATCCGATTCAGGCGATTCATGCCACGAATCGCTTGAATCAGCGATTCAGGCGATTCACCTGAAAAAATCGCCGATCACGATTCACGATTCAAAAAAAATCGTTTTGCCCGAATCAAATCGTGAATTGCCCGATTTAGGCGATTCATGGGCGATTCTCGGAACACTGATTCTGATGCTTCTTCAGTCATTTTTGCAAGATGGGTGAATTATGATTATTATTTAATTAAATTGGCTAAGGTTGCTATTTTTATTGGGATTGCATATTGGACACCTTGGTGTTATAGCTCGTTGGAACTGGGTTGAGAAGTTTTAAATCTTGAGCACATAAAACAAAGACCCTATGTGTCGGAATATCATTATATTAATGAAAATGTCATTTTTGGAGCAATGGGGGAGTTTAAATTAATAAAGTGACTTTATTATATGTTATCTTTAAATTATAACATAAAGTTTCTTTATGAGAAATGGAATTAAAGTAAATTAAAGGAGATGAAGACAAATGAAAATTGAATATTATAAAAGGGGATTCAGATTTCATTTCATCCATTCTATTGTGCATTTGATATTATTGATTTGTGTGAAGAGAAATTTGGAACAAGGGTTTCAGAATTTCAGACTTGGAGAATTGTGAATTCTTCAAAGATTTTACAAGCATTTGAGGTGTTGAAATAAACATTGAGATTTGCTACAGTGTGGGCTTCATTCAGAAGTTCAATTTGAGCTTATAGGAGAATTTTGAAATTGTATGAGGAAGAGCTAGGGTTTGAGTGTTTGGTCTTCAATTCTGGAGAGAGCATCGAATTCTTTTCTACATTTACCAAGCTATGATCGAAATTGAAATGGTGTTACAGCAGATTGGTCAAAGCTTGCATTTGAATTGAAGCTGTACGAATTTTGCCAGCTGCCGTACGGAATTAGCAAAGCCGTACATGCTGTACGGTAAAGGTTGAGAAGAATTTGGAATTGGCTGTTGTTTGCTGCAGTATAGGCTTCTTGGTTGATGGTGTCTTTAGCCGCCAATAGCATGGGAGAGAACATTTAAAGCTGGTGTCATTGGATAGTTGCTGGCTGCTGCATCTTCATTCTTAGGTTCTGCATTTGATTCCAAGGGAGTGGTGTCATTTGATTTTGAAACTATTCAATAAGGTGCTGCCTCCTTATTTAATATATGTAATGTTTTTAATAATTTTCAGCCATGTGAATGAATTAATAATGAACTTTGGAATCAGATTTAAATTGCTGTTGGATGTCAAATTATTTTGTTGTTGAAAAATTGCAAAGATTATAAATATTTGAAATTCGATAGAAATTTGCAAATAAATTTGAGTTGGAAGCCAGTTGGCAGTTGGGAGCCAATTGGGCTGATTACAACCCTAAAAGGGTGAATTGTTCATATTGCAGTAGACAACAAGGGCGAACTAGGGCGGAATTAAGCAGCCCTAGAAGGGCGAATTGTACAAATCGTAGTAGACCTTCAAGAACAAATTCATATCAGTCGTTGAAGGCAACTTTGAAGGACAAGTTTGAAGAATACAAGTGCAGATTTGAAGCCAACCAAAGGATAAATTCAGACCTTCAAGTCCGGGTATTATGTTTCCTTAATTGTGAATATTTATTATATCCTGTGCTTAGTATTTGAAAGATCTCTATAGTTTGTATATTCCTTGCCCTAAATCTGAAAATATTAACATAAAGATCAGTTTGCAAACTTTTTCCTTGCAAATTATCTTTCTTGGTTGATGTCTGTTCTATTGTGGTGCTGGCTGGCAGAAATAGTTGAATCACTTTATATATTATATTAAATGTCAATCCTTTCTTTTATATTTCCTTAATCCTTTGATTTGGTTTTATACAATTTGTAATTGCAATACCATAAATTTACAAAAAATTTGTTTGCCTCATGTTTGAGTGTTTTCTCATAACATCCATTTGTATGAAAACCATTATAAGGCAAGCTGAGAGAATATTGAGTGCATATATAATTTGGAGTTATAATATTAAGTTGTTAATAAACAACTTAATATTATTAATAGTTTGGTAGGTTTGTTTAATAGGTTATTTTAATTAGAGGTCGTATGTTGAGTTGTTAAAACAACTCAACCTATTTGGGAATATTGTTTTGTAAAAAATAGGATTGAAGAATCCTATAAATATGTATTGAATGAAAATCATAATCAACGAATCATGTACTATATTGTTAATTTTTAAGCTTCTCTATCTCTGCCATATTTTCTAATATGGTATCAGAGCTCTGCAGATTTTGTGCCTGTTATTTCGTGATGTAAAAGAATACACAAAAGAAAAGTAGTCTTCGTTTGTGCATCTAGAGTTTATTGCCTCTTGCCGGCGATGTGCTTCCAGACTAGATCCGATTGTTGCAGAGTTTGTGGGGTGTCCTCATTTGTTCTTTGATCACCTTGGTTGACATATGCAAGCTCTGGATTGTCTTGTCCTTGATCTGGTAGGCTTTCAATCTTTTGGAAACAACGATATTGATGTTTTGGAGAGGCAAGTCTACCTCCACGATCTCAGGCCTGAACCAACGAAAAAGGAGGCCACAAAAATAGAGGTTTTGAGATTTGAAGATCTGCATTGGATTATTGTTCTCGGTTTGTAGCATTTATTTTCTTGGACGGACCACGTGTGAAAAGCATCTACATTTCTATGCTTGAATTTTATTTCTAGGTGGATCAACAAATCATTTCATTCGACCAACAATTCTTTCACTTCATTGGCTAAAGCATTTCTTAGCCCGCCTTGTTATTGTGATCGACTCTCGTACTATCATTTTTTTGTCGCTGCTATCACTTGTTCTGCGTGGGGTTCATTCAGTGCTTTGGATTCTTGGTTTGGGAGCCCATATCAGATCTGCTTCTCCCCTTTGGCCAGCGGTGTATCATGCATGGACATTTATATCTCGACTTGGTCAATTGTAATTGTGCCGAGCTATAATTGGCTTTGGTAATTAACAAGACATTAGCCTTGAACTCGACATATTGCTTGTCCATCATTGAGTGGCTTAGACTTGTTGCTGATTGATAATCGAGCACTGTTGAGGTGGTCTCCTTCATTTGCGCAAGGTAGGAAAATGATCGGCATTTAGAGACAACACCTTGCTTCGATTCTACGCAGGCTGGATCCATTTGCAGTGTGGAGACTAGTGAGAGCAATCCTCATTCTAGAATAGAATGGCCCAAATTCCATAGAAGGCGATAAACAGACAGAGGAAGCCACGGTATGAGTTTTTGTGGTTTTTGTTTCTCAAGTCGAGTCATTTAAAATAGTAATTTCATGTTACTTAGTTTGGTTGTTATCTATTTTGTGTCCCAAACAATCATTGAGTCAGGTTGTATATTTATGAGTTATAAATTTTCATGTCATTGAAAGTAATATTCTATCAAAATTCAAAATTTTTAGAAAAAAAATATTTTTTAATTGTAATTGGAGTGCATGATCGGTGGCACCCAACACTCCTTGTAAAAAGTTCACGTTGTAGGGGGTCAAATAGCATTTCTTTAAATGGAGAAAAACAGTTTATGATAGAAAAAATTCAAGGTTCAAAGTTCCACATCTGGCAAATCAAGTTACAATTGACCCTTGTTAAAAAGGATTTGTGGGATGTGGTAAGTGGAGCAACAACAAAGCCAATTAGTACAAATGAAATCGCAAAATGGACTGCAAAGGATAGAAGGGCAATAGATTTGATTGGTCTTGCACTTTCAGATGCATATCTCCACCACATTGACTTGTCAAAGACCTCACAGGAAATGGGGGAGAATTTGAATGCTTTGTTTGGATCACAAGCATCAAGTGCAAAGATGGGCCTAAAACATAAATTGTTTGGAATGAAAATGGCGGAAGGTGACAACATTGTTCAACATATCAGTAAGTTTTGTTCCCTATTGAATCAGTTAGCTGAGATAAAAGCTAAAGTAGATGATGATGATTCAAAAGCTATTTTGTTAAATAGCATGCCTCCTAGTTATGGAAATATTGTTTTCACATTAAACAAAGTAGATGCTACCTTAGAAGAAATAATATCTACTTTGATTGATGAAGGAGCTAATAAAACTGAATCAACAATAGAGGAAACTGCAATGTATGGCAAAAATAGGCTGAACCATTCCTCTAAATCTAATTCTTCTGCATCAAAATGAAAATCGTTTCTTCAAGAACAAAATCTTGTGCTACTATTGCAAGAAGGGACACATTGTTATAAATTGCACTCAGCGTGCTAAGGATCTTCTTGATGGAAAACTCATTATAGGTAAGGCGTTGGCTGCAGATGATGATGAAGAACGCCTTCATGGGATGGCTATTGAAGATCCTCCACACGAAGATAGTGAGGAGGAATATGTTCTCTAAATCAAATCAATTGGAGGTTGGAGGCAACGGAGGGAGGACAATCAGCGTCCTCTCGTTAGTCACCAACGACGAGGATGCTTATCAGCTCTGGTGGCATTTTATTTTGTTGTGTGAATAAGTGGAAATTTCACATTGCGGGGGGGAATAATAACCAATGTCCCATTCCCATTTCATGCCAAAAAGACTAAAGCCAAGATTGGTTTCCAAGTGGTAGCAGCAACCGTCTCATATAATTTGTGGTCAGAGTGGTACTGATCTACAATGGTGGCTGCATACGCAACAACGAGGACTTGGTTCTCAAACTTTTTATAAAGTGGTTGGATGTGTATGTCCCCAATCACTATTGTTGGTTGTTTTTGAGTGCATGTGTTTGTCCCCATTCACAAGCTGATGTATGTGATTGGAAGTGTTTGTCCCCAATCATAATTGTTGTGAGCAGAAGTGTATGTCCCTGTTCATGACCTTGTTTTTGGATAGATGTGTTTGTCCCTTTCCAAATTTGATGTAAGACCTTGGATAGATGTGTTAGTCCCTATCCTTGGTTCCATGGGTAGAAGTGTTTGCCCCTATCTTTGGATGAAAGCAGAAAAGAATAGTGAGGTCAGTTCCACTATTGGTTGACATGAGTAGATGTGTATGTCCCTGCTCTTATAGTGTTTGGGGAGCTACTGTGTGTGGTCATCAAGTATTGCGATGTACTTTCACCCCATGTTCACACTAAGGGAGGTGTTGGGAATTAGTGTTCACATGTAGGTATTAGGAATATTGAGTGCATATATAATTTGGAGTTATAATATTAAGTTGTTAATAAACAACTTAATATTATTAATAGTCTGGTAGGTTTGTTTAATAGGTTATTTTAATTAGAGGTCGTATGTTGAGTTGTTAAAACAACTCAACCTATTTGGGAATATTGTTTCCTAAAAAATAATTGAAGAATCCTATAAATATGTATTGAATGAAAATCATAATCAACGAAGCATGTACTATATTGTTAATTTTTAAGCTTCTCTATCTCTGCCATATTTTCTAATAGTTTTCTCATAACATCCATTTGTATGAAAGCCATTATAAGGCAAGCTGAGAGAAAATGTCTGAGATAGAATATTATCTCCTAGTTAAGCTGCAGCTGAACTAGAGATATAATGAGTCTATATGGTTGACTAGGTAAAGTTGAGAGTCAATCAGTTCAGGAGAATTTCTAGTGGTGGAGAGTTGACTTGAGTTCTTATATAAATCAAACTATTGATTTTAAAAGTACAAATGGGTGTATAATCGTTAATAGATAAAATCAATTAATCATACCCATTAAAGAATAACATGGCACAGAGGGGGAAAATTATGTGTTGTTTGGAGCAATGACTTTTACCTGTGCCCCTTCTGGTATCCCATCTTCTTGTGCTGGCAACCCAGGTCTACCTTTTTACCTTTCCTGATAGAAGTTCTAGTTCTGCTATCTCGGATTGTTCATTTTCTTCTTTTGTTGTTGAAAATCATCCTGTGTAAGGGTTTCAGTAAATTTGATGATTGCTCCCAACTGAAAGACTCTTCAAGGTGATATCTGGTGCTTTGAGGTTGGAAGTTCCCATTTTGTTTGGTGGGCTGGCTGGGGCCTTTATAGGTAAACAATGGCCCTCTTCCCTTCCCTCAAGGAATTCAATCTAGGTTTTGGTAAAATCCACCCCTATGTCAAAAAGGACTTTGGAGTTTGGTGTCAAGTCCCCCTTTTTAGTTAAATTAATTGGGGATCCATTTCTTTATTTCCTGTAGGCTAAGCAATAAAGTTAGGGAAATATATCAATGATAATGTCTTAAGCTAGTCTTGGGAATAAAATCTAAAAAAGTTGTAAAATGACAACTTAAATATTATTATTTGTTAGATGAAGTTGGTTGTCTAAATGGGACATAACAAGACCTTTTGTAATACTTTATTAAAATATTTTTAGATGAGAACTTTTGGAGGGAAAAAGGGAATATAATATATTGGTGCCAAAAACAAGTTTATAAAAGAGAGACCATCACTCACAAGGAGATCATCCATTTTTTATGAAATCAAACACTTGCTTTCATTATTTGAGTACATGTGCTCAACTATTGCACTTGAGGGGTGCTTATTGTAGCGCACAAATCTTCTACTTGGGGAGGGGGGGCGGGGGGCAAATCGGTAGAAGATATAAACTTTGATACATAATTAATTTAAACTTTGATAATGATAAGCATAAAAGCAAAACTGAAAATAATCATAAGAGAGCAAATCACACAGAAACATTTCAACATCCGATGTATGTGGAAAACCTAGGATGGGTGAAAAACCACGGTGAGTAAAGCTGCTAGGATCTACTGTCCTAATCCAGCCTTGCGAATAAATAGTGTACAATGCGTTATGGGCATCTACCAAATTCCTTGCTTGAGAGCACCAACTCTATTAGAACCACCAACTTCCTTAGAATGAGCACCAACTCAGCATCCTGGAGACACCAACCATAAGGATTTACAATTTCTTTTGCAAAATCTTTTGCTTACTTAGATTTCTCTAACTTGCAGATGTATTTCATTACAATCCCTTCAACATTGAAAGCTTGGTAAAAAATAAAGAGTGGATAGATAGTATGGAAAACTGATATGGGCGTTTTGTGGCAGATTATGTGCTATATGCTGAAAATGGATTTTCCATTGCTGATTGGTGACTACTTGCTTTAGATGAGCTTGATAATGAGGATAGGTGAATGATGGAGAATATTTTAGGTAACAAAAATGTGATTCTGTCCTTGGATGTTGATGAAATCATTTGGTGCGCTGCTAAGAATGGGGAATACAAGGTTAACCTTGGTTACTCGCTGTTATGAAATAGGATTGGAAATATGGGATGGCCCTCCATGTTGTGTTGGAACAAGGTTGTCCTTCCACGGGCAGGGGTCTTCTTATGGGCGGCTCTTCATGGACACATCCTAACAGGAGACAGATTGAAAACACTCGGCATTGAGGGACCTAGTGTTTGCCCATTATGTAAGGAGAATGAAGAAACGGTTAGCCATCTTCTCTGGTGCCCATATACAGTCCAGTGTTGGGATTCGCTGATGTCTTCCATTGGTTGGCAGACGGCTCGGAATAACTCTTTATGATTTTTTGTGCGGTTGACCTGTTAGTAACACGACTTCTGTCTGGGGGAGATGTGTGGTTGGTGGGTTTGTCAATGGTTGCCTAGCAAGTCTGGAAAGAGAGAAATCATAGGATCTTCTGTGAAAAAGAGCTTGATATTGTTCCCTTCTGGAGTAAAGTGCAAGAGGCCATCTGTGAAGCTCTGAAAGGGAAACTTTTTACAAAAAATGTCACAAGGTATACTCGCTGGGACAAAAGTCTGCAGTGTTTGTGGATGCAACTTGGGTTCTTGTAATCAATATCAAAACAAAAAACAAGGACATGGTTAATTCTTGTTGGAAGGCCCCTGATATTGGTGGATACAAGCTTAACTTTGATGTGGCTGCCAAAGGCAACTCTAGAGCGGCAGGGTATGGCTGCATCATCTGTGATTGGAAGGGTGGGCCTGTTGGCATATGGTTTCATTGGCAAGACAACCAACGATGCTGAAATACTGGCCTTGGATAGAGGTCTGCGACTGTGTCAAGAGAAATACATTTCCCAGGTGGACTTAGAGGGAGACTCAAAAATCATTGTGAATGCCATAGAGAAGAACCAAATCTCTAGTTGGAAACTGAAAAGATGGCTGCCTCGAATTAAAAACTGATTGCAAACCCTCTCAGACTTCACACTGACATTTTCCGTGAAGCTAACAAAGCTGCAAACATTTTGGCAAATTAAGGGATTCGGCTTAGGGTGGAAGATGCGACATATAATAACGAAGAGATTCCTGCACCCTTATGTGAGGTCTTTGACTCGGATTGGGCACCCAGGTCAAGCTTTCCCCATGACGGTGTGGGTTGAGGACCCATGGTCGGAATGAGGCTTTGATGGCACAGACAAGATTAAAATCTGGACTTAGTATAATTAGGCTGTCTCCCGTTCAAAATTGATGGACAGATAAGCAGCAGTCCCTTGAGAATTTTAAAGATTTTTGGACAGAGAATTGGCTGGTCCTTACTATAGCTGGTATTAAGCAATTTGTTTATCTGCTACAACACCCTGGAGATGAATGAAAAACAGATCAGACGAAGGTTCGTTGTGGAGGATGACAATACCACTGTGTTAGCTAACTTTGTTAGTCTTTATAGCAATCAACTTTAGGCCTCTCTAACTGAGGAACAATTTTCTGGCTGAGGGAATTATCTCTTATGCTGCTGGACATAATGGCTCTTTATTGTTGAAACTCAGGGATCTACCCCCTCTAGTAGAAACTTACCAAAAAAAAGAAGGATTTTACATACTCTTTTAAGTGTTACCCGGGGACATGTTTCCAACATAATTTGACTCATCCTAGAAACTCAGAAACTTCCGGAAACCCGTCCCTTGGCTGGCCATAAAATTAATGCTCTAATTTCAATGATTTGTTTGACTTCCACTCTCGTGTGAACTCTCAATTTAATTTATCTAACACAAATGTTATACATTAAGGCTCTATGATGTATATTAGCATGCTTTATCCTTGTAAACATATGAATATTTAAAATTTCCCTATTTTTTATATAGCTGTCCCCACTATCATCCCTTGTCGTCCCCTGCTTTGGGAAAGAAAAATCTGTCCTAGAAACTTGTTTCCACGTCCCCCCATTCTGGAAACCTGGGGTAACATAGACTCTTTTATTTTACCATAATTATATGTTATGTTTTAAAGAAAAGCCTTATATATTGAATTTTTCTATGTTCCACAACATTTCGGGGACAGGGACAAGGGGATGACAAGGGACATGTTTCCTAGAGGGCCAAAATAAGGGGACAACAATATATATATATATATATATATATATATATATATATGAAAATTTCAAAATATTAACATATTATATGTTTTTTTTATGTTTTCTATAACTTTTAATGACAAAATTTATGGTGAAATCAGAAAATGTAAGAACCCCAACAGGTTATAACTTTACCACTGTATTACTCCTTGCAATTATGTTTTTAAATCTTCAATTTTTGTGTCGTGCATTTCGTCAAACAGTTGCCCATGATATCTCTATCTTGCTGTCTTTTATTTTTAGGTTGTTTTTGCTTGCTTGGAATGGTTTCAAATGAAGTTTAAATGCTTGCAAACGATTACTAAGATATCAAGGCAAAGTACTAAGATACAAATGCAATCCTTTTTGACTTTTTGAATGCATACATATGATTTCTACATGTAAAATGTGCATCTACAGCCAATGGACATTTTCACAAACATTTGGCATGAGAACTAATATGCTGATTAAGAGCAGTATATATATGATGAATAATCTTATTACAAAATAAAACTTGGAATAATATCGTAGCCTTGAAATGGAGTCCCAAAATGAGTCGCAGCTGATGAATGCTGACAGAGGTGCCAATATATAATGAACAGATGCAATATTAAACCCCAACGTGCCTCTTCAATGCTTAATGTCACCCCTTCAAGGTGTTAATGTATTGGTAGCTGCGAGAGAGATTTATGGACTCTTCTTATGTTTGGCGTCGAGTTTTCTATGTTGTGTATCACATATTCGGCATCGTGTGTTAGAGGCTTTATAATGGCACCGTGACTGCTTGGCTTTATGTTCATTTGGCATATTACCATTTGGTGTCTTTGGTAACCGTCATTGCTTGGTGTCTATGAGGCTGGCGTCAATGATATGTAACTGTTGTCGTTTGGCCTTCCAAAAAGCATCACGTCATTTACTTTGATATGAGCGATTCATTCTAGGAAGTGTGATAAAAAGGAGTACGCTGTTATGGAATTTTTTGCAGGATGTATGTGTGTATTGGGAGCTGCCTGCCCGTGTGTATCGGGAGCTGCTTATTTTTGTGAGTAGTAAGAGCTGCCTGCCTGGGTGTGTATCGGGAGCTGCCTGCCTGGGTGTGTGTCGGGAGCTGACTGCATGGGTGTGTATTGGGAGCTGCTTGTGTTTGTGAATAGTAAGAGCTGCCTGCCTAGGTGTGTATCGGGAGCCGACTGCATGGGTGTGTATCGGGAGCTGCCTGCCTGTTGATTATTGCAGATGTATTGGGACTGTGAAGAAAGACATCCATTGATTGACTATCAATCATATGCCTGAGATCATTGTATTTTTTTTTTGATCATTCAATAAAGTGATCTTCTTTGGTGGGTTGGGTTGTTTCCCTCGAGCAGGAGGGTTTTTCCCAGGATAATATTTGTGTTATCTGTTTCTTATGGTTTGCATTTTGAGTTATGTATTTTGGTTCAAAACATTAACATGGTATCAAAGCTTGGACAGCCTTGACTCTCTCACAAGAGGGGCTAGTGATCGATCTTTAATCTGTAGATGCTCAATGAGCTGGTTCGATATTCCTGAAGATGGAAAAGAAGCTTCATTTTATTGTTTCTGTTGAAGATTGAGATACGATATCTGTCATGAGTAGACATGTGATGATGTCTATTATCAAAGGATTAGAGGTGGCTTTAGAGGTGTTTCGTCTTCCTGAAGTGTGCTTGAGTTGTGAGGAAGATTAATAAATGAGAGATAAGTATTTTTTGATTATACCTTTGAATATTGATCATGAATTTTGTGTAGTTAATTCATGCATTAATATTGGGAGTAGTGAAGTCATGTGTGCTTCTAGCATTTCTTTGATTGATTCTAATACTAATCTCTCTGAAATGCTTCCAGGATGAATTGAGAAGCACAAGGATGATGAGAGATTGCAACCTGAGCTGAGTTGGTGACTCTTGAAGAAGAAGTACCTTTTCAGATTGTCTTTTGATCAGCCCTTGTAAGAGGAAGAAATCAGATTTAGAGGGAGCTTGTGTGGCAGAGGGAGAGTACCTTGTCCTTTGCTGAGGATAAGCAAGCTTATAATGCAAAATGGCTTTGGAAGCTCCTTGTTTGGTCAACATTGGAATCAACTCTATTTTGTTATGTTAATCAAAGCAGCGAGAATGCTGCCCCTGTTGAGAGGAATTCTTGTCATTCAGTTGTTCTTATTATGAGCTTAATGCATTTTTCTTTGAGGGGGAGAAATTTGAGGTGTAAGCCCTTGTTAATGCATTCTTCTCTGGGAGAAGTTTGAGGTGAAAGCCCTTGTTCCACCCTCTGCGAGTAGGCAAGGTGGTAATGCATTCTTCTCTGGGAGAAGTTTGAGGTGAAAGCTCTTGTTCCACCCTCTGCGAGTAGGCAAGGTGGTAATGCATTCTTTTCTGGGAGAAGTTTGAGGTGAAAGCCCTTGATCCACCCTCTGCGAGTAGGCAAGGTGGTAATGCATTCTTCTCTGGGAGAAGTTTGAGGTGAAAGCCCTTGTCCCACCCTCTGGGAGTAGCCATGGTGGAAGTCATGTGTGTGACTTCATTACTTATTTTTGTGATTTTGATTCACTCTAGGAGTAGCTATGGTGAATATTGTTATATGTTTTGCTTCACCTTCTAGAAGTAGCTATGGTGAATATTGTCATGCTGAGATAACAATTTTTAAGAAAATCTGTGATCAGATTTTGTTATTGACATGTTTTTGTTGCAGCTTCATTGTGCCTGTCAGGTTGAGACACACGATGACATTTGTATGATCTCTCTCTTGCTAAGAGGGAGTGTTAATGTATTGGTAGCTGCGAGAGAGATTTATGGACTCTTCTTATGTTTGGCGTCGAGTTTTCTATGTTGTGTATCGCATATTCAGCATCGTGTGTTAGAGGCTTTATAATGGCACCGTGAGTGCTTGGCTTTATGTTCATCTGGCATATTACCGTTTGGTATCTTTGGTAACTGTCATTGCTTGGTGTCTATGAGGCTGGCGTCAATGATATGTAACTGTTGTTGTTTGGCCTTCCAAAAAGCATCACGTTAGTTACTTTGATATGAGTGATTCATTCTAGTAAGTGTGATAAAAAGGAGTACGCTGTTATGAAATTTTTTGTGGGATGTATGTAATTATCGGGAGCTACCTACCTGTGTGTATCGGGAGCTGCTTGTGTTTGTGAGTAGTAAGAGCTGCCTGTCTGGGTGTGTATCGGGAGCTGCCTGCCTGGGTGTGTGTCGGGAGTTGACTGCATGGGCGTGTATCGGGAGCTGCTTGTGTTTGTGAATAGTAAGAGTTGCCTGCCTGGGTGTTTATCGGGAGTTGACTGCATGGGCGTGCATCGGGAGCTACCTGCCTATTGATTATTGCAGATGTATTGGGACTGTGAAGAAAGGCATCCATTGATTGACTATGAATCATATGCCTGAGATCATTGTATTTTTTTTTTGATCATTCAATAAAGTGATCTTCTTTGGTGGGCTGGTTGTTTCCCTCGAGCAGGAGGGTTTTTCCCAGGATAATATTTGTGTTATCTGTTTCTTATGGTTTGCATTTTGAGTTATGTATTTTGGTTCAAAACATTAACACAAGGCTCACGCGGATTCCTAGAAATGGTGCGGCTGCTTAAAACAATTCCAAATGCTGATCTTTGGGTTGTGATTTGGGTTATTTGCTAACTCTCAAACCTCTATACACAAATCCGAATAAAATCAATGCTCCCAAACCCCAATTCATTCACTATTAAGCACAATCATGGCTTCTATATAAAGCCATCGCTGGATTGCACAATTAGTTGGATGTTTCACCAATTCAAAGTACTGAAGCCTGTATAGAATTTCACAATTCCAACATGTTGGAATTCTTCAATACCTTGTTTCTCCACTTCACCCAAATCAACAAAATCAAATGCACAATAGAATGTGAATTTTCTCTTGCCTTGGTTTTTTATAATTCTCTAAGAGAAATAGATATGTATCTTTACAAATACATTTCTCATAACTTAAAAACATTTAGCTTTTGTTGCACTTGCTTTTGATGCATTTGAAATATAATATTTAATTATATTTCCCTCCATTTGGTGCACAATGAAATAATATAAAGTATATTTTAATAATTAGTTATGTCTCCCTTTAAATTGGCACTTTACATTATTCCTCATATGCACTTATAATTTGACTTTATAATCATCAAATAACCCCTTTTTATAATAAAGTCAAATAATATTTAATGATGTGCAATTTTAATTAATTATTAATAAAGTATTACCTTATTAATGATTAAAGTGTCATAACTCCAAAGATACTCCTTATTTCTCGATTCTGTTTGAACTAGGAGCTAACCCATTGCATTCACTGCTAACCAAGGTGCCTTTCTAAAAATAGAAAGGGTCCATCTCTATCAACCCTTGATTTACTATAATTAGTAAATCCCTGAATACCTAATAAAAAAGGTGCCAAATGCCATCACTGCAACTAAAGCCGGTCCAAGTGCCCTGCCAAATATAGAAATGTTGGATAGATGACTTACTATAAATAGTAAGCCTCTCAAATTGAGCCAACTGACGGAGTCAATCATTGTGCATACCAAGTGCTTGGGTGCTCCTGCCAAATATAGCAATCCCTCAACAATGACTTACTATAAATAATAAGTCTTAGAATAATTGCTCTAGACAACGATACTGAATCTCAACACTGCCACCAAGTTCAAGCGCCCTGCTAAAAATAGAAACCCCGACTTTCCCAAAATAGACACTTACTATAAATAGTAAGTGTGCCAATCTGACTTAAACGAAGAGCAATTCTGAACATCCCAGATCACTAGAGTGGGAACTGGCCTCTGGTTCTGCCAATTGGACCCTCTAAACAACTCCATTAGCCTACGAGGGTCATAAAATAGGCTAATCCTTTGAAAGTTGACAATCACAAAAAATGGGACATTACATAAAATGTCTTGTCTAAGTCCAAAATTAGCTTGCAACTCCAACACTTTGATGCATGCATGAAACATAGATTTAACTTAGTGCCAGCTTAGAACCATTAGTTATTGCCAAAGTCCACGTGAATTTGTTTCTACTTTGCTTAAGAAAAACATTGACTTATGTTGGTTTTTAAAATGTTCCATGACATTTCGGGGATAGGGGGACGATAGGGGACACGTTTCTAGGACATTTCCTAGAGGGCTAAAAATAGGGAATGTGTCCCCATGTAACATAGATTTTTATATGTTTTTGTATGGAGAAACACAACAAACCCAACCCCCCAAGTTTTTTGACCAAATTTGCCAACTGAACTTGCAAACTGAAACCCATACCAATACTAGGACTAGTAACTTAGGGCATAGATATAATAATGGGCACACCACATGAGTCCATTTTACACACGTACATAGTGACAAACTCACACATACATAGTGACCAACAAGCAATAGGAAATGAATGCAACTCTATTACATTCATCTTCCTGTTAGTTGGTTCACTAACACCCGAACTTCAAGTGCATCCTTGCTAGAGAAATGAATGTTGATGCATCCCATATTACACCATAGGTACCATCTTTTTAATTCAATTCTCTACACTAGTGATGATGACGGGAAAGCATCCCATACTACTTGCGATCATCATTGGCTAAGGTATAAGAGTAACAATAGTCACCAGATAAGGCCAATAATAAGATTTCTGCAACTTGTTGAACCTTTTGAGTAGTTGGAATTTGACATATAATCTGTCACCTCCATGCCATTGGTGAAAGTCAATCCAACCTAGTATAGAGTAGTTATTGGCATCTATCACCAACATGGTAATGGTGAATGTTGGCTAAGCATTGTTATATCATGGGTAGCTCCTATAATCTGTCACCTTTGTGCTATTGGAGAGTTTTGGATAGACACTAAGATACAATGGTTAGTTCCTGGCACCCCTCGCCTATATGATATTGGTGACAACTAGCTAAATTATCGCTGCATCATATCATGGATAAACCTTGGCATCCTTCACCTTCGTGCCATCGGTGAAAGTTGGCTAATCCTTGGCAAATAGCACCTAACATTCATCACTTGCACAATATTGGTGACAATTGCTTTTTGCACTGCTATCAAACTCAGTTCTAACAAGTGGGATCATCTTATAGACGATTTTATAGTAGATGAAAATATCACTAGGATACACAAATATTGGTCAAGCTCACCTAAATTTGTCACATAAAATGATCCGCAAACTTAACACAGAGTCCTATCTTAGGGTAATCTTTTTGTGGATGAATGCCTTCTTTTTTACACTCGGAGTTCTTGAAGAATGAAAACTTACTATGTAGCATCTATGTTAATAATAAAAATATTATACACGTTATTAATCTAATCCTTTGTAAAAACTACCTGTAATAACTAATTTGTAAAAGTTATTTGTTGATTCAATCAAACAATTTAATCTTTTTCTCCCTTTGCTTTACCTTAATTTAATTCGATTTAGTTTTTCGTAAAAGTGATGTATAGGTCTAGAACACAAATAACCAACACATAAGTAATACATTGAATTTGCATAAGCGGGCCTCTAACCAAACATAAATACATAAACAGACACAAACTTGTAAAGTAATCAATTTTTGTTCACTTCATTTAGTTTTTCTTAGGAAACATATTATTTAGTAAACAAGAATTAACTCATAGTAGTAATAGTAAAGAATTTCCTACTTCAAAGTATATAACATTTTGTTATAACAAATCATAAGGCTTATCATACATATATTTACCAAACAAATATAATAAAGGTAAAATACCCAACCATATTCAACAATACTTATTTCTAGTTTCCCTTATATGGCAAAGGCTATTAGTCATATTCCATTCTAATTAAAATAGAAATCAGTTTACATATTATGAATATCCCTTGATATCCTTCACTTTTGTGCTAAGTGAAAGTCAGTTAATTCTTATGATATGGCAAATAGTACTTAGCAATCCTCACCCAACCAGTAATACTGATAGATGATATCCACGCCACTATGAGACATGGTTATGACATGTGAGGTCATTTAATAGCAAAGTATAGATGGTCAAAATATCACAAGGATTCATATATACATTGAGTCCTATAGCTCTTCTCCCCCGCTGCTCCCCCCCTCCCCCCGAGATGAACCACAACCACCTGTTTTCCCACACCTCTGAGCTTTATGATATCCAGGGCCAACCTCTCATCTAGGTCATCCCCCCCCCAAAAAATTGCCATATTTTCACTTGCTCAGATGTCAAGAAAGTGGTTAGACTCATGAGCAGAAACAAAGCAGCAAAAAAAGAGGGGTTCCAGGCTGAGTTCTTCAAGCATGGGCTCATACTTAGCTGATGTCTTCAATTAGGTGTTTTGTATGGGGTTTCCCCTCTCTTGGTCACACCACATTATCCATTCGATCCACAAGGCAGGTCCAGCCTTGGATAACAACTATAGGACTATTATGATTGGCCACACTTTTTCCATGCTATATGCCATTGTTCTTCACACTCTTCTCTCTAGGGAGCTGGACCAACATTCCATCTGTGCTAGGGGGCAGGCCGGATTATCGGACCATGGACCATGTCCTGACACTCCAGGCCATTATTGAGGATGCTTGTCACCACTCCTCAAAGGTTTATTGCTCCACAAAGCCTTTGATTCTGTCCAAGGAGGACTCTCTTTCAGAGGCTTCAAGACATTGGCATTTTTGAGATTCTTCTAACTGCTATTAAGAGACTATATGAGAGGGTTCTTGGTCATCTCAGGACTCCTTGCAGGCTTTCTGACTTCATCAGAAGTACTATCGGGGTCAAATAGGGCTGCCCCCTATCCCCTACCTTGTTTGGCATTTACATTGATGAGTTGGAGGGCTTCCTTCAGGTCCACTCTCTTGCGAGTGATGATTACCTCCACCAAGCCTTGATCTCTTTTTTTCTCTTCGTAGATGACATTCTTTTGGCTTCCTCTCTTGACGGCCTGCAGAGACAATTGGATGGCCTTGCCTCCTTTTGTGACTTGTAGCATCTTATAGTTAATTTGGGGAAAACCAAGGTTATGGTTTTTAATGGGCTTGAGACTTCTCATCTCCACTTCTTCAAGGGCAACAAGGTGGAGATTTCGTCTTCTTACACATCTAGCGGTCAAGTTCTTTGGCCCTCGATTCAGCATGAGACCCGCCCTCTAGCCGTGTATTAACAAGGGGTATAGTTCTCTAGCCCTTCTTAAGAGGCAATGCTTTCGACGTCACTTCCAAGATAACATGTCTAAGGTGACTCTCATGGACACTCTTATCAGACCTACAATTCTCTATGGTTCTATTGTTTGGGGGCCTTCCCTATTGGTGTCTGATTGGGCCTCTGTGGAGCAAGTTCAAATTCTTCTTCGACGCATCATCAAGTGCAAGCAGTCCATTCCTCATAGTATCATCCTTGCGGAGTTTGGGGCTCACTCCTTCAAGCTTGAGGCCATCTTTGATCTGGTTTGGTTTTTGCATCACCTTCGCGGTTTTGTTGATTTTCATGAGGGGAGACACAGATACCCTTACCTTGCCTACTACCCCTTAGAGTCTATTGCCTTTGTCTCTTCTAGTCGGGCTCATGGGTGGTTCGTTGAGGCCTCGACCCTTCTTGGGTCTATTGGGATTGTGATGGATCGTCTCCCCCTTGTCCAGTACTCTCGTGATGCCCCTCCTCATCTCCTCCCCTTAGACAAGAGCTAAATAGGTGCATTTGGATAGACTTTATAGGCAATATATCTACACTACTTGCGTCAACCCCCATAGGGGTCTTTGACCCAAGATTGCTTTCTATGTAGACCACTTCCTTGAGATGGACAAACTCATTGTTTGCCCTTCTTACTTATCCCACCATTGGTCCCATTCCCTCAAGATCCCCCTTGGTTCCTTTTGGGTGGGTTCTCATAGGCTTAGCATCGAGACTGATCACCAACTTGACAAAAAGGACATGATCTGCCAATTATGCAGCATTGGAGAGATCATGTCAAAGGAGCACTTCATATTCTGTTGCCCTATCTATTACGAGATATGAGGGGAGACATAGATACCCTTACCTTGCCTACTGCTCCTCGGAGTCTATTGCGTCCATCTCTTCTAATTGGGCTCATGGGTGGTTTGTTGAGGCCTCGACCCTTCTTGGGTCATTGGGATTGCGATGGATCGTCTCCCCCCATCTAGTAGTCTCGTGACGCACCTCCTCCCCTCAGACAGGAGCTGAACAAGTGCATTAGGATAGACATTTATAGGCAATACATCCACCCTACTTGCATCAACCCCCATAGGGGTCTTCAACCCAAGATTGCTTTCTATGTAGACCATTTCCTTGAGATGAAGAACAAACTCATTGTTCGCCCTTCTTACTTATCCCACCATTGGTCTCATTCCCTCAAGATCCCCCTCGGTTCCTTTTAGGTGGGTTCTAATAGGCTCCGCACTGAGACTGATCACCAGCTTGATATAAAGGATAGGATCTACCAGTTATGCAACATTGGAGAGACCGATTTGAAGGAGCACTTCATATTCTGTTGCCTTATCTATTGTTTGGGGGCCTTCCCTGTTGGAGTCTGATTGGGCCTTTTTGGAGTAGGTTCAAACTCTTCTTCTTTGGCACATCATTAGATGCAAGCAGTCCATTCCTCATAGTATCATCCTTGTGGAGTTTGGGGCTCACCCTTTAGGCTTGAGGCCATCTTTGATCCGGTTTGGTTTTTGCATCACCTTCGTGGTTTTGCTGATTCTCACGAGGGAATACACAGATACCCTTACCCTTAAAATCAGATTTGTAATGCTTTGAATGAACTTGTGATGATTGAATGAAGACTATTTGTTATCAGCTCATTGTTTTCTATATCATGTTGCAAATACATCATGCTTGTATATGTTCTTTATCTTGAATGAAATCTGAAAGCATCAAACAGTAAACTTCTTTCATTGGTTCTAAAAACTCGAGCGTAACACGGGCACAAGGGGATGTTGGGACAGGTTTTCGGGACGGGGAAAAAAAGGGCTTCAATTTGGGGATGACAGTGGGGGGCAGTGGGGTGGTGTAATATACTTTATATATAGTACTTGAAATGCTAGTTATGAAGTGATGTATAATAGTATAAAAACTAATAAATTATCATACCAAATACTTGAACATAGCAAAATTGCAATATACCCAATACAAAATACAGTATACTTGAACACTGAATATCAAATTACCAATTACTAGTAAAAAATTAAAATTTAAAAATTAAAATTATTGGCAAATAGATGATTTTGATTTATATTATATCAAAAATATCATAAAGATTATTACAATGAGTAGCATGATATCAAAACAAGTACAAAATCACATTAAAATGTAGTGAAGGGAGGCCTCTAATCATCCCCCAAGGCAAACTCCTCATCACTGGAACTACTGGACTCCTCACGGTCAAGATACGCCAAAGGAACACCAACCGGCCATACATCTGTAGTTGCCAATCTCATCCTCATCAATTTGTGACAACTCCTCTGGCTCTACATCCCAACATGCTGGTGCGCTCTCCTTGAACATGCGTGTCTTACTGTCCATGATACACAAGGCACTGTGTACAACCACTAGCTTCTCTGCTCTCTTAGAGGAAAGTTTGTTCCTCTTAATAGAGTGGATGAAGCTATAAGTAGACTAGTTCCTCTTTGCAGCTAAAGAACTAGAAACCTGAGATAGCAAATGAATGGCTAGTGTGGTAATCTTTGACCTCTGTAATCCATGACATTTCCTCCACAAAATCTGATGCTCCTGTGCCATAGTTCTGATATCCATCTTTGTCGCATCCGAATAACCTATAAGAGTGGCAAATTTCATCCACTCAGTGCGAATCTCGCCAACAATTTCACTATCATACATCTTACCAATGCACCTAAAGAACCCTGCCTTCACCTCATCATCTTGAAGTGGTGTAACTCTACTAGGCCTAGCCATGTACCATTTAGGATTCAATGCATAAGCAGCCATATGCAAAGGAGTGTTCCGCTTGTCCCATCTATGTTGAATGATTGGCTGAATGTGCTCATTGTAGAATGCTAAAGTGGGGTCTTCTCACACAATTGCCCTTATCTGGCCAAGCATAGAATTCAATGTACTCATATACCTCTTCAAGGTTAGGTGCATCCCCATCCCCATATTTGATGACCTAGAAACTGGGGTGATGACAGAGACTGTATTTTGAATAACTCCATAATGCATTGTTAGTATTTAGAGGTACTAAGGAGGGGGGGGCGGCCGGTGAATCAGTACCAAACAGGCAACCTACTAATTCAGCCACAGGTCTGATTAACTTTAGCAGCAACTTCCAAATACCAAAACATATAACTGATGCAATGAAATAAAAACAAATAACATCAGACATCCACACATGCATCACACATAGCACATTGATTTTTCTCGTGGAAACTCTCAGTTAGAGGGAGAAAACCATGGTGGGGATGACACCCACAAGCCCTTCACTGCAGTAAAAAGGTTTGCCCTGTTAGGAGCTACAAATACCCTTTATGAGGGTTCATCCTATTAGGAGTGACTAGTACATTGTTAGGAGTACAATGAGATCTGTCAAGATCTACTTCACTAGAGGATTTAAAACTCTTTATGCGAGTCCACCCAGTTAAGGGATTTACAATAGAAGACCTATTAAAGTCCACCGGGTTAAGGGATTTTGCTTGCTGCAACTATTAGGGAACAACAAGTAATGATCTGGATGTAGCAATCTTTGCCTGTCAGTTCCAATCTGCTCTCTGCTCTTTGTTATTTCTCTAAACCCTGAATGTAACCCTTCAATCATGAATTTCACTTCACACAATCATCAACCAACAACAACTTACTAATTCTCAACATCAAACTTTTCCAATAAGAGCAATACCCAATAAATACTTAACTTGCACCACCTTAACCTTCACCAAAATTCAAATTTCAATCTTTCCGCTCAAACACATCTAGCCAAAACACATATCTCGATGTTTGTAAAACGTTTTCCTCGATCCATCATAAGAATTACATGTGATATTTCCAAGAACGGTCAAGACCTTTTGACCATCCCAAATTCCCTCAATGCTTGCCTCGAGCATGTAAATGACAACTCATCAAATCCTTATCGTCTAAGACATGTCACCATAACAACTATACACACCACAATATCCATACCGGTCACCGATCTAAGATTTACCACTGGTAGCTCAAGAACTTAGTCTCTTTAACCTATAGCCTCTTCTACCACTATGATGCTTGCACACCTATCGTCCAAATAAGTTACGGTTGTAATCATAATGTCTTATGATCATGTAAATATTGATTCTATGACCGCTCCACTAAATTCTATCTCATACTTTACCGTTACCAAAATCTCCATCCGTAGTAGTAATTCTTGTACACGGGTTTGTATACTTAGTTGTTTTCTACTTACCAATCGAATATTGACCTTACCGATTGTCCTAGTCATATGTTGTGACTATGTTGCCATCAATGACAACCAAAAACACAATCACCTATGACCGCTCACCAAAATCCATCACAACACCAACATGCATCACTCTTCACTATCTCCTTCACCCTCCTCCCCTACACTATCCTGGTCCCATCCCACCAATTCCATTCTTGTGTCATAACCATGAGTTGCAGTGGCTCTTGCAACTCAAACATTATGTCTAAAAGAATGAAATAGGATTCATATCCAGTCTCAACTGGTTTCAAGAACTCCTTTGCAAAGCCCCTGAAGAGTTCATGTGAAGTGTGGTGGTTGCAGATATACATCTGCACATCTCTCGCATCGTTGACCACTCCTCTAATTTAGTCAATCTTCCCCATGTCCTTGAGTGCATTGTTCATGGCATGCACACAACATGGAGTTCACCAAATATGTGTATAGGCTGCCTCAATAAGCTTCCCTGTAGCTCTGCACACATGTGCCTCATCCGTCACTACTTGGACCACATTTTGTGGCCCAACCTCTTCAATAGCCTCCCTAAGGACCTGAAACTGAAAATCAACATCAATGCGATGCCCTGAACAATCAATTCCCCTCAGAAAGTATGGGCCCTCTGTCCATGTAACCATGATGTTGATGAGTGGACGATGGTAATGTCTGTTTGCCCATCCATAACTATGCTGCATACAGACTCTATCCAACATGCCTTCATCTGCTCCATCAAAATATTGATCTTGGTATAATACTGGTTATCCAAGATTGTGGTCCTCAATTTGTGCTCACCTGGTGACACAAATGATGTTCCCCCCTTCGCCACCACCAACATCATCTCTTTATAATAAGAAGATCGAGTTACATGCAATGGTATGCCATTGGCAAAGAAGAACCTGCCAATGGAATCCTCTATTTGATCCTTAAAATGCACATTGAACAAATCAGCTACGGGGTTACTTGAACTTCCTGCCTTGCGTTTCTCCTTGCTTCCCTCCCCTGCTGAACTCTGATGCATGGCACGAGTAGACGTATGTGGCTGCCCCCGTAACTGCTGAATTGCCTGAATGTGTTGCCTAGCAGACAAAGTAGTAGGCACTGCAACTGCACTATCCTCAGGAACACCCCAAAGCTTGTTTATCTCAATTCTTTACTTGACATTTTTAGGATCCATAGAAAATTTACATGCACTCACTCCAAAAGAGAAAGTGTGCATTAACTCTAGTGATGCTCCCAGACCAACCTGCACCTCAAAAATTGCATTGCCATTTTCTTGTGCCACCACTTGTTGGCATTGGGGCTGTTTTGTTACTTATAAGTCTCCCCACCACCGCCTTCCTGCCACCATCTTGCTGCTAGGATGCCGCCAGGATACAGGGACACATTCTCTCATTATAAGCCACCATATTCATAATTCTAGTCACAATCACATCCAAATAAGTGCAGGTCTCTACCTGAATAAGAAAGAATATATGGAGCAAAGAAACCAAAGATTCAAGACAATGAATGGATGTGTAATTGAGATGTATTTTACTATTTTATATTCTCTTTTAGCATATCCTGTCTTACTTTGCTTCATATATTTTAATGCTAATCTTCGTTTTATGATGATATCCAAAGCCGTAATTAATGAGACAAATACCTGTATGTGAATAGATGCCTGTACATAGAATACAAAATTGCAGGCTGTCACAGTATAAACTTATTGAAGCTTCTTTGTCTAGATGTTGTCCGCTTCTCCATGCGTACTTGAAGGTGTGCCCTACAAAAACTTACTTTCTGGATTTTTTCTTTGGTATCAGGCATGACCACACAAGAATTTCCTTCTAGTCTGCTATGTTTTATCTATTGTTGATATTGAAAATTCCTTCTGCATCACAGATTTAAAACAACTTGGCCTTGCAAAATTATTGAAACTTGATGCTATTGATATGTTGTACTTAATTTTGGAAGAATATCATTTTAATAGTTCCTGAAGGAAAAACATACTAATGAAATTGGACCCGACTACAATGGTTTGTTTATACAGATCAAAGTGAACAGGAGACTGGGCCTTTGTCACCAGTTCAAATATCAAAGGGGAGTTTCAAAATGGGTATAGGAACTATTTTTCGTGCCGCAAAGCAAGCCTATGTCGCTGCAGCAGCTGCTAAGAAACCAGAATCTGAAATGTTGCCTTTAAGATGTTGTCTGATGTCAATTTCTCTTCCATGGGAGACTCTTGCTCGTGATTTATTATTTAAGGTGAGTTTCTCTTCAGTTTGCACTAAATTAATGTGAAGTGCATGATGCAGTCAGTTGATGCAAATGACTTTGTGATACATACATAATATAAGCTGAGCTTCTAATTATGCTATCATTGAATTTCAATTCTAACTACTGCTGACCATGCAGGGTTTGTCAAAAAGAGACATTTAATGTAAATTCTATATATGTGGAGCCTGTATTAACATTTATTTGGACATTCAAAAATTGGTGTACTTTTTTACTGCAAGATGCAATCATACAGATGGAATGTCGGGGAGTGATCAGCTGAAAATAATGTATATCAAGTATCCAGTCTTTAACTTATTGCCACTATTTTTTCACATTTTGCTGAGATCAGAATGGGAGTAACACAGTTCGTTCATTTTTCAGCAAGCAACTCATTCCATCTTATATGTTTTACATGTGTATTCAGTGATATGTAAAATTGTTATACTGTAGAAGACGATATGATGAGATTTGTAATCACAGTCCCTTGTATTTTAAGTTAAATAAGTTTTCATGTATTTCAAGTAATGTTGCATCGACATCCAAGTTGTTTGCAGAAATTCTTACAGGTGAAATTTGTAAGTTAAAATTATTAAGTTGTGAATTTGTAGTTTCCAAAGCTCTATAGGTTCGGAGATGGTGTATAATGTATGCCATAGTTACTAAACTTGGACTAGGCACAGATTCTGCTGGCTATTCTTTGAATTGGACATAAAATTGGCACTTAGAATTTGAAATTTTAAAAAACAATGAAATATATAAGTTTTTAAAGTATTTAAACCTTTTTCTGTGCAACTTTCACGAATCAACTTGAAATACATAATTAACTAATAAATTACAAGCTGCTTTGATCAAATACACATGTATTTTAGTAAATAAGTACAAAAGTGGATTCTAGTTAAGAAAATAACATTTTTTAAACACACAAAGTGTTTTAGGTGTACTAAACTCGTGGATTATGGCTGACATGTACCTGCATTATTCGGTTCAATGTCAAACTGGTAGATGGATGGTCCCTAAAGAAAGGTGGGAAGAGAGAATTTGTACTTTCTGCAAGAAGGGAGTGGTGGAAACAGAATGACATTTTATTAAGGAATGTGGGGCGTATGAGGATATTCACAGCGAGTACAGGGAGGGCCTGCAGGTGAGCAGCATGAAGAAACTTTTCGAAGAGGCAAGATTACACAAGACAGGTAGCTTCCTAATCCGGATCCACAACAAAAGGAACAGTTTGGAGAAATCGCAGCAGGACACCTAACTTGCTTTTGGTCCCTTAGACCAGCGGTCTTGTGGACGTCATTAAAAACATTTCATTTCATTTCAATGCCAATAACTCTATGGTGGGTCTCGTGCTTGCATTTCAAGTCAGTATTTGATGTTGGGGTTGCCATAATATTTGTACGTGCCAACATCATCCAAAAATATTGCACATGCTCTCTCCTTTGGTGTGGGCATTGCCTCTTTAATCAACCAATTTGTGTCCATCCTATGTGAAGATAGGATCTTCATTTGTGGTGGTGTAATTCTATTGCTGATAACCTCCTTTAATATGACAATATAGGGTGCCTCTTGGACTATATGTGCTTACATATATTCTAAGTGTGTTCACATGGTTGGCTTAAAAGATTAATGTCAATCAATTAATTTTAAAAAATGACATTTTAACATCAAGCCTTTTTAACAACACATTTGAAATTAGAAATCAAAATGCAAAGAAATTCAATCCCCTTATTTAACATTGACTTAAGAAATGCAATTTTTTTTAAAGCACACAACTAATCAAATTTTACGTAGCTACAATATTGTATGTGTTGCCTTAATATTTGTCATGAAATATGTTAATTTGCAATCTCAAAGATAACCTTCACTTGATATATTGCTTCTTTTTATTTTATAATTGTGTAGAGACCACACAAAACATCAAGAAATATGTAATTACATGTAATAGCTTGTGAAGTTACTAATGCCATTGTAGGTCAATGATCTTTCGTATGGGATGATACTTGCCTTCAACTCCACCGTAAATGGCTCTAATGGCTTTATTTATGCCTTCATACACAAATCATTGCAAGCTTTTGGCTATTAGCAATATACAAGAGGATTACTAAAGACTATATAACTTATTGAAAAATACCATAGGAACCCCATACCTCAGCAGTAAGCTGCGAGCCTCCTGTTAGGGAGGTCTTAGGTTCAAATATGCATCAAACAATTTTAAGAAAAATATCATAGGTAGCTAGATTGAAGAAAGAGACACGAAGCTACTAGCAAATGAAATATCACACAATAAATTAGTAAAATGTACACGAGGATTGAAACATGAATATATCTATGGCAGTTTTTGTTCAAAGGCAAAACATATATTAATTGAAATACGCATTTCTATAGTAGTCCTAGTATATAAAGAATTACCACTTTCCACGAACAAACATGTTTCAAAGTAACTCTTAACTAAAACAAAATTTGAAATGTGATAAAGTTCATTGCAAATTGCTTTATACCAAGAAAACCTAACACCTATATGTATTTTCACATCAAGTATGTAAAAAATAGCCTTTTGATTATGACTAAATTCTTTTTAAGATTAAATTTAGTACAACTATCAATTTAATTAGTTAAATATCTTTCATCTATCTTAGAATTATTGGCTTCATATCTTCTCCAATCATTATGGTGGGTCACAACTTTATGCCACCACTTACATGCTTCACTTGTAAGTGACAAGGTCCCAATTTTCGGGTCATCCCTAGACCTAGACGTAAAACTTGAGGGGACATTAATGATTACTCTATTTATGCATTGTTCGTTAGGAATCAAAGGCTTCATAGATTGTACACCAATGATAGGGAAAAACCATCCTCTTCTTTTGTATGAGATCTTTTATATTATTTTAACTCATGACTATTTATTAAGAGTAAGCTTTCAATTTAATCCAATTACAAAAGATGATAACAAATTGTTATGAAGTGTTGGTTTGATACCATTCATACTAATTGTTAGTAGGGAAAAAGACAAGGCACATACACATAGTAGGAAAACCTATCACAAACTATGCAAGGTTGTAGAGCTCCTAATCAGCAAGTTGCTCCCAAGGAGAGTCCTAGATTTTAAGGGACATTTCTCATAAAAAAACATGTATAGGATGTAGCAAAGATAAAAATCTTGACCCCTTGCTTGTGCCAAGACATCCCTTGTGGTGTTGTGTGGTGTGGATGTGGTGGATAATGTGGATTTCTACCAACTTTGTGGGTTGGTTTGTAGATTCGTTGGTTTCTTGCCTTTTCTTTCAAATCTTCATCATTGGGAAATAGATTCTTGGACATCCTTAGTCTCAGATAACATTAAGCTTTTCCCTTGTGCAAAGGGATTTTTTCATTAATGTTTTCTCCTTTTTTGAAGACCAAGATTTGATGTTGAGCAAGTTGTGGTTTTAGGGTGTTGGCAATTGGCATGTTGGATGTGTTGTCATTGATGTTAACATATTAGAGGAATAAGAAGGATGTCAACATGGTAGAAAAGTTCAAGAGAATTGACTAGAAGATCTATGTGATGGATGCTAACTGAACCATTGTAGAATAGCCAGGAGAACATGACATTAAGAGGTTTAGTGAGGTTTGGATATTAAAGATATAGGTTATGCACATAGGGGATGGTTCATGAAGGTCAATACTTTGTTCACTCCAAGTTTAAGAAGATTACATGAAGATTTGAGTATGTTTCAGGGTCAAAATTGGTCACTAGCAAACTGAGTGATAGATGTGTTGGCAGGAAGACAAAAAAGGGTCTGGTGCATTGAATCAAGATTAAATATTTAGGAGCGCACTTAGGAGTATGTTTAGTACATACTCAAGTATCCTCAACTCAAAGGGTTAGTACTTTAGAGGTCTGCATGGCATAATTCTATTGTCTCGGAAGTTGGAGTGAGTGTTCATGAGGAATAGGTGCAAAAGGGTTGGCAAATCCAATGGTTGTGGTGGATTTGATTTGATAAGTGTTTTTAATGGTGCTATAGGATGTTCTTGAAGTATGTGCTTGATGAGTTGGTGATATTCATGGATTGTATAAATTAGATTGATGGAGTTTTTGGTCAATAATAATATTTTTATTATTATTGTTCTTGGCCGACTAGGTTGGTAAATCATGTTGTGCAAGCGGTAACACGTGAAATTAAGAGATTTATGATCTCTAGGTGATTGCTAAGTGTTATTATTTGGATTTGATGGCCAGGGATGAAGTTGAGCAAGAGATTTGGCGTGGTGATTTGAAAGGAAGATGAGTTAGGGTTTGTAGACCTAATTCTTGATATAAGGAGATGAATTAGGGAAAATCCAATTGTAGATCGTGGATGCGGATGCTAGAGGGTGCTAGTAGAGGAAGAGATAGATTGGGAGATGATGGGAAGAGGTTAAACTTGAGGTTGAACAATGATTTGCATTGTTCTACATTGGAGCTATATTAGACATGAGATAGATGTCATTATCATAGTTCACAAAAGGTTGAGATCTTTGGAGTGATTAGATTGTAAGATCACAAGTCTTCCTCAAGGTTGGAGCCCGAGGGTTTTTTTTTAACAGTGAGTTTGAATGCAGGTGCATTCCCCATTATTGTAATAAGTTTATACTTCTAACAAGGTATTTTCTTATTTTGAGTAATCAGCCTCGCCATGATTTTTCTACTAACTAGGTTTCCACGATAAAAATAGTGTCAACCTGTGTAGATGTGTTTCTGATTTGTTTATTCATGCATGTTTTACATTCCCTTTATTCAGATCATATTTAAGGGTACACAAGTTAAGGATTTTGGGGTTTAAAGGTTTGAAGCTAAAGGAATTGGTAACAACTAATTCACCCCCCCCCCCTCTCTTAGTTGTTTCTGCCATGATATCAACAAGTGGTATCAAAGCATTGGTCTCTTTGGAGGAAGCCTAACATTTTAAGGTAGATTTGTTATGGCTTCTTATAAGGACATTCCTAGGTTTGAAGGCACAAACTATCCCATATGGAAATGACAAATGATCACCCATCTAAGATGCATTGGAGAGAACTTTTAGATCACCACAAAGAATCCTTACACTCCTGCAAATCTATCTGCAACTACACCAAATGAAAAGAAAAAGTTTGAGTACAATATCAAAGCAAAGAAAGCATTGCTAAGTTCTATATTCGACACTGAGTACACAAATGTGATAGAGCTAGAGACAACACATGAGATATAGGTCAAGTTTGAAACCCTTCATGAAGATGATGCATGTGTCAAGCAAGCAAAGTTACAAAGTCTTAAAGGAAGGTATGCATCCTTGAGAATATCTGAAGATGAGAACATCAACTCTTATATGTAAAGATAAATGAATTAGTGTGTAGTATTAGATGTGCTACTAGTGTATTAGATGGAGAGATTGTTTCAAAAGTGTTGAGATCTCTACCCCCTTCTTACAAGAGAAAAGTTGCTACTATTGAGGAAATCAAAACTATAGCTAATGTGACAAGAGACACACTGGTTGGTAAGTTATTTGCTTTGAAATGAGTGAGTTTGGTGATTCTTTACCTAAAGTTGAATCAACTTTTAAGGATACAATGTCAAGGAGAAACATGTATAGATCATATCAAAGTGAAGGACCTTCAAAAAGAGCATTAAAATATGAACAAGAGTCTAGAGAAGTTGAAGAAGAAGAAAGAGGGCTTCAAGAAATTGAAACAATGGTATCAAGAAGGCTATCACAAGGATCTAATAAGTACACAAGAAAATTGCCTTTTAAATGCTTTTGTTGTAAGAAGACGTGACATTATGCCTCTAGATGTCCTAAAAGATTTCCTAATGATAAGTATGATAGTCCTAGAGAAGAGAGAAAGTTCTATTATGCTGCTGATGATGGAGTCACTGCTGTTGAATTTGACAAGGTAAAAAGTGAAGATGAAGTTGTGTTTATTACTGTAAAATAAGGTGAGTTTAAGTATGCAAAATCTATATCTAGCATTTCTAGTACAATTGTAGTTGAGAATCACAAGTCTAATGTTGATGTTAGTAGAATAATCAAGAAAGGAATCTTAGGCACACAAGTTGATGAAAAGACATCATTTACTCAGAATGTTAAAGAAGGCAAGTTCGTGATTGATGGTGATTCCTCACATCATTCGATTGAAGACATGAACAAATGTGTGGGCTCTAAACGTATGAGCTCTAATATCAATATTACTACTAAAACTATTGACAGAGATACAATGGCTAATGATCATATTAGTTGTGTCAATGAGAAAACCATGAGTAGTGATGCTTCTATCAGCAGTGTTATTGCATGTAGTAGTATTGATGAGGTTAACTTTGAAAATTCATTGAGTCATACAAATGAAGAAGAAAAGGTCATAGCTGTAAAACTGGATAAGAGGAATGATTGGCTGATAGATAGCGGATGTTCACATCGTATGATTGGTGTTATAAACAAGTTTTGAAATATGAAAAGTATGATGGCGAAATTATCACATGGGGTGATGATGTTGGAGGAAAAATCAAGGCAAGAGGTATTGTTTCCTTGGACGGACAAAGTACAACAGATGATGTGCTTCATGTTGACGGATTGACACACAACCTTCTTAGTGTTGGTCAGGTGGTTGAGAAGGGACATTCTCTTCACTTCTATGATGAGGGATGCAAAATTCTGAATAGCTCTAGAAATGAGACTGGATCAAGAAGAAAGAGAAAAGATAATATCTTCCATTTGAAGAACAAAAGAATAAAATATCAGATCACTCAGATTGAAAAAAGTCTAATCAATGTGTACATGAAAAGACAAGGAATTAGTGTTAAGGATGCCTTGTATCAACATTATATGAATCAAATGCAAAAGTCCTCAAAGATAATTGAAGATGTAGCTGAAGTAGAACAAGAAGAAGGAGCAATACAAGAGTCACAAGAAATGTCAACAACCTCAAGGTATGAAAGGTCAAATCAACTTGTGATGGTCACTTACTTGTTCAATCTAATGAAAATTAGTCTAATATCTGCAAAGAAAAATAAATTGAGCTTTTTGAAATGTAAAAAGAAAAGCAAATCAAGAGTACTTCTGAAAGATTAGAAACCCAAAAGAAAGTGATGGCAGATGTAGATAGAGCTATGAAATAAAAGAGATCTACAAATTGTGTCCATCATAATGATCAAGATTAGGAATCTAATATCAAGCAACTTAAGGAGAATGAAAGTTAAGAGAAAGTTGAAGAAAACTTCAAATCAAAAGATCACAGAAGATCAGAATTGTATGATATTAGAAATTGATCAAGATGACAATGAATGGATGAGGTCTATCAAGAAAAAAATTGCAATCACAAAATCATTTATTAAAATCATTTAATTGAATCCATTTTAGTTAAACATCATTTACTTGCATCCATTTTTAGTTGCATTTATTAAAATCATTTAATTGCACCAATTGTTAAAACATCTAATCACACTCATTTTAAATCTTGCATTGTTAAGTCATTTCAATCATTTAGGTTCATTTTAAATCTTGCATTGTTAACCCATTTCAATCATTTAGGTTCATTTTAAATCTTGCATTGTTAACTTGTTTCAATCATTTAGGTTCATTTTAAATCTTGCATTGTTAACTCATTTCAATCATTTAGATTCATTTTAAATCTTGCATTGTTAACTCATTTCAATCATTTAGATTCATTTTAAATCTTGCCTTGTTAACTCATTTTAATCATTTAGGTTCATTTTATTTTGCATTGTTAACTCATTTCAATCATTTAGGTTCATTTTATCTTGCATTGTTAGCTCATGAATTCATTTCAAAATCTTGTATTGTTAAATCATCAAGCTCATTTAGATTCATTTTAATCTTGCATTATTAAATCATTTTAGTTTACATTCATTCTATCTTACATTGTTAGGTCATCTAATTAACTTGCATTCTTAAAACATGGTAAAATAAATCATACATCCATACATAAGTAAACATTATAAGCATCATAAATAGAAACTACATCCATCACGTGTAGAAATATCATAAACCATATCCACCTTGTATCAAGCGTTAGTAGCTACATGCTACATAAATCACTAATCACACACAACACATATGTATCCAAAAAAACATGCATCCAATTATCACATCCTTCATCACAAGTGTGTCAGTCACATAGCATAAACATATAGAAACCATCACATCCTCCATCACATGTTAGTACAACATAAAGCATACATGTGCATCAAAAAATGGGCCCATAACACAACACATCCCCCCCAACTCAAGATCATATGTATATATCTCTCAAAGAATAAATGAATGTCCCACATCCCACATCAAGGAATCAATAAATGACTAAATGTCCCATGAAATGTCCATCAAATGAATAAATATACAATATTTGGGACAATGGCCTCAAAAAAAATAATATACATCACATATACATCAAAATTCTTACAACATATGACTACCTATCCACCTCTCCTGAGGGAGGTTGCATATCAATGTCTGGAGGTGGTGCACCTTGTGATGGAACTTGTGGTTGTGGCCTCTCCACTCTGCTAAGTAATACTGCATCCTGCACCTATGGTGGCCCTGTTACTTCCCATCCTCCGCCATCCACCTCCATCCCTACCCCTGACCCCTCTGCATTCGCCATCTGAATGAAACCATCGTCTGACCGCTGCTAGCTCTGTGTATGATCAAGCTGGTGGCTCTCCTGGCCTGTCATTTGAGATGGCCCAGCTCCAAAACTACTCCATGTTGTCCTCTTGCTGCTCCCAACCCCCATCCCAGTACCTGTGTTTGTTTCCCCCAATCAGCTGGCCCGCCTGAAATGCTCCCTCCTATCCGGTGGTATGACGGCATGGTACATCGCCTTATACTAGCCCACCTTCTCTTGGAAGTCTTCCATGTCCCCCATCTCTCTCACCTCATATCAACCTTAAATTCTCTTACATCCCTCTTACACACTCCATCTTTGTCTTACACATTTGTCCCCCCACACATCTCCCAAAATGGTCACATTCCCCCATTCTTCCAAACCTCTCTCCTTGTGAAACTTGTCACAATCAGAGGCATTTGAGAAAACACAATTTGTGTTCTCTCTCTCAAATGCATCTCCACCCTTCCTCAGGTTTGCATCTTGACAGTTTATTCCTCCTTCTCCTTGCCTATAAACTGAGCCCTCTTCCCTTAAAAAATCATCCACCATATGAGCAAAGTTACCATGCCATTTTCAAGAACAAAAACCACATTCATACTTGCATAATGTAAAAATCCCTCCACATTTCTCCCCATCCCAGTACTTGTGCTTGTGGCCCCGATTGGATTTCCCGCTTGTAATGTTCCCTCCTATCCGGTGGTACAACTGCGTGGTACATCGCCCTATACCATCCCACTTGCTATTAGAGGTCTTCCATGGCCCTTTGTACTCTCACCATCTCTTGAGATCCCCCAACCACACTCAATCCCCCTCCAACTTGTGCTACGTCTAACTACCACAACGCTAGATCCCTCTCCCCCTGTAGTCTGTCTCTATCAAACTGTAGCCCATCTTTCTCCCTGTGCAGCCTGTCTCTCTCAGAATGCAGCCCATCCCTCTCCCTTCGCAGCCACTCTCTCTCATCAATAGTCTCTAGCCCATCTTGAAGAGTCTGCACTAGCTGAGTGATGAGAGAATCTTTCTCTCCCTATACATCTTGTAGCATCTAGTTGGTCATATCATGGGAAGCATGTAGAGATGCCAACTAGGCTGCTAGGTCCACTCCTCCTCCCCTTGCACATGGTCTGACCTTTGGGGCCCCTAATGGTACTACTACTGGTGGTGGGCCTAGTGGTACCTGTACTCCCCCCTCCTCCATCTCTTCTTACACCCCCCCCCCCAAAAAAAAAACCTTTATCTCCTTCTAAACCTCCATCACCTCCCCCTCCGTCTCCTCCTCCTACTCCTTCATCTCCTCCTCCTCTATCTCCCACATCCAAGTCCATGTCATCCCATTTTCCGTCACCTCCATCCCTCCTTCCTACCCTCCTCAAGGCTGGCCTCCCAGCTACCCTCACTACTCCTCTCCTCACCCAGTCCCCCTCACCACCTGGGTTGTCGCCGCCCTGATCCTCTCTACCGCTAGTTGTAACCCTTCTCTCCCCATTGCCCGTGGTCTCCTAAAGCAAGAACGGTACTCCATCATACTCCCCCCATCTACTATTCCCGCCACCCAATCCCAATGGAAAACCTAAATGGCTTGCTACGCCGCCACCAAACCCTTCCTATCTATGGGGGGCCCGAACTCTGAGCACCTCTCTTGGGTGGTATGCTAGTACCAATGCTTTCTATCTGGCACCCCTTGTGTATAACTGAATTATCTAGCCACTCGGTCTGGCCTGTACTACTCAACTATATAGTCCCATCACCCTGTCAAGTATGTGGATGTCATCGCGTATGGTAATTGCACCTGATCCTCAGGCCAGGCTGCCAATCCTATGTACGACCTCCAAGTGATTTCTTCCCTGATACCATCTAGAGTCTCTCTCGAATTATTAATATCATCTACATCATGGTATGTGAGAGGGTCTCCCCAATTGTAAACCACAAGCTGATCTGCATGTCTATCTCACCTCCCCACTTGTCTCAACACATCGATGTGATCCTATCCCGAAACCTATAATAAAGTCATGAATCATATACTCTTCCCATGTGTCTCCCCACCGTGGTATACTATCTGGTGCAAGTCCCTGTAGAGCTCAACTAACATCAACATACCCCAGGCGATGAGTACCCCAACATCCATGATCCTCATGATCACAGGGATGAGTGCTAGAGTCTCACTCGTCGCTCCCATGTCAAGGGTAATATACCTTGAGACTAGACCGCAGACATAAAAATAAACTTGACATGATAGTGGTGTATCCATTAGGTGTCACACTAGAGACAACTTCTTGTGCCATAAGATAGGCACCACCACGGCCCAACCAATGTTGTCACTACCTACAGCTATGTTGTATCACCTGCTATCACCTTTGTCCCTCAGATGGGCAGGCAAAAACTCCTATACACATCCTCTAGAGTCGCAGTCATCTCTCACGTTGGGAGGTGGAAGGTCGTTGTCTCAGAGTGTCATCTCTCACAGAGTGATGTGACCATCGTCATATATGTCCATTTATGGGGCATCTGTGTCATGTATCCTAAGCCAATCACGTCTACCTGCACCGATTCTTTTGGTGTGAGCTGCTTCGCCACCTCTAGTACTGCAGCCTACCTCTCCCAACTCGTAAGCCGGTCCAAAGACCACTGCAACCATCAAATTCAGTTGCGTCAATTTTTTTCCTACTAAATTCTTTCCTTTCCAGCCTAACTTTCATCTCTTGACCCTCTCCCCTCCTTAAATCCTTCTCCAAACATCCCCTCATGATCCTGCAGGTTTAGCCTGCGATCTACAAGCACCCATTCTTGTGATCCCGTCAGCATGGGATCGCATAGCCCTAACACTCACGTACGACTGTGGGAATGCATTCCCGCAGTGACCTTGTCCTAGCTCCCGTGATCCCTTGCGAGATTGCATAAATTTCCCCTTCCCCTACCTGTTTGGTTCGAGATCGCAATCATGCCAAAAATCCATCATGGGATCGCGGTCCAGCCAAAAATCCCAAAACCCCAAGAAAATTGGTGTTCCCACCAAATATTCTTCGCCACCCATCACAACCCCTTTCCCTTGCAATTTGTTGTGGGATCACGATCCCACAGGTCTCGAGGGCAATCCCACCAATCTCGAGCCTATGGGATCACGATTTTGCAGTATAAAATTAAAATAACTAAAAAATAAGAAAGCACAACGAATGGTTTTTCGATCCTACCTATCTATTAGGTGTTTGGTGCTGCCGAATGCTCCTCACAATGTCCGTCTTGTGCCTTGGTCGCCCTCTTCTCGCCATCGTAGTATGCAATATCAGAGCTCAAAAAATTAATAAATCAACAAGCTTGAATATGTGCAAATGACATCTTTCTGGCCCTCCTAACCCTTATTACGGGTCTCCTGTGACTCCTTTTACCTTCCTACTACCCTGCATCATCCCCGTTCTTCCCATTTTCCCTCTCCCCCTCATTTTCTTACCTGTCTAACTCTTTTTTCACCCCTTCTTGCTCTTTTTTGACCAATTTCACCACACTCTTTCCTTTCGAGATGCCCCTTGGGCCCCCTTTTCTTTCCATGTCACCCTCTCAAGGGGGCATCACCTAGTCTAAACCTCTTCGCCAGTATTCTGGGGCAACTTCATTACGTAGTAATTCATCATGTCGTCTATTATTTTTAAACATGTCTTCGAAATAGTGTTATTTTAACACTATGTCAAAGATAGGCAAAATGTAGACACCTAAATCTGATTACAAAATTAAGTAATCTTATTTAGCTCTCTTAGGATATTAATTAATTAAATATTTATTATTTAATTAATTTATGACATTCTCTAGTTAATTAATTTAATTAATTAACTATAGTCCAATTAATTATCTAAATGAAAACCCATAGTCTGATCATTAATTAAATCCCCTTCCTCTATTAATTTAAATATATGTACTCATCTGTTTAAATTAATTCATAAATCCCCTTTTCCTTCCATTTAGAATTAAATAATACATTTAATCCAATTTGAGCACATGGTTCCTAACTTTAAACCCTAACCTAACCTATTTCAACTACCTAACCTTGAGTTCCAACTCAACCCAACCCATTCTCACATGATAATCATCCTTAATTAGCTAATGACCCATGATTAGCTAATCTAACCCCCCACTCATTCTCTCTCCTCCCATCACATCGTCCTAATTCTGCCACTTGCCTCCTAATTCAAGTCTAATCATTCCCTAAACATTTGCACAATCATAATCCATGGATTAAGAAATCCTAACCCAACCCAAGTCACTCTCATGTCACATCCTCACATCCCCCAACTCTCTCATCTCATGTCAACCTTAAATTCTCTTACACACTCCATCTCCCTCTTACACATTTGTCCCCCCACAGATCTCCCAAAATGGTCACATTCCCCCATTTTTCCAAACCTCTCTCCTTGTGAAACTTGTCACAATGAGAGGCATTTGAGAAAGCACAATCCATGTGCTCTCTCTCAAATGCATCTCCACCCTTCCTCAAGTTTGTATCTTGACCATTCATTTCTCCCTCTCCTTGCCTATAAATTGAGCCCTCTTCCCTTCACAAATCACCCACCATTTGAACAAAGTTACCATTCCATTTTGAAGGACAAAAACCACATTCATACCCTTATAATGCCAAAATTATCCCTCACCTTTGAATCTTGAGCATCATCCTTTGAGCACACATATCCTTATTAGACAAATCTTCTACACATTTGGAGGCTTCTTGGAGTGTGAGGTTTGCATACTCCTTTGATTGTTAGCTATATTTTGTAGTGTCTAATCTTAAATGTTTTAATGATTTGTTTGTTGAATGCTTAGTATAACTTTTTATTCCTAACCCTCATTTCATTGCATACAAGTACAACTCAAACTCACATCACCAACACACATCATTGTCAACACAAAAGGAAGGTTGATATCTAATCTCACTACAAAATTTTTGATCATCAACACAACAAAAAAACATCTTTACCACAACATCTTTATAATCACTAGAAACATAACATGGTGTAGACATCAACACCAAGTAGGTGGATATCCACAAAAGAGAATTTTTAAGTATCAATACATCCAACCTTTAACAAACACTCCACATATTCACATCCATATCAATAGAGGGATGACATCACAATCATCAATGAAACCATCAAATCTCATAGTCCCACAACTACAACAATCCACTAAGCAAAGAGTTGACATAGAAGGTCAACACCACAACACATATCATAAAGCTCTCAACTTTAACAACTTCAAGAAGGAAAAGGATTGACATCAATGACAACACCAACTACCAACAATCTCCCCCTTTTCCATTCATGGAAACACTCATCATCATCTACTTGTTCCACAAGCTCTTCACACTATCTCCTTCTTTCACTAGTATCTCTCTCACTTTGACATCAGGGATAAAGGGTCGAGGCCTTCATACAGATCTTCATTAAGTCCTCCTTTTAGTTTGCACATCAATCTGGGCATATATGTTCTTTTTGTCATACTCTTTCATATGTCAATAGAAACCAATCAGACCACCTACTCCCATTGAGGTGTAGACCACATTAGTCTACGACACAAAGGATATACCTTGGACTTCTCCCCCTGGACATATGTACTATCTTATACATCTAGTTCGAAGGAGGGGCAATAACCCCTAGATTCTTCCAAAGGTACTCAAAAGTCTTTAGAGAGTGCCTTTGTGAAGATGTCTACAATTTGATCCTTTCTAGGAATGTACTCCAATGTAAAGTTTCTTGTTTTGCAACCTTATCTCTCAAAAAGTGACATCTGATAGAAATGTGTTTGGTCCTTGAATGCGTCACCATATTCTTTTAAATATTTATATCACTTGTATTGTCACACATAATTAGAATGGGATCATCATACATCACCTTGATGTCCTTTAATTTTTCTTGATCCATAGAGCTTAAGTACAACAAGAAGTTGCAACAATTTATTCAACTTTTGTTGTGGATAAGGACACTAAGTCATGCTTCTTGTTGAATAAAGAGACCATCCTATCTCCCAAGAAAAATTCACTTCCACTATTACTCCTATCATCCACACAACGAACCCAATCATCATCAATGTAGGCCTTCAAAGATAAATCAATATCCTTTCTATACCACAAGCCATAATCCAAAGTTCCTTTCAAATATCTAAATATCCTTTTGACAACCTTCTCATGTGAATGCTTACGATTAGCTTAATATTTTGTAGCCAAACATATTGTATGTATTATATCAAGTCTATAAGTAGTCAAATACAATAACTCTCCAATCATAAACTTATAAAGAGTTTGATCAACAAGAAGAGACTCGTCATCTTTTCTCAAACTACAACCACTAGCCATAGGAGTATTCACAAGTTTCAAATCCTCTAGCTTCCATACCAATTATTTTGAGCATTTCCTTACCATACTTACCCTAAAAAATAAATATACCATTGTTCATTTGAGAAACTTAAAGCCCAAGGAAGAAATAAAACTTGCCAATCATAGACATTTCAAACTCTTTATGCATTTCTTGTGCAAAACTTTTGCATACAACATTATGTCAACCAAAAATGATGTCAACAACGTACACACCAACTATTGACAATTTGCATTCCTCAACCTTAATGTAAATATTTCTATTTGCAGTATCTTTCTTGAAGCAGAGTGATCTTTAAGAAACCCCCCCTTCAAAAAAGGTGTAAAAAAATGGCAAAATTTGTAAAACTATCGAGGAAAATATTAATTTTATTGGCAAAAGTTTTTAGTTTACAAAGAAAAAATAATAATCTCAATTGGTGAATCATTCATGCTCCCTGAAACTATGTGAAAAATCCGGGCAAATTGTGTTTTTTTCTCCAAACTACAAAAATATATATTGGCGAATAAAAAATAATATTTATAGTATAACAATAATTTTGTGGGAAAATTATGAGTCAAAAACATCAAAAGACTTAGACAACAATACTATCTTAAAAACATACGTCTGAGACCAAAACTTGACCATGGAAAGGCAAAAATAGTTATTTTTGGATTGGGTTTAGTCTCATAGAAGTAGGAACATGAACATAAGTTCAAGTAAAGAAGTCAGATATATATGCAAATAATATAGACGACATATCCCACATTGGTGATGCACAGGGCTATATTTTTTCTTTTATATGTCAGCATTCACTCAATCACTTGCCAAAGGCAAAATGCCTTTTGGCGGAGGGCTAACGCGCATGAGGCTAAGTCGATGTGGAGCCGATCATTGACTTTAGTGCACCTGTAAGCAAACAAAGACAAGTTGGGTGCCACGTGGCATTTGCTAACAAGTATGTTGATGACTAGTTTGTGGTGACAGTTTGCGTAGCTTTGATAGACTAAAAGGAGGGTCGATGCTGACAGTTACAAAGATACACAATGGTAAGGTTGATGGTGTGCATGACTTCAACAATTATGTTAGTGGTTTGGATTTGTAGGCCATGAAGATACGCAAAGGTCAGGTCAGTTTGTGGTTGACAGTTTGCGTAGCTTCGACAGGCTAAAATGAGGGTTAATGCTGACGGTTACGAAGATACACAAAGGTCAGGTCACTGGTCAATTTGTGGTGACTGGTGATAGTGTGCGTAGCTTCGACATGCTAAAAGGAGGTTCAATGCTAACTGTTATGAAGATACACAAAGGTCAAGTTGACGACATGCATGACTTCGACGGTTATGTTGGCAATTTGGAGTTGAAGGCCACGAGGATATGCAAAGGTTAGGTTGATGGTGTGCGTGACTTCGGCTGCTATGTTTGCGGTCTAAGATGAAGGTCACAAAGATACCAAATGGCTGGGATGAAAGTTAGCGTGACTTCGCAAGGTTAGGCCCATGGTTAAAGAGAAAGGTCACGAAGTTACGAACATGGTTAAGCTAGCGGTTGGCGTGACTTGGGCAGTTAAAATCATAGCTAGGATATAGGGGTATTGAGGTCACGCTGACACTCTACGTAACTTTGTGACAGTGAAGACTGAAGCGCAATTAAGGACATTAATGAGACTTATCAATGGTTTTAAATTATTCATTAGTACATAATCAAGGCAAAGATTTTGATTAGACATTAAAAAGATAATTTGTACGGGTTCCGGAATATGAGTTGTGCATGTGATTCATTAGCAATCATTATTTTTCTTTTCAGAGCCAAGTCACCTTACGTGAAACATTCCTTCAAAAGTTAATGCAGCTACCAAGTTGCCAAGTTGGTAATTAATTTCTTTATATACTCTCAGTAGTGGAAATTGGAATAATACAAGTAACAACACTGAACACATGGTACTTTCTAATTTTAGATGATAGAATGGGTCTTCCAGTTAGCGTGACTTGGCAAGGTTAGGCCCACGGTTAAAGAGCAAGGTTACAAAGTTACGCACATGGTTAAGCTAGCGGTTGGCATGACTTTGAGAATTAAAATCGTAGCTAGGATATGGGGGTTCCAAGATCACGTTGGCAGTCTGCTTAACTTCGCGACAGTGAAGACTGAAGTGCAATTAGGGACATTAATGAGAATTATCAATAGTTTTAAATTATTTAGTAGTACATAATCCAAGCCAAGATCTTGATTAGACATTAAAAAGGATAATTTGTACGGGTCCCAAGATATGAGTCATGCATGTGATTCATCATTTTTCTTTTCGGACTCAGACCAAGTCACCTTATGTGAAATGTTCCTTCAAAATTTAATGCGGCTACAAGGTTGGTGATTAATTTCTTTATATACTCTGGGTAGTGGAAACTGGTATAGTACAAGTAACAACACTGAACACAGGGCACTTTCTAATTTTGGATGAGAGAATGGGTCTTCCAGTTAGCATGACTTCGCAAGGTTAGGCTCATGGTTAAAGAGTAAGGTCATGAAGTTACACACATGGTTAAGGTAGCAGTTAGCATGGCTTTGACAGTTAAAATCACAGTTAGGATATGGGGGTTCCGAGGTCACGTTGGCAGTCTACGTAACTTCACGAGAGTGAAGACTGAAGCACAATTAGGGACATTAATGATACTTGTCAACGGTTTTAAATTATTCACTAGTACATAATCCAGGCCAAGATTTTAATTGGACATTAAAAAGGATAATTTGTATGGGATATGAGCTGTGATTCATCAACATTCATTATTTTTCTTTCTGGAGCCAAGTCACCTTACGTGAAACATTCCTTCAAAATTTAATTGGGCTGCCAAGTTGGTGATTAATTTATTTATAGACTTTGGGTAGTGGAAACTAGAACAGTACAAGTCACAACATTGAACACAGGTCACTTTCTAATTTTGGATGAGAGAATAAGTCTTCCAATAGCTGAGGGATCATCAAATGAGAACCCATAACCTATTCTCCAACCAAATTTGGATATCATTTAGGAGAATCGGGAGGATGTCCCGAGCCATCTCATGTGTGCAACATGGGAACATGCTACTAGTTACGCAAGATACCAAAGTGATTTGTTCAAACTAGAAGTAGAATAGAACAAGGTAGAGATGCACGCTATTTTTGAGAATCCTAGCTTTGAATAGGAGCGGTTCCAGGATGAGTTGAGCTGATTATTTATTGGCCTTCGCATTGACTAATGTTTGATTGTCACCTTTTGGATACTATCACAGTTAGGATATGTAGGCTTTTCTTCTCAAAGGTTAACTTTTGTAATGAATTGTAAATACTTAATTGTACCATTTTACAAATTAATACAAATGAGAAGACCCTTTTTCAAATAGTGTTATATGCGTTATTTTCAAGTTTTGAATTTAGCCTTTCCCTTATACTTCAAATTTCAATACAGTAACATGAACATTATACATTATACTTCAAATTACAAAAATCATGAACAATAGTTTTGTAAATTGTAAATGTAATTATTAATATGAGTCAAGATTCAAGAAGTACAATATATGAAGTATCTATAGATGGTGATTCTATATAAATACCTATTAAATAGTTACTGAATGCTAAATCACTTCACTGACTCAGTGAGCAGTCTGATGCTTCTAAATCCCACATGGAATCTAGCTCCTTAAATTGACTAGTAGTAAAAGGTTCCTCTTCAGTCTGAGTTGGGTATTCAAAATTAATAAATTCTTCATCTTCATTCTGAGTCTGGGACCGAGATCCATCGTTTGTCTCAAAACTAGCACTAGCAGTAGCACCACCAGGTTTTGAACTGGTGCAAATCCCTCGTCTTTCACGCATCGAATTCCAAATTTCCAATGCCCTATCATAAGGAAATCTCTAACATTGTACTGAGTTACAAATAACCTCAAGCAAGTTTCCAAATTTTTGTCTAGTTTGTTTTTTATCTTTGATTTCAAAAACCCCAATGCATTGAAAACTCTTTCATATTCCACTGACCCCAATATCATTGTTTGACATAAATCAACAAGTTTAAAATATTATGATATTGAATCATGCAATACTTCACTTTGCTCTATCCTTTTCCAAAGCCTGGTTATTGCACCAAGTTCAAATGGATTCTCCAAGTTTTTCAACTGCAATTTCATACATGATGCAAATTGTCTACATTGTATTTTAAGATTAGCTGAATTTAAAATTCCTTCAATTGGTTGTTCATTGCAATCTGCATGTTTGAAAAATCTCTCACCAATTCATCATTTTTTTATGAAAGATATGTGCATCAGTTTGTTTATCTCCAACATTTTTCCAAAAATGAGGAAACACACAACCCATGGCTTCAAGAATTTCTTCTCGATGGAATCTTTCACAAATCTCAGTTGAAAGTTGATAGGAAATTGACTTCAAATTATCACTAACAGATTTAACAATCCTGTCAAAATTTGTCTTTTTAACTGGAAGTACTCTGCCTCGCTTGCTCGTCTTAGATTGGTGCATTGGTATTTCATATCCTTTCACAAACACACATAAATCATTTTTTGCATTAAATTGTAAAAAATTCTTAGCATGATTCAAATATGTAATTATTTGCCACCTAAAAAAAATTGGGCTTTGAAGTGCTGTCATATCTGAATACAGAGCATCCAAGGCAATGCATGTCATTCTACGTAAACTACTATACTCATGGATATACATGATACTTGTCTTCTGAGGTGATGTTGGCAATCTATGTAACTTCACAAGAGTGAAGACTGAAGCACAATTAGGGACAATGATACTTGTCAATGGTTTTAAATTATTCACTAGTACATAATCTAGGTCAAGATTTTAATTGGACATTAATAAGGATAATTTGTATGGGATATGAGTTGTGATTCATCAACATTCATTATTTTTCATTCTAGAGCCAAGTCACCTTACATGAAACATTCCTTCAAAATTTAATGCGGCTGCCAAGTTGGTGATTAATTTATTTATATACTCTGGGTAGTGGAAACTAGAATAGTACAAGTCACAACATTGAACACAAGTCGCTTTCTAATTTTGGATGAGAGAATAGGTCTTCCAATAGCTGAGGGATCATCAAATGAGAACCCAAAACCTATTCTCCAACCAAATTTGGATATCATTTAGGAGAATCGGGAGGATGTCCCGAGCCATCTCATGTGTGCAACATGGGAACATGCTAATAGTTATGCAGGATACAAAAGTGATTTGTTCAAACTAGAAGTAGAATAGAACAAGGTAGAGATGCACGCTATTTTTTAGAATCCTGGCTTTGAACAAGAGCGGTTCTAGGACGAGTTGAGTTGATTATTTGTTGGCCTTCTCATTGACTAATGTCTGATTGTCACCTTTTGGATACTATAGCAATTAGGATATGTAGGCTTTTCTTCTCAAAGGTTAACTTTTGTAATGAATTGTAAATACTTAATTGTACCATTTTACAAATTAATACAAATGAGAAGACCCTTTTTCAAATAGTGTTATATGCGTTATTTTCAAGTTTTGAATTTAGCCTTTCCCTTATACTTCAAATTTCAATACAGTAACATGAACATTATACATTATACTTCAAATTACAAAAATCATGAACAATAGTTTTGTAAATTGTAAATGTAATTATTAATATGAGTCAAGATTCAAAAAGTACAATATATGAAGTATCTATAGATGGTGATTCTATATAAATACCTATTAAATGGTTACTGAATGCTAAATCACTTCATTGACTCAGTGAGCAGTCTGATGCTTCTAAATCCCACATGGAATCTAGCTCCTTAAATTGACTAGTAGTAAAAGGTTCCTCTTCAGTCTGAATTGGGTATTCAAAATTAATAAATTCTTCATCTTCATTCTGAGTTTGGGACCAAGATCCATTGTTTGTCTCAAAACTAGCACTAGCATTAGCAGCACCAGGTTTTGAACTGGTGCAAATCCCTCATCTTTCATGCATCGAATTCCAAATTTCCAATGCCCTATCATAAGGAAATCTCTAACATTGTACTGAGTTACAAATAACCTCAAGCAAGTTTCCAAATTTTTGTCTAGTTTTTTTTATCTTTGATTTCAAAAACCCCAATGCACTAAAAACTCTTTCATATTCCACCGACCCCAATATCATTGTTTGACATAAATCAACAAGTTTAAAATATTATGATATTGAATCACGCAATACTTCACTCTTCTCTATCCTTTTGCAAAGCTTGGTTATTGCACCAAGTTCAAATGGAATCTCCAAGTTTTTCAACTGCAATTTCATACATGATGCAAATTGTCTACATTGTATTTTAAGATTAGCTAAATCTAAAATTCCTTCAATTGGTTGTTCATTGCAATCTGCATGTTTTGAAAACTCTCTCACCAATTCATCATTTTTTTATGAAAGATATGTGCATCAGTTTGTTTAAATCTCCGACGTTTTTCCAAAAATGAGGAAACACACAACCCATGGCTTCAAGAATTTCTTCTCGAGGGAATCTTTCACGAATCTCAGTTGAAAGTTGGTAGGAAATTGACTTCAAATTATCACTAATAGATTTAACAATCCTGTCAAAATTTGTCTTTTTAACTGGAAGTACTCTGCCTCACTTGCTCATCTTAGATTGGTGCATTGGTATTTCATATCCTTTCAAAAACACACATAAATCATTTTTTGCATTAAATTGTAAAATATTATCAACATGATTCAAATATGTAATTATTTGCCACCTAAAAAAAAATTGGGCTTTGAAGTGTTGTCATATCTAAATACAGAGCATCCAAGGCAATGCATGTCATTCTACGTAAACTACTATACTCATGGATATACATGGTACTTGTCTTCTGAGGTCACGTTGGCAGTCTACATAACTTCACGAGAGTGAAGACTGAAGCACAATTAGGGACATTAATGATACTTGTCAACGGTTTTAACTTATTCACTAGTACATAATCCAAGCCAAGATTTTAATTGGACGTTAAAAAGGATAATTTGTATGGGATATGAGCTGTGATTCATCAACATTCATTATTTTTCTTTCCGGAGCCAAGTCACCTTACGTGAAACATTCCTTTAAAATTTAATGCGGCTGCCAAGTTGGTGATTAATTTATTTATATAATCTGGGTAGTGGAAACTAGAAGAGTACAAGTCACAACATTGAACACAAGTCGCTTTCTAATTTTGGATGAGAGAATAGGTCTTCCAATAGCTGAGGGATCATCAAATGAGAACCCAGAACCTATTCTCCAACCAAATTTGGATATCATCGAGGAGAATTGGGAGGATGTCCCGAGCCATCTCATGTGTGCAACATGGGAACATGCTACTAGTTACGCAGGATACCAAAGTGATTTGTTCAAACTAGAAGTAGAATAGAACAAGGTAGAGATGCACACTATTTTTGAGAATCCTGGCTTTAAACTGGAGCGGTTCTAGGATGAGTTGAGCTGATTATTTGTTGGCCTTTGCATTGACTAATGTCTGATTGTCACCTTTTGGATACTATAACAATTAGGATATGTAGGCTTTTCTTCTCAAAGTTTAACTTTTGTAATGAATTGTAAATACTTAATTGTACCATTTTACAAATTAATACAAATGAGAAGACCCATTTTCAAATAGTGTTATATGCGTTATTTTCAAGTTTTGAATTTAGCCTTTCCCTTATACTTCAAATTTCAATACAGTAACATGAACATTATACATTATACTTCAAATTACAAAAATCATGAACAATAGTTTTGTAAATTTTAAATGAAATTATTAATATGAGTCAAGATTCAAGAAGTACAAGATATGAAGTATCTATAGACAGTGATTCTATATAAATACCTATTAAATGGTTACTGAATGCTAAATCACTTCATTGACTCAGTGAGCAGTCTGATGCTTCTAAATCCCACATGGAATCTAGCTCCTTAAATTGACTAGTAGTAAAAGGTTCCTCTTCAATCTGAGTTGGGTATTCAAAATTAATAAATTCTTCATCTTCATTCTAAGTCTGGGACCGAGATCCATCGTTTGTCTCAAAACTAGCACTAGCAGTAGCACCACCAGGTTTTGAACTGGTGCAAATCCCTCGTCTTTCATGCATCGAATTCCAAATTGCCAATGCCCTATCATAAGGAAATCTCTAACATTGTACTGAGTTACAAATAACCTCAAGCAAGTTTCCAAATTTTTGTCTAGTTTGTTTTTTATCTTTGATTTCAAAAACCCCAATGCATTGAAAACTCTTTCATATTCCACTGACCCCAATATCATTGTTTGACATAAATCAACAAGTTTAAAATATTATGATATTGAATCACACAATACTTCACTCTGCTCTATCCTTTTCCAAAGCCTGGTTATTGCACCAGGTCCAAATGGATTCTCCAAGTTTTTCAACTGCAATTTCATACATGATGCAAATTGTCTACATTGTATTTTAAGATTAGATGAATCTAAAATTCCTTCAATTGGTTGTTCATTGCAATCTACATGTTTTGAAAACTCTCTCACCAATTCATCATTTTTTTATGAAAGATATGTGCGTCAGTTTGTTTATCTCTGACGTTTTTCCAAAAATGAGGAAACACACAACCCATGACTTTAAGAAATTCTTCTCAAGGGAATCTTTCATGAATCTCGGTTGAAAGTTGGTAGGAAATTGACTTCAAATTATCACTAACAGATTTAACAATCTTGTCAAAATTTGTCTTTTTAACTAGAAGTGCTCTACCTCGCTTGCTCGTCTTAGATTGGTGCATTGGTATTTCATATCCTTTCACAAACACACATAAATCATTTTTTGCATTAAATTGTAAAAAATTCTCAGCATGATTCAAATATGTAATTATTTGCCACCTAAGAAAAATTGGGCTTTGAAGTGTTGTCACATTTGAATACAGAGCATCCAAGGCAATGTATGTCATTCTACGTAAACTGCTATACTCATGGATATACATAGTTCTATCTTGGGCTTTCTTAACAAGTTTGTTCATTAAATCCAACAAGGGGAGAAGAATGGCTAAAGTTAATGTCTCTATATCACTTAATTTATGTAACAGATTAGGAGCTTTATCTACTGTGAGGTGTTGGTCATATATTAGTCTGGTCAAGGATTGATATTCTGTTAGCTCGTTCTACTAGTCCATGCAAAGAGATCCATCTGGTCTCAACATCCTTGAGAAGCTTGTTTCGTAGTGTTACTCCCTCTGAAAAATCCTTATATTTTGCCAAACGTTTAGGACTTCTGCAGAAGTAAGAGTATAGCTCCTGAACTAGATCTTCAACTTGTGACACTATAGGAAAATCGCTTGCAATTTTATATGCTAAATTCATTGGATGGGCCATGTAATGTATGCCAAGAATGTAAGGTGCAAAACTAGTTTGTAATCTTGCACAAAGACCATTCCTTTGGCATTGCATTACTGTAGCTCCATCAACTCCAAACACACATTAACTTCTTTCCAATTGTCAAATCATCCATACCAGCAACTTCATTCAAGGCTTTCTTGGCTTCAAAATATAAGTTTTTGGTTGTTGAATTGCCCCTCATTTTATGAACACATAGTAGATGAGCTTGGAAGACATTTTCTTTTATTGTATACACATGCATATAGACCCTAGCAGTGTTATCTATTGCAGTAACTTCATCTATGGATAATGAAGTGAATCTGGACTGGTTTACTTTCTCTTGTAAATTTTTCTTTTCCACCTCAGTAAGAGAGTTTTCCATTTCCCATCTAGCGTTTGTTGACCAATGTGACATTGGATAGTGAGGAACTCTAAAAAAATATAATAAATTACCATATTCTGAGAAGTCTCTCATAGGACACACTCTGGACAAAATATGAAAAATAACACTCATCTGAATAGTCTTTGCCATGTTTTCTTCATTGGCTGCATGTTTAAACCCAGCCTTGATTGGATTTCCACTACTAGCAATTACTACCATTGTCTTGTTATGCTCTTGATATTCTATGGCATACTTAACACGAGGACATTCTTCCTTTGATTTCCATCTCACTACTGATATTTCTTGTCCGTTTATGGTCTATTTTTCATAAACCTTACCAATATGCTTTTCTATAGTTTGAAGATTTAGCTACAACTTCTTCTCTTTTTTAGTTTTCCAGGTACAAATCTTACACCTGCATTTTGTTGGTTGTTCATCATTGTTTGGATTGGTTCAATGAGCCAGTACTTTTCTACCTAATTAACCTTAAAATTTCTTGTCATTTCCCACTCTTGCCCCATTTTTACTTTCCTTTTTCTTTTCTTCCTACCAACATCAATATTATCTTCATTCCTAGAATTTTCATCCAATTGGTTATGCATATCCCTTATAATATCTTTTTTTGGGCCACCATTGTTATCCTCATTTGATGCATTTTGATTTAACTCAATGACAACCCCAACTTGTGGTGGTGGTATTGGTGAGCTACTGTGAATGGCTTTTGCACTTGCAATTGTAGAAGTTGATGGAGTAGAAACGTTGCCAATTCCAAAGAAAGCCTTTATGGTAGTATCTCTAAGTTTTGGGAATTTTTATGGCCTCCCAATCCCTTCACTACCCTGAGGAGTCTTACCCTTGTCTAGCCTTCCAATCCCTTCACTTCCCTGAGGAGTCTTACCCTTGTCTACCTTTCCAATCCCTTCAATTCCCTAAGGAGTCTTATCATTGTCAACTTCTAGGCTTGGCCTTTCATTTGCAATCCCTTCACTTCCCTAAGGAGTATCATTCTTGCCCATGTCTGACAGGGAAATCCCTTCAGTGATATCACCATAGTGAGAAGTCTGAGTGTCAACCTCCCCTGGCATCTCCATCCCTTCACCAGCCTGAGGATACTCAGGATAGTCACCCTTGTCTGACTTCTTGACCTCTCACTACTCACTACTACTAGTCACCGAGACTCTAGGAATTAAAATTAATAGAAAATATTGTGAAGTGTGAACAAATAATTGATTACCTTGGTCCTTTACGCTTAATTTGAAATGTTGAATCCTCTATTTACTGTTGCAAGATTTTAATTTATAAATTTGGCCCTCCAAAATTTTGTAATGGGACACAAAAAGACTACAATAAATCTAAAATTTTGTTCAAGTTTTCAAACTTTTGATTAACTAATTTCAATTTATATCAATCCATAATTCCAATTTCCATTTTTTGTGAATTCATGGGCTTTTCAAAATACATTAACATCTTGCTTTAAGTGTTGCGAAAATGTGTCGACCTGTTCAATGCACATTGTAAGAATTAACAAATAGTTGGTGAAATAGGTCCTGGTCAATATAACAATCCTGACGAATATAACAGTCATCCACGCAATGTAAATTTTTTTGGGGAAAATGGGCTGACTCATTAAATTCAGAATTAATAACCGTTGGTGAATTAAGAGGTCGTTACAAGAACCACGTTGGACTGGTTAAAGGTGAATATACCGGTAAACCATGTCAAGCGATAAAATCTTAATGATGATTTTAAATATTATTGGCCTGCTACCGTGTTAAAATTGGGCGATTTGGGCCACCGCATATCAGGCACGATTCACCAATTTTCATAAAGTTAATTCCCAGAATTTGCAAAAAGGTGAATATTCACCACTAAAAAACACTCTATCTTGAATCCATGTTTAAGTAAGTACTTCTCCAGCCTTGCATACCAAGTTTTGGGATATTTTGAGACCATACAATTACTTTTCAAGTTTGTAAACCATGTCCAAATATTTTTACATTTGAAACCCTTTAGGCTACTCTATGTAGAATTCTTTCTCTAGATCACCATTCAAGAAGGTTGTTGATATGACATCCATCTGATATACCTTGAAATTTTTGTGAGAAGAAAGAACAAAAACCATCTTGATTGCCTCCATCCTTTCTCTATGAATAACCCTTCTAGACAAATCTTTTTGTGTTCCTTATCACTTCTTCATTTAGCTTGTTCTAGAACACCCATTTTATTCCAATGACATTCTTATCTACTAGTCTACTAACTATTTCCCATGTTTGATACTTCTTAGCATGATTCAACTCTTCTTCCATTGCTTGCCTCCAACCTTCATCTTTTCTAGAATCAACAAAGGTATTAGGTTCAACTCTTGATAGAAGACAAATATTTACTTGTTCATTTTCTTTTGCAAATCTTCTCCTAGTCTGCAGTCCTTCATTCTTATCACCATTGATTTTATTTTTTGAATGATTCCTTTGAACATAATTTTTTACAGTCTTGAGGGTCTTTTCAGTTAGTTGTTCTTCCTCTTCTCATCTACCTTTTCTTTTTCTTCTTCCATGAAGATAGGATCATCAACATCACTATATGCTCATTCTTGTATTTCTTGATTCCATTCTTCATTCACTCTGACATTTTTTCTTTCAACCATTCTTACTAAAATCTTGTTGTAGCATCTATAATCCTTTCTTTTGGTTGAGTAGCCAATAAATATTCCTTCATCACATATTGAGTCAAATATTTTGAAATATTCTTCATCTCTTCTAATGTAGCATTTTCTTCCAAAAATTCTAAAATATTTGACCATAACAAGTTTCCCATGCCATAGATAATATGGAGTCTTGGAAGTATTGATTCTCATCTACACTCTACTTAGGATGTAGATAGAATTGTCAACTACAATAAATATCAGGTAGATTTGCATCTTTCATTATTGTTCTTTCCATTTCCTAAACTATTCTTTTATTTCTTTCTAATACTTCATTTTTTGTGGAGTTCCAGAAGCGGACAAATGTATCTTGATACTGTTAGGCTATTTTCCTATCATAGCAAAAATCCATTAAAAATGGTCTTATCGTACAAAAATCTTGTGAAATTGTCTTGTCCTAGCTGCAACTTGTTTTGATCTGTGAAGAAGATGTATCAGGTTTCATGGCTTGTGCCCTTAACCAGGGATAGTTTATGGTGTGTCCAAGCTCCAGTCAAGAGCGCATGTGCTCAAGTGAAAAAACCAGGGAGATATTGTAGTTTCAAGGTCTGAGAAATAGGTCTTTTCCATGAACAAGGGCTTCAAAATTTGTCTAAGTCTAGAAAAAACCCTAGCCAAATCTATTTCTTTGTTACTTTATTAGCCACTTAAGTTTTGAAGTCTGCATGTGGTTTTTATCTCTTAGTGTTCGCTGGATCTCAGGATAAACTTTTCAAAGCACTTTTCATCCAACGATCTAGTGACTATTGTGCGTTCGCCAGTTCTCCAAGTTCCCAGGCAGTTAAGTCTTTTATTCTACGATTACGCGACTGAGTGTTCACGTATTCTCCAAGTCTTGGCGATTAGGCACTAAACATTCAGTGATTTAGAGATAGCCTTTAGTCGCTTGATCTCTTAATTGAACCAGGGTTAAGGTTTTTATTCAATGACTAGGAGATTGCCTTAGTTGCATGATCTCCTGATCAAATGTGAGTTAAGTTGAAAATTCAGAGACTCAGGACCGTAGGATGATGACAAGATCAATGGTTGTCGCATGTTCACTAGATAAAACTTAGGGTTAAGAAAGCATCTAGAGATCTAGCAAATGCTTTATTCGTGTGTTCTCAGGATTAAACCAGGGTCAAGCCAAGTATTCAATGATTATGAGAATGCTTTGGTCGCTTAATCACCAAATAGAGATTGAGTTAAATTTTGAAGGCTTGGCGATAGAATTTGGACTGTTGATGAAGATATGATCGGGTGGTAGTTGCTTGTTCGCCGGATGAAACACAGGGTCAAGGAAATGTTAAGCAATCATGCAAATGCTTTGTTCGCATGATCTCCTGATTAGACTATGGTTAAGAAAATTATTGAGCGACTTGGAGATTGCCTCAGTCGTGTGATCTCTAGATGACTTAAGGTTAAGTGGGCCTGTCTGTGGCTAAAAGATAAAGAGATAACAAGTCCAAGAGGATCTAACGGTCATCGTGACTTTGCAAAGGAAAGATGCCCAGATGTTAGTCATTGCATTTTTGTGAAAGCCGTCCAATGGAAAGGCTAATAAGAAGGTGGGTCCTCAGTGCCAAGTCGATCCGATGTGCCTGTTCATGATTGGTTGCTGGGTAAATGATGTGGTCGGATGATTTAAGGGCTTAAGTGACTATTGTTGTTTAATGAAAGTCGCCCGATCTGTCAGGAAAGATAAGATCAACGATCCTATTTTAAACATACCTAATTGACCGTTGCCACCAGAATTTGAATTGTTTAAGGGTTTTATGCGAGTAAAGGACTGGTTATTTAATGCTTGGGTGGCTGATCTACTTGATTTGATCTTGTCCACTGTCACAGTATGGTCCAAAGGTGATGATTATATGTGGAGGATGTCCATGATGTGGAGAAATGGGTGAATCAGTCATGCCATTTATGATGAAGGTAAAGTGAACAGAGGGCTAAAATGATGCAGTTTCAAGTTCCTAATGTACCAGTCAGGATTTTAGCCATAAATGAAGATCAAGCTTGGACCTGATTGCTCCAGATTTCTTGGCATATCTTTTTTGCAGTAATTTCTTGATTATCTGGTTGTTGAGGTTGTTGTAAACCCTAATTTTTCCCTAAATGATCTGTAGCTTGTGGCAATCCTTTATAAGGATTTCCAAGATCATTTAGAAGCATTCCAATTTTTGGTAATCTCTAGCAGGTTCCAATCTCCTTGGTGTTAGGATTAACAAGGCAGAAATAACAATTATGTGCAAATATAACTAATATCAGAAAATAATAAACCACACAGAATAGAACACAAGACACACAAATTTAACGTGGTTCACCCAATCCCTGGGCTACATCCACCAACAGCGAGTCCAATATTATTATTATCCAGTGATTACAACCTGATTACAATCTGTAATCCCTTACAGCCCAATTCTGCCGCAAGTACTAAAATCATACATAATGAAAATCCCTAACCCTAAGCCATATTATACAATATTTTCCCGCTTTAGGGTTAGAATGAGTTATAAGTAGTCGGCCCAAAAAATTGAAAAAAGTAGTCGGCCTCAAAAAAAAAATTTCGGGCCCGGCTCGGCCCCGAACCCCGACGAGGTCGGGAGGAAAAGTGTACAGTACTTTCCTGGATAGTACTTTCCTGATTAGTCACCACAAGCTAACACTTGGTTCCATGAGTGGTTCTTTCCTATAAATATTTTGTCTTCTTCTCTACATATAGGGTGTTCCCTCTTTCCTTTCTGGTTTGGAGAATAGAATATAAGTTGTAACAGTCTGTCTTGTGAATAAGATTTCAATATTTTCATACTACTATCAGATTGTCTCCATTTGATTCTTGAGCTTGTTGATTAGAGCATCAAGGGTGTTTTTATATTTCTATTGTATTTCCAAGGTGTCTACAATAGAGTTATTTTTGTAGAAATAATTGAGTTTAGGACTGGTTTTTAGATGTGTATGAGTTGGAGTATCAGGGGTATCTCATACTTGTCTTTCAGTGGATGTTGATTAATGTTTTTCTTGTTCCTAGGTTTCTTCTAAGGGGAGGGTTAAAATCCTTTGAGTAGGTAATTGCATATTTGAGTACAAAGGTGGATTGCTAAGTAGGATCTGATCAATGGTGTATGTTTGATGTAAGACATCAACATATTAGAAAATATTGTCTTCTCTATTCATAGCTCTGTTGCAGTGATCTGTTTGACTCTGTTAACCATTGGATAAGGCACTGGTCTATGAGAGACTTGGGGTATTTCAGGGGTCCATTCAACCCAACAACATCAACTAAATCAATTGAAATCCTTTTCCCTTTCATGTTGATAGGAGTTAGAAGTCCTTTCTAGTTTTCAGACCCATTCTATGCAAGTAGGATATTGCATAAGACTTGGTGATTCATTGAGGTACATGATACCTATAGGAGTCTGAAGGTTATTCCACAGTCATATACGTGCAAGCCTATTTTTTTCCAAAAGTAATTATGTGTGTGCAGATGAGGTATACCCGCCTGAGTGATGTGGAGCTCAAAGTGTAGGAGGATCATTCTCTTGGTCCTTGTTAATTGGCCCTTTTTCTTGTCAGATTTGGAGTGGTTATTGAGAGTCAGTGACATTAATTTGTCAATTGAATTGTAAATCTGACAGTGTGAGAAAAAGGAACCAACAGATACAATGATCTTTACAATATTTTTCAAACTCATTTCAAGTATATTTACCTCCTCTATCAAACCTCAAACATTTTAACTTAGCATCTATTTCATTTTCAACCAAAGATTTGAAAGCTTTAAACTTCTCTAAAGCTTCTGATTTTACTCTTAATAAATTTACCAAAGTCATCCTAGAATAGTCTTCAATAAAACATAAAGTACCTTTCACTATTGAGTCATTTTGTTTTGGTAGGTCCATAGAGATTAGTATGCACCTACTCCAAGGGTTTTGTGGAGGAATACTCCTTACACTTAAATTTTGTCTTTGTCTACTTTCTCATTCGGTATTCATTTCATAAAGTATTTTTAAGCTAGATGATCATTTGCATGTCTCTTATTGCATTTGTAGAGATGATCTTCACCATATAATCAAAGTTGATTAGACCCATCCTCTTGTGCCACAACCAACAATCACTAGTTGGTGCCAATAGACAACTACCTTCTCTAGCTTCTTTGAGTTGATTAACATTACCATCAATCTTGGTTCCTTTTGCTACAAATTTTTCAAGGATTTCTTTTTAGATTTCATGACCTTTTTCATAAAATATGAGTTTATATCCTTTGCTTCACATTTAACTAATATTGAGTAGATTATGTTATATCATTTGACATAAAGAACATCTTATGTCTTGTTCTTTCCATCAATTTTTATTGTCTCCTTTCTACAGATTAGGGAAACTCCTTTACAACCAAATTTGATAGATCTTCCATTCTAATTCTTGATATTGATAAAATTCCCTTTATCACTAGTCATGTGATTAGAACATCCACTATCAATTACCCATGTATTTGGTTCTTTTACATTAAAATAAGTCCACACAATAATTGATTTTTCATTGAGTTTAACATCTTTTAGGTCACCCAAAATTGTATAATCCTTGACAATATCCTTTTTAAGATAAACTCTTATCATCATAAATAATGTTTCATAACTTGAGTCATTTTGAGTTCTATCTTTAGAGTCCAATGACTATTATATTTGGAATAAAGGATTTTTTATGTTGCTATCTTTTACTACTATCTTCTAATTCTCTATAAGGATATCTAGAAGAATAATAACCAATCCTACCACAATAAATCATTTAAAAGGCAACTTACCTTTGTGTTTGTTAGTGTCTTTCTTTAATCTTCTTACAAATATTTCTTCAGCATCTTCAAATCCATCAAGTTGGTCAACATCTTTCTCACCCTTCTTACCAACTTTGAATGCAACTTCTATCTTAACTATAGCATCCTTGTCAAATTCTCTCATTTCATATGCAATTAAAGTACAATATAACCAATCCACTGAATATTTATCCAAGTCATTTCTTTCTTCAATGGCTAAAACCTTATAGCTATAAATTTTTGGGAGAGATCCAAGGATCTTTTCACAACCTCATATTCTTTTATTTCTCCACCAATACCTTTGATGACATTTACAACTTCATCTACCCAGAGCATATAATTGGTAAATTCTTCATCTTCGACCATGTTAAAAGTTTCAAAATTGGTTTTGAAATTCTACATCTTCATCTACTTCACCTTCACATCACTGACATATATACGATTGAACTTATCCCACATTTCCTTGGTAGTAGTGCGATGCATTACTTTTACAAGTTCCAAATCTACAAGTCCATTCATAATTGTGTTACTTACTTTTTTATTATTTTCATATTCCCTAATCTATGTAGCATCTATAGGTGGACCAGTAGGAGGATAATAACCATCTTTGACAAAGTTCAAAACATCGATCTTGGATGAGGATTAATGTGATTCCATTCCAACCTTCTAGAGAGTGATGTTTAAATCATCAAACTTAGGAGCCTTGTGAGATCCCTTTTTTCATCTTAGACCTTCCTCAAGTGGTTAAGTTTACTCCAAAGGAACCTCGCTATAATACCAATTGTTGAACATGCCCAAATACTGAGAGTGAGGGTGAATTAGTCTCTAACAATCTTAAAATATTACTTTAATTCCAAAACATGTAACTTTAATCAACAAACAAAGATAAATCAATCAACACCATTGCACAAGAGAACACAAAACATGTGTGGAAAAGAAAATGAGGTAAAAAAAATGGTGATATCTAATAATATATGAAAAGATTTACAAAATTCTCAATGTCAAACTTTCACCCAAGACTCATTATCTTAGAGAAAGATAGAAAGGACTTGCAAACTAAAGATTAGTTCTCTAGGGAAAGTGGTGCGAGAGCACATAGGTGGTCATATGCTCCCATTTGGCCACTATCAGTTATTTCTAGTTTTAATTTTATGTCAAGATGTAATAAGGTAGTGAATGGCCATTCTTCATGTAATAAGGTCCTTGAGACCAATTTGTATGGTTTGAATCCAAGTTGTACTCATGATTGTCTCACAATTGTCAAATTTTCCATTATAGGGTAAAAGTGTGTTGAAGGCATAAAATGGATAAATTTATCATGTATGAAGGTTATTTGGCCCTATTTGTATGTATTAATCAATTTTTGAGGTCATAGAGGTTATATTTTGGACAATGAGTCAAATTGTGTAAAAATTGTCAATATTGACAAAAGTTGTCAAGGCAATTTTATTGCAAAAAGTGCACTAAAGGTGGTTTGAGGTTGGTTAGCATTCAAATTTCAGTTATGTTTGTGTGTGTGTATATATATATATATATATATATATATATATATATATATATATATATATATATATATATATATATATATATATATATATATATATATATATATATATATATATATATATATATATATATATATATATATATATATATATATATATATATATATATATATATATATATATATATATATATATATATATATATATATATATGTATATATATATACCTTTATTTCATCGACCAAAGGGTCGGTTGGATGATGTAATGAAGTACAATCAATAAAATTTTGAGTTTTGCCTTGCATTTTCATAATTTTCAGGCATAATAGTCTGTTCTATTGTATTTTTCATTAAGGATAAGTGTTCATTTTCTTTGGAAGCCTATTGAAAATTCTATAGAGATTAATCCTCTATAATTCCATTTTGGTTTCATTTATTTTCACTTTGTTTTAAGCAAGTTATTAAAGTTTTGATGAAAACTATCACAAACCCTTGCTAGTGTAACCAGTGACATTAAATAATATAATTTATGGTCATCCCAACATCAAAAAACCATGCCACTAGATGGTATGACCCATGTAAATAAATATTTTTTCTTTCCTTTTGATGCATGGTTCCATGCACAAGTTGGCATGTGCTAAGAGTGACACAAAATCTGATTTATGTGTCTTGGACTGAAAATGGAAGCAGTTGTGGGTTGATATAACTGCAAGATTAGGCTTCAAAAGGTTGGTTTAAGGCCTGGAGAGGTTTGATGGGTTATTTCATACCCTAATAAAGTGTTTGTGGCCCTTGATTGGTCAAAATACTCACTATTTTGATGATTGTCCTAAAGTTGGGTGTGTTGATGTCCTAATGAACTAGTTGTAATGCCCTGCTAGGGAAACCAGGAGATATTAACCTAAAACATGTTACTAAGTTTACAGAATAATTTTTTTTTCTTAAGAGTTTACAAACAATAATGAATAAACAAGCAGAAGTAAAGCATAAAGTCCAAAGTACACATAAACATAATCTCATTTTTAGATTACAATCTCAAGGGTTCTTTGACATAAAAACTACGTAAATATAATTAAATTTACTAATTACAATAATCATATAAATCCTCTACATTATACATCATAAATACATCTGAATAATGAAGTATGCATAATCTCCCACATCCACTACACAAGTCGCAGGGTATGTAATTAAATTAAATACAAAGTACAAATAAAGAAAGAATAAAAAAAAGTCTATAAGAAGATAGGATAAGAAGCAACTGCAACAAGGATCATCTAGCACTGGTACATGAATGTCAGAATCTCAAATGCTAAAAGAATCACTACCTCTCGACCTCGTGGAAACTTGTGGTTCCACTCCCACCATGTTGAGGGGATAACATCGGAGCCCACTCAGATAATAATACCAAATTCAATCAAGTAAAACTAAGAAAGGGTCCTAGAAGCTCCTATCTCAAGGGTACATCTAAATAAACTCAAAGGTACACATACTAAATCTAGAGGCAACCAACACATGTAGGAAACCTAAGATGAAATCAGGGAAGTTTCATCACATATGTCAACCCCTTGGAACAATCTCACTAGACTCTGACTCTCAAGTATGATCATATGTGGAACCTAAAATCCTCTCATCTAGACAAAGATAACCGATCATACCAAAACTCACTACCACTACTCGACGGGCAAGCATCTTCTCCCACTCCCATCCTTAGCCTATACTAGCACTCAAGGCATGGGTGATGAATCTATTATCTTATTAATTCATTTTAAAAATCCATTTAATTTATATTATCACTTGTTTAAGTAACCTACTAAGGATACCCAGGTAGCCAATTCCGAGCTCTGGCACCTCCAAAGCAAGCCACTTCCCCTTTAATACCTAGATAACCTACCCTAGGTTCATAATCTCAAAACCATAACTCGAGGTCATCATAAATCATATATCCAAATCGGGTTCCAAAGAATAACAGGAACACACAATAAACAACTTTCATCATAAAAATCAATTTCCATAAGGTTGGGTCACAACAAGATCAACTACCACAAAAGTATGCAAGACAAACAAAATAAAACACAACCCTAACCTTGCCTCTAGTAGCAGTCCTAACAGGCTGACGTAAAAGATTCCCTTCTAACTCAATCGCAGAAGGAAGAAAATAAAACATGCAAAAGAATTTAATTAATAAACTAATTTGTAAAATTCTATCACAAAAATTAATCTATCAAATAATCACTAGCATACTATAATTACAATTATGAAGAACATATTAGTTTCTCGATTCGATTGTATTAGTTTCTGGATTATGATGCTAAAAAAACTCACACAATTGAATCCAGAAACTAATATGTTCATCATAATGGATTGTGGAAATCTGATTTTATAACTAGCACTTGCACCGAAAGGAGGTGCAAGGGATGCGCCGATAGGAATTTAAATGGAAAGCATAAGTGAAGCATTACGTAATACAAGTAAGTGTTTAAAAGTGTAAATGAGAAGGCAACATGATCAAAGCATATCAAATCAGTGGGCAGGTATACCCAACATACAAAGCATGACAACATATGAATATTATATAGGGAGATTCTCTTACTACTTTCAATATCCAGCATGCTTCTTTGAAACCGTCGAAGCTAATTCAAAATACTGGGTATGCCCAACAAGCTCCCAAAATCTATGAGACATTTGTAGTAAGATTTGTACCACTCACCTAAAGTGAAATCATAATAAAAAATGAAAAACGTACAAGATCATGAAAACTCATTACAAATATAGGGAAAGCATAATCTTTAAAAAGCAATGCAAGGATCATATATTGGGCTCGAAATGGGAACATGTACAGTTAGATGAGCGCACTTTTCTTTGACCTTGGATCTATCCCAACACTTAGGGTGAGCCTGCACAATTTAAAAGTCATAATTAATACTATTGTTTATGAAACATCTTAAAATATATTTAATGTTATTTAAACTCGAATGTATTACTAAAAGAATAAATAAATTTAGTTTTCCTTCTATTTTTATATAAAAATTTGTTACTTATAAATTCTTAAAAGGAAAATACCTAAGCAAAATAATGAAGAATACTATCTTACAGATAAGTGTCTACATCATATTGACATGATACCCTTTAATATTAAAGTTCAAACTAAAAGATTTGTTAAAATATTAGTTAATGAATTTTTATTTAAAGCTTCAAGAGGTTAAATCTCATTTATAATTTTTATTTGTATAGCTTCTTATACTTTGTAAGTTATAAGTTATTATTGTTTATTTGAATATTAGATATTTTATATAATATATTAATCATTATTTAAAATATCCTTCAATTACTTATATCTATATAAGGAACAGTAAAAATTTTGGGAGCACAAGAGTTGGTAAAATTTGTTAAGTTATAAATATATATAGTTTATTGATATCATAATTTTTATATAATATAGATTTACTAAATTTTCATATTAATGTTTATATAATATATCTAATGTTTAACTTTAATGATTTGAGAATATGATTTATTATATATTTTTTCCTAAAATTATATATAATATATATTAAACTATTATTAATATATTTTTTTTCTAAAATGAAAAATTATAATTATTGTTTTAGTTAATCAAATATAAATTTTTTTAATAGATAAATGTCACTAGCTAATTGATTTCATTAATCAAAGTTAATAAAAAATAATTTAGAATCTAAACCTAATTCTAATTATTTTTCTAAAACAAGAATTACTCCTATTAAAACTTTAAATGTCACCTATAATATAAGGAATAGTAAAAATTTTGGGAGCACAAGAGTTGGTAAATTTTTTGAAATTATAAATATATATAGTTTATTAATATCATAATTTTTATATAATATAGATTTACTAAATTTTCATATTAATATTTATATAATATATCCAATGTTTAACTTTAATGATTTGAAAATATGATTTATTATATATACTTTCTAAAATTATATATAATATGTATTAAACTATTATTAAAATTATTTTTTTCTAAAATGAAAAATTATAATTATTATTTTAGTAAATCAAATATAATTTTTTTAATAGATAAACGTTGGTAGCTAAATAGGTCATAGAGTGAAAGCACTATTCCAAAAAATGTGTCATTGTAGAAGTGTTGTACTTAGCAACATCCAATTATGATGATTTGAAGTTAAAGTTTAGGTAAGCTGTATATTTTGAAGGTATTACCCAAAAAAAATGTAACATTCAAATAAGTTTAAAAATAGTAGAAAATGTACTTTTCATAAAAACAAGCACAATATGTATCAAATAGAAACACACTATGAAATCAAGGTTATTTTTTGAGCAACAATGGATGGAAAAAAATACGAAATCTGCACAAAGGAAAAAGAGTTGTTTGCATGTCATTGGGTTGAAATAACTACATCCTACATGCTTTGTTGTTTTTTACATATTCCAACAATACTGACTAGGAAGAGTAGAGTTGAACTATAGATACAAGAAAGGTGAAATGCAGTCAATCTCAGGAGGAAATTAATTTTTCCTTACATAGAAAAGACTAAAATTATAGAATAATAAAACAACATTAAGATACTTTAGTCTATAAATCCAAGAAGCTGGAAAACCTTAATATTCAATGCAATCTACAACTATGTTGGCTTACCTTTGGCACCCAAGTTTTAAAATTTTAAAATCAAGCATCATGGAGAAATTTCCTCAAATTTTGAACTTTTAACCAAAATCGAGCATCATGGAGCATCACTGGAAACCAAATGAACTTTGAACTTTGAACCAAAATTTTGAGGTTTAAGGATCAAGGTTCAATGTGTGGAGTGCACATTACACCAAGCGAAAATAAGGATGTCGATAGATTTTGTTTGAGACCAAGCAGTTCTTGAACTTTGAACCTACGAATTGCACTTTGAACTTTGAACTTTGATCATGTGAACCGCGGTTCAAACTTTGAACTTTGTTGCTTGCAGTCGACACTTTGAACTTCAAACTTTGAACTTTGATCCTGTGAACTGTGGTTCGAACTTTGAACTTTGAATCTTGCAATCCGCACTTTAAACTTTGATCTTGTAAACTGTGGTTCAAACTTTGAACTTTGAATCTTGCAATCCGCACTTTGAACTTTGAACTTGTAGTTCAAGGTTCAGGTTCGATGCACAGTGAAACTGCACCAACGCTTTGAATTTAGAACATTTTGAACTTTAAACTTTGAAATTGCATTTCAAGGTTAAAGTTCAACATCTCCTCTTGCAATGCTGCCCTTTTACAAAGTATAGCTTCATAAAAACCATTACAAAGGGGGGGAGGTTCGAGGAAATTTCTCCGCGATGCTCGATTTTAAAATTTTAAAACTTGGGTGCCAAAGGCAAGCCAACATATTTGTAGATTGAGTTGAATATTAAGGTTTGCCAACTTCTTGGATTTATAGACTAAAGTATCTTAATGTTGTTTTATTATTCTAGAATTTTAGTCTTTTCTATGTAAGGAAACAATAATTCCCTCCCAAGCTTTACTGCATTTCGCCTTTCTTGTACCTACAGTTCAACTCTACTCTTCCTAATCACTATTGTTGGAATATGTAAAAAATAACAATGCATGCATGATGTACTTATTTCAACCCAATGACATGCAAACAACTCTTTTTCTTTGTGCAGATTTCGTATTTTTTCCCATCCACTGTTGTTTGAAAAATAACCTTGATTTCCTAGTGTGTTTCTATTTGATACATATTGTGCTTGTTTTACGAAAAGTGCATTTTCTACTATGCTCAAATTTATTTGAATGTTACATTTTTTTTGGGTAATACCTTCAAAACTTATACCTTACCTAAACTTTAACTTCAAATCATCAAAATTGGATGTTGCTAAGTAACACTTCCTTCTACAATGACACATTTTTTGGAATAGTTCTTTCACCTCTACCACCTATTGGTGTACCCTTTGCACCTTCTTTCGGTGCAAGTGCTAGTATAAGAGTAAAGAAGACATTTCTAGCAGAATAGCACAATGAATGAGCATTGGAAATGTTGCAAAGATATATGAGAGAGTTGCATACCTTGTTTTTTCAGAGAGAGAGAGAGACTTGTTTTAGGTGAGCTTCCTCTTTCTTCCATATAATTATATATGGATTATTTTGCATTTTGGAGTATCTATCATAGGTGAATGTCACTTGAATGCGGAGGTCATTTAATGACTTGAATTTGGATATAGTTGTGAATGTCAAGCCCTGCCTTTCCACCCTACCAACATCAATAGTTTTTTTTTGCAATGTTAGACATTGGGATTTGTGTACAATAACAACCCATGCCATTGTGAGTGGTATCTACCTTAGAATCCCCAAAGACACAAGAATTATTGGTATACTTTTGGGGTCTTCTTCATTCTATGCAGGGCCATTGTAATTATCGAAGCTTGCCACAACTTGCAAAAGTATCATAACAAGTAACACCAAGACAAAATATTTTTGACAAGTCATTTGTATAAGGACTTTCAAATAGATACATTTCTTGTTACTATTGTAATAATTAAATGACAGTTGATAGGGAGAACTAAGTAGGACTAAAATTTATCATTTTTTTCTTTACATTCGACACAACAAAACACATCTATTGTTCTATACTTAAGAAATACTCTTAGCCAACATTAAAGAGAAATTCCCTTTAATCTAGCTAGAATATTTGCATCATATATCTCTTGATAGTATTTTGCATGTCTTAACTCACATAAGAATTCATGGTACATTTCTAAAACCCCACATGTTGCATGGCATTTGTGAACAAGATATCCCACCATTTCAACCTCCTAATTTTCCACATCATGTGCCTCTTTAATCAATTAGCTTGCTCCTTGAATAGTCTCCCGACAATTCAACAAAATGTTGTTCACAAAGACCTTGACATTATTTTGGTAATTACCCAGCCAATCCAAAGAGGTTGAGATGTTCATTGATACAACGTCATCTTTTGTTTCCAATTTTCCTATACTATTCTCTGAAGAGCTACTTGAAATAGTAATAACATCTTCACATGCCCTCAGATTTGCCATAACCTGGAAGTTTAGTAAAACAAAGGGCAATTTAAATACGATGCCAATACTAAGAACAGTATTATTATCTTTAGTTCCATAAAATAAGTAGAGAAACACAAAATGCAATGTAATCAATAATAAAAAAATAACCCACAACTAAACATTTAAAGCTCAATTACTATATAATTCATATTTCAACAAAATTGTTCAAGATATATTATATTTAATATAAATACTAAATTATAGTTTATAAAAATCATTCATTCAAAATTTGGAAGTTAATATGTCTTATATAATTCTAATATTTTTTTTTATAAATTATAAGAATTCATATATCCTAATTTTTTATTCAAATTGAGGTGTTTTAAAAAGACTAAATAAACTTACATTTTTAAAAAATAAATATATTAAAAAAAAGTTGGATATCTATTATAGTTATTATATAACACACACAAAATTATAGTTTTCAACAATCATTCAGTTTGGATTCGGAATGTAATGTATCTTATAAATTTCTAACATGTTTTTTATTAAAAATATAAAAATTTATATATCTTCAATAAAATTTTTAAAAAGAATATATTTAAGAAAACTCTTATAAATTATTGTTTATGTATTATCAGCAAATGTAAGATGACCTTAAGCTAATATCAATTAATATATATAATATATTTACTCCATTACAATTATTTAAGATTAATTATATTTAACATATGTACTAAATTATAATTTCTTTGTTTAATTCATTTAAAATGTAAAAGGTAATATGTTCTATGTTTATTATTAGTTTTAAACTTAGATTTATTATATTTAACCTATATACTAAATTGTAATTTCTTGAAACAATTCATTAAAAATGTAAAAAGTAATGTGTTGTATATGATAATGTAAGAATAGTTATTTATATAAAATTTATTTCATAAATTCTTAAAGAATTCTAAATAACCAAAAAACTTATTCTACTTTAAATAAAAATTATAAAGAAGGAAAATCCTATGTTGTTTTAAATTAAATTGCTCTAAATCTTAGTGTAGTTTTTTAAAAAAAATTATATCATATTATTTATTTTAAAATTCTATTCATTTCATATCTATTTAATCTATTAATTAAATAAATAGCATATTCAAACTTTAGATATATGTAAATTTTATAATCATATAAACTAAGAAATTATTATTATTTATAAAATATTTTAAAATTTTCTAAAATCATTTATTTATTCTTTATCTTTATTATTATTATAATTTATTAGACATTTCACATCTATTAATTAAATCAATAACATTTTCTTATTTTAAATATACATATATTTTTATTCTTAATACAGTCTTTCTAATATATGTTTCAAGAGAGATATTTCTACCAAAGCCCTAAATAAAATATGGGCTAGTTAACATTTTTTCCAAACAAAATATATATAAAAAGTCGTCCACTCATTTTTGTACTTTACAAAGAAATAAACAATATTTTACTTCATCTGCAAAAAATCTGCGCTAGTTAACATTTCGAGAAGTCGACGGAGATCGGAAGATGACGGAAATAAGAAAGACGGAGATAGAGATGAAGAGCAAGAACATTTTCCGCCTCATGAATATCTAGCCCGCGAGTACTCGAGGAGTGAAACAGAATTTCAGTGTGCTGGACGGAATGGGAAAAGCAGCGATCTCACTGTACGAAACACTATCTGAAAACGTACGGGATAACCCAAGGAAAACCATTTTTGCAGTTGAAAATTGGACTTGTGGTAGTTTTTAGTGTGAGACAAGTATTAGATCATCCGTACGCGAGCGACCAAAAAACCAACGTAAAAACACCAATGAGAAATCCATTTTCGGGTGTGAGACAAAATTTCGGGCGTGGTGTGAGACAAATCCGACAAGTGTGTCCGAGCAAGCCCTACACAAGCTTCGCCAAAGGGGAAGTCTATCGACTAATTACAATTACTGAATTAAATTCTAACACACCTAATAAATCAATTTATAATATTATTAAAATACATTGATTCCAGATATAAAAATTACTAAAAGACAATATAATTCATCATAAGTCTAATTAAAAGAATCAACTTAATTTCCCAATTCTATTTAATTAAAAACACAAAAAATTCATTTATTATCAAAATAATAATGTCACTGAAAATTTTATTTCCATTTTAACAATATTACATGCTAACAAAATTATATATTTAATAAGTATACCAACTATATGTATATGTGTGTGTGTGTATATATTTAGATTATATTTTTTTATTTTATATTATATATTTTTATTTAATATTATAGATAATAATAATAAATATATTATATATTTTTAAAAAATACTTACAAAAAAAGTCCAAAAAATTATGGGGTGGGCCCCGACTGCCGCACGGTAGCCAAGGATTACCGTTTGAGAGTCTTGTTGCCGACAGTAGTAGCTGCCATGGGTGGGCGGTGGGGTCTCCACCCACAAACATTAATTTAATTTTTTTGAATATTTTTTTATTAAAAAAAATTAATTTCTGACATATGTTTTATTTTGTACCTGATTTCTAGCAAGCTATTTTAAAAATAATTAAATATAGAAATACATATATATATATATATATATATATATATATATATATATATATATATATATATATATATATATATATATATATATATATATATATATATATATATATATATATATATATATATATATATATATATATATATATAAAACAACGGTTGTATTTTTTTATCAACGACAAAGACATATACATTTTTTTTAAAACACAAACAATTTGAGAACCTGATTTCCCTATTGATTTAATCTGGGTGTAGACACTCAAAAATGGGCAAGTGCTTTTAAATTGCAATAATCATCAAAATGCACTAATTCAATTAAAAAAAGGAGCAAATCATTAAAATGGACATTTATTAAATCAAATTGGACAAAAACAATTAAAGAAAATGAAAAATCAAATAATGATATTAAATAATTAAATCAAAGCTTAAAAGGGTGAAAAACACTACATAATTGATTTTAATCAATTAGTTGTATAGTTGTTTAAATCAAAAATCAAAATGAACCTATTCCTTTACATGGCTAAATTTAATTAATTAATTGAATTTAATTAATCCTAATATCTTTCAACAAAGTTGAGCAACCAATGAAAATTGAGGACAAAAAACATAAATCACTCAAAAAGGATGAATCTCAATCAATCATTCTAAAGTTTCAATCTCATCCACTCAATCTTGTCCTTTTGTCCAAAGCTTTGAGACAAACCTTTAAATTGTCCCCCCATTTATGAACAAAGCAAAGTATTTGACTCAACCAAGGGTTAATCATGATTACTTCACTCCACCCCCTACCCTTGGGAATTTACTATAAATATGAAGCATTTTGAGAGCAATTCCCATCTTAGAAATTCATTTGCAAAGCATTGTTATTATAGGCAATTGAAGAGCATTTAGAGCAATTTGCATATCTTTGTATCAATTTGAGCTAGAATAAACATTATAGAAGCATTATAGCAGCATACATTCTCATTTTAGAAGTGTCACTAGTGGAGATTGAGCTGAGAGCTTCACTTACCACATCTTTCTAGAGAACCATGAGATGCTATAGATCTTAGTTTCAATTTTAATTAGATTTTCATTGTATTTACTTTGATTTGTTACTAATTTGATCTTAATTTCATGAAGGTGATTATCATCATCACACAAATGGCAGGACTAGAACCAAAAAAAGTAAAGATAAAGGATGTTTCCTATGGTGAAGACCCAACTATGGCACCAAAGAAAGAGAGATTGGATACCCTACCCAAGCATGAGGAAGAAAGGTCACCTATTCTCATAGAACCGACAGAAAAGGTCAACATTGGGACAGAATTGGATCCAAAATTTATACACTTGGCCGCATCACTTACACCTTTAGAAAAAAAGGATTTCATCAAGTTCTTCCAAGAACAACAAGTGAATTTTGCATGGTCCTACGCCAACATGCTCGGATTGGATCCCAACTTCATTATGCACCATTTGAATGTCAAACCAGGGGTTAAGCCCGTCAAGCAAAAGTTGAGAAAAATGCACCCACATATAGCTCTCTTAGTCAATGTGGAATTAGAAAAATTGTTGAAAGTGGGATTTATAAGAGCAATAGCCTATGTTGAATGGATATCTAATATTGTACCGGTCACCAAGCACGACAAATCCATTTGTGTATGCATGGATTTTTGAGACTTGAATCTGGAATGTCCTAAGGATGACTTCCCACTTCTGAGCATTGATGCAATAGTCGACTTGACAACGGGTCACTCCATGTACTCATTAATGGATGGTTTCAGTGGATATAATTAGATAAAAATTGCACCCAAAGACTAAGAGAAGAAAGTTTTTACATGTCCTTGGGGTACCTTTTGTTGGAACGTCATGCCCTTCGGCCTTAAAAATGTCGGAGCCACATATCAAAGGGCAATGACAACTATCTTTCACGATATGATGCACACATTTCTAGAAGATTGTGTGGATGACATATTGGCAAAATTACACAAAAGAGAAGATCACCTACAAATTTTGAAAAAGATATTCACCTAGTTGGAACAGTTTAAAGTGAGGCTTAATCCAAAAAAATGTGCCTTTGGTGTCAAATCTGGCAAATTGTTAGGCTATATAGTTTCAACAAAAGGAATTGAAGTGGATCTAGAAAAAGTACAAGGAATAATGGATATGGAAATTCCAAAGAACATAAGTCAAATGAGGTCTCTCCAAGGCAAAATACAATCCATAAGAAGGTTCATTTCTCAATTGGCCGAAAAATGCCATTCATTCACAAGGTTGCTACACAAAGATACTATTTTCATGTGGGATGAAGAATGTGACCAAGCCTTCACTTTATTGAAGACTTATCTAATAAATCCACCTATCCTAATGCCACCAATCAAGGGAAAATTGTTTCTATTGTACATATCCACTACCGAAAGGTCTCTAGGAGTGCTTTTGGTGCAAGAAGATGAGCAGGGAAAAGAAAGAGAAATCTACTATTTGAGTAGGACATTGATCAAATACGAACTTAACTATACATTTATGGAAAGGGCTTGTCTAGCGATTGTCTTTGCATCTCAAAAATTGAGACATTATATGTTGATGCACAAGGTGAAACTAATTGCCAAAATTGATCCTCTAAAGTATTTGCTAAGCAAAACTGCCTTAACGGGTAGGATAGCAAAATGGGTCATGATATTGAGTGAGTTCGACATTGAGTATGTGGATAGGAAGGCAATAAAAGGACAAGTGATAGCAGATCACTTAGTTGAAAATCCATTGACTTCTACACAAACCATTCAAGTGGAATTTTTGGATTCCACCATTGTAAACATAGAAGCAAAGACATGGAAGTTATACTTTGACGGCTCATATACACAAGAAGGTTCTGGGGACGGCATATTATTGATTACCCCTCAAGGGTACACTATCCCCAAGTCCTACAAATTGTTGTTCTCATGTACAAACAATATAGCAGAATATGAGGTTTTAGTCATTGGTATCAAGATGGCTTTAGAATGGAACATCACCGAGCTACAAGTATATGGAGATTCTCAACTAATAATCAATCAAGTCAATGATGAATACAATACCAAGGATGAAAAATTAATGCCATACAAGACCATGATTGATGGATGGAAGAAGTACTTTGCCTTGATCACTTTTGAGCAGATTCTGAGAGAGAAAAATAGAGTAGCTGATGCAATGGCCACCTTGGCTTCCTTATTACAAAAACCAAATCAAAATGAGAAGTACGAGTTCTTGGTGGAAGAGTTGGTGAGACCGGCATTCGACCTTCCCGAAACCCAAATTGTTGCCCTACTTCATGGACATGACTCACCTTGGTATGGCCCTATCTATACATATCTCAAAGACCAAGTGTTACCTTTAGACCAATCCCAAGCCCAAAAATGAAATTTCATACGCCAATCAGCCCGTTACATAATCCTTTCAGAGACATTGTATTGTAAGGGTCTTGATGGGACATTACTTAGATTTCTAGAGGAAGAAGAGTCTAAGTTAGCTTTACATGAGGTTCATGAAGGCATTTGCGGGTCACACTCAAGCGGTTTAAACCTAGCAAAGAAAATCCTTTGCTTAGGGTATTTTTGGAAGACCTTAGAAAAAGATGCTTCTCACTTTGTCAAAATATGCAGCAAATGTCAATATCATGGTGACATGATACATGTATCGGCACAAGAGTTACATCCCTTTGTTACACCATGGCCATTCTATCAATGGGGATTTGACTTGATTGGGGTAATCTACCCACCTTGTTCAAATGGTCACAAATACATCATAATCGCAACGGAGTATTTCACTAAGTGGGTCGAAGTGGTTCCTTTGATCACAGCCATGGGTAAACAAATTTCCATGTTCATCTTGAATCACATCATTTGCAGATATGGTATTCCTCATGCCATAATCACAGACAATGGAAAGCAATTCAAAAACAAAGATGTGAATGAACTTTGTGCTACATTTCATATCACTCATCATTCTTCATCCATTTATTATCCTCAAGGAAATGGACAAGCCGAAGCTACAAATAAGAACATTCTCAAAATCTTGAAAAGATCGGTAAATAAATTGGGAAGAGATTGGCATGTGCAAATCAATCCAGCATTATGGGCCTATAGAACTAGCATTAGAACACCTACGGGAGCTACCTCATTTTCATTAGTCTATGGAGCCAAAGTTGTTCTATCATTGGAGGTTGAAATCCCGTATTTACAAGTATCATTGCAAGGGTTGATAACAGATGAAGGCTATAGAGTCGCTAGACTTCAACAATTAGAGTTGTTAGAAGAACACCAAGCACAAGCCTATGAACACTTGAAAGTGTATCAAAATAGAATCTCAAGGAATTACAATAAGCATATCAAACCAAGAGTCTTTCAAGTTGGAGACTTAGTGTTAAGAGAAAACCCAAAGAATCAAGCTAACAGAGAAAAGAAAGGAAAATGGGAGGTTAATTGGTTTGGTTCGTTCATCATTGTTTCTTCATTTGGAATGGGAACTTATAAGTTAGTAGATTGTGAAGGAGAAGAACTCCAAGAGCCTATCAACAACATTCATCTAAAGAGGTTCTACACATGAGGGAGACAAAAGAGTATAAAGAGTATCAGATGAGGAGCATCATATTTATTGTACATAGTCAAAGAGATCTTGAAAAATACAAAAAAATTGAAATAAATAAAAAAAAAATTTTAAAAAAAAGGACTTTGGTGAAAACCTAGCAATAGGCACCTTGGTAGCAAAAAAAAAGTGAAAAAGAAGAAAAAGAAAAAAATATAAAGGGTGAAAACTTGGTAAACAAGCACCTTTTGTTCCCTTAAGTTTTTCTTTCCAAGTCACATGTGTACATATTACATTTCCAACATCCCATTTGTAAAACTGTCATTGCATCTGTCATTTGTGCATAAGTCATAATAAAGCCTTTTAGTCACATTGTTACATTTCCTATAGCCCTAAGTTTGTTGCACGATCACATTTATCACTTGGGGGTAGGAAAGGATTGGAAATTTGGTACCAAATGGATTCAATAGTGCTACAATCAATCACGTCAGAGAGAGACTTATCAGAGCTTCAGAAAAGTGGAAAGTTTATCAAACCTTTGATGGATATCATTGTTCAAACCCAAGTATTTTGATCCTACAACTTGATCCTTGAGCCTTCATTGACTTTATTATTCGGGATTAAAAAAATTGACAAAACACCTTAAAGATCAGAATGCTTGGAAATACTTTTTGAAAATCATGAGACATTGCAAAACACTTGAAGCTTTCTTTTGATAATCTTTATGAAATTGACTTTTATCACATCTTTTGAGCTAATCGGTGATGTTTCAACTAGATTAGCTATGATAGAGACATGATATTTTCTTGCCTTTGAGTGATTGTTTTAAGGAAGATTCATCAACTTATGAGAGTTCGTCTAACGACATGGTCATCAAAGAACCATAGAGGACTATCCCATAAGAAGAAGGATTGACCTTTGCTTGTTTACGCAAATGGATACCTTGTCTATTTAGATCTTCCATATCTTAATACCAAAAATCCACTTGCAACATTGAATCTGTTGACACCGGTATTCATAATCCCATAGTTTGGTCATCCAACTAGTGAGGGTTGTACTAGTTTCAAAAAGAGGTTACCAAAAAGTGATATTCATATCATCATGATGTGGTCAGTGATGGTTATACTTGCTTTCTGGTCCCAAAATGCTCAATGATGAAAATTTATCTCCATGGCATTCCTTTGCTAAAAAGCTAGTGACACTTAGTTGCATTGCATTGGATTATCATATTAGATTAATTGCATTTATCATGTTAGATTAATTGCATTTGTTTATGGTTAATTTTCCAAGGACAAGGGGGTACATTACTAATCTTGGTTAGTCAAAACATTACAAAAGGAGGGGTTCAATCAAATGTCTTACTCTTAGATATCAATCAAACAAAGGAAATGAGAATTATCTTTTGCATTCATGCATAGCATTAATCATTAATCAGTATTCATATATGAGAAAAGAAGAAAAAGAAAGAAAAGATTCATTACTCATACATCATCTGCATACATGTAGTTAAGGATAGAATTGCATACATCCAAAATCAAAAAAATCAAAAAAACATAGGGGCATTCATATCTCCATAAAACACTTTGCATCCATACATTGAAAAACTAGAAAACATGTCATAAATCCATACATCAATGCATTCATCTATGTATATTATAAAATAAGATACATTGCATCCATAGCATAAATCAAAGTAAATGCATATAAAACATCATATAGCTACATAAAAAGATAATCTCAGAACTCATCAAGAGAACCAAGGAAGTATATCATCATATAGATCATCATAAAAAGTGTCCATCAACATCAAAGATCCATCAAATCAATATATCAAGATACAATGTCATACAAAGTGATACATCAAAGAGTTCCAATCAATCAAAACAACATGAAACATGATACAAGGACATCAATAATGAGAAAATCTGTCATCCATAGTCAAGATCCATCCCCACCACCAGATCCATTTGGACCCCTGTCATCATGTATGTCCTGTGAGGGAGGAGCCTGAGAAGTGCTAGTTGTACTAGGTCTCTGAATCACATGAGTCATGAACTACTGCATCAAGAGAGCAACTTGATCCAGTCTACCTACAAAAGTAGATATATTTGTCCTCATCGCCTAGATATCTCATGATAGACTATCAATGCTAGGAGCAGCCTATGAACTCTGTCCCATATCCTGTGACTGTTGCACCTGTGGAGGTACCTGTCAAGGCACCTGTTGTGTTGGAATCTCATCCTGCTAAGCTAATGCAACCTCTATAACTGAACTAAGGGATCCTGTCCACCAGGAATTTATCGAGCAGCATCTATATGTACCTGTCCCTGCTGCCTCTGTTGTCGATGAGCTCTATATTGTCTATCCGCTGCCGCTCTAGGATGTACCTTAGCTGCATCATCCTATCCTCTAGCTCTAGCTCTATCCCGGACATGCCCACCTCTCACTCGTGATCCATCCCCTGCTCTACCAATAACTGAAGGATCTCTGTCCTCATCGTCTCTAACGTCCACCACCACCATCATCATCTCTCTCATCCCGATCTTGGATACGCTCTGCTGGATCAGTAAAATAAGAAAACATGTTACGAGACCACCAATCCTAATACTCATGTGACATACTAGCATTTGCCATACCTGGAAGCATCTCCCATCGATAATATCCCAAACTAGCAATCTGATCACATACAAACTGGTAATCAATCAGAGGACCCCACATCGATCTCTCGACATGTACCCAAGCATATAACACTGCACCCTGAGGCATATCCTGTACTCTACCATACTGCCTAGAAACTCTGCCAAAGCAGAAGTGCTCAATAGTAGTAGTAATAGTAGTACGGCCAATCATCTAGCGAGGAGAAAACATATAGGGTAGCTCATCATCGTCCTCCCTCCAGCGCTCACAACCAATGTATGGTCACCACTGAACCTGATCAAGATCATCTATCTGTCGCCGCCAATAATCAAGATGACCCAAAATGTGTTGAACAACCATACTGCTATACAGAAAAGTATATGGGAAACCACGCTGTCAAATCCTATCAGAAATAGGCCTAGTAATGGGAAGGTGCTCCCATACCCACAACTGGAGAATAACTACCCCGATTGACAAAGAAGCACTCTCTCTATAAACTACCTCATGTAAATCATGGTAGAGCTGGGCAAGAACACATGAGCCCCAATCAAAGCGTCGAGGATGAGCAAGAAAATCCTCCATAAACCTAACCCATTTGACTGAAAAACCACAACCTCACCGGTCGGGAAGAAGTAAACCACTGATAAGGGCACCAAGTACCACTGGCAATGTAGGAAACAAAGCAAACTGTGGCCAAGTGATGGTATCATCATCTATGGTATTGTCCCCGAATACTCATCGACAGACTGTGGAATCATAGTAAACTAACTCTCCTCTACATGGGATGCGTAGCAATCTATACACATCCTCAGGTGTGATAGTCATCTCTCCAAAGGGAAGATGGAAGGTATTGTGGTCAGAGTGCCATCACTCCGCCACAACAGTCAACAAACCATGGTTCAGCTGAAACCATGGCAGGTCAAGTAGAAAGCTCAGACCGCATATCTCAATAACACGATACTCAGCATCAGTAAGTGCCTGACCAAGATCAATGACCCACGATGCAACCGTCCAAATGTATAGAACAAGAAAGTTTGCCTGTTGGCAAAATAAAGGAATCATATCAATATACCATATCAAGGAATTATCTAAAGTCAATCAGTTCTATCAAAAGTATCAAGTAATCACACCCAATACCATTTGTTCGTGTCTTTGTGTCCTAAGAATGAAGTAAGCAGTATTAATCATATCGGTTTTCACACTGATTGATTTATCCTACCAAACTTATCCTATCAGATTGACAAATCACATTAATTAGTATCACTATCCTGATATCCTAATCAATTGTTTTGTTTAAATGCAACAGACCTAATCTTATCATTGGAAACGATCATTTGAAGTTATTAAATTTTCATCAGGAAAAAATCAAGTCCAAGTGCAAAAAAAATTTAAATCCTCAGGCGTGATTTTAATCATTCCACGTGACATTTCACCTTAAGCGGTACAAAAAAGATGTTACGTAACACTTTGTTGGTGTTACGTGGTAATTCTGGTATCAGGCGATATTAAAACTTGCTAGGCGACATTGAATCGAGCCTAGGCGATAATGGAAATCTAGGGTTTCATACGCGTAAAAACATATGCAAAAAGGACTTAAAACCCTAACTTTACGCGACATTGAAGTTTTCTTAGGCGAGAATGAAAGTTTTCTAAGCGACGGTTTACTACGTGGAGGCATGAGTAAAAAGTGCGGATGCGACATTAAACAGGCTTAAGTGACATCAAATTTATCCTACGTGTGACTTTGCAAATTAGAAGCAACGATAAATGGAAAAATTGTAATAAATGCAAAAAATCAAGTAATAAATGCAAAAAGGGAGTTCATAATGACTCACTAGAGGTTTGTAGTCAAGTGGTCTCGCATAACGCCGACACCTCTCAAATCGATGCTCTCTGATAGGGACAACCATCTCGAAAATCACCGCAGGACCAGAGCAAAAAAACACCAAAGTCAAAAGTGCAAATGAATAGTAAATCAAGGTTTTTCAACCTATTTAAGCTATTTTTGACCTAATTTTAAAGGTGAAGTTTGGCTTAGACCTATATTAACCTATCAAATCAATCGGGGCATATTCTTGAATCATCGCATATCATCAAGATTTTTAGAAATGAAAACATATTCAATAAATCAAACACCATCAAATTTCACAAATCAAGAAATCAATATGTTTTATTTCTGAGGGGGCATCAGAGTATCAAATCAAACATCATCGAAAGTTGGGGCATATCAAAGTTTTCATTATCAGAGGCATATCATTTCATCAGTATCAGATCAGCATATCAAAAATATCATATCAGAGGCATATCAGTGAATCAGCAATCAGGACCTAAAAAGCAATCAGGATCAAAAGAATCTTTGAATCAATGTTCTTCACACATCAATTCAAAGAGGGACATTTGTAGACACTCAAAAATGGGCAAGTGCTTTTAAATTGCAATAATTATCAAAATGCACTAATTCAATCAAAAAAAGGAGCAAATCATTAAAATGGACATTTATTAAATCAAATTGGACAAAAACAATTAAAGCAAAGGAAAAATCAAATAATGATGTTAAATAATTAAATCAAAGCTTAAAGGGGTGAAAAACACTACATAATTGATTTTAATCAATTACTTGTATAGTTGTTTAAATAAAAAATCAAAATGAACCTATTCCTTTAAATGGCTAAATTTAATTAATTAATTATATTTAATTAATCCTAATATCTTTCAACAAAGTTGAGCAACCAATGAGAATTGAGGACAAAAAGACATAAATCACTCAAAAAGGATGAATCTCAATCACTCATTCTAAAGTTTCAATCTCATCCACTCAATCTTGTCCTTTTGTCCAAAGCTTTGAGACAAACCTTTAAATTGTCCCCCCATTTATGAACAAAGCAAAGTATTTGACTCAACCAAGGGTTAATCATGATTACTTCACTCCACCCCCTACCCTTGGGAATTTACTATAAATATGAAGCATTTTGAGAGCAATTCCCATCTTAGAAATTCATTTGCAAAGCATTGTTATTATAGGCAATTGAAGAGCATTTAGAGCAATTTGCATATCTTTGTATCAATTTGAGCTAGAATAAACATTGTAGAAGCATTATAGCAGCATACATTCTCATTTTAGAAGTGTCACTAGTGGAGATTGAGTTGAGAGCTTCACTTACCACATCTTTCTAGAGAACCATGAGATGCTATCGATCTTAGTTTCAATTTTAATTAGATTTGCATTGTATTTACTTTGAGTTGTTACTAATTTGATCTTAATTTCATGAAGGTGATTATCATCATCACACACCGGGTTTTCACAATCAACTGTTAATTTTGATTTCTAGTGTTATGTTTAATAATTCATCCAAACTGTTATCAAATCTAAATTTTCTAAAACAATATTATGTAGGTTTTCAACCTACGGTTTACCAGACACAATTTCTTTTCTCTTTACGCACAGATTTTAACAAAGAGGAATTCACATATGAACAATATTTTGAATTTTAACAATTCTAGCAATTCAAACCCTAATTGAATTTAAAACAAAATTTAATTATGAAATTCATACAAACACCAAATTTCCTACAATTAATTCCAGAATTTTCAATATGGAAGGAAAATCACAAAATAGCCATAATACCTAGATCTGACTAGTACGAAAAAGACAAACTTTCTGAAATACCAGAATTCACACCACGAGGGTTTCTAAATCCTACCTCAAACCACCAATTAAAAAAATATAATGAAGACTAGAAACATAGAAACATCCAAGTTTTCACAGAAAAATTCTCCAATTTGACTCCTTCACCCAAATCTTCAAACCTAAGTGTTGAGAATAATGGCCAAGTCTTTCCAATATAGGAATTCAAACTCAACCATGCAATTTGGAACTCAACTCAACTCAACTTTATTTTCATCAATTCCATAATTCTCTCAATTCTAATTTGTAACTCAAGTATTGCCTTCCTTGTTTATGTCAACTCACTTAACTCACAATTATTTAATTCTTTTATTTATTTATTCTAATTGATAAGTGCAATTAAATTACATTTAAATTAAATTAAATTAATATTATTTAGTCTAATATTACTTTCCACCATGGATAATTTATTTTTAATTAATAAATTATCTTTTATTTGAAAAATTGAATTTTGATAATTAATTAAATATTTAAGAGTGAATTTGTTTAATCTTCATTAATTAAATACTTTTATTTCCAAAAATAAGCTTTTAATTAAATATTTAAATTTAATAAATATATCTAATTAATTTCTATTAATTAAATATTTCCACATTTAAATAATTATATTTAGCAAGATCTAATTTATTTAACCCACATAATTAATCTAAATAAATTATTTAATCATAACAACATAATGACCAACCAAATATCAACTGAAACTAGTAAAACCATAACCATGCTCAAGGGAAAGACTATGAACTCACATCACCTGGATGAATTCGGGAAGGGAAAAATATCAGAAACTTGTCCACTATTTCAAGACAATAAAATGGCTTAGGTTGGGATTTGGATCCAAACGTTATCTCCCCTCTCTTACCATTGAGACTTGTGATAGGGCATGCTCATCCTGACAATTTAGGGAAGTCGATGTTTGGTACATGCAAACCTACATAAAAGATAAGCATGTACATACATGTATATATATAACAAACAATGGCAGGGATCGAGACATCATGTGGATCCCGCAAGTAGGTAACTACAACTTCATCCCTCAACCATATCAAACACATCAAATAGGAAAGTAAAAGCATACATGATAGCCATACACATGCAAGTATGGGGTAAGTAAAATCATAACATAAACATCATTTAAATATATAAATAATCATCATCAAAGTAACTAACATCATCTAACTATATATATATATATATATATATATATATATATATATATATATATATATATATATATATATATATATATATATATATATATATATATATATATATATATATATATATATATATATATATATATATATATATATATATATATATGTCAAATCACTATGTAATGTTATACATCCAAAACCAAATAATAAAATTGAAATAATCAACGCACACATAAAAGTGGCCTAAAAGAGTTTGGCAATATAAAACTGAAAAGTAAACTATGGGTGGACTAAGATTTTGAGAATGTGATGTAATGGATGGGTTTGGTGAGTGTATGACACTTGGGGAAGGTGTGTGGGAGTCCTTAGTGACATTTTAGGGTTTTAGGAATCCCTAGAGAGTGGAGATGGCTCAGATTATAATGACTATCCTAATTGCTTGTGACTATCACAATGAAACAATGTTTCTAGAGTATCTTTTCTTTATGACCATTTAGGGTGGATAGGAGGGTGAAGAGTGGTGGTTTTTTCATGAAGAGGAGTCTTCGTATAGTTGTATTTAATTTCCATGGGTTTTTTTCATATCTACTTTGCATTATGAGTTGTGCTTATGGACAAGTTGGAGCCCTAGTTGGAGATAGGCTTGTGTAAGTAGGTGTTTGAGGGTTTGGTGTGGTCTAGTTGTGGGAGAGTTCCAAATTGACATTGATAAAGTTAAATGAAACTATTCTAATGTATTCCAATGGCTCTACAAGGGTTGGGATGCATGAGTTCACTTTGGGGTGTTGAAGCCATATGAGCACCTAGTAACCTTGTGAGGCTCATGTAGTTTTGTGAAGACTAATAACCTATTTCAATAGTTGAGTTTAGTGAAAGATCTTCCAAGGTTGTGTGTGTTGGATTCCCTCCATCAAAAAGATACAAGAAGGAACCGCAGATGAGACTCACTACTCAACATAGGATACATAAAATGAATTATAATGAATAAGACTTCAACTTATTGCTTCCAACATTCTTCTTTGAATGTGGTTGTTCTTGACTCACTGCCTCAAGAAACCATTTGACAATTTTGCACCAATAGTGTCATGTAACACATATGCTACCAAAGATTCACATCTTTTTCAATGCACACATATTTCACACTTTGCAACTGATTTGATCTTTTTATGCTATCGATTTCATAAAAAAACATCAAGTAGGTCAACTAGAACAACAAACAAGAGGTAATCCCAACAAGTCCTCTCAGAGATAGAGAGGACCTAAAAACATCATAGTAAAATATCCAAAGTGATACAAATCATCACACACGCTTGGCACACATCCTCCAAAGTAAAAAACAAGGTAATGTGCAACAACAATTAGTCAACCCAAAATACTTCTTCAACATGAAACCACTCAATGTAGATCCCCACATGGAAAATTATGACCTAAAACCAACTTAACACATCATCCAATGCAACTAAAAACATGACATGATCAAGATAAAAAAACCTCATTGTCTAGATAGTGACAAATAACCCTAAAAACCAACTCTGAACATAATGCAACACCTAAGAACTCAATTACTTTAATTGGATCGCATAGAGATGTTCCTTGAACATCAAAAATCATTCCAAGTAACATATTTCATGTTTCCTCAATGATCCATGTTTCCACAAAAAATCTATATTCCAATTCATAAGGATATATTAGAAAATGTGGAGGAATTTGGAGTGTTCTTCCAAGTAGCTACTAGAGCACTTCTCAACAAACACATTCTTTAATGATAAAAACACCTCAATTGCTCATCAGGAGCAACATGCGAGATATATCTTATAGCATATTACAACTGGGTGACCCCACAATAGTGGGTTACACTTTTTTAGACATGTTGATTTTTGTTGAAATAACACATTTTTAATCAAATATGACGATTTAAGCCTTGAGAGGTTCTATTTGAAGGAATTAATTAAAAAGGGTTAGCTCCAAGACTCTTATATTAAAAAAACATTGAATATAACATCTATACTCCTCATTCATACCTACAAAGGAGTCTCCATCACACCTATTAAAATGCTAACAAAAAATCACTTCGACTTTATCTTTTGGGAGATCAAATGAATCCATTTGATAAACCTATCTATGTAGTAAGGTACTACTGAGAAAAGTCAACGCCACAATACATATCAACAAGCTCTCAACTTTAAGAACTTCAAGCAGGCGAAGGGTTGACATCGATGACAACACCAACTACTAAAATGAAGTCCATAGAATACCCACAAACATATTCACCTAGATTATTATCATGTTCTAGAGCTAATAATGAGATTAATATTCTAGAGAAAAATGTTAACCTGAAAGATGTCCATTGAAATCTTGCAAACCCATGTTATACAATTTTATGGATTTACATCGGGAATTATAAAATTTTAAAAATGATAATGCACATTGGAATTTGATAGCCTTGAATATTCTAAACCAAACTCAAAATATTGGAAGTCCTTATGAATTTTGCAATCTTGTAAAATTTAAAAAATCCTTGAATTTCATTTTTTGAACACTCTCAAACCTCATAAAAATTGTACCAATTACCTTAAATTTTACATAGAATTTGATAGCCTTGAATATTCTAAACCAAACTCAAAATATTGGAAGTCCTTATGAATTTTGCAATCTTGTAAAATTTAAAAAATCCTTGAATTTCATTTTTTGAACACTCTCAAACCTCATAAAAATTGTAACAGTTACCTTAAATTTTACATACAGTTCCTCAAGACCATAGAAACTTTTCATGGACACAAAATATGTACATGAGTGTGAACACATTTCAAGTAATGTAGAAATAAGGGCTAGAACACTTCAAAAAGGGTGGGAGATAGGGCCCATATTTTTCTATAGAAAAATGGAGCATTTGTGCAAGGCACAACACTTGGGAAGGGGACTAACTGAATTTGAAAATATAGAAGAGAGAAATATCTTTTTCTTGTCTACTTTACCTATAAGTGAGAATATAAAAGTGTTTTGGTATTTGGCCTAAACAACCCACACAAATCAACATGTTTAAAAATCTTTGACATCTTTCCGTTGTAAAAAAACTATAAATAATTTAAAGATAATATAAATTAATTATGTGTGATGCTCCTTATGAAGATTCTATTTCTAATTTTAAAAATGAAAAATACTTTTTTATTGACAATTATGACCAAGAGGCATTCACAACTATTTTTGTTATTAAAAAAGAGATGTGAAAATGAAGAGATATCTTCACATGAATATTTGATAGGAAAACATCAAAAATAATTTGAAGCTAATAAGAACAAAAAGTAAGGTCATTGAGATGATACATTTTTAAAATAAAAAATTATAAAATACTTCCATAAAAACGTCTAGTCACCGACCAAATAATAAGTGAATTGCCAACATTAGGAATGTGAAACATGCACCAATTACAAAGTATCAATTCCACAAATGATAAACCCAAAACTACAACTTTCATGCTAATAATATGAATTATGAGCATAGACACAAGGGAGAGGGGAATATGATCAGGAAATACCTAATGTAAGAACATGGAAGGATGGATATTTGAAGATACTTGATGCTGGAGGGAGTGAGGATTGGGCTTCAAAGATACCTAATGCTTGAGTTAGTGAGGATCAAGAATTGAAAATACATGATGTAGAAAGGAGAGGGGGCCATTGATTTAGGGTACCAAGTGCATGGGGAAGAAAAGGTGAAAAAAGAAGTGAAGGTCTATGGGTTCACAAATGAAAAGGGAGTGGTAGGGTGAGAATCATTTTTTTTCATATCTAATATTGAATTAGATTGAAGATTCAGTATATAACATGCTTAACACCAAAGTGATGAGAGAAATGGAAAACCTTGGAGTCTACATACTTTATAGTAATGTAGGAGTTGGGGTGGGGATTGGGGATCCAAGACACCATAAAAAATTAAGGTATGCTAGTTGCAAAATTTTTGGGAGCTTGTGATATAGTTAAGGTTAAGACTCAAGGATAACTAACACCATGAGGGTTGGGGTAACCAATTCTTCAATTTGGGTGAAAGGGGAGAAATGGAACTCCAAACATTCATCCCTAATAGAATGGGGTGAGATTTTAGGGTAGTATGGGACAAAGGCATAGCATGTTAACAGAGGAAGGTTTGAAGGAATAAAACATGAGAAACATAGAAATCAAGAGAAAATAGATGTTGAAGTGGGAAGTGCAAAATTTTGGTAAATAAGATAATGTGGGGGTTCATAGAATAGAGACACAAGGGAAATGGTACGAATGAAATGGAAGTCTTTGAAACTTGGAAAAGACAAAGGGTTAGGAAAGAAACAAAGGGATGAAGGAAAAATCTGATACCAAGTGCAAATATTAAATTCTACCCAGTACAACAAAGTGATACAAACACTCCCATAGTTAATTAAATGAAATGTAACATTGCACTTCCTATTCTTCCTTTATTTTTGTTTATCCCTTTAGACGTACGCACAAAATCATTGGAGACATATTACTACTTACCACTCTTAAAGTTTGTGTTGTGTAGATTTGGACTTTAAATCATTTTTTGGCTATTCTTCTTCTAGTTGTGCTTATTTCATTTCTATTCTTTGGTACACTTGACTCATTTGTATTTGTATGCAAACTAGATCTTAGGAAAAGTGCCCACGAAACCATTATGAATTTAATTGAATCTTTATAATAACTAAGTATTGTGGGCATTTCCTTATCAATCCAATTTAAGGAGATTATTGTATTAATCAAATATATAGGAATTTCAATAGCATTCTAGCATGTAAAAATATATATAATAAAAGAATGAGAGAGATAGAAGGGAAATCACACAGAAGAAAGAGAATGACAAAGAATCACCTTGGGAAAACTCCTTTTGAGAAAAAAGCCTCACCTTCAAAGCTCCAAGACATTGTAATATTTAAGAACAATAAAATTGTTACAATATAATATCAAGTTCTTACCTCCAAGGAAGTCAACTTCCTCTTTCTATGGTAAAAAATTGACATCATAACCCTACAAAAATTACCATTATCTATGCAAGACTATTTATTGTAATTGTTAATTAATTAAAAATTAGAATACTCATTATATTATAATTTTTAATTAATTAATAATTGCAGTAAATGGTACATTTCGGGTATTGCAAGATGTTGCCCAAAAATTTCATCTCTTACATCTCTTCATCTCAATCCCTCATCATATAAACTCATGAAGGTCCAAAAACTAGCATAAGGTAATATCGTGGGCTCCAAAAGGTCTTAAAATGCCATGATAAAAATCCATACAACCCCCTCTCCATTATAAGTCATTTACAACCTTTAGAAAATATGCTTGATGTGTCATAAAATGCAACATAAGTGGGTCAAGATTTATAATCCATTAAAAAATCTCTCACTTAAACATGGTCTTACATGACATACTACCTCTTACACCATATCTTTGTCATAGATGCTCTTACACATCCTTTATGACAAAATATTATTTTACAAATATATATACACACATAAATAAATATAAAACTAAATTACACATGATGTAATGGTCAAGGCATAAAGTGGAAGGTCTCGTTTTATTAGGATACTTAATATGATGAATAATTGAATAATCTAAATATTAGGATTTGCACGATGTATGATATATTTTATAGTAGCACTACTTTGTGTGGGTGTCTTAAGTGCTCCTCCTAACTCATGATTTTGATTTGGTGACCCCTTTGTTCCAAATTTCTTGATTAGTTGTTATAAACAAAACTAAACCCATCCTTATACTATTGTCTACTCTTAGATTATCTATTATTTTCACACAAATATTTTTGTACTTTCAAGATTGACCTAGTTCATTTATGCACCCATAGATTTGACACTATATTTTCAATTTAAAATGGATTATATGGATTGAGGTCAATCTCTTTCAAACTACTCGTTATGTGTTCTCACATCAAAAATTTGAGCATATCTAAATCTACTAAAGGAGATCATCCTACACCATTTAACTATTCCAATTATATTACCCCCAACTTTTAATTCTTACACCAAATCTTTACATTTCCCTTTTACACCCGTCTTCCAAATTCAAGATTACTACGCTACACTTGAAAACAACTCCCTCCACGGTGAAGAGATTGAATCATTCTTTAATAACCTTTAGTGAAAGAAAATATTAAGTAAACTAGTTTTTCAAAAAATCAACTCAACCAAAAAAAATTGTATTTGTCTCTCTTTGGTTCTTTTAATAATGTCAAAACAGAAACTTGTCAGATGTGGCCTGATTCGATGCTTCTTTTCTGCACTATTTACTTCTCTTAAGAATTTTTGTCTATTCATATAATATTCCTGACCCACGTGTACAGAAAATTCTGAATTGTAACCGCCCAACAGATATACAGCATAACTCAGAGACAAAGTATGATATATATTTTTATTAGTTGTAGAGATTTCCACCCAATGCAGCTTTGCTGGACACCACAAAAAACCACTAAGCAACAAGTATAATTCACTTACGAGGCATTCACTCGGCCTCAGAAGCTTTGTCCCATCCCCATCACAAGATTGGAATTCAGAATATAGTATACTTTTGAAGTTAATTGATTAATAAAATATGATTCAATATACATTTGAGTGTTGAATAGATGTTGTTCAATAGTAGAATCATAACATTCAAATGGCACCCACAAATCAAAACATTCAACTAGTACCCACAAATCAAAGATAATATTTTTATAGTACCCACAGATCAAAACATATTTTTTTGTAGTACCAACAAATCAAAACATATTTTTTTACAGTGCATAAACCCATCGAGGTTAAGGAAACAAAAATATCATTGGTAAACAAAAGTTAGTAAAAGCAAGGCAAATTGTTCAGCGAGCTCAACTGACACAAAATTTTCTTTCATACCCTTTATAGCAACGAGTGGATAATTGTACCTCAGAAACAGTATAGAAATCACTTCACACTTGAAAAGAGATGCAGCCCCTGTTCTGCAACAGAGCCTTTAGGGAATTGACAAAATGAAACTCAAGACAACTGTTCAATTTGATTCAATTTCACTTGTACTGGGCATAAGGATCATAGTTAATATTTGAACTTGGCATTGAGTCCTTGTAATATCCCAGTCCTGAGGCTCCATAAAGGCCCTGATGACCCATTTGAAAACCAGCAGACAAAGCAAGAGCATTCATTTCTTTCCTTGGCAGGGGCTCCCCTCTGATTGACCCTCTATGATCACCTTCAATTTCTCTGTACTTCTGCAGATAAATGGTCAGGGGCTCAACATAATCATCAAAACCCAATTTGCTCATGGCCCAAAGCACATCCTCTGCAGTTATGGTTTTCCTCTGTTCTCTTTGACAACGGTCATTTGCTTCACTGGTGATGAAGCTTATGTACTCAGAGACACATTCCTGAATGGTCTCCTTTGCATCATCAGATATCTTGGCATGAGTAGGGAGCACTTTTCTCATTATCCTGATGACATTAGCAATGGGCATGAACCTATCTTGCTCTCTCACAGCACAGTTCTCCCTATCACCATCCTCAGAATTCCTGCTGTCCTGGCTTGTAGGGCTTCCCACTTCAGACATCATATCTACAAAGACAAGGAAGGCAGAGGCTTGTTTCTCAAATAAAAGAGGTCAAAAAAACAAAATCCTTTAACACTGACAAAATAGACTAGTTTTGCATCTCTATATAAAGTGAAACTACCTAATATGCTTCATGCTTGGAGCATACATGCATTGTAATATACAAGGCCTCTGCAAGTACTGCACTACCTAGGCTATAAAAAATCAATAGCCAAAGAAGACCCCACGGAGTAGAATACCTAGTACAAGCTCCATGGAAATCTTGCCTTGCAGCTTGAGTGTAAACTAGAAAAGATAAGAAGTAATTATAGACCCTATTTTTGTATATTCTAGCACATGACTGATGTAACTACCTACCCAAAACAAAGAAGATTATTGTGCATATTTCCTCTATATTGGAATCAGTGCCCTAGATAATGTACTCAGCGTGAGAAAATAGACTTCATTATACTGATTGTTCATGAAGGCCATCATGAGTCAAATCCCAAAATATATTCAGAATCCTTGCCTCGGAAACTGTAAGGTGCTGATCAGGGACCACAGCCTAAAGCAGAATATTATTTTCACTTTCTGCATTCATAGATGATTGCACCTTGAGGTGCCCAAGAACTTGAAACAAGGCATGGCTAAGAATTCTCATGCAGAGAAGTACCAACTTGAGTATTTTGAAACCAGACAGTCAAAAAGAACATAATTAAACGGGCAGAGAAACTAATAGAACAAAGATATTTTGTTAGGTAAACCTCGTCAATTGTAAAATACGAAATGCCAATCTAGGAGCTCATTTTTCAAGAAAAGATTGCATCTAATTCAAAACAAAATGTTCTGTCAGTAGCTCATTTTTCAAAAAGGATAACTGTCAGAAGACAACAGCAGAAGATAGAGGATATTAACCGTATTGTAGCTTTTTGTATAATGAAATCATAAGAGATGATACTGAAATGGTAGCTTATCCTGAACAAGACACATTGAAATACAGAAATGGTATCCATGCATAACATAAGATATTCTCATACACTATAACTTATACATTGGTGCATTCTGATGAATCCATAGCAGTTTCCTTGAAACACATTTGCAATACACTTGACTAAAACACAAACAAAAACTCATAGATTCTGAAATCTTAAAATGCATGCAAGCCTTCCTCCTATATATGTGCCAATCAATATGCAACAAAAACAGACAAAGACTCATAGATTATGAAATCTTAAAATGCATGCAAGCCTTCCTCCTAATAATGTGCCAATCAATATGCAACAAAAACAACAGGGAACCCAAAACAAAGGCACTTCAACTGAAAAAAGCACACTGACCCACACTCTGAAAAAGTAAAACATTATTTTCGACAAATGCTAACATCTTACCTGAAGAACAGGATGTATAATAATATCTATTCCGATTGAACAGATATGGAAGAAAGCTATAAACTTTAAGAACAGCAATACAATGAGGACAGAAGAAGACCCATTATTTATACCAGAAGAAACAGGAGAAAAGTGCTAGCTTAGCTCATGATGTAAGATATTAGGGTTGTATTGCAATAATTTCCAACGAAAAGCAATTGGGTATGAGATAAAGTGAAAGATTAAAATGAATGTAAGTGCCATGTGCTTAATGTTGCAGAGGATGAATCTTGCATGAACGCCAACAACTACATCAATCTGCAATGTGCTGCCACTCAAAAAGATTCTATAATATCATTCATTTCATTTGAGTCAACAGGAAAAAAAATTCATATGTTCCCTTGCCTTGCCTTGTACACAAATGTTGAGGGCATCGTTTGTGGATTAAATTTCTCTCTGTTAGAAGGAGAATGCGTGGCTACAACTTCGCTCAACGGTTACATTCATTAATTGTGCATAAACACACTTTGAGATGATCTCTCTCTGTTTCTTCCTCTCTCATCACCTCATAACCGTTGGAAACTCATTTAATTTTAAGTCTGCATGATAAAACTATGGTAGGGAAAGTTAACTCTTGTTTCTGGCTTGGTTTGTTTTCTCGAATCTCTGCTCCAATGCAATTAAAACCATGCTCAAACCACATAATCCTACTATTCAAAACTGAAATTGTCCATAGATTTAACTACCATAATGCTATTAAAAACATTTCCAAGTATATGTTCCATTCACATATTCATTGAGCTTATGCCGTTTTATTGGTGATAAAACCAGATATATTGGTAATCAATTGGCTTGAAAAACAAAACAAATTCAGGTGTTGTTAGAAGGACCGCTTCACTTTACCTTCGAAAATATTCTTTGAATTTGGTGGTATGTACTCAAGTTATCTTTAAGCTGCTCAAATTCAAATAAATTATATTAGGGTTGAGTGTTTTTTTTTTTAATTAAATTAAATAAATATAGAAATAGACATATTTGTCTTTACAAAGCATAATATAACAATTTGAGTAAACACACATCTAAATCATAAGTCGTCTTTGGCTAAACATACACTTACTAGATTTAAACCTTGTTAGTTGGTCTTATATCCAATATCAGTATCCTCAACAATTGTGCTCTATGACTAAGCTACATCCCTTTGGCAAAGATTTTTTTTTTTTTTTTCTGAATTTGGTATTATTTATGTAATAAATTATGATATACAGACTTAGAGAGTAATCTTGCTTAGCTTTTCATTTTATTGTTTTTGTGATTCTTTGAAGTGGTGATTAACTTCTTATTGATTTAATATTTTTATGTTTAATATTAAATTTTATTAATTATTGTTGTGAGCTTTTAAGTGACTATTGTGCCGAGTAAGTTTAGATGGATAATCCTCCTTAATGTTTTCTCAAATTAATATGGATAAATAAAAAATGTTTGAGTTCACATACAACTCCTTTCTTGTGAATGACTTCCAAGTGGGTCGGAGGAGACTTGAGAAGAGTTGGCTCATATTCTTGCTTCTCGTGAAAGAAACTCCTTGCTACAGTACGATATTTTGGTTTGGGGTAGGGATTCATCTTGTAAGTGCTATGTTGTTGCGAGGTACTTGGAACTTGATAGATAGTTGTTTGGAGGTATAGAGGTGCCTTGGTGGAAACAGGGGTGGAATAAATGTTCTTGGCCCAAATGCAACTTTTCACGTGGCTGGTGGTTCAAAATCAATCTCTTGCTTGGGATATTTTGTGCACGCAGGGCTTCCATGGTCCCTCTATGTGTGTTTAGAACCAATCCCACTGGCATGTCTTCTCTTTGGTTGAGCTTTGGGCCCCCTAGGGTAGGCCTCCAGGCAAGACTTATTTTCTTCAGGTTAACTGGGTTCTTCAACTCACTCTTATAATATGGCATATTTAGTTGTAGAAGAATTGTAGGATTTTTCATGGTGCAAGGATGGTTGTTCAACACTTGTGGTGGAAAGTTATTCTTTCTCTTTGAGATATTGTCTTGGCAAAGTGTGACTTTGATGGTGTTGTAGATCATGGAGATGATATTTTCAATCAACTCAATTTTCCTCTCCAAGGAGATGATCCTTCACTTGGGGTGAGTGATAGGAAGGTCATGAGGAATAGATGTAGGCATCCTTTGTTGAAGATAAATTGAAAGGGTCATCGGATTTCCCCTCCAAGAGTTTTGGAAATTAACACTGGTAGTTCTTTAGGGGGAACCCTGGTCATGTTGGTATTAGTGGAGTAGGGTGTGATAGCACTAGAGATATTTAGTTTATTTTTTTGATTTATAAGGATCTTCATACAAATAATTACATGGAGGCTCTCGTCATTTTGTATGTTATCAAGCAAAGTTGTGTTCTTGGTTGGAATAGGGTTCTATGTGAATTTGATTCCCAAGTGGTGGTGACTTTGTTGAATGATCAATGGCTAGATGATGTGTTTTTGTGCTTATCTTTGATTATTAGATAGATTCTTAGATTGTCCAATTCTTTGGAATATGTTACTTTTATTCACCTTCCTAGGGAGTGGAATGGAGTAGCAGATTGTTTGGCTAAATGGGTTTCTGATCAAATGTAGGGTTGGAATATTGTGGATAGGAGACAATTATCTTCAGAATTATCTCACATGTTGAATCAGTTAGTGGATAAAGACAGGGTTGTATGGTATTCTTTTCTTTGTTGGATAGTTGGTCATTCTTTCTTTGTAACTCTCTTTATGTTGAATAAATTTTTACCCCACTTGAGTAAAATAATACTCAATTGTTTAGAAAGACAACCTTAACATTTTGTTGGTTTAACATTTTCATCTAGTAAAATATTTGTTATTGTTCAAGGTTTTTCCATAAGAAAAAAAATGGTTTCAAACCCATGAACCCTATATTCAACAAGGAGCACTTACTAATCCATCAATCACCTCATTCATATAGAATTGCTAAATTGTCAACTTATTGACAAAATATAAATAAATTTCGTATTATAAACTAGATAATGTAAAACCCTAGGTGCCAACATGAATGAACATACATGTAGCTATCAATTAATAATCTAACACAAACCCACCAATCAACACAATGAAAATGCGATATACCAGCTTATGTAGTTGAAGGTGGCTGAATTTAAAACTCTAGACAATGCTAGCATGACATGAAAAATCAAATTGATTTTTCTAGTAAGATGGATTTCCTAAAGAGTCGACAAATGAAAATTTGTCCAATTGTCTAAACGGTTACTTTGAGTACAAGTAAAAGGACTAACAACAATTTTTGAGTCTGACTCTTTATAATAAATTTTGATGCCAAATCAAAATTGACTATTCTTGTGAAACAATGATTCTCAATCATTCTTTTATTGAGTATTTATTTAACCTATATAAAAATACTTGGTAAAAGAGGGCCACATTCAATGAATAAAAGCGATCCCACTCTTTCAGACAATCAGTTGGTTGTTTGTTTCAATTTCAAATGACATGCAACATTTACACAAATTAATGCATAGCTAGAAAATTTGGATTTGTTGCAAACACAACAACCCGAAAATAGAATTCAGATTTGGGCTTGATAAGGACTCGACAAAGAAGAAATCCGTAGTTTTACAAAAATAAATAAATAAATACATTTAGAAAATATAAGAGCCATAATTCAAACATTACAAAGATCCTCTACTATTTACTACTATATCTGAAAAATTACATACATGGAATAATAATAAAGATGGTAATGGATACCAAATATGAGACTAACAAAAAAATTATTAGCTCATGATTAAAGGCTAATGGCAAGAGAGTAGACAATGACTCATACTATGCAAACTCAAGGTTGTAGGGTACTTCAAAAATCGAATGGGGGTTTGAGGGCAATGCCCCAACGGCGTCAAGAGGTAGTGCCCCTTGCAGGGGTTTGGGGGCAGCGCCCCCAGTGGAATCAAGAGGCAATGCCCCTTGCAAGGGTCTAGGGGTAGCGCCCACAATGAGGTCAAAGGACAGTGCCCCAGCATGGTCAAGGGGCAGTTTCCCTAGGAGAAAACAAGGAAAAACCAAAAAGAAAAAAAGTGTTTCAAAATATGGGCATCTTAAGCAACGCACAAGAGCCGCTGGCAAGGACTCACGAGTCCCAATCCCAAATTTGCGCTAGTCCAAAACCTCACAAGTCTTAGACCAAGACTCACCCAAACTCGACTCACTAGTTTGTGGCGAGCCAACTCAACCTACCATAGGGCTAACAAGTCCTACCGAGTCCCACAAGTTTTCCCACTATGAGCTAATGCATGTATTTATTTTTTAAAGCTTAAGTTTTTTTTTTGATCGATGAAGGGCCGAAGCCGGGATTTTTATATATATAAATATAAACATAAATTAACAAAGTATCTATCATCAGTTCAAGCCCACTGTTGCAGGGCCTAATGTTCAGAACAAAATCATTTCATCTTTCAACAACAGTAATCGGCTAATATCGATATTTACTTCTAATTTCTTCAGTACAGAACACCAGGGATAGCCATGAAAACCAGTACAAATCACCGCCTGCAAAAAGCTTCTCGAGCTCAAAAACCTACTCCAGCAGGTACAAATCATCACTGCAAACAATCACTAAGCCCCTCGGATCAGTCAGCAATAACTGCGCCACCAAACCAGTTGAAAACCGCTGCTAAAGCCATCAATTCTGGTACTTCCTATCACAAAAATCCTCTGCAAATTTGAACTTGAAATGCAACGGTCATCCTCAGGGCGCCAACAGTCTATCAACAATCAACATCTGAACTAAGATCTACTTTATATCACCACCGTTAGATCATCATGTTTCGCGGGCTTGGCAACTTTAACTCCACAGCGCCGACATTCCCTTAATGGTTGTCGCATGATCGCATAGTTTGAAAATGGCTTATACGAACATGCGACACCCCATAAACCTTCACCACCGTTACTTGCCCTTGGCTATGGGATCCACGATGCATATCCATCTCAGCGCTTGCTGGTCAATCAGAAAGGGACACATCAGCAAGACCCGACACATGGACCCACCTTTAATTTCGCAACAACGTCTTTCAATAGTTGTCGCATGATCGCATAGTCAGGAAAAGGGCTATGCGAACATGCAACACACCGCAGCCCTTTACCACCGTTAACCGCCGCCGCATAAAGTTACCACAAAGGGCTTGTCGCATGATCGCATAACACAAAACTAGCTCATGCAAACATGCGAGAAGCCTCCAACACTCTTGAAAGGTCCTCGGTCACATTACCAGCCAGCAACCAATCACAATCTAGCACCTCAGCAGCATTGGCACCGTGGATCCACCTCACAACTCCGCAACCGCGACATTCTCTTAACAGTTGTCGCATGATCGCATAGCCAGGAAAAGGGCTATGCGAACATGCGACACACTACCACTTCACCCCTTTACCTTACCGCATAATCGTCGCCGCTGTGAGCTCGACACAAAGGGTTTGTCGCATGATCGCATAGCATGAAAATGGCTCATGAGATCATGCGACAGACCGCGAACCCGTTAGAAAATAGGTCCCACCGACAATTGGCACACTGAGAACATCCATGTCACTGCTCTCAGCCAATGAAGAGTGCACATGTCACAACAAAATTGACAGCGGACCCACCTTAATCCTTCGTGCCCAGATCCCAGATCAACGGACATCGCATGATCTCATGACATGAGAATATTCCTTACGCTTATACGCCATCCGTAGATTAAAAGGTTTTGAAGACCCGGGGCCCACGTCACTCCCACCAACTGGTCACAGTTGCGCAGATAGGGAATGTCGACAAACAGGGTAGAAGTGCGAGATCAAAAACATCCAGGGTTTTCACATTAACACAAAGGTAACAGAGAAATGCGAAAACATCGAGGGTTTTATGCTTAGACAATTTTTGGAACCCTGCGACATGAAAGAATTATTTCCAGCAGACCTTGAAACATGAATATCTCCCTGGTTTCAACACTTTAGGATATGCGCTCTTAACCTGACCTTGGAAACACAAAGAACTATTTTATACTAAGAGCGCAAACCATGAAACTTCATAAATCCAGCTCGCCAATGAAAACTGTGTCAGAACTAGGGCAAAGCAATTCACTTGGGTTTTCTGCATATAAGGAGGTGCGATCTAAACTGGAGCATGGTGATATCAAGAACAATAAGTGGATGAGAGCGCAAGCGATGAAACCATGTTGTTCTGTTTCTTCCTCCATCAGCTAATCCAACTCCAATCTGCAAAGTGATCCATTTTGAAGCTGTACTCTGCACATTAACTTTGGTGGATTTGACTAGGGAGCCAACCGTTGGAGATTGATCTAACGTGTATTCCATCTACTGCCTGATTTGTTATCTCATCCACTTTGCCATTGCCTTCACGATAGATGTGATTAGCCGTTGTAGATTCAAATTTTGAAATCAGGCTTAAAATGTTTTCTAAATAGGATTGAAGTTTCCAATTTGAAATGGACCCTGTCCTTATTGCATTTATAATAATCATTGAATCTCCTTCTATTTCAATTCTATTAAGATTAAGTTCTCTGGCTAGAACCAAACCGTGATAAAGAGCTTTTATTTCTGCTACATTGTTAGTGTCCGAGTTTAATGGCTGGGCTAATTGAGCAATAATTTGGCCATCTGCTGAATGAATAATACAACCCACCCCAGAAGGACCCGGATTTCCTCTTGATGCCCCATCAAAATTTAATTTAACCCAGCCTGGAGAAGGAGATTTCCAGACACATGTCAATCTGTGGAAAGAGCTACCCTTGCTGCCTCTACCAATAATGGTAGGCGTTTTCAATCCATGCCAGCTTTTTAACATCCTATCATCCCAACTGGTGTAAAATTTATGAATGGTTGAGAATGTCTGACTCCTGGAATTCATGATCTCCACTATAGCTGCCTCAATTCTATTCAATAGCTGATTCATGTTCAATGCTTTCTCTTGGAATAATCTCCTATTCCTTTCCTTCCATAATTCCCATAGAAGTATTGATGGGGATATGATCCAAAGGTTTCCACATAAGCTTTCTTTGAAGAGAGATGGCCAAGCAATAAGGTGTGATTGCAAATCTTGTGGAGAAGCAGCTATCCAATTCAATTTTGAGTGTAACCAATCCCAACATTCCGTTGAAAACTAACAAGAGAATAATAAATGATTGAGATTCTCTTCATGATTATGGCATAGTGTGCATCTAGATGGCCCAAAGAACCCCATTTTTGTGAATTTCTCTGCAGTCAGAATACAGTCCTGAAAAGTTGCCCAAAGGAATGTGCCAGCTTTAGGCAAACACATTTTGTTCCAACAAAGGTGAATGGGGATCGAGGAAGTTTTTGAGAATGTTGTGTTAATAATGTATACCCTTCCTTCACCTTACAGTTACCATCCTTTGATCCAAACCAAATAATTTCATCATTGCCATTTTTTAAAAGAAAAGATCTTTTTTGTAAAGTGGATTTTATCAGCTGTAATTCTTGGTAATTGGCCCCAATATTTGTACAATCCTTCCATCCCCAAGATCCATCCTTTTGAGAAGATGAAGAAGGAAAGATATAGTCTTTCAGCATTGTTCCCCACACCCCCTGACTAACCTGCATGATCCGTTGGAGCCCTGGAATAGAATGGAGGCTTTGAAGTCGTCCCCATGAGTCTTCCCAAAATCTGGCCAGATTACCACTTCTGATGTTCCAAGAAAGATTGGAGTCAACAACATGTCTAGATTTTACAATAAAATTCCAAATTCTGGATCCTCTTGGAGCATTTTTTATCCTGAATACTTCTTGCATCCCCACTGAACCCAGGTATTTGCCCTTGAGAATTCTAATGCATTTGCAGTCCTTATTCTTAATGAGCTTCCAATATAATTTAGCCCCTAATGCTAAGTTCTGCCATAGCTGATTCTTGATCCCTGTACCCCCTGCAGAAATTGGTTTGCAAATATTCTCCCAAGAGATCAATTTGAATTTCCTATTTTGATCAGTGCCATGCCAAAAAAAAGTCCTCAATTTTTTTCACTATATCCATATATCTTGTTGATGACAAAGAAAGGCAGGAGAGGAGGTAAATGGGAATGGCTGAAAGTGTGGCTTTAATCATTACAATCCTCCCTGCCCATGATAACCATTTTGCTTTCCAGCTTGCCAATTTTTGATCCAGTCTTTCATTTATTATTTTCCAAATTCCTGTGGTTTTGAGACTTTTATCAATGGGGATTCCCAGATAATTGCATGGAAGAGAGCCTACCTTGAAGGCTAGGAGGGATTCAATCTTTGATTGGACTCTCTTTTTTGTGTGAAAGAAAAATATGACTGATTTATCTTTATTCACTGATTGTCCTGAAGCTAGAGCATAATTTTTTAGGATACTTCTGAAAGTGGATGCTTCTCTAACTGATCCAAGGCCAAATAGGAGGTTATCATTAGCAAATTGTTGATGTGTAATAAGAGGCACCGCAGATGTGACTAAGATGCCTCTAATGCTTCCCTGATATTGAAGATTAATGATGCTCCTCCCTAAAGCTTCTGCCATGATAATGTAAAGGAAGGGAGATAGGGGATCGCCTTGTCTAATACCATTTGAACCATCAAAGAAGCCATGAGGGGATCCATTAATGAGGATAGAATATTTTGGTGTTGATATGCAATAGAATATCAGATTTATCCATGCTTTGGAGAAGCCAAAACATTGCATACACTTTGAAAGAAACCTCCAATTCACCTTATCATAAGCCTTCTTAATATCTAGTTTAATGATCGTGCTAGGTTTTTTGGAGAGTTGTATGGAATGAATAGCCTCTTGTGCAATAATAATGCCATCAAAGATAGATCTGCCTAGTACAAAACCGGTTTGTTCTTCTCCAATGATTTTATCTAAAATCACCTTTAGCCTATTTGCAAGTGTCTTGGATAGAATCTTATATATGGTATTACACAAAGCAATGGGCCTAAATTCATCAATCGAATTTGCATTTTCTGATTTGGGAATAAGAGCAATAAAAGTGTTGTTGATTTCAGTAAGAAACCTACCTAATGATCTTGTTGTTTCGAGGGCTTTAGTGAGTTCCATCCCAATCAACGGCTAGCAATGGAGGAAGAAAGTAGGAGGAAACCCATCCGGTCATGGAGCTTTATCTAGAGCCATTGAAGATAAGGTCTGATGTATTTCCTCAGATGTGAATAGCCTCATTAACATACGGTTGTCCAAGTCTGAGAGCAACTTAGGCACATTGCAGAGAAGTTCTTGTTGACTTGTGAGAGGAGAGATATCTGAAGAGTTCAACACCTTGGAGAAGTAGGATACTATTTCATGCTGGATCTCTTTCTGACTAGAGATAATTGAGCCATCTTGATTAGTGATTTGAAGAATCCTGTTGGTGTTCCTGCGACATTTAGTACCGGTATGGAAGAACTTGGTATTTTTATCTCCAGCTGCCAGCCAAGATTCTCTTGATTTTTGTTTCCAAAAAATTTCCTCCTTACTAAGCACATCCTCTAATTCCTTCAGCAACTCCTTCTCTTTGAAATATAATTCTTGATTCATTCCTTGCTTCATAATCTCATTATTTAACTCTTCCAATTTTGACTCAATTTCCTTCTTAGAAGAGAAAATATTTTTAAAATGAGTTCTATTCCAGGTGAGCAAATTTTGTTTGATGAATTTGAGTTTTGTGACAAAGCAGTACATTTTGGACCCCTCCACCTTCACTTCAGCCCACCATTTTTCAATCCATTCTAAGAATTTTTCTTCTTTAAGCCACATATTTTCAAATTTAAAAGAACATTTGAGTGGCTTATCTTCTTCTAACATATCAAGACAAATGGGAAAGTGATCCGATCTTGAGGAGGGGCAGATGGATACTTTTAACCCAAAGGGAAAGGACGTGATGTCGCCTTTATAAAGGAACCTATCCAATTTTTCTGAAATATTATCCAAGCCCAATCTTCTATTGGACCAAGTAAAAGCCCCATTATCCAGTTCAATTTCGAACATATCTTCTTTTTGAAGCCACTCTTGAAAGTCTGATTGTGATTGTGAAAGTCTTTGCAACCCCCCCTTTTTCTCTGATGAATGGATGATGGCATTGAAATCACCTCCCACAATGAAATTAGAATCTGGAGAAAGAGAGAACCAATTACTAATGTCATCCCATATCTCCAATTTTCTCCTCCTTGTTATAGGTCCATAAACATTAATTAGATATATAGATAGGTTTGATTGGGTGCTAGTAATTTTTCCCCCCATCCAACTTTGAGTATCCTTGACATGTGAGTAAAATGAAGTTCTGGGATTCCAAATGATTGCTAAACCCCTTGAGGCCCCTGCTGCCTCAACAACTGAAGCTTTCCAATCTCCCAAGGATTTAATGAAGACTTCTATTTGTGCTTGACTCATTTTGGTTTCTTGAAAGAAGATGACATCAACCTTAGCTGTCCAGATGCAGCGTTTGACTAAACGCTGCTTGTTAGGGGCATTTAGACCCCTAACATTCCAAGAGAGGAGTCTCATTGAGAATTGGGAAGGAACTTCCCCTTCCCTACATTCAGCTATACTGTGATCTTAGCTTGATCATGATCCTCTCCCCTTTCTTCTCTTAAAGTAGCAGCTGATTTTCTACCTTTCCCTCTCTTTTTCCCAGATCCACAATCTAAAACTATTTTGTGATCCACCTGCATCATTCCTAGTAGAGAATTGGAGTCTTCCAACTCTGTTTTAAAGTCTGATTCCCTGTTCTCAAATTTTGCCATACCCTAAGAGTTTTCTGTTATCTCTGATTGAAGGATTGAATTATCCACATCCATGAATCTATCCTCCTCTTCCACAAAATCATCTTCCAACATTTTTTCCAAAAAAGAGTGTGATGAAGTATTATTTGTATCATGACTATCTGGAATAGTCCCAAAAAGATCATAAATAGCTTGGAGTTTGGATGGGATTGGTTCTTCTATACTTCCTGTCATTTCTAACCATCTTGAAGAAATAGACTTCTGGTTTGATGAATTATTCAGTGGTTTGAGTGAGATTAAACCTCCCTTCACTTTATTTCTAGATGAAACTAGGGGTAATTTTGCTAGGGCTTCCTGAGTGGAATCCTTATTCCTTTTGTTTCTTATTCTGGAGGATTTCCTACAACCCGATCCTGGAGAATAATTATTTTTCTCTGAGGTGCTAGATTTTGGTAAATTCTTAAGATCACAAAGTCTGATTTTCAAAATGTCGTCCTCCTTGCTAAAGTGGTTCTGTGATTCAAGGGAATTAAGGATCTTTGAATTTTGACCAATTTGATCATAATTCTTAAGGTCACAGAGTTTTGTGTTCGGGATATCCTCATCCAAGCTAGAAATGGTAGCATTCCTGTCCCTTTGTTTGATGATATCCTTCTGATTGTTGTCAGGAGTTTGAATGTTATCCTCTTGAAGGACTTGATCAGCAATTTCCTCCAGTAATTCCTTCTGAACTTGTCTTACCCAATATGTGATGTAATTCTCCAGCCAGGACACCTGAAAATTGTTGGATGGCAATAATGATGGTTGAAGGGAGGGAGGCGAATGAGCCTTAGTCAAGGTCCTGAATTTGTGAAAAGTCTCATTGAAAATTCTGAAATCTAACCAATATTCCCCCTTCGATATGGTCCTTTCTGTTGAAAAATTTACTATTTCCTTATCTTCATGTGCTGGGTAAGTCAATAAAAGATTTGGAGAACCCCGCCGATCCCATTTGAAAAGACTGCAATAAAGTAGTTGAAGGAACAAAGACAATGCATCTTTATTAATATCATATGTATGAGCTTGAGAAGCTATAATAGGCATCTTCCCACCTTGATTTTCTTGAGAAGTTGAAAAGTGGGAAGAATGTGGAAAGGCTTTCAAAGGGATACTTGATTGTTCTGAAGCGTAAGATATCCTTTGTATCCATATTCCATATTTGGAGATGAGTTTTATAGAGTTAGGTAGCTCCTTCTCCACATTCATTAGTAAGCACAACCATGAGGATGCTGTGGAGTTTTCTGAGTGGTGAGATAAATAAATGCCCACTTTATTTCCAATGATTTGCATAAGCTCCACATTTCTGTATTCAACCGGAAGATGGGGGAGGTTGATCCATCTGGGCACGAATCTGATTATATTTTTCTTACTATTGAAGTTGGGGGACCATTGCTACATATGTATACCCTTATTTTTGTAGAACCATCCCTTTTGCTTGAAAATACTCTCTTTTTATCTTAGTATCAAAAAGTACCACAAAATATTCTGATTCATTATCCAGCAACTCAATTTTCATGAAAACCCCCCAGTTACCAAGCACCCAGTTCTTAAAATCCTTATAAGATATTTTCGTATCCCAGACCTTACAAATGATGCTCTGACGAAGATAGAGAAGATTTTCCTGCTTTAGTATATCCTCAGAGAGGGTTATAGATAATACCTGGTCCACATTGGAAGATACATATTTGCGTGAAGGTTGAAGTTCCCTGTTAAATTGTTGATCTATCTGTCTCTGTTTGCGGAACCTCTTTCTCCTGCATCGCACCCATTATAGTTTGGACATTCCTCATGTTAGAAATTGGACACCATATCTTTTTTAGCCTCCTGAAAGGCTCCTTAGTTTGATATCCGTTCCTCGTTGGACCAAGCAAAGCAACTCTCTCTCTGTGAATCTTCCAATACTCTTCCGACCAGGCCTTTTTGGGTAACGGGGGGTTGATTGGAGTGCCCCTAGCTGATGTAGGAAAGATGGGGATTAAGTTTGGATTCAAATCCAGAGGTTGAAGTGAAGCATCTTGAATTCTTGAATTCGAATATTTGAAAAGTGACCGATGGAGAGGTTTGGCGCGGAAAGGAAGTATCTTGTGGGAAGACCAATTTTCAGCAAACTGAACACAGGATCTTGGAAAAGAGGGACGGGGACCATTCTCACGGAGAAAACGCTGCTCAATCTCCTTGCCAGACGATCTTCTTCCCCTCACTCCAGAGGCCGTTTTCAACGAGTTTTTCTGTTCAGAGAAATTCAATCTTGAGGCGGGAAGGAAGGGGTTTTGCCTACCATCTCCTCCCCTAGATTTGAGCCATGGATTTTCTGAGAAGTTCCCAAAATCCTTGCCTCTGAATCTATGATGATCTCCATTACCAGGTCTCGCCCGGTCTCGCCAGTCCTTCTTCATTGTAGGTCTTTTGGTCGGTTGTATATCCTTTGAATTCATGCTTTAAAGCTTAAATTTGGATGTTATTTTTCGAACAATTATGTAGTTCAAATTATTGGCATAAATTCTTTACAATATATTCAGCCTTTCTTTTTCTCTACAAAAGGAAACATTGAAGATTGTAAAAAGACCTGCCTCTTTTGATATTTGTAGTAAGATATGTTTAATCAGATTTGTAGTACTTAGAAAAAAATTAATGAAAAAATTGATTTGAAGTTAATAAGGATTTGGCTTCCTCAATGTTTCTTGTCCCTAAAGTGCACTAATCAAATCTTTATATTCTAAAACTCTACAGAAAAAGTTAGAATATATATTTAAAATTCTATTACTTTGATATAAACTATTGAAATTGTTATTAAATCTACATATGAATACAATGGTTTGATGATCTTCTATTATAATTAATTTGGAAATTTTAAATAAGATTACATTCATTTTATTTGAGATTGAACACTTGGTAAGCTTAATAAATTGGGTGAGGAATAATTCTTTCAGAATTTATGACTTACAGATTGAAGTCATTAAGATAAAATCATTCCTCCATTAACTTAATCTCTTATTAACCCATCTCTTTTGCATTTTCTTCAAAATCTAGTTGAATATAAAATGAAAAAAATCTAAAAAATTCAAAAGAAATATAAAATTTTAAAATATAAAAAAACAACAATAAAAATAAACAAGTATAATAAATCATTTTGATAAAAAAATATATTTCCAGATTTAGAAAAACTAAAAGGCCTCCTTAACAAACCATCTACCAACTCCAAGGACCTTGAAAACAACATATCTATGATTTATCATCTTTTCAAGAGGTAAGTTACAATACTTTCCCCATGTTGTTTTCTGTCATTTAGACCATCAACGGTATTCTCTCGGTTGTATTTGAACTTGAACATCTTCTATAAGAGTGCCACCCGTTCAAAACCACCCAACAGCCCTTTGAATGGTTCACAGAAAGAATGTTGTTTTCAGTCCAGTCACTCATATATTTGCTGGCACTGTGCTTTACCTGCCTCAAAAAATAACTTACTCTTTTTTTGCTTTTATATTCTCCATTAAGTTTCATCCTTAGATGATAGTTATATCACGAACAAGGAGTGTTGAAAATCTACTTTTAAACATCATTATGACAATATTATTCTCTAATGCTGAAAACAATTATTACGATGCCATGGTTCACTCAAGTTTTCTGCCATAATAAATTACAAGGGTAATTGGTTATAGTCAAATGAGTAATCTCCATAAAGTAAATAAACCCTGTAAAATGCAGTATAATGGGCCACTGAATCGTTGAGGTTCTGTTTATAGTGCTCGACTAAAATCCTTAGTATTTAGAAAATAACCTTTGTGAGAAAAAAATCATTAAAAATATGCCTGCTCGTATTATTTCATAATATAGGATAAGAAGTTTCACTGAATTTCGGGGATGTTCAAAATTATTTCACATAAAAATTTGAAAAAGGAACGATCAAATCAAGATGCATTATTCTCATAATTGTTTTCATCTTTCCTCTCTCACACGCTATATATTGTCCTGGCTTAGTGGACATGCTACCATCTGTTATGTGCATCTCCTGGCAAAATAATTAAAGATCTATAAAAATGTAAATTACAGAAACACTAGAACAATTTAAAAAACATGCTGCATACCTCTGTTAATGTGTCAGCTAAAATTCCATCCATAATTGCTTGCAAATATAGTTCGAACAAATATACCAACACCACGACATTGTGAGGCCAATGAGCTAGAAGCTACCATTTAACACGAGAAAAAAGAAAGTTACAAACAACAATATTCTGTTCCAACAAATTCACAACCATCCGTAGTCATTCCAAGTAGGACAGAATTCAATCATGATACACAACTCAATAAATGTAAAGTGAATTTTCATTATTATGCCACCAGAAGGATTCTAAACACTAGTTGCCTGCGGAAAATACCAATCTGAAAGACATGTCACAACATAATTAATGAATCAAAAGAATTTCTCTGTTCAGCAGAATTAAAACATAAAAGATGGGTCGCTTTAAAGATGTCTTCAAGTACGTATATGGACAATAACTAGCTTTACTGACAGCTAACATGGATCCAATTTCACTTGGAAAAAATGTTAGCCCAAAATCAGAACTTGAGACGGTCAATTTTCAAATACATTGGAGTGTCTTTGGGCTTTGATTTGGAGATTCATATCTTCTTCACTGAAAGAGCTAACAAGACAGTTTTGAGGACAATCTAAGACCAGACCATTATTAATTCACACATATTCTCACTGGCAATTCATCAGAATTATCATTATCAGGTGAGTGTTGTATCTCTCACTTTTGAGATTTTATTGTAAGGATCTTGCACTGTTCTCTCATGGCCGTCAATTCCGACTCCTTCAAATCCAGAGAAGCTCTTAGTCTATCATTTGTTTTCAACAGATCACAAACTTCTGTTTCCTTTTGTTTGTTTACACTCTCTAGATCTGCAACTTTAGCATGAGCCCTGTCCCAAAAGAAACACCAAATAAATAGACAAATTAATATTAAATTAGATCAACCATTGAATATAATTTTAATATGATTCAAAATGTCTTCCAACAGAATTTAATGGTGAATAACCTAGTTTACACAAAAAATATAAATTAGTCTCAACACATTATATACCTTTAATACAAATCTTGAGTATTTAAATATCGCAACTGGCAATATTATTTCCTATTTTGTGATACATACACTAAAATTGTCAAAGTTATCTCTTCAACAATCAAAACAATAAAAATTTCAAAACAATATAATAAAATCATTGACTCATTTGTAATTCTCGTTTCAACTTATTTTCATATTTTCACATACATAAATACAAAAAATAGATTTACAAGACTGGATTCAAAGCCAAGTGCCGACTTAAAAAGATAGTTTATATTAGTAAAAGGCTGGGCCCGGGGGCCTTCCAGTTCAGGTCGGATCCAGGTTGGATATGGTTCCAGATCTGCCCGTACTAGAGGCTGTCACGGACTCACGGGTTCTATCCCAAACCTGTGGATCCATCTGGGACAAACGTAGGAAAACTCGCAGCGAATTTCTCTGCCTTTCAGGCCCAACCAGAGAATTAGGCCATTTAAAAAAAAATCTTCTAGTTTGACTTTTGACCTTACCAAAAACACCCCCCCTCCCAAACCCTAAAACCTATGTTGCCCGATTTGGCTCCTGGAGGTTGGAAATGGATGTAGGTTCAATTCCGATACCAGTGCAGCCCCAGGGTTCGCCAAGGGTACCACTCGGATGTACCCGCCAATAGGGGCATCCAAAAAGTGACCCCACAAACATTAAAAAAACATGTAAAAATAAACCCTTACACCCCACAATTGAAGAACCCATACCCTTCACACATAAAAGATCAAAGTGACCATTAGAAATGCCATTTCAAAATGAGTCTTGAGAGATTGCCAATCAACACATAGCAAAATGCCTATACAAATGGACTGGCTTTTAATTGCTTTCGAATGATGAAAGCAATTAATGAGGCTCCAAAAGGGTACAAAGACTCGAGTTTTGAGAAAGTGCATAGCACATTATTGGGAAAAGAGATGAAGTTTGAAGACTCGTTGAAGGCCAAAAGGGATTCATGAGCCAAAGAGGGGTATCAATCGTTTCCGATGAATGGAAAGATGTATGAAATCAGCCATTGATCAATATTATTGCAATGTCCTCTAAGGGGCAATGTTTTTTTATAGTAAGTGGATTGTGAAAGAGAGGTAGACAATTTTATGATAAACCAATAGATTCGTGAAGAAACAAGACAACAAACAACATTATGTGACAACGAGGCTATGCACGACTCTGTTGGAATTGCCCCTGTATTGTTTTTTTCTCTCTGGTACTTGTTTCATCAATTGCCTTAATATGTGTTGTGAGATACAATAACAAAATAGGAAAGATGTAAGAAATCAGCCATTGATCAATATTATTGCAATGTCCTCTAAGGGGCAACGTTTTTTTAGAGTAAGTGGATTGTGAAAGAGAGGTAGACAATTTTATGATAAACCAATAGATTCATGAAGAAACAAGACAACAAACAACATTATGTGACAACGAGGCTATGCATGACTCTGTTGGAATTGCCCCTGTATTGTTTTTTTCTCTCTGGTACTTGTTTCATCAATTGCCTTAATGTGTTGTGAGATACAATAACAAAATAGGGTATGCAGTCCTAAGTCTAAAGCTAAGTTACCGGTTTGAATCCGGATGCAGATGCGGGTATGAGAACCTGGTAGATGGATACGTGACTTTTTTTTGAGGGGGGGAGGTTTGGATGCGTTTGGGTACGTGTGTATGTATATATTTTTTAATATATATATATAAACAAAAAATGGGAGACGTGAGAAAACAAGAGATATGTTGTGAGCTTTTTAAAAAATCCATATTTAATAATATACTAAAGTTACAATATTAATTTTCATTAATTATATTAAAATTAAAAAAGATCATTATAGACACATCTATATGAATAAACAAACAAATAAAAAAATTTAAAAATATTTTATTTTAAAAATTTATATTAGAAAATTTTAAATATTCTATTAAATAAATACTCATTCAAATAACACATTTATTACATAAAACGATCCACTTCATAAATAAAAGATTATAATATTACTTATATATAACAACTTTGATACAAAAAATCTTTTTATTTATTTGTTTCCCGATCTCCTCTAAGCATCACTTAACCGAAATCTGATCGAGCACTGGATTGAAAAGAAGAGTGCCAAACTCAAAATCAGTGATTTCTATCTTGGCTGGATTGAAATCCTAGCGGCAAAAATCAAAATCCCCAAGGTCGTATTCCATGCATCCAGCGCCTTCGCCGTTTGCGTCAACAATTCACCCTGGACAGAGCTCCCACATTTGACTGTCAAATCTGACGATGAGCCCTTTCTGGTGTCGGATGTGCTCCCTGTGAGCATCTCGACGCATCCCACCTCTGTATCCGGAGGTAGGGGGGATGCACGAATCCGATAACTAAGGTCTAAAGATGAAGAAGAGTAGAGGGAGAGATCAGAAGTGGAATACCGAGATTTATAGTGATAGCAGAAAAGTTTATGTTTTCTTCACTCCATATCTTTCACATCCTACAATATGGATCATTATTAAGTTGGAATACATGTTTGTCAACTTTATATTCTTTTTCTCCTTAGTTATCAGATGTGCACCTTGCTAGTGCGCATTGGATCCGAATGTGCTCTAATCTGGATGCATGTTGTGCATGCAGTCCAAATGTGCATAGGATGCGCATCTCACACTGTTCATGCACACTGGATGCACAACCCGCACATCTGAATGCATCCATAGCCCGGGATGCACATTCGAAGCACACCTACTTAAATTTACTTGCAAACATTTAAATTTGCCAGCATTTACTAGCTTTTTATTTTTTGAAAAAACCCTAAAACGGCCCTTTATGAGGCCATAAAATGATGTGCACCATGGAGTTATGTGTGGTTTTGAAGGTCTTAATTTGGTCTTGGCAGTAGGGGCTCTGCCCCTCTACCCCGCCCTATATTGCAATAGGGAGCACGCCCTAGGCACTACCTTAGGACCCCACGAGGGGCCCTCAACCCCACTAGGGGTGCTGACCCCATACCCCCCGCAAGAGCGCTGCCCCTTGACCTTGCTGGGGGTGTTGCCCTCGAACCCCCATTTGATTTTAAAAGTGCACTACAACTTTGAGTTTGCACAATGTGTGTATTTGATGATGTTATTGCGTCTTTAAGGTTTTATTCAATTGGCATTTAATATTTATCTTTAGCATTGGGCATTGATCAATGATTAAGTATCATACTATCAAATGATTTAGTTTTACAATTCTGAATATTTCTTTAATATTTTTGTACATACGCACGTACTTGAACATACCCAAACCCCCAAAAAAATTTGCACATACCCACGTACCGGGTTCTCGTACCCGTACCCAAACCAGCAACTAAGCTTTTCTCCAAAGTATTGTTTAGTTTCATGCAAATCTAGATGCTTGACATGGGGAACATCTAAGTCACAGGGTTCGCCGAATTTCGGCCATGAGGTTTGAAATTTGGTGAACTTAACAAAATTCTAAAAAAATCATTGTTGTTCGCCAATAAATTCGTACGCAATCAATTTTAGGTTTTAAAAAAATTCCAATCTCGATAGCATGGCCAACGTGGATGTCACTGCAGATAAGATGTGATTCAAACAAGTTTGGTTATCGCTGTAGATAAGATCTGATTCAAACAAGTTTGGTTATCGCTGCAGATTTAGACACAATACAGATGCAATGCTGTTTCAAAATCCCGTGTTCACATAGTGCTCGAGGCCCAGGCCCAGATGTGTTCGACTTCCCTCAACACTAGCTAGAGGCCCAGATGTGCTCGACTTCCCTCTTGTGACTGCTTTTCTTTTAAAAGATGTACCCATTTCGTCTCTTACAGAAAACTTTAAATTGACCCTCCGATATTTTGTATTAGTTTCTCTTCAAAGTTTTTTTTGAAATAATATTAAACATCTTTATATTTTGGTTTAGAAACTATTGCCTTATTTTTAATTTTGTTTTCTATTCAATATCAAAAATTTAATATTTTATAATGTTTAATTAAATATAAAATTATAATACATTTATCAATAATATATTAATAATATTTGAAGTAAGATTTTAAACATATTTAAATTACAATATTGTTTTATACAATATTACTTTATTTTTCAAATTATTATACATATTTTTTAAAAATTAATTTATATAAGCAAATTTAATGTAGAATTTTTTCCTATTTTTTTGCCGTGTCAGAATTTTATCCAAATTTTATGGTTGCCGAACACGAACTCGAACTCAAACCTTGTGACATAGGGGAACATCATTTAAGAAAAAAAACATCTTAACCTGCTTATCATTGTTACCATGTATAATTTACTTTAATGATAATTGTAAATATTGTAGGAATACACAACCACCGCACAGGACAACTCATTGCACAATATAACTAATTCCACAAGTAACATCTTGGCATCCTTTACAATGATATTCATATACTCGGTCGGGCATTCTTTACAATGATATTCATATACTGTATATACTTTATAATCACCGCACAGGGCATTCTTTACCTTTTGGCATTCTTTACAATGATATTCATATACTGTATATACTTTATAATCACCGCACAGGGTGACTCATTGCTCAATATAACTAATTCCACAAGTAACATCTTGGCATCCTTGACAATGATATACATATACTCGATATGCTTTCTAATGATAATTGGAGGGTAAACCCATTATCACCACTCAGGTCTGGTTGCCCAAAAAAACTAATCATACAAGTTACCCATTTGAACTAATACAACTAACATGGGGGATTAAACACCACATATCATCTACTCCATCACCCTAAATACATCATAATACGATATGCATGGGTACAACAAACCTAGTGAGAATGGTTCTATGTATAAATCCTTCAATCAACTATGCAAAATAATCGAATGAGTTGCAGCTAATATATCAGATTGAGGACAAAATTAGGTGATAAGATTATTGAGGGAGAAAAAAGCATGCATGGGTAAATATACTATATATATATATATCAATTATTTTCTAACATTTTTTATTTTGTTTATCATGTAGTGTGCCATTCTATTTGTGGATGATTCTGATTGCTGAACAAAGTGAATATTATTACCAGTCACAAAAATTGTTTCCAAACTTGAACTATAATATACAGCAAACTTTGTGAGTTGACTTCTATTAGTATATAAAATCTCTACACAGCTTCCTCTTATCTTTCGTAACATGGTAGGATACAAAGCAATCCAAATTAATCATTTAAGAAACAAAATGGCCAAAGAGATGAAATTCATCTGCTTCAAAAATTTAGCTGGGCATATAACAAATTTAATGTTGTGATACCAAATTGAGCGGGCCTACCATATTGAAAAAAGGATGGGCAAATATAAATTCTCAAAAAAGGTGCAATTTCTGGGAAATTTCAATAGATTTTTACTACTTTTAATGAGTACATGGATATAAAACTGAAATTATAAAAAAAAAATATGTTAGTTCAAAATAAGAAATGAAATTAACATGGCAACGGAGTAATAAATGTTTAGCAAATGTATAAAAATATAAGTCTACATCACGCATCTCATTCTATAGAAGATCAATATCACATATTCTGGTGTTGATGGATAGACTTACAGCATTCACTCAATCATGCATGGATTCCATAAATAAATAATCAGCAAGGTCTATTTTCCCTCCATGAGTTTTTTTTAATGTCTTGGAACTTTTGATAAATCTGGGTACTGAAAATCTAGTGAGAATAAATGTTGTTTCACATGTATCGATGATTACATAGTGTTCTTTTAATATGTTCCATATTCCTGTTTTGGGGGCTGACCTATGTTTACATATTCTGATATTCAAAGAATGCAATAGCTAACTTTCCTAAGCAAAAAAGCTATATGGACCATATTCATTGTAAACACTGTTTTGAACCAATCAAGGGTAGTGTTCCTCATTATAATTCTATTTCTTTTGAACATACGCATTTGATATTAAAATAGAATGCAATAACATGGTATTTAAAACTGGTCAATGGCCTGTACATATCATTAAATAATAAATTCCTACTACACATTTTCATCTGTACTATATGATGTATACCCTACAACAATATAACTTATTTGACATTTGATAAAATAATAATGGAGAATGAAATATGATAAGCAAACATAAGATTTCTTCAAAAATGAGAAGATTCAATTAAAACCTGTATCTAGTAAATTTAGATTAGTCTAAAGACAACTTCAAAAAGCATGATAGTTGGCCCAAAACAAACATATATAACAGAAGACAAGCAGGCTTACCCTTCCAAAACTTTCTCCATCTCTTGGATTCGCTTCTCAGAGGACAAGAGAGACTCCCTTGCACCAACTAAATTATCAATACTAGACCTTAGAACCTCAAAATCATGCCTCACCCTGCAGAGCTCCTGCTCATTTTCTGTTGCACGTTGTCTTTGTCTTGACGTCTCCTGTTCCATATCTTCAAGCTTCTGATGCATTTCCTTGAGTACACCACTAGTACCCTTGGCAACCTTCTCCATTTCTTCTACTCGTGCCCACATGCTCTCTATCTGCAGTGCCTTTTTCTTCACTTGATCCTGACTAGCAGAAGCTTTTTGCTTCTCCAAAACAATCTCTGTCTCAGCTATAATAGTTCTTTTAAGAAGCACCTCCATCACGTCAGTCACTAGCATCACTGTTGTCGCTATTCGCTCTGTGTACTCTTCATCACTTTGTTCTTTAGATCCTACCATGTCCTCTTTACCCTTTGAAACAGAGTTTTCCTCAGTTTCTTTGGCCTTGGAGCTTGCAAATAGAGAAAGATTAACATCTTTACACCACTCAGACATGGGAACACCCTTTTTATCAACAAATCCCACACCTTCTTGACATTTAATCCCACAAGATATGTATCCAAAACGTGGCATAGACATTATCCTAGCTTTTGACTTCAAATATGACAGCAAACTATCTGCAGTCTTGACGCGTCGACGGAGAAGATCAACTTCCTTCTTCTGTCTCTTCTCAGCATTCAAAAGGCATTCTTTGACAATCAACAATTCTGATACTAAAAGGTCCTCTCGATCCTGTCTCTGGGTAACCTCCCCCTGCCCAATACCCTCCATCTGGCTAATTTGGGCCTTTAATAACTTTTTCTCACCATCTTCATTCATTTTGATTTGGTTACCCTTACAAAGTTTTCAAAACAGGACTCTATATATGAAAGTTTAGCCTGAATCACCACAAAAATGATATCAGACACTAACAGGCAACTGCTCTGATGGCTGAATTACATGTAAAAGTTAAAAACAGGCATTTCATTCCCACGTAGAATTGATTTAAATTAAAGGTGCAGTTGCATTCTATGACTTCAAAAACAACAGTAGAATTATAAAAGATACTCGATGGACAAATATTGGTTTTGCAATTAACATATGAACCCAGGACACATTTACCGCATTACATTCATATTTATTGTATTGCACTTAGTGTATTCTTCGATTTACATAGAACTGTCCAGAAAAAAAAATAGAGAAGGGTAATGCTGATTGATGTGAATTAGAGGTTTTCCAACAAACTGGGTTCAATATAAGCTAAAGGGGAGCACAAAAAATATCTTCACTAATTTTGATTCGGTTACTCTTACAAAGTGTTTAAAACAGGACTCTATACATGACAGTTTAGCCAGTATTACCACAAAAATGATATCAGACGCTACCAGGCAACTGCTCTGATGACTGAATTACATGTAAAAAATTCAAACAGACATTTCATTCCCACATAGAATGTATTTAATTGAAAGATGTAGTTGCATGCTATGACTTCAAGATCGACAGTAGAGTCACAAAAGATTGTTGGTGGGAAATATTGGTTTCATAGGTAACATGAACCCATGACACATTTATCATTCTTTTCATTTCTCATTGTGAAATTGCCACCTTACAATCATATTTCTCGCATTGAACTTAATATATTCTTCAATTTACATAGAACTGTCCAGAAAAAAATAGAGGAGTAATGCTGATTGATGTGAAATAGAGGATTTCCAACAAACCCAGATTAATATAAGCTGAAGGGAGCACTAAAAATATCAATATTTTGTTAATTAACAAAATTCTCTTTTGCTAGTCAGCAAGATGGCTTCAAAACAAATAAAAACTCTGCAATGTGTATTATAGTGTTTAGCATTTGCTACTTTACATCTTTTATCCTTATACTGTGAGATTGATTATGGTGTAATAGTTACTGTTTATCAAATATCATTTATACACTACTGTTCAGAAGATTCAAAACAAGCACAAGCATTATGAAAATAACAATGTGCTCAAAAGAAAGGAAAATTTGTCAAATATCAAAATTTCAAAACCATCGGAAAGGCTTCAAAATGATATACAAATAACATAACACACAAAACCATATTTTAATATATGTGGTGTTTCTGCAATGTATTATATTAGGGAATGATTTTTCAGGAGTCAACTGCATGGCTTTAAGCCAATCTTGATCAACCCATTGAAAATAACAACAAAAATGAGAAAATTTAAAAATTATGAAGCATAACATTTCCACTGAAGGTCTGGCTTTATTCAATAAAGCACTGAAGAGCGAATGCTACAAAGTGCAATAACAAGAAAGCCAAGAGTTGTGGCATCACAATTCATAAGATATTTTGTCCATCATCTCTGACCACCATTAGGAAACATCAATTTCAGCGCTGTACACTTGGCTGATTAATCACTAGAAAATTAATTTTGTTCTGACATTCTCTAGCCATTCTTAGAGAAGGGATGTTTGGTAGTGCATGTAATACTCAATAAGTTTACCAGGTCAATGAGGTTCATATACAGATGTTATACAAAATCATGTTTTTTTACAGACAACAGCAGATTAATATGTCACCATGCACATTAGGAGTTCTTTTTCACCTCTAAGAGTATATCATAATTGGCAGTTCTACTTTTCTTGTTACATAAGTATACTCCACACACACACACAGGGGGAAGGAAGGGAATATAGGGAGAGGTAGAGAGAAATATTGTTGGTCAATTTATAATTCTTTTAGATCTTGTTAGTTATTTTATTTTTGAATTCTTACAAAGGGATCAAATTAGATTTCATTATCTCTTAATCCTGATTATTGGAGTTTGTTCACATACAAGCACCTCCATGTTTGATATTAGCATTCTCTTAATATCATGAATAATTCTACACTAAGTTACTGGTTAGCTCATAACTCATTCATAATTTGCAAGAAAGGTAAAAAAAGAGTCTCAAAATGCCTTTACACAAAGAAAATTCAAAATTATAATCAATTTATACATTTATTCTTGATTTAATGTGCATTGTATGTTTGTAATAATTTAGAAAAATTAAAATAGATAAAAATTGATTTATATATATTTCTATTATTTTTTTATTATAAAACAAAATCTATTATTAGAGTGCTTCAAATATATCATTATATTAAATTTTTCCATAGATTACAATACTTCAAATAGAATACATGTTTCATTTGCATGTGGACACATCATCCACAATTTGAAACCATGTTTCTATAATATAGGTAAGAAACCAAAACAAAAATGGTGTGGTGAACTAGAAAACAAAGGAGAAACAAGGGATTAATTGACATCAAAATATATATAATATAAGTAAAGTGAGGAACTGTCACTTCCCCATCGGTGGTCGCACCACTTTTTCCAACTTCTCAATTTCTCTTTTCCTCTTTGTGGAGCAGTTTCTCTGCTTCATCTTCAGCCCTTGTGTTTTCGGCTTCCACATGAACACACCCTAAGTAGGAAGCAGCATTGAGGGGAAAGTTGAGTAGAGTTTTGGCTCGCCTAATTCTGGAAGTGGCATGGTGAAATATGGCATCAATGGCCTCTATGGTGGTGAATGTACCAAGCCAAGTGCGAGTTCCATGTCTGGTTGAGTCCCTAATCTCCCCTGCGAATTTCCCCCACAGAACACAACAAACTACTCAGTACCTTGGGTGTACTCGGAGACGAACTAGCAACAAACTAGGATTTATACTAGACCCACATGAATAGGAGGGGCAAAAGTGAAGGACCAAATAACACAGATTTTATAGGATATTGAGATGTATTTTTATCAAACAAACTACTCGGTACCTTGGGTGTACTCGGAGACGAACTAGCAACAAACTAGAATTTATAATAGACCCACATGAATACGAAGGGCAAAAGTGAAGGACCCAATAACACAGATTTTCTAGGATATTGAGATGTATTTTTATCAAACCCCTACACAAATTTCCGTATTAGGCCAAGTTCTTAACCAAAAGTCATGTGTTTCTTATTATTGAGTCAACCCTTAAGCATCAAACTTGCTATTTATCATTGGTCAGTCATTTTAAGGTCTTTTTCCTAAAAAGTGATAATATTTTTGTAGTAACTTTTAAGCTAACTAATCTTGATTCAAGGGGGTCCAAGGGACAACACTCTAGATGAGGACTTAGATGTGTTGTGTGCATGCAGAAGCAATATGGAGACAAGGTTTAGACAACTAAGACTGAGAACTAGAACAAATTATTTTATTAATCTAAACTTCTCTACATGGAATACTCTCAAAGGAGATGTATGGATGTGTATTTTCTCCTATCGATGTGTGTTAATTGCCTATGTCAATGTTTAATGTTTGTCTATCGATTTATGATAAATTTGTATATTTAGATTACATGATTATGAAGATGAAGGCCATAATGGAAGCTGAACTAGTGGGCTTGCATACATAACACTTCATCTCCTAACAATCAGACTTTTGGTTGTGCACTATGCTAAAAAGTAGTGTGACCTGAAACAGCTCCAAAGGATGTGCAAGATTCTTGCACAGAGTTCTGATATGTTATGCAGCATTCTGCTCTAAGTATCATGCAAAAAGAACACAATCTATTCTAAGTTTCAAACTGTATGCTAACGTGCATGGGTGTAGATATGGCAGGAAAGTCAAAGTTTCCCACAAAGCACTATGGCATGATACTTGGCACTATGCAAGTAGCACATGATGCAAAATGTTGCACAAGAGTTGGGGAATGTTTTTGGAGTTGCACAACATGATTCCAAGTATTGAGGGAGCGGTAAATTAAGCAAGGAGATAAATGTGGGTGTGCAACATGTTTCTTCGTATTGTGCAAGTGGCAAATGAAGGAAGGAGCTGCACATAAGGTTGCACAGTACTATCCAAGTGATTGACGTTGGCATAAGGGCTTGCATAGTTGCACATGGATCATTCACCCCTTCTTAGAAGACAATTATCCCAATTGTGTTGAAAGATACTTGTCCTATTTAATTTGGAGGTTGCGCAACATGTTTGACTCATGGAATCACTTCGAACTCTAATATCTTTTACTGTCCACTAATGTGGTGATGCTCAAAGGATTAGCTATGTAAACACCTTGGAGATGATGCAAGTATGGATGCCCAAGGATTATGTAACTAGAGTCATTTGGCACAACATTACATACTAATTCCTCGCAAAAAGGGAAAGTAACATATGAGAAACAACATTGACATCTGGCATGCATAACTCTAGTGCAATAAGAACTAATCCATCTTAAATTATAAGGCTACGAATGAGACATGGTCGACAAATTTAGGTGCACAAAGTTGACTTCAAAAATGAGGTTCTTCATGCTACCACCATTGACCAAAAAACCAACGGTTACCCTTGCAACTGCATATACACATGGAATAAGTAACCTACTTCTACATCTAGTGCAAATGTTGTGGTTGTTGTATGGAGACGAGTAGCTTTAGGATTTGAATTCTCGACCTCAAGCTCATGGGAACCCTTTGCTTCTACATGCATGAATAGGTTTTTTGTACATGGCACTATGCATTGGAGTGGAAGTTAGATTTGTGTTTTTCGCACCATTTACCAATCTTTGGCATGAGTAATTTGTCTTGTTTGCCCTTCAATGTTGACTACTCAATGATAATCTATATGTTAAAGTATATTAAATTTATTTCAGACTGATGCAATTCTTACAATATGCAGATTATAACGTACTGATTTATTCAATTCTGAGATTGCCGATCAATGGGAGAGAGTATTTATCGATTTCTATATTTCTCTTTATGATATCGGTATGTATAAATATATATGTGGAGGGACATGACATGAGGGGACATGTCCGCTCATGACATGGCCCTCTCTCAAACAATACAACACCTGCCAAAGGGTGCTTTCGAGAGGCCCGATCCTTAATCAGTTTAGTTAGCATAATAACCAAAAACAATATTATGAAAGCCGCCGATCTGCTGTGCATTACATTTGATCATTACTCGATCCATGGTATGTTTGATATAATAAATACGATCATTTCTTGATCTGTTATATATAAAACAATGTTGTCATCAATGATCATTGCTCGAAGCATGGCAAGAGAATAGAATCTGATTACACAGATTAATATACTCGTATCTGTATAGTATTTCGATCAAATACAAGGATGATGGTTTTACAAAGCATTTGAAATGATTATTCTTATAGGCACAAGAAATGTGTATGTGTGTACGTATGTCAGTTCACATAGTGAACTGACATACATACATACTTACTCATATATATATATATATATATATATATAATCAATATAAACGATCATCTTTATATCTGACCGAAGCTACTATGCATCAACACTCCCTCTTAGCTAGGGAAGATAATCAAGTATATATCAATGGAGATGTCACCTAACTCGTGATATCAGAGGATGTTTCAAGAACATCAAGTCACATGACATTCTTCACATATACATCCAAGTTATGGTATGTGCACTAACATCACGTCTCATGATGTCTACCATAGAAAGTCATGGCATTTCCATGGATATTACGTCACATAATATCCACCATGATTATCTCATAAGGAGCATAATGATATTCAACTAATATCAAGTCTCATGATATCTATCAATAAGTCCAAGAGATACAAACTATCATGACATGTCCATGAATATCAAGACACAAGATATTCATCATGATATTGAACTAATCATTGTAAAGTCGTCACCTTTCAATAATGTACATAGGGTAGGCCAACAAGTCATTGAGTCACACATATGACAAAAGAGTTCACACATTAAACATCTTTATTTATATTAATACAAATAAACAATTTTGAGATTCAATCTCAATAACTTACATTTCAACCAAACCAAGTTTCTTCTTGAAGTGTTCAACTTTCACTCTGGGGAGAGGCTTGGTGAGAATATCCGTTGTTTGATCGCTTGTATTAATATACTCCAACTGGATCACATTCCTTTCTACCATGTCTCTTGCATAGTAGTAAGGAATCTCTATATGTTTCGATCTATCATGGAATACTAGATTTACAAACAGTTTGATGCAGCTTTGATTGTCACAGTGGATGATAGTAGGTTTCAGAGGCCCGCCATATAATCCCACAAGCAGTTTTTGGAGCCATACTGCTTCTTTTACTCCCAAAGATGCTGCAATATATTTAGCTTTTGTTGAGCTTTGAGTCATTGCAGACTGTTTTCTACATATCCAAGAAATCATAGTTGATCCCAAACTGAAGCCACACCCTAATGTGCTTTTTCGATCAGTCACACTTCCAGTCCAATCAGAATCAAAGAATCCATGTAGACTTAGGTCAACATTTTTATATTTGAGATCATATCCAATAGTACCTTGAAGGTACCTCAATATATGCTTCGTGGCAACAAGATGTATCTCTCGAGGTTCACACATAAACTGGCTCAAAGCATTCATTGCATAGCAAATATCTGGTCGAGTGTTAACCAGGTACATCAGTGATCCAATTATCTGTCTGTAAAGAGTAGGATCTGCAAGGCTAGCTTCTGTTGCTGCTTCTTTTAGTTTATGTACGTTGGTTTCCATGGGTGTCGACATTGGTCTGCAATTCCACATCCCAATCTCTTCAGAATATCAATAGTGGATTTCCCTTGATTTAGAAAAATACCATCTGCTTTCTATCAGACTTCCAATCCAAGGAAGTAATGTAAACTGCCCAAGTCCTTCATATCAAATTCTAATGCCAGGTCCTTACATTGAACAATCTTCTCCTGTAATTGGCAAATCATCAACATATAGGATTAGTATCAACATATCACCATTAATTACTTCAAAGTAAAGATTTGGATCTGCATCATTCTTGGAGAATCCTAGACCCAACAGATATTTGTCAATCCTCTCATACCAAGCTCAGGGAGCCTGTTTAAGTCCGTATAAGGCTTTCTTTAGTTTTCACACGTGAAGCTGCAACATGAATCACAAAACCTTCAAGTTGTTCTAGATAGACTTCTTCAATAGTCCCATTCAAGAATGCAGTTTTCACATCCATCTGATGGATCTTCCAACCTTTAGTTGCTGCAATAGCTATGACTACTCTAACAGAGGTATATTGGGCAACGGGTGCAAATGTCTCTTCATAATCAATACCTTCCATCTGTGAGAGTCCTTTGACAATAAAACGTGCTTTATGTTTCTCTATACTACCATCTGCAACATGTTTAGTTTTGAAGAGCCACTTGGACGAGACAACAGATTTCTCTTTTGGTTAGGAACTATGTCCCAAACATCATTTTTCATAATGGATTGATACTCTTCTGTCATAGCATCTTTCCAAACTTGATGCTTGAGAGCTTCTGTAACACCAGTAGGTTCAGAATTAATGATTTCACTCATTAATTCATCATATGTTAACTTGTGAGGTCTTTTGCTCTCTTTGAATGTCCCTTTAGGTGCTGCAAGCATTTCTACTTCCTGTATCATCTTTCTAGCCCAAAGTGGTCTCTTGTGATTATTGTTTGGTTCCTCTTCTTGAATCTCTGGAGGAATCTGACTTTCATTTATGGTTTCATCTGGATACTCCCTCTGAAACTCAGGAGCAGGATCCTCTTCCATACCTTTATGTGAATCTGGTATTTCTATCTCATTTGAACTCAGCCTTCTTAAAGGCAATGTCTATTTCAAAAATGGCATCTTTACTTAGTTCAATTTGTCTCTGTCCAGATATGTATATTCTATAAACTTTTGAAGTTTCACTATAGCCTACAAAAATTCCTTTTCTTCTTGAAGGTTCTAGTTTCAACCTCTTCTCTTTAGGCACATAGATGTAAATTGGGCAACCAAATGTCCTTAGGTGACTAGTATTAGGTTTTATGAGTTTTGTTATCCAAGTGTGAGTGAGGACATCAATTTTTAATGTATACAATTGTATTAGATGCTTCAGCCCAAAATGAGGTTTCTAAGTTTTGATCATAAAGCATTGCCCTAGTTGCTTCTACAATAGTTATGTTTTTCCTCTCAGCAACTTCATTTTGTTGGGGATTATAGGGTACAGTGAACTCCCTCTTAATCCCTGCATTTACACAAAATTCTTTAAAAATTTCAGAAGTATACTCTTTCCCATTGTCTGTTCTAAGTATTTTAATTTTCTTCTCGGAAGAGTTTTCTATGAGAGCTTTGAATTTCTTAAACCTTTTAAGGATCTCTTCCAATTCCTTGCAATTGAGGAAGTTAATCTAGGTCTTCATGGAGAAGTCATCAACAAAAATTACCTAATACAAAAATCCTCCTATGGAGGGTACAGACATGGGTCCACATAAATCAGAGTGGACTAATTCTAATGCAACTTTAGTTGTACTCAAACTATTAGGAAAAGTACCCTTAGTATTTTTCCCCAAGACACACCCTTTACAATACCCATTATGAGTTTGATTTAGTTTAGGTAGTCCAGTTACAAATTTGTCCATAAAAATTAGGGCACGAAAGTGAATGTGGCCTAATCTTCAATGCCAGATCTCATTTGAGTCAGAAGTCTCATGAACAAGGGCTTGATTTGACTCATTGCAAAGTTTGTATAGGTGTCCTTGTCTTATGCCTATAGTTTGGGCCTTCTTTATGGTTGAGTTCTTCGGCGATGCTAGGACTTTTCCCTCCATAAATATAACCTTGTATTCGTTATCTTCAAGAGCTGATATAGATATTAAATTTCTCTTAATACCTGACACATATAGTACTCCAGTGAGTTGAATAGAGATCCCGGATCTCAACTTGATGGTGCAGGTTCCAACTCCTTAAACTGGGCAAAATCATACCCAATTGTAACCTCTTCATCAGATTCTTCTACCATAGTTTCTAGATGATCTTGATATCTTGTAATGTGCCTTGATGATCCATTGTCAATTACCCACGTGTTGAGTTTGTTTAAAACTTGACTGGACAATGATGAGTAGAAAGCAAATTTTTCAGAATCATGTTCTATATTTGTCTTTCCAACTTTAGCAAATGAGGCTTGTCGTTTTGTTATGTTAGGGCACTTGACTACATAGTGTCCATATTGATCACACCTAAAACATTGAATTTAAGACAAGTCTTTCCTCTGCTTGGATGAACCTTTTTCATGAAAATTTCTCTTCCTTTTGAAGTTCTTCTTACCTTTGTTATGAGAATTTGTGTTAAGAACATGAATATCCTCATCTATAGGTTTATGCTTTCCTTTTTTTATTTGCCTTGACTCTTCTTGTAGACAGTCAGATCTTAATCGATCAAATTTAGGAAGCTCAGATCTTGCGCTTATCCCTTGAACAAATGACTCCCATGAATTTGGTAGACCACCTAAGGTTATTAGTGTCAGCTCCTTGCTATCAATTTCATATCCAACTGTTGATAGTTGATCCCTTAGTTCAATAATTCTCATGAAATATGCATTGATAGATTCTCCCTTGTTCATACTTATATTATTCATTTGTCTCTTTAGAGCAAGAGTTTTGCCAATATTATTTACTTCAAATGCACTCTCAAGAGATTTGAACATAAGGTATGCAGTTTCATGTTTTGCCAATATAGGTACAATGTGATCCCTGACTGCATCCACTATGAGTTTCATGGCTCTCATTGCTCTCGATCCATTGAGTTTTCTCAAGGTCATCTTTAGGTTCAGCTTTATTTTCTTTTACAAAGGAGTTTAATTTATTCTCCTATAAGCATCATGATTCTGAGCTTCCAAGATGTAAAGTTGTTTGCTCCTTTGAGTCGATCTTCAAATCTAATCATAGTTGACATTGTGAAGAATGAAATGTGACTGCAATATCAATAGATGATAGTCTGATATCTCAAATTTAATTTGGATCTTCTTACCTTGGCTCTGATACTGTGTTAAAGTTAAATTTATTTCAGACTGATGCAATTCTTACAATATGCAGATTATAATGTATTGATTTCTTCAAGTCTGAGATTGCTGATCAAAGGGAGAGAGAGCATTTATTGATCTCTATATTTCTCTTTATGATATCGGCATGTATAAATATATATGTGGAGGGACATGTCCACTCATGACATGGCCCTCTCTCAAACAATACAACACTTGCCAAAGGGTGCTTTCAAGAGGCTCGATCCTTAATTGGTTTAGTTAACATAATAACCAAAAACAATATTATGAAAGCCACTGATCTGCTGTGCATTAGATTTGATCATTACTTGATCCATGGTATGTTTGATATAATAAATACAATCATTTCTTGATCTGTTATATATAAAACAATGTTGCCATCAATGATCATTGCAAGAGAAGAGAATCTGATTACACAGATTAATATACTTGATCTGTATAGTATTTCGATCAAATACAAGGATGATGGTTTTACAAAGCATTTGAAATGATTATTCTTGTAGGCACAAGAAATGTGTATGTGAGTATGTATGTCAGTTCACATAGTGAACTGACATGCATACATACATACATACTCATATATATAATCAATATAAACGATCATCTTTATATCTGACCGAAGCTACTATGCATCAACAGTAACACTATAGCATAGCTTTAGATTTAATTGAATGAATGGGTACAAGCAGCTGGAACATTTGAGGACTACCAACTGCTCTAACTTGAATGTGCCCAACTTCACATAGAGGTCATGTAATGAATCAATGTAGCCATAGACCAACTAGTCATGCTCTTGTTGTAGTTGCACCATTAAACATAGCAATCATCGTAGAAATCTTCAAGATAGCATTCATCCTTGACCGCTTCCAAGAAGTTCTCCAAGTTGGCACGAAAATTCCTTTTGTCTAGTCCTACCACAAAGCATGGGCTTGCCACCACTTCTCGACAAGTGAAGAGACATTTAGAAGTGCAATCTTTTCATCAAAAAAGTCATTCATGGATACATATGAATTGAACTAATTTGACTTATCGTCTACTACATCTACATCTATTTTACCCTCAAATAATAGGAATGTCTAAATTCACTTGGAATCTAGGATAAAATTGACCACCTAAAGTTTACCTTGACAATTGAGCCAATGGAACCACCCATTCAAGGACTTCAACAAAGTAGTTGAACATAAATGTTCATTGTCGAAGAGCCTTTGCAATTCGTCTTTATCATCAAGTGGACTACATCTCCATTTTCGCTATCCAAACTCAATTGAAATGACGTCGACAGCAATTTGATGGATCTTGTAAGATCCCAGACTGGATTTGTAAAGAACTTTTCTGATCTTAATACACCCGTTTTTAGGGCAACAATAAATTGGACAAAATTGTGGATGTACTGAAACGGCATTTAAATTCTTATTGCAATTTGGAAAGGAAACTACAGCACAGAATAATGTTCAGGTCACATTGACCTAGTTACCATATAGTTCAATGGTTTTAATCAGAGTTACAGGACTCGCCGAGTCCTTGCCTGACTCGGCGAGTCCGAGGCCGAGTTAGGCCAGGCGAGTCTGCCTGACTCTGGACTCGGGACTCGCCGAGTCAGGCAAGGACTCGCCGAGTCCTGCCAAGTCCATGGACTCGCCTGACTCGGCGAGTCCCAAGGCCAGGACTCGGTCGGCAGGCAGCGCTGAAAAGCGCTTTAAAAAAGCTTTTTTTAATTATTTCAAGTCATTTTTTATGTTTGACTTGGCATTTATATTATGTTTTTGACCTAAAAAGGTCATTCTATCACTTGCATAAGGAAAGAAGAGAGAAAAAAGGCTTGAGAGAAGAGGATTGGGGTTTTAGGAAGAAAACCGGTTGGCTCTCATTCAAGGATTGTTGATTGTTTGTTCAACTTTGTTGCACTTTGTAGCTTGCATGTAAGCATTGAGAGGAGTTGAAAGACGCATTTGGAGGAGGCTTCTACAAAGTTGATTTGCATTTCCATTTCTAGAGCAAATTCCAAGAGGTATGTTACTTTCTTTTTGTTGTTTTGTATTTTTTTTTTGCATTCATGAATCTTTTTTTGTTTCCATTTTGTTTAGTATTTAGTATTTACAATTTTACATTTCTTTAATTCTTTAGAATCTTAGATTTGTTCCTAACTTCCTAGTGTTGGTAAACCGTAAAATTGATTTTCAGTTTCCATAATATATATTGTAGATGCTTATTTTGTTTTATTTATGATATATTGCAGCTGCCAGCAATCATCATGTCTTAGACTGCGGGTAGTGGAAGTGGAAGTATGCCTAAAACGAACCCGAATGCAGACCCTGTTGCCGTAGCAAGGGATGAGGCTTGGTTACATGCCATCCCTAGCCACAAAAAAGGAGTCGTTACATGTTGGCATTGCAGGGTAACATATAATGGGGGAGGCATTAATAAGCTGAAATATCATCTTACACATATACCAAAGCGGGATGCTAAAGTATGTTTAAAGGTTCCCGAAGATGTCAAACGCAGGATGATAGTTATTTTAGAGGCAACTGAAGAGAAGAAAGAATTACAGAAGAAACAAGCGGAAGAAATGGCAAGCTTAGCTACACAGGGCTCTTCAAGGACACATGCTACTACTCGGACTCCTATTGGCACTAGTACCACTAGTACTACTTCTGCGTCTGCGAGTGTGAGCATTGGGGGTCGGGTTCGTAAGAAACCATCCACACTTGATTCCATCTTTGCTCCACACACAACTCCTGGTGCACAACCATCGCTTGAGGGCATGGATTGGAATAAGGAGATGCATGACCAAGCAAAACTAGCACTTGGAGATTTTTTCTTCTACAACAACCTTCCATTCTGATGATGAGGAGGAGGGTGCCGATGAGCATGTCACCGAGGATCCTGTTTCGGTTCAACCTCAAACACAAGGAGAGAGGATGGCTCTAGAGTCTTCCATGAGTCATTTTAGGCGTACTCATAGGACATAGGCTACTATGAGGCTATGAGCCTTTATTTTGAATCTTTGATATATGTTTTGAACTTCTGATTCCATGGATTTCATATTCCATGAATATTGTAAACATTTTGATTTGACAGTGACACTATATTTCAGATTTCTATATGTTATTTGGTTTAACTTTAACTAATTTTCTTCAGAAATCCGTATTTTTACTTATGTGATCTATGCAAAGTTGTGTATGTGTGCAAAGGAGTTTCTATTTATCTCAATTATTGTGTATTAGATGTTAATTGACTAAATGTTGCAGGAAAAAAACTTAAAATCCTTAAAAATCTTTGCATTTCATGGGTTTTTTGATTTGCCGAGTCCTTGCCGGGTCCGAGTCCGAGTCCGAGTCCAAGGCTTGGAACTATGGTTTTAATATCTAGATTCCAAAAACGTTGTAATCACCAATGCATTCTGCGACATTACACACAATAGCTGACCTAGGATTTGCCTTGTTAGGACCAAATTTGAACTTAGAACTAATGCTGCAATTACCAGGCAATCTGCAAATGATTAGAAATGTGGCATTTGATGGCAGTAGATAGGGTTTCTCATTAGCCAGAACTTGTGCCTTGCTGTTTATAATTATGAAAGGTGAAAGGGTGCTTCATACCTTACACAATCAGTCTGATGGAGATCTAAAGGCAAGAGAAACGCCTAGTTGAATCAGGTCTGAGATAGATCTGGAAAGGAGCTACCAATCTGAGCTTGATACTGCAATCTGAGACAGATACTGCATGTTACTCATTCACTGACCTTGCACCAGATTGAAAGACAGGATCTGTTTTTCAAACTAAGATCATGTCATGCCATATTGAGGGGAGTTGTATTTTATGGCACCTCCAGAATGTGAAGAGAGCGGCCAAGGGCCTGGCAAATTGCCCACTCCTGCAGCCTCAAGAGAATGGGGACCAGATTTAAATCAGAACTCAAGCTGGATAATCAAGCTCTGTAGTTAGAAAAATGAAATTATGGAAGGATAATTTAATAGGATAAGGTTGAGGGTTTCATCCCAACCTTAGATGTCTCCTAGGGTTGGCATCTTGGCAACACTGTCTTGGAGAATAGTCTCCAAATCATACCAAAATCTCCACATGAAGTCACCCAGCCAGCAAAACACTTATACCTGTTTCAACGTTGGTGCCAGGGATCCAAATTAGGTCGACCAGCAAAAGTGACTTATTTTCATTTTTATCTATTTATTTATTTATCAAAAATGGGTCACCCAAACTAGGTGACCAAATTAAATTTCATAAAACATATACTAATAATTAATGTTAAAAAAACACCTTTAAATATTTGTTGGCTGACCCAGCTAAAGGAGGGACATGACAGATCTTGTAGTTTGACATTTTGGCTTTGATACTCAAATCTTGTCTGATAGGGCATGCAAAATGAACCACTCTGATTCTAACGATCAAGACCCCAAGTTCTAGGAGACTATGCTCTAAATGAGGACCTAGATGTGTTGTGTGTGACACTGTGAGAAAAAGCAATAAAGAATCAAAGATTTAAATAGTAAGACTACAAGAACTGGAACATATTGTTCTATTAATCTACACATTTTGTACGTGGCACACTCTTAAGGATAAAAGAGTGGCCCATGTAATTTCTCCTATTCATGCATAATAATGGCAATGTTAATGTCTGTCTATTTGTTTACATTACAAATGTACATTTATATTACACGATCATGAACACAAAGGTTGTTATGTATATTGAATCAATTGGGCTTCCATGTGTGATGCTTCACCTCCCAAAAATTAAGATATTTGGTCATACATTGTGCTAATGGGTGTCATGTCATGAAACGGCTCCAAAAGTTGTTTAGGAGTGTTGTGCAGAATTCTAACATGTTAAGCAGTATTTTGCTGTTTAGAGTGTTCTGCAGAGTTTCAACATGTTAAGCAGTATTTTGCTATGGTTTTTCAGATAAGTGATCTCTTTGTGCTAATGCATATAGGTGTAGATGTGGTGCAAAACTAGACAAAGTTGTCAACAAAGCACTAGGTCATTATCTTCAGCGTTGCATGACTGGTGCATAATGCAAAAGGGTGTGCAAGAGTCAGGAAGTGTGTTTTGAGTTGCCCAAGGATTTGTGTGCAAGTGTGCAATGTGATTCCTAGCAGTACACAGGTAGCAAATAAAGCAAGGAGTTGCACACAAGGTTTTGCACTATTATACAAGTACGAATATTTTCAAACATGCCAAATGAGGTGAATACATTAACAAGATAGCTTGTGCAATTGGACAAAGACAAGTAAAACGTATGGAAGACTTGAGGAAGAAGATTTTTGAACATGCCAAATCAGATGAATACACTAACAAGATACTAGGAGAGGCAGTAAGTGTAGACAATTAAATAAACATAGGGGCTTCATACAGTTGTCTCGACAAAGGAAAAGATGCTTCAAGGCAATTTCAGGTTAAAAAAAGACATATAGGTGGCTTGGAAAATGAAGGGAAAGAAAATCACACAAGAAAGCCAAAATAAAACAAAAACACCATCTAAGAAGCATAGGCATGCCCTTAGAAGATCCATTGTCATCTTACAAGCCAAAAGAATTAAAGTGTACTTTTTCAATGTCAAGTGAAAATTAGTTCACTTCAGTGAATTAAAAGCCACTTTTTTCACCTAAGTGATAAAGTCAATGAAAAGGATAGAATAGAAGAGGTTTAACATCGACAGGGCCAAGGATATCCTATGGGACAACAGATCCTATTGTTTTAGCATTGTGAAGTGCCGACCTGCTACAATCTGGTTAAATAATGAGCTCTATCATTCTCTTCACCCAGTCCTTGTTGAAAAATCTTGAAAAGAACTCGCTATTAAACTACTTTTAGTAGTTGATAATGATGTCAAGCATACTTTGAAATTGTTTTTTCATTTTCACAACCCCTATTGTGCACAATAAACATACCCTCTCTTCCTAGACTTCTTTTGGCCTTTTCCACTTCCTCATTTCACACTGAAGATGATGTGAGCTAGTCCTCAACTGCACAATGAGAGTCTTTGACATCCACAAGATACTGGCCTCTATATAGGCCTTTTGTTGATGATCCATGTTGGGGTTAAATACTTCACAATAAAACTTCTTTCTCCCAATCATCTTCTCTCAAACAGCCTTGCGAAATTTCTCAACAACTAAAGCCTTAATTTCCTTACCATTATTAAACAAACATTAAAGTAAATGTGTCACTTGTTCATCCACTTACAGCCTCATTAAATTCTTCTTTGTTTGACCCAAAACTTTTTCAAAAACAACATTGTGCAAATTGTTGGTTTCTGGATGGGATTTTACACTCCATGAGATACCAATATGCCTATGACTAATATTAAGGATGGGTTAGTTCCAAATGTGAGAAATCTATAGGCAACTGGACCAACTATAGGGACAAGACTGCCCTCTTCACTTCTGGCTCTGCAAAACCAAGGCGGGTGCACCTAATCCAATAGATATAACTCTGTTTCTTATTCAATACTCGATCTTACAACAGATAACAGTGAGAAAGTACTAAATAACAACTTATTATTCATTGACTCTCCATCACTAGGTAGGACAACTATAAAAATAAATAAAACTGAAATAACTGGTAATAATTAAATGATTTCTTGCAGAATGTAAACAACCATGCCAAAGATGCACCACTACAGGAGATACTAATTTCTGATCAGTGCCTTATCCTTTGGGCAATATATCTGAAATAGAGACAGAATACAAGAACACAAATTCCAAGCCATAAACACAACAAACCAGATTCATACACTGCTTGCAAACATCCTTCCTGACTGAACCAAATGAATTTATGTTTCACTCAAAGACTTTTAACCTAATCCTTGATCAAGGCTGAGAGATAAAACATATACACAAGTAAACCCTGTGCAAAGAGTCAGAAAACTCAAAACCCAAGAAACACAACTGAAGGAGAGATCTGAAAACTGAAAAACTGCATTAAGTATGAGGACTCAAGTTCCTGTATTACAAACTATTTTAGAATACAACACCTAGACAATATGCAAAAGATACAGAAGGTTTTTCCACTGTATTGACACAACTTAACAAAACATATTACAATCTGGACTGAGGATACACACTTAGCTTTTCAGCTTCCTGTGTCAAGAATTTCCAGCCAACCATCTCTAAATGATCACAAAATCCTTTTATAAGAACAAGGATACAACAAAAAATATCATTTAGGGCATTTTTAGGGCAACACAGTCAACCCTAAGACTCTCCAAAATATCTCAAACAAATCTGATATTATTTACAATCTAGAAACATCTTTTACAAAATATCTGCAATTCTATCCAAATTTGACCTCGGATGACACAATCCATTACTGCTCTCACCAACTTTCTCAAAACTGAAAATAAATGCCACCATTGCGTTCCTCATTCCGAGCCGATTCTGAAAACATATAATATGTCTACATTTGGATAAAAATAAGACCTAGAAATCATTTTTCCGTGAACAGCCTCCATTATCTAAATTTTTGACCTTTTGATATAGTCAGACTTTACAATTTCGAATTTAATAACTTTATGGAGACCTCAAATTTGAAAGTGGGCCCACATGTGCAATGTGGCACCTCCGAATTGGCTCGATCGACACCTCATCTCCACGTTGGACTGCCAGCACATCCCTTTGCCACTTGTCATTATGTGATTTGCTCGTACCGCTAACTAGGTGCCAATCCCCAACCTTACCCGCCAGCTCATCGGATGATACATGGCGCTCTGTCGCTAATCCGCAAGCATAACCGTTGTGCATCTTCATATCTCCGGAATAACGATCAGCATCGGATCGGCACGCATCCCGAGGCGGCCGACCAACTGCTCTATCCTCTGCTTTGTCATTGTTCGATGCCACATGTCATATTTTAATTGGTTCGCAAATCCACCTAGCATCAAACTGCATCTTGTGAGCCACGTCATCAGGTGACACTTGTCGGCCTGTCGCTAAAGCACCATCTTAATTTCCGTGCATTTTTCTCTTACCGGATAAGCGACGGCCGTTAGATATATTGTGGCACGCATCTCGATGTATTCTAAGGTGTACCTACGTATTTCACTAAAATATACTTACTAGTGCGTAAGGCCTGCTGTCAAATCCACCTGTCTCCTTGGTTTCCACGTGTATGAGAAGGCCTTTGACCTGCACCCACTTGAGACATTATGTTATTGTGGGCTTTGATATTTGAATATCAAATTGCCCCTTCATACCGGCAATGTGGGATATATCCCCTTAACACAGTCCGCTGTTCCAAAACACCTGCGCATATCTCAATGAAAATAAAAACACACTCCATACTCTACACAATGTGCAGCATCATCATATTGAAACCCCAACAGGGACTTCACGAAATCACCAGGAGGCCTTCGCAAGGGTCCATAACTCACGACGTTGTTGGTCATGCACGATACACTTACATTGTGCGCATCCTCCAATCCAATTTGCGCTAGTTTTTCAATTCAAATGCTCACATCTAAATAAAATGAGCAGGCAGTCACCATTTATGTTCAATGTCTGGTCATACGAACATCTCAATATTTGTCTTACACAGTGATTAGGAAGGTGTGTGAAGCCCTCATCTGGTGCACTGGCTTTAAGGGTACAAGTACACACCCCTGCTTCATTTCTCTTCCCTTTGTTTTGGTGCGCAGCACCATCATTGACCTAGTGCGTTGTCCTCCTTCAAAACATTTGATACTTCATGCCCCCCTTGCAGCAAACAATGTAGTTTAAATCCTGCGCAACATCCTTGCCTTGCAACTTAAGACCAGCAGGATTATTTCATGCGCTGTATATACTCCCAATCTCCAGGCACACTTGCTCCCTCCCCTCACACCTGTGTATTCACAGTGACTCTTCCTTATGTGCGTGGGTCCAAAACAGCAATGGTGCATATAGCATCACTTCACACTTGGCGCTTGTAACCATGCACACCCAAACACGTGTATTTCATCCTTTGATTCAGAATTGGAACTCTATATATATGGAAAAACATTTAGATTGGTGATTGCACTCTGCATTGTGCCCGATGTGAAACATGTCACGGAGGGGTCAGCAAAACAGCTCCCGCAGGTTTCAAACTATAAGAAAGGAGCCCCTTCATTTAATTCATAGATGGACTCGAGAAATCTGCTCACGTTATATGGATTAGACCATTCTCCCTTGCAAATGCTTTACCTAGATTGGTATATCCTGTGGTGATTCGGAATGACCTTTATGCAGTCCATTGAGGCATTGCTACCAAATGATCCAATGTGGAGATGTTTTATAAATCCCATCATTTGGTATTGCAAGTGACAAGTGGCATTGTCCAAACTTAAGGACATCATGGATTAAGACCAAGTCTTGATTTCCCTGTCCGTCTTCACAGACTGTATCATGTCCAATGATACCAAGATCTAGATCCATACTCAAAAGTTTCATACAATATCTTTAAGCCATTGAAACCATACTTCTAAGCTAGAAAGCAATGATTTGTGCACACATCACATGAGAGTAGTTGGAGTCTATTGATTTCATTCTTTTGAAAAGAGTAACAAGCATGTCAGATATATTGTTATCCATGCTTACTTTCTTTATGGAAGAAAGTGTCTGAATTCTTTGCCACAAGATTTGGATTCTTCATAATTTCATATTCGGTCATGAGTTGCCTGATACAATAATAAGATGCATATAGAAAGGTGTCTTCAATGATCCTGTGAACTTAACTTACCCATTCAAATGATCTCAAAGTCGAAACAGTATTTCCCTTGTATGTGGATCCATTCTGAACTCACTGTTTGACCAAAATCCAGTGTACATATAGAGTGGTCACAGCGTAAAATATAAAAGACATGTCGACATTTTGAAAAGTCTTCAAAATAATGAGGCAGGCTGGACCCCAAACGGGTCCGGCCTAAAAAATTTTCAAACTCAAACAACCGGCCCTGAAAACGACCCAGAACGACTGGCGTCCGCAAACGGATCCGACCCAAATAACCGGAAACCTTTAGAACTTCAAAATTTAAAACTTCGCCAGTCGCCAAACCTTAATAAAACACCTCCAGTCGCACTATTAAAAACACCGGTGAAAACTTATCTCTGGAAGCTGAAAGTTGGCGGACACGAACTTTGTACTACAGATAATCACCTTGCCAAAAGGATTCACCAAACAATGAACGAAGCAGGAGATTTTAAAACTTGAAAAACGTCATTCGGAACTGCCAGCAGATAGTAAACTGAAAACACTGCCGACTGCCTCGGAAAGAGATGATCTAAAAATATCAAATGGCGAACTGGAGATGAGCTACTGAAACTGGTTGAAGAACCATCAATACAGATCGCAACAAGACAATCCTCAACTGAAGACGATCACCCGTTCAAAAGCTACGAATTTTCGAAAATAGCCACTTTACAAAGTTTTATATCCGTACTTCTCAACACTATAAACACATTTTTACTGACCTGGCAATCCGATCAAATGAAACTTCCATGGTCTGAAACTCTGGAAGAAGATTCTCTTTCATACATAGAAAACAAAGCTTTGATTCGTTTCACCGGATAATCAACCAATTATCAATAATTAATCTTCAAAGTTGGCCATCAAAACATTCTGAACTGAAAACAGTCAAATTCATAGAAATTGGGTTTGAAATCGATCGAGGAAAGTCATCAATCGGATTTGTCACAATCTAAGACTTATCATGGAGAATCAATTTCATGTCCACATTATGGATCAACCTTTAATTATGCTTAACCTCGATCCGGGCGCAAATGGCGAGACCTCAAAGTGAGCTACTCACAAAACTGAACTATGCACTGCTGAAGAAACCTAGCAATCTGCAAACTGAATAGCTCTGGAAAACATATCAAACGGGCACATGGGAGGCTGAAAATCGGCATGAACATTCTCTCTTATGCCTACAACACGATGCAACAACCGACACATCTTGATCAATGACAGGGCACATAATGCGCTCATCCAAACAGGGCCTTCGACTAAACTGTGCAACTGATCCACATTAAAATGTTAGAAACTGCAAACAGAATCAGATTGGCAAACTAGGCAAACGGATTCATCATGGCCTGAAAACTGAAACACAAGAAGTATTTGACCCCTGGAATATGATGCAAAAGGAAATTTCTCAGTAGGGTCGCAAGGTCAAAAGTTATAACCAGTTAAACAGGGCTACTGACTAAAATCGGGCAGATTAAAGAAATAGGACCAATCTCGAAAGCCAACTTTGGGGGAGTCAAAAACTTATCGACCAAACTCGAAATGACTTAAGCTTTGAAACGCAAGCTCTCTGATATACATTATAAACATTCCCAAAGTGGCGGACTATGAAACCTAACAGAACACAAGATATTCAAATACAAACAGGGCCTGCAACAACGATTTGACACTTAGGCAAAATGCAGACTTAATGTGAACACCTTAAAATGGCTACCTCCTAAACATTTCAGATTCTTCAATTAGGAGTTGGAACCCACTGCATATATCAACTGAAAAGTGTTGAACCCGTTTCCCAAGCTGTATCACATGAAAATCATCAAGCCCATCTCTACATGCATTTGAGATCAGGTCCTTAAACTGCTCTTTTGAAACACTGAACTTTGCTTTAGGAAAATTCTCTGAACATGGGCTCAAAACTATACGAATTTTTCATAGTCCCAACACAAATGATTTGTGTATCGTCTTAAAATGGAAGCACTTCCATGTTAAGAACGTTTAGCCCTCCTTAGGCGGTGTTTTGGGCCTTCATCATGTTGTCCCCTGCTTTCTGCCCCCTTCCCATCTTCCGTGCCTGTTTAGGGCTCTGTTTGGGCCTCCCCGGGCACTGTTTTCCTCTCCCAACTCATTTTTCAGGGGTTTTGAACCCCTGAGTCAAGGTCGACCTCGACCTTGACCCAAGTTCCCCTTTTCATCGGAAAGTTTGTCGGATGCGGGGAGAAGTTCAAAAGTTTGTTTTCCCGCTTCCAGGTCGGCTATTTCAGGCTTCGGAATAGTAAACCCTCAAATTATATTTAATATGGGTCCATTTCTAGGGGTTTGCACTTAATGAAAATTTATTTTCTATATGTCGGCCTCTCTAGAAGTTTGTGCCCTAGATTTGTATAAAAGGAAGCCTTCCTCTCTTATTTTCATCCATCCACTTTCATGATCAAGAGATCAAGTTTTGAGATTAAGTTTTCTCCCAAGCAAATCAAGTGAGCAAGCATTCAAGTTCTCCATTGAAGATCAAGGATTCAAGCATTCAAACCTTTCAAGGGATTTGGTTCAAGCATTCAAGATTCATCATTCAAACCCTAGATCTATCCATCATGGTGGTGTGATCTTCCTTCAAGATCCTTTGTTCATCTTCAAGATCTATTCATTCTTCCCTCAAGGTGGATTTCAAGCATACAATCATGGAGGTTTTGATTTACATTTATGGTTTTGATTTACATTGTTGAGTCCAAGCTTTCATATCAACATACTTGTTTACATTTCAAATACAATTGCATATCTATTAAATATCATAGCTTCATTGTTAGATCTACTTCTACTACTTGCTAGCATTCTCTATTTCAATTCCATTTTAAAGGTTGATTCCAAACCAAGGTTTGACCAAGGCAAACCCCTCATCCAAACAACAAAACCCTTTTTCTTGCAGATCCAAGTGCGGGACAGTGAATATCAATGTAGATCTGAGTACACTTTTCGGCAAACTTTCAAACTCTGCGAACAGAACTTTCGTAAGAGCAGTGCAGGTCAAGGTTGACTTTTGGGGGTAAGATTGTACCCCAGGGTAAGATCTTACCCCGGCTTTGGGTCAAGGTCGACCTTCTTCAAAAAGACAAAAGGTTTCTAGGTTTTCTCTATTTCTGTATTTCCAGGCCAGATCCGGTTGCAGAATTTTCCGAAACGGTACACAGACATTAGAAAACAGCATTTTCCAGATTTGCCCTATTTTGATGTTATCATTTGTCTTCAATTCAATTAAGATTTCAATACATACTTTTCATAATAAAATATAAAGTTTTCTCCTTCATTCATATTCTCCATAGATTGATTCTTTTGTGCATTAACCTTTTGGGTTGATCAATTTGGATCTCTCCTTTTGGGAATCTGGAATTAGGGGTGGATCTTGTATTTCTCATCATAAACCCCCCATTCATATATATATATATATATATTACAATTTGTTTCCATCTACTCAAGTTTTTTCATTTATCTATAAAAACACACCATAGTGCTAGCTTCAAGGAATTGCACCTATTTCAACCAGAAGAATCTCATAGGCGACCAACACTTTTAGTTTGAATTTATTTGTGATCAAGCACTTTTGAATTATCTCTATCTACGACCACTTAGCATCAGAATACTACTGGTCCAAATTTTGCACCCATAAAGAACCACCGGGATTACATGATTTGAATAGCTTTCCAATCCCAAAGCTCTAACTCTCTAAATCTATTTTGAAGGGAAAAAAGTGTTTTACATCCACCCAAGATTCTTTTCCTTCTACAAGTTTCCCAACTGAGCTTGTTGTTAAGTCAATCCCCAAGTATTTATGCTTCATTACTTCCTCTAGGATACTAGCTGCAAAATAAAATTTAAGCGGATTTTTTTTCCTTTTATTAGAGAAGATTATGATCTCGGTCTTAATAATATTGACTTGGATACCCACCTCTTAGCCAAAGGGCTCAAAAGCTGCCAAATTTTCTTGCAGCCTTTGGACAGATTTAGCAATCAAAATAAGATAGTCAATGTACAAGAGAAGCTTGACAACATATGTAATATGGTAAACTGATTCTTTTTCCTTTTATTGGAGAAGATCATGATCTTGATCTTGCTAATATTGACTTGGATAACCACCTCTTTGCAAAAGTGCTCAAGAGCTGCCAAATTTTCTTGCAGCCCTTGGACAGATATAGCAATCAAACTAAGATCATCAATGTACAAGAGAAGCTTGACAACATATGTAATATGGAGCCCTCTTTGAAAATTTTTTGCAATATTAAAAATCAAAATAATAGTGCAGATAAAAAGGTAATATTGCAGCACTTTAACAAACTCAGAAGATGAACAATGCTCAGAAATAATACTGCTGAAATTCCAGATTTAATTGATGATCTGGAGTTACAAATTTTGCAATAATAACAACCCAGTTCACAAAGAGGCATTACATATCTAATTCCAACATAACCAGAAAATGTAGCATAGAAATAAACTAAAATGCCTTGGAAATCAGCAATCTGGCACTGGAAATTAAGATGCCCAGCTTCACCAACACCTCCAAACTCCATGCTAGAATAGGGTTTGCAGACCTAAACACCTCAAAACCCTAGGCGCCCATTGAAAGATAGTACAGCCAGCTTGAGGAAGTACAGAGAGCATGAAATGATAAAATATTTGACTCCAAACCCTTTCCACAAACTCAAATCTGCAACTGATGATATCACTTCAAGAACAAACAGCGGCTATGGATTGATTCATTGTCAAAACTAATTCTCAATGAATTCCAATGTGTTTCCTAAGCGAAAACACAACACCTCCAAACTCCGTGCTAGTATAGGGTTTGCAGACCTAAACACCTCAAAACCCTAGACGCCCATCAAAAGATAGTACAGCCAGCTAGAGGAAGTACAATGAGAATGAAATGATAAAATATTTGACTCCAAACCCCTTCCACAAAGTCAAATCTGCAACTGATGATATCCCTTCAAGAACAAACAGCGGCTATGGATTGATTCATTGTGAAAACTAATTCTCAATGAATTCCAATGTGTTTCCTAAGTGAAAACACAAATATATTCTCCAGATTATGTCTTCCAATGACATGGAAAATGTCACCTGCAATGGTTCCCGTCCTCCCAAACCAAAGAGAAGCAATCTCCTCCAAATGAAAAATAATATTCGATATCCAAAACTCAACATGACAAATGAATGTTCAAAACTTCAAAGTGACCCTTTTATATTTTCCTCGAAGAGGTTAGACCCACTCTTCCAAGCAATCTTTATTTAATAAAATTCACTTCTTCTAATCCTCTGATGTCCCATTAAATATAAGGGCCCAAATATTTAAAATGAGTCACTTTTAATTTTATAACTTATCCTTTATAGTCCCTCATTAAATAAATTAGAATAAAGAAAGTTTAATCTTTAATTTATCTTTATTAATTAATAACTTATTGCTATTTCATTTAAAGCCCCCCTGGACCATATAAAATACTAAGTTAGCCATCAAAACTGAACCCATTGACCATACTAAAAATAGAAACCCTGCCAACTGGCCCAACTGCTTCTTGAAACTTAGTAAAAATAGTATCATAGTTGGAAAACTCATGGAACTTGCCACGTACTTGTGAGTCCTATGGCCTTACGAGGTGAGTCCGAGTGAGTCCTGACTTGAGACTCGCAAGTCTCTAGGCTCGTACTTGCGCAAGTCTGGGGTCGGGACTTGCACGTCCATCCCTGAGACTCTCATGCCCAAAAAAGTGACAGCAGTGTGTCTTTTAAGTCATTTTGGGGGGTTTTTTGGTCATTTTAAGAGCTGTCTTTTGTGAAAACAGGCCTGAGGTGCGGAGTAGGGATTGAAGAAGGTAAGAAAACAAGATACAAGTGGCAAAAGAGAGCTAGGTAAGTGATTTTTGTTGAACTCTTCATGTTAAAACAGCAATGTCAAGTTCAATTCCAAGGGCAGCCTCAAAGCAAAAAAAGCAAAAAGACAAAGCATGGAAGTATGGGATGTGGGGAGATAAAAAGGGACAGCTCACTCGTACCAAATGTGGTAAATGGATGATAGGTGAAATCCATAGATCATAATACCACCTTGCAAAAATACCTAGACAAAATGTGCACATACACCCCAAATCAACTCTAGAGATGGTTAGAGAGATGAAGGCCCTTCTTGTTGAGCATGATATGCTAAAAGAAGAAAGGCAAAAAACAAAAGAAGCCATGGCAATTGCAATGAATCCAAATACATTCACTTTGGGTCCCCTAGGTCGCCAAAGTCCAAGCTTTTGTCAACCACATTCATCTATTGGTGACAATGAGGTTGAGGCTAGTGAGACTCCTCTTACATCAAACCCAAATTACCTTGTTCCACGCAATGTTCCAAAAGCACAACCTTCACTTGAAGGTACGGATGGAATAGAGAAAAACATGAGCAAGCAAGGATAGCAGCGGCAAATTTTTGGTACTACAATAATTTACCTTTCAATGTGGCGAGCAGCCCGTATTGGAAAGGTTTGGTTAGTGCATTTACATTTGCAAGCAAGGGGTTTAAGGCCCCAACAACTAGAGACTTCAGTGGGGCATTGTTAGAGCAAGCTATAAAAAATACACAAGTTGTGGTTGATGATCAAAAAAGATTTTGTAAGAGAAAAGGATGTGGCATCTTATTAGATGGATGGACAGATGGCCAAAATAGGACTCTTCAACTTCTTGGTGGCTTCTAATGGTGCAATGGTATTCTTAAATTCTATTGATGTCTCACGTGAAATAAAAAATGCTGAGACTTTATGCAATTTATTAGATGGGATCATCCAAGATGTTGGAGTTGAGAATGCTGTCCAAATTATGGACAACGCAGTTGTAAATGGGGTCCTTGTGTTGCACATTGCTTGGACTTGTTAGAGGATATTGGGAAGATTGGATGGGTGAAAAGGGTGGTTGAAGATGCTAAAAATATCACCAAAATATCTACAACCATACTTGGGTCCCTTCTTTGATGAGAAAACTAACAAATGGCAAGGACCTTGTCCGACCAAAAGTGACACGATTTGCTAGGGAATTCCTCACATTGCATAGCATTCTTGATGGCATTCTTCATCTTGAGCAAATGTTTGTGTATGATACTTGGTTGGAGTCTGCATTCTCCAAAAGATTTGAGGCGGAGAAGATTGTAAGTATTGTTTTTGATGAAGGGTAACAAAAGTGGTGAGTTGATCAGCATAAGTAACAAACACAAATATAAACTTTATACATGATAATCTATTTGCAATTTTTTTAGGGGTTAATTTGGTCATAATTTAAAATTTGTTTTCATTTTTTAAGGTGACATAACCTTTGGTAAGGGTTCTTCATATGGTGGATGGAGAGGGCATGTCAATGGGTTCTATTTATGAGGCCATCGATAGGGCCAAAGAGGCCATGTCACATTACCAAGGTGGAAATACAAGAAAATATAAACTTCTTTGGCGCATCATAGATCGTAGATGGACAAACCAACCACACCGACTGACACATGTCGTGGCCTACTTCTTGAACCTGAAATTCTACTTCTCTAATTCATTTAGGGTTGATGAGGAGGTCTTGGCAAGTATTGTTGCATGCATTGATAAGATAGCACCTAATTGTGAGTTGAGAGACAAGGTTCTTGATGAATTGGAGGTGAGATTTGATATTTGTTGTCTTATTTATGAATTTGGAAATGTTTGTTGTTCAAGATCTACAAGGGTGCAAAGGGAAGACTCTTCTCTTCACAACAAACAATTGACAGGACAGAAAAACAACCAGGGAAAAAATTTAGTTCAATACTACAAAAATAATTTAGCAACTTGATTATTACATTTTTTACTCAATTCTTATTTCTAAATGCTTTTTTGTAGATTTGTGGTGGGAGAATTATGGTGATAGTATGCCTAATCTTCAAAAGATAGCCATCTGTGTTTGTCCCAGCCATGTAGTGCTTCTAGGTGCAAATAGAAATGGAGTTTATTTGAGAACATTCACACAGAGAAGAGAAATAGGTTGACCCAGAAGCGCCTCAATGATCTCATTTTCATTCGGTACAACCTTTCCCTTCACACTAGAAAGGCAGAGGGCATTTCACATGAGGCCATTGACTTGGAGGATATTGATCCATATGGTGATTGGACCATCCATGAACAAAATGATGGTGACGATGTCCTCCAACTGAAGATCTTGCAGAATTACAGAGAGGAGCAGCAGAAGAAGCAAAAGAAGCAGCATTGGATGAAATGGAGGACAAAGATGAGGACTTTGATCTTGAAGAAGAAGCAACTCATCATTTAGATACTGCAGCACCTACTAGTTCAAGGCTTCAAAAATTGAGATATTATGAGCGGAAAGAGGATGATGTAGTCTTTAGTTTGTTGTTTTTCACATTTGGACATATCATTATATGTAATTCTGGAAACATTTATCAACTTGTGCTTCTGTTATACATTTTAAAGTTTGAAACTATGAGTACGAATGATGAAATTTCAAATATTGAGTGTTTGTAGATCATATGACGTGTAATGTTTTAGTTATGGCTCTTATGTTCTCTAAAAGCATTAATTTCTTTTTGTTTTATTGTAAAACTACGGTTTTTCTTTGACGAGTCCTTTCTCGAGTTTTTGCCAAGTCTGAGTCCTATTTTTAAGCTGCCAAGTCTATGGCGAGTTTGAGTTTTCCAACTATGGTAAGTATTGGAAAACTAACACAAAATTACTCGGGAAAAGGGCATTCCACACATATTCCTCATGGGTGCTCAACTAACCATCAAATACTATCAAAACTGCTAAACAAATTGCCTCCAAGGTTCCCTAACCCTGACTTAATAGCCTATGGGATCTCACTAAATAGGCTAAAGGTCCACCATCCATTGGATATGTAAGGGACATTACAAACATACTCTACCAAGGAAGCACCATAGCCACCTTTCATATTCAACCATTCCTCAAGTTTGTCAATATAAAGGCGAAAGAGATTAGGGGATAAAGGGAAGCATTGTTTAACTCCCATGTCACTCCTGAAACTCTCTAAAATACCTATCTGAGTTCTGATTTTTACGTGAACCTCCTCATAAAGCCTACAAACAGCTGCTCTAAATTTCTTTGGAATGCCACGATCCTTCATTCTACACCATAACTTGTGTTTAGAAACCATATAAAACACCTTCCTAGAGTCAACAATAACTGACTTCTTTCTCATCCCAAATTTTTTCAATGATATGCCTCAAAGGGATACCATTATTGATTGTAGACTCAAGAGTGCTTTGGTCTAAAATATGCTTCCCCTTTTCCCCACTTTTTTTTCTGCCCACTTGATGATTATGTGTTCCATCATCAGCCAAACAGTTTTGCAAAATGAGGAGTAATCGTGATGGTTTGATAAATGGAGGGGTTGTTAACATCCCCACTCTTAGAAAGGGGAATGGCTAAGTTGGTGGTCTAATCTTTTGTGAACCCATTACAGATGATACTGTTGAAAATTTTCACACTGTGTGGAGCAAGGATTTCCATCCTCCATTTCAGATATTCAGACTGAAGCTCAACTATGTCCCTAGCCTTTCCTGCACCCGACTTCTTGATTCCTTCCTTGACCTCTTGTAACATGAAAAGTTTCTTTGTTGTGTCTATCCTTGGATGCTCTTCAGTCTTTGAGTCTTGCTCATAGAAATGATTTGCATACTCAAACCATCCAATAGCCGTAATGCTATTCTATGTTTTCTGTTTCTTGATTGTAGTTCCCACTGAAAACATTTTGGGTTATTTTTCCCTAGGTGCATCTGCTCCTCTCCTCTTAGAAATAAACGTCATTTTTTTAACATTTAGGATCTGCTTGTAAAGCCTCATTTTCTTCATTTCTTTACCTGGCTTCCTGCTAGCTTTCCTTGCAGCTTAACACTCCTCATCAAACCACACATTTGTTGGGGACTGACTTGTTTTCTTCTTAATATTTGTTTTCCTTTTCAAGCCCTCAAGGGCTTCTCGAATTATGTTTGATCGCACGTGACTTTTCAGACCCTAAAATTGTTTCCTTTCATTCTATATTAGCTGCCTTAAAATTTTCTTAAAGATGTTGCAGTTTTTTTAAGAAAAAAATTACCTTTTTGGGAAGTTTGTATCATAAGTTGGTAATTTTTTGGCCAAGATAGCAAAAGCTGAATTGGATTATGGTCAGATTTTAAATAATCCACAATTCCCTCAATTACAACCTTAAACATTTTGTCAACCAAACTTTGTGAGCAAATAACATACAACACTATAATAGGCCTTGCAAATGAAGAACTCTGAGCTCTAACCCAATCAAAAATGCCACATAAGACAAGTAACTCTTCACCAAAATGGTTGATACCCCACTATCCTCTGAACATCTTGCCCATTGTTAAGTTTCCTCTTTCGTAGATTAGAAAGGTTTTTCATCCTCCTTGTTGCACAAGCTACCTTCTCATCAGCTGTCCTTGCATTGAAGTCACCCACTAAGAGCACTTCTCCCTACTGTGAGAAAGACAAAATATCTTTGGTAATTATTTTACGCCTGAGGAGCAAAGTAACATGCAGCAATTCTGATGTGCCTATTATTCTCAGAGATTTTAAACCATATATATTACTTATTTGGGTCTATTTTTTCCAGCTGAATGGTTCTCCCCCATATTTCTCTTATTAAGACCACTATGCCATCAAAACCCTTGCCATTTCCAGTTAACTCATTCCAAGTTGCCAATTCTGTATGACCTTCATAAGTAGGTGTTTTGCACCCATCATACTCACGAGTTTCCTGAGACATATTATGTCAGTGATAGATCCTAACCCAAGTCTCCTTCTCCAAGTATATACTCTGCATTTCCAACACACTATCTTTAAATGCCCCTGAGGGGGGCCTATTTTATTTGCCTTAAAACTAAAGGTTAAAATCAGAAATTTTAGATTTTTTACCCATTCTTGTTGTGCGACATACATTGGTGTCATTGCTATTTTCACAATTCCCCTGCTGTGCGATGTTGTCTTGCGATAAAAAAATTAGAAATGATTTCTTTTCCTTTTTGCAGCCAAGCCCTTTTGCCTTCATACCTTGCTGGCCTTACTTTGGCCGATTCCCCTCTTCTTTCTTTTCCTTGCAAACAGGTTAGATCTTCATCTAAGGAGGAGTCTTTCAAAGCCTCTTTTGACTTAGAAGTTGGTATTTGTCTTCAATATTCTTCAATGCAACTTTTATAGATCTATGACCCTCTTCAGTTAATTTTCCAACTTCTTTTTGGGAAGATTTGACCACTCCAAATGTAACTTGTCCCTAAAATGACACTTCTAAGATTGAAGAATTCTCATTTATGCCATAATCTCTCACCCCTCTAACAAAAATGTTTTTTGTGCTCTCCTACATTTCTCTATTCTCTCTTGTTTGTGCTTTGTTGTCATTCACTGCTCCCACTAACCTACCCATTGGACTTTTAAGTTTTTAACTACTTGAGACCACAATTTGATATCTTTTGACTTGTTTTTCCTGTTCCTTACTTTTATCTCTAAAACCTGAGGACTTGCTTACTGCAGGTGAGCACCATCACTTGCTATTTTAAGCCTACTAAATCTACACTTGCTTTCGCTAACTGTTGTATGGCATGCCATTCTTCCCTCATGTCCTGCAAATCAAGTTACCCTGCTTCTATAGCTTCTTGTAATATTGCCACCTATTCTTTTAAAGTTTCAGCACCCTAGTTTCTTCCATTAAAGCTTGGTTAGCCACCACGCTTCTACTAATCTTGCATTCACTTTCCTCATCCTTTATTTCCAACTTCTCTACCCTGATTTTAACATTTAACAGCTCTTGCACATACAAATGTGCAAACCAGGTAAAAGGAGTTGAAATGTGACCATATAAATCTTCTTCTCCAGGGTCCTTACCAGTTTCCCCATACCATTCTTTTATTATTTAGACATATTCTTGAAAAACTAAGTTTTCGGCCTTTGCAAGTGCTCTGCACAGTTCCTCTTTTTTACATTTTTTCTATTTGAAAGTTCCAGTTTCACCCAAACAATTGTACACATTAGAATACCCATATACTACTATGCATTTACCCAAACCCATTTTCCAATTTTATCTGACAGTAATTTTCATTTGCCCAAAATGATTTGAATCTCCAGCTCCAACAATTTCATTTTCAAGTTTCAAACACGACTGCTGAGCATTATCCATTTTTGAGACCGATAAAAATGTTGCAGAGTAACTTTCCCCAGCATCAACAGGTTCAGTTTCCATTTTATTTATGTGGTCCATTTTAAGAACAAAAACTCCCTATCTTAAAAAGACAAAAAACCTCCAATCACTAACCTATGACCCAACCCACAAATAAGCAGAGTCAGCCTAGGGTCCTCTCGAAACTGCCCTGCCTACCCACAATCTGTGCCTGCTACAGTGTTTTGCACCTGCTAACAAGATTGCAGCCACCACAATTCCTTTCATTTCTAGTGTTGTAAATAAGACCAATACATTCAGTTGATTGCAATCAATTGTTTGTTGTTAGAAATAGAATAAAAGGGGGCATTTATTTCAAACTCAACATCAAATGAGAACCAAAAAGTGACAAGAGGACAAATAAGTTTAAGGTGTACACCTAGAGATGTGATTCTCACTTTACCAATGTGAAATAAGACCAAAGAGTGAAAAAGTGGGGAATGAGTGCTTGGCATATCCCTAGAAGGATGTTTGCAACTTTGACAACATAAAAACATGTCAAAAAGTTTCCTTAAGCTACCTAAATGCATCCTAGAAACCGCCATTGTCAAATCGTCATGGTGAAATTAGAAGGTAGAATGATAAATGAGTGTTTACGTTCCCCCATGAGACTCCTTGTCACTTTGTCAAATTTAAAACGTAGCAAAAGTGATTCAAATTGTCTAAGGCAGGCCCATGGGGAGGTATTTGTCACATTATCAATTGAAACTTGGAAGAAAAGGCACAAGGACATTGTCCAAGGAGGGAGGAGGAAAAAGGTGAGATTTAAAATAAAAAAATACAACTCCACAATTATGACGAACTACATCCTTTCATAAGGAACAAGACACCATTGAAGAGCTTGGAAGGCTGGAAAATTGCAGGCCAGAGCATGGGACAGTAGATTTATCATGGTTCTGTGTTATGTCATCTCTGTCTCCTTCATTCTTAATAGGTACCTGTTGTGACCTTGTCACTCATCGCCCCATTGCAAATGGGGACCCCCAATTTCTTTTGTTTTTAGGGTTTTTAGTCGCTAATTGTTGAGAGTTTGGAGATAGAGATTTCATGTGATCATCCAAGTCGATTAGGAAAATCATGATTGGAACAATGTTTGAACGCCATCAAAGTGCTTAGAAGGCCCGAGGGACAAAAAAAGCATTTGATTTAAATCAATTTGGACAACTTCCTATTTTTAGAAAGTTTGTTTTTTTTTGTTTTTTCTTATTTTTTAGGAAGTTTCATTTTTGGCACTTTGGGCACGATCCCAAAAATGGCTATTTATAGAAAGTTTTTCCTATTTTTTAGGAACCCTTTTTTTATTTTTGGAAAGATCAGATCAAGGCGGGTTTCTTGTCTTCAGAATCAAAAACTGACATCTCTAAGGTTGACATTCGCCAACAAAATCCACCAAGTGTAAATGGCAGAAAAGTTTCTAAATGGAGATGGACATGTCTCAAGCCACTTGAAGTTCGCCATGAAGGGAAATGGCCATGTCTTGTGCCATGAGGATTTCTGCCCAGGCAAGACATGTAAATGTTGAAAATATGATCAACTCCGCTTGGCAAAATGGCAATGGCTTAAGGATGATGAAGTCCACCTAAGTTAGAAAGTGAAATTGGCTTGCCAAGCATGAAGTCCACCCAAAGGAAGATGGCAATGTCCAAGCCATGTCCAAGTCCGCCAAACAATGTCCAAGCCATGTTCAAGTCTGCAAAGATTGTCCAACCAAGCATCAAGTCCGCCATGGATAAAGTGGACCAAGTTTGTAAAGTCAAGGAAATTAATCCAAAACTTGGAGAAATTTTCAAAAAAATTCAACTCTCAATTTTCTTTTTGAACGCATAAAAAATCTAAAAGATTCCTTGCCTACAAGATGTGAAGTGGCACCAAGAGTGAGAATGGAAAGTTTCTTTTGAGGTCTTTTGAGAGGATTGAATTGCCATTTCGATGAAAATGAGAAGAAGGGTTCAAAGAATCTGCCCAAAAATGTAAAGTTGCCAAAATAATTGAATTCTCCAACTCTATATCAACTTTGACTTGTTACTTTCATTTTCATTCTTTCTAAGGTTCGAAGGTGAACGGTTTTTCTCTCTCAAGGTCAAGGAAGGAAGATTTTTGAAGTTAAAAGTGAATTTTCTGGGTAAAGGAAGGAATTTATCAGAGTTTTCAGATGTGAAGGCATATTTTCATCAAGAAATCCAGTCAAAAGTATAAATTTTAGGTTCAGATTTTGAGTTACTGACTAATTTATTTCTTATTTCTGGACTGAATTCCACAAAATTTGCAAAGTATTGAGCAAGCTTCTTCCATTTTACGGTCTAATTTTTCACAGATATTTAGTTTTTTGACAGACTAAAGGTCAAATTTTAAGGCAAAAGGTCCAAAACCAGGTTGAAATTTTTTAAGTTTACTTGAAAGTGACGTTCGTTTTCCATGTTTCTTGTAGATAGTTGATGACCACTCAAGGAGGGTTTCCAAGAAGAGTCCAGATGAAATTTGCCAATAAAGGAATGCAGCCTGAATCTAAAATCAATTCCAAGTGGAAAAAGGTTGTAGGCACCAACCTTGGACATGTAGACTTCAATGAATTCGGAAGGAGAATGTACGAGCACGATGGATACTTACCAACATGGATTGCTCGGTGAATGATGAGGAATGGCCTTGTCTAGGCAGCTGGATTTCCACCAGCCATGGAATGCGTTAAGTTAATGGTTGAACGTGCTATGCATTATAATGTCTAAGAAAGGCAGATCATTGTGCTGCACAGGAGGGTGTTGTCTTATCTGGGAGAATTGGCAATCCGGGAAGCATCCGGGATCCCAAGATACAACCGGACTTCATTTAAAACCAAGGAGGAAACCATAAGAACTTATGAGGACCAGCTTGAGCCTTGTACGATAACTATTAATAAGATGTGGCTGGAAAAGCCAAGGCCGACCCTTAAAAAGGTGCCAAAGAAGTTGCTTCTCACTGATTTCAAGTAGGACTATGGGACATTATTTTGCTGCTAAATAGAGTTATGGAAAGCCCTCAAGGTGTGCCATTTGAAACCTGGATGTACTATTTTATAGACGAGATCACTTCAGGGGTCAAAATGTTCAATTGGTCTCGGATAATCAGCGACAACCTTGATGAACAGTTGACAAATTTGGAAAGCTAAAAAATTCTTTTACATGAGTTCCTACATTATTTACCTACTGGCAAGAAATTACAAATACACAGGACTGATTTGCAAAGGCGTGGTAGGCAATGGTGAGAATGAATTCAAGGCATATGATTGTTACCCACAGCTGCAACTTCATGTAAATCACCATTTCAAATGAGTAAATGATGCATTTTTAATGTACATCACTAGGACAATGCAAGGAGGAACTCATCAAAGGCTCACTTAGGAAGCCAAGAGCTTGATAAGCAACTACGGATACAGGTTCATCCAGCATCCAAGATTCACATATATTAGAGTTCAAGAATTTACCGGATGTTCTTACCGACTTCCGATTTATCCTACCAATAGAATGATATTGCTCGAATTTCTAAGGCAATTGGAAACATATGAGGGCTTCCAAAGAGTAAAGCACAAGAGTACCATTTCCTTTCCATTTTTCATTGGAAATATGATTGAATCTTGCCTGTCGATACAAGCAGCTGAAAGTGCCAAGCTAGAGATACAGTGGTATCCATTCATATTTCACCGATCCAAGGCTGATTTTGACTTGCACAACCATATTGGATTGGTGAATGGAGAAAAGTACAGACACGGAGTAGAGAAGACTTTGGTCCAAGTTGCTTCTAAGTTTAATCAAAACAACTGAGCTTTTCCATGTACCTGACCAACTAGAAGAGGATGAGGAGTACACTCAGCCACACTTCAATGAGAATAGGCCACTTCCTCCTATGAAATGGTTAGAATTAAAGCTCGCTGATTTAACCACCTTGATGTTGCAAGTTTTCAAGTATTCACAGTGGTGGGTTGAGTAGCATGTCCAGGAGATGAAGACAAAGAATATGAATTTCACTTATAACATGATAAGCATAATAGAATCATATTCTTCTAATGAGGGAGCATCCCAAAGTATTGGGCCAATTGAAAAAAAAAAATTCAAGGAAAAGGAAGGGAGCTATTGATGACTCTACAAGGTCAAAATGGAAGAAAATTGTGAATGAAGAACCTGCTAAGAATAGGCAGAAATTAGGCCCCTCCCATTCTGCTACATCTAGGAATTTGGACAGCATATTGATTATTGTGGAAGAATCACTAGCCAAGGTAAGGATTCCTTCTCCAATCCATGAGAAAAATATTGAATCAATCTAACATGAGGATCAAGAGCCCCCATCTCCTTCAAACACGGAGATAATTGAGTCGGAGAATGAGATGGATATCTTGGACAAGAAATTTCAAGAGGGAATGATTCCGCTCCTAGAGGAGTTCAGGATTTTCCATATGAAGAAAGTAATCAGGAAGAAGAGGGTATCGAACGGTCCACAGTTTCTGGTTGGTTAAAAGAAAGAATGAAGATGAAAGCACCTATGGAAGTTCAAGAAGAAGATGGCATGGTTGATTTATTGGGTAGTCCACAATTCTTGATTGGTTAAAAGAAAGAATGAAGATGAAACCACCTATGGTAGTTCTGAAAGAAGATGACACAACTAATTTATTGGCTAGATTAGAGAAGGTGGCAGTAAGGAAGACAGCGAAGAGGATTTCCACAATTCAGAGGGATAAAATGGGCTGCCGTTCAGTTTAGATTGTTGTGTCGAAAGTTGATAAGGCAAAAGAGGGCATTACTCCTCAGGAGTATTAAATTACGACTATCAACATTAGTCTGACCACCAAGGGTCAAGAGGTTGAAAACTTTCACAATTCAGTCACTTCCATCAAGGCGAGACTGGAAAAGGAGATAGGGAAGAAAAGAGAATACAAGAAAGAAATTGAGCGCTTGAAGAAGTATGTTCAGCACTTGACCAAACCTCTTGATCATGATGATCCAGTAGCTCCTCCATTTTGAATATCTCACAAGAGGCAATTGGAAATTTTGGGGATGGCAAGGTAACGGCGAGAGAAGCTAAGGAATGGATGGCAAGCAACAGTGAAGAAGTTGCCACATTTATGGAAAAGTTAATGTTGACATATGGATATTCTTCTTCTTTGCTCTTCAAAATTGCAAACATGGCAGAAATAAGGGAAGATCTTGATGACATTCAGGATAAAGTAATCTCATGCCTAAGGGTGTTGAAAGGAGTGCCTACACAGGAATTGATTGATGGACAAGTGATTGTAGCAGGGGCTATATATGATTTCAACACATGGTACTGGGCATTAATTACACAAAGTGAGGTCTTAGAAAAGGTGAAGGCTAATAGTATCAAAGTTGAGGAGCAGATTGGAGAGATTCAGAACAAGATTTTTCCTTGTCGCCACTAATATACTTGGGAAAGAGACTATCTCAGAAAATGATATGCAGGTGGAAAATCAAAAGCTCGGAACTCAAGAGAATTTCTTTGCCATCACCGGACAAATCCTAAAACAAAATTTGGAAGGCATCGAATTTCTTGTCCATCCAAGATGCCTTTCAGAAACGGGTGTTGGAGTGGGAGAATGCTTTTTCCATGTATGCAAATGACTTGGACGGAATGGAATTCAAGGGGAATATATTGCTACATGTCGTGATGGAAGAGATCATCCTCTCGTGTCTAGGTCCATTGAACATGCCGCTATTGAAAAGAATGAGGATGCACCTTCCTAGAAGATAGCTCCTCGCACCACTTGTCTTCCATGCATTTGCTCTTATTGTTATCTTGGGAAACCCTAATCAGGGTCGTTATGTTTTAAATCTCGACCATTGATCTTGGATTGATCTCAGCCTTTCATTTATTTCAGAAACTCTATAAGCTCCTCTTCTCTCATTTTATTTTGTGAAGAGATTTATAAGGTTGTTGCTAAGAATTTTTTGATAATAAAAGCTCATTCGCATTTTTCTTTGAATCCTTATTGTTGTCATTTGGTTGCATGCTATTATGCTTCAACCTAGAATAGATTTGCTTTACGAAGTTGTTAGATGAATGAAAGAATTGATAGTATAGATTGGTGAAACTATTGCTCATACTTTTTTTGAACAAATGATTTTTGTTCCTTGCGTAAAGTTAGCCTGAGCTTATATTATGGATACTTTAACTTCTACTTTGGATAAATATTGGTCGTTTGATGGTATTATTCACAGTATGAAAATCTTGAGCACAAACCTAGAAGATTGCACTTACTTTGTGTAGTTGTCCTTCGTATGGCGAAGCAAAGTGTTGTTGGTTTCACCTAGTCTTTACCGTCCCTTGAGTTTTTAGGAATAGCTTAGAACTTCTAAAACCCTTCTCTCCTTTTTATCCTTTTTGAGGTTCAAATTTTGAAAAATGCGCCAAAAGAATATAATTTATTGTCAAATCCGTCTAAGTCCTAGCTTGTGAATCATATTAGTCGAGCGTAAGTCCCTTGTAGGTTTCGCAAACTTCACCAAGGAAGCTATCCAACATAAAGTCGCTTGTTCGCACTATAAACATTGGAGTCGCCTTGTGATCTCATGCAATCTTAGCACACACAGTGATTTTGTTCAAGAGAGAGTAGAGTGTCCTCGGAAGTTTTATTTTGTTTTCGGTGGATGATTAAATGTACACCAAAAGTACCCATTCTTTCTTTTCTTTTTTTAAGCATTTTCAGGATGTTTTGGGTAGATTTCCTGCACATTTCACAATCAAATATATAGGCTTTCAAGAAATATTGCATATCTAGAGTTTCATTTCCCAAAGATGGCAATTTGTCTCAAAAAAAACACTGATTTGGTAGGATTTTTAGCTTTGAAAAGCCACATCATGCATATCTAGGGTTTCAAAGAAGTTATAGTGAGTTTGTGGAGGCTTCTGTCTTCAAGAAAGGAGAAACAGCAGTTTGTATCCTCACAAAACAATTTTTAGTCATGCAGAAAATTGCCTTCAAAGGAGGCCTTCAATTCTAGGTTTTGATGATTTCAACAGTGAAAACAGTGGTAATTATTGGTAGTAAATAACAGGGATCTGCCCAAAAAATAGTAGATTTCCCGTGAAATTTGTCACAAGGCAGAATCTTGTGGCCCAAGTGATTGAATAAATTTATTTTCTTAAAACAGCAGAATTTCACCTTCAAATAACCTCCATTTTAAGGTTTTTCTAACACACATAAATGGCAGTTTCCAGCGTCTACATAAACAATGAGTTTGAACTTTGATTCTTGTCATTAACAGCTTTCTCTCTTTGATCTGCATGGTTTCGAACCTCCAAAAATAGCAGAAAACAGCAGTTTCAGTTGCTTATAGCAGTTTGAACAACTTCACAATGCTCTTGATTTAATGCATATATCAGCACATTTGACAGGTCAGAGTGGATGAAATTTCTGTTTTAAAACACCATATACTATGATCAAATAAAAGTTACAGAACACTGGTTTTGATTTTCCAAATTGTATCTTTTATGTTCTGAGTTTCCTTGACAACGAGCAGATTTTCAACATAAAGATTGAAGTTCTTTGTGGCAGAACAGCAAAGGTTACAGTTTTCTTTCTTGCATATTTTTTATGGAGATCATCATTGATATGGTCTTTGGTCTCAAAGTAGCAAATAACAAACATAAGGCAGCTACCAAAAACATATATTTCAGTCACTAGAAGGTAGTATTTTCATTCAACACAGGAACAGCATGCAAATGGAAGGTGAAAAGGATAAGTACAAGATGCAATACTGTTTTCATAGATGCCTTCCAAACTTGTGACCAAATAGCCCCATGTCAAGGACACTGATTTAGGTCATGTGAACATAGAACAAATAAAGTTTAAAAAGTTCATTCAAAATGGTGAAAAGATTGTGGACTAGCTGTGTCATGGAGGCACTTCTTTTCCAATTTCCATCCGAAGTCAGAAATTTGTTGCAGCATGTATCAACATTATAATCCAGTGACAAAGGAAATAAGTTCATTTGAATAGTCAAGTGTCATGTAAGGTTTGAGTCTGATTCCATGCAAAATATTTGCAGTTCACCCTTGTATTAAGGGATTCAAAAGATAAAAACAGTAATCAGGGAAAGAGAACCTAATGGAGAATGTGTGTAATGCCCCTTTAATGGACCACCTTGTACTTTGCCCTAAATTCACAGACCGAAATGAAACAAAGAGAAAAATATAATCAGAGATATAATCCTTTCTCTCAATAATAGGATGAGCTAGATCTGTTTTGAAAACCTGCAAGTGGATTAGATAAAAATGTAGATATAATTCATGAAATACATCCAATTCTAGGGTTAGAAAATATATATATATGAATCTACATAACAAATCTCAATGATTACATGGGAGGTCAACCATAATGAGGGTTGTATTGGAAGACAAGATGAGGTGTCCCAAGTATCCTCTACCCTAGGCCCAACAGCAGGACCTTATCCTTCGTGGCCTCATGTGGTCCTTAACCGATGGTCCTTAACCATCATCATGAGGTGGCATACCTAATGAGGCTTTACACTGTTCTCATCTGTCATGTCAATCTCTCACCTCTTATGAGTGTCTCAATTCAATGATTGATCAATGTGGGGATAGTAGGGGAGCTGCACTAGGGTGACCTTGACCCTCAACCCTAGGCCCGTGGCAGGACCTTATACTCCTTGGCCTCATGTGGCCCTTAACCATCATCATGAGATGGCCTCATGTTCCTCAACCATCTTTACAAGGTGCCATACCTATTGGGAATCTTTCACCATTCTCCCTCATTGCACTCCCTACCCTTAACATGAACGATTATTGCAAAATTTCATATTGATGAATACATAGATATTAAATTCTAGTATTTTTAATTGCATATAATCAGGTACAAATTCATATGTATTAATAAATGGATAAATATATCTATATCTTTCATATGATAGATCCTTCTGCTGTATATGAATGCCACTTGCTGCTTATTTTATTGTTCTCTGCTGTCTTGTTTGACTATCTCTGCTGAACATATGTTTTCTTCTGGTGCTGATCGATTGTTGTTGAATGAATTCCTTTGATTTGATGATTCAAGGTATTGGTAAGTTATAATTGAGTGATCATGATTAGATGATTGAAGAGTGACGATATAATGTTGGCTAGTTCGATATATTGGTGGATAATGATTGAATGAATGTTGATTTGATAGAGTGATGCTTGATTGCTGAATAATATGCTTTCTTGATCCCAAGATGGAGTGATGATTGATGTGGATTTGATGATTGTTTGCTTGGTCATTCTGTTTCATTGTTTGCTTGACTTCATGAGGGATTAATGATTGATGGATGAAGGATGATGATTGATAAGTCCTTCAATGCCTGTAATGAAATCTCCTTTATACTCTATTGATGAAAGGGTCAGCACCTTTCACAAGCATTGAGTCACCACCAACTGTTGCTTTGGCCTAAGAGAAGCAAGAACTGCGTTCCACAAATTCATTTTTCAAATCTAGTTTTATACAGGAAAATTAAGGACCTCAACGGTCAGCTATAAAAAAAGGTGTAACAAAAGCAAATGCTCTGCCATCAATTAAATGTAGGAATCCAATTCCAAATCCTTCAGCAGCTAAGATGTCTCAGGTGTTAGTTGCAGACCCTACATTTGTCATTCCCATGAATTTATCATTTATAGAAGAGGAGATTCAAAGGCTTAGGACGCAGTATTGATAAAGTTTTGTAAAGAACGAAGGTTTTTTGTTCCTTCAGTTCAAGAATAGGCTGTGGCTACATGAAAACCGTCCCCACTTTACCCCAGCTCTACTTCCTGTCCACGTTGTTGGTTCCCAAAACCACAGATTGGAAATCCAAGAGCCTGCCAATTCTTCAATAAGATTCCAAATCAGTTATGGCCAACAAACGGGAATAATTCAAATTCCCCTGCACTTTAGGATTCACTACACCTAGGCAGGTAAACCTTCACCTCGAACCTAATCACTTTCTTCAAGGTTTTTCTATAGCAAATTTAAGCTTGTGAGTTTTCCAACTGGCAAATTCCTCAAACTCGATCAATATGAAATTGAATGCTGAATGTTTGAATTAAATGTTGTGTAATGATTATTAATAATGGATTTGAGGTTTGTAGGAAGGAATTGATAGATTTTCTGACTTCACATATAAACCCAATACTTCAAAAAATAAAAAGACCAGTGCCTCTGCTCATTCGGGCAATAGAGTCAACTTCAATGAAGATTACGTACAACTTTATAATGTTCCGCGCACTTATACTGCCAGTCAATTAAATAATCAAGACGCAACAGATCAAATATTTATGCAATCTTAAATTAGTCCAGATTGAATTTTAACTCCTCGGAGACAAATTGGACACAAATTTGGAAACAATTAAATATTTCACGACATCTGTGATGATCGAATTTAAGATGCTATTTGACCGTGTCCACTTATCTGATATTTAAATTGTATACAATATTAAAAAATAATAATTATAAAGGACGTTTCATTTGCAGTTTAATTCTCCACACCTTTAATAATAAACAAAAGACATTTTATTTTATTATTAAAATAAAATAATTAAATTTATATTACAAAGTCATATTTTTACTCCTTATCCCTCCATACAAATATTCTTCTAATTATAATGCTTCTTTTTTATTTTTTGTTCTATCGAATATCTCTGTCTTCTTTTATTTATATAAGAATGAAAGGTCACTGAATGAAACCATACACCGTTTCATTAGAAGATCAATGCACCGTAAATATATGTTGATTAATTTATATTTTAACATTGTGCTTAGTTTGTTATGGCAAGAGACACGTCATCTTTTAATTTCCATCGGGCCATAGTTTCATTAGTAACCAATGATCAAAACCATCGGGCTGCCAGGCAAGCAAATAGCTTACTACAGGAAAAGACAAAACCATATTTGTTTTTGTCTATAGCTTGTTTAGAAAATTATCGGGCTCTCTTGGACTGCCGGCAATAATTCCTTTTTAACATTTTTGATATCTCCATCGCTGGAAATAACAGACAGGTGCCATGACGCATATTCTCATGCCTTCGAACCTCTTGCTTCATCATTATTGCGGGTGTGTATGTTCCTTGTTGACGTCTCACATCATCACGGTATTGGCTTCCTGTATAAGTCGAGGACGCTACTTTCCATGTTTGGCAGACTCATACAAAATTCCTTCGCTTTTAAACTCCTTGAGCTTTATAGATGGGGAATTAAATGCATTTTTCCCTATTCATTCCCTTCGATACTGTATCTTTCATTTTATAAAATATATTCTTTCAATTCATTTGCTGGAGATGTTTTTACTATCTTACCCAATTCCTCTTTGAACGATGGTGGTTAATATATCTTTAGGCTGCTCACAGCTTATATGTATCAATCTGAATATATTCCTCTGTATTTTATGAGTTTGCTGCATATATAACAGGGCAACTCCTTCCTTAGTTATTTTATAGTGCTTACTGCATCATTTCAGTGGATAGCACATAGACTTGACATTTTGCTGTTAATAAAGTCATCAATATTAACATTAGTGTGCAGTCCCTCCATATGTGTTCACACATTAATAGTAACTTTTCACGTTAAGCACTGTATGTATTTGCTTTCTAAGGTTTATTCCAGAACAATATTTAGTCAGTGTATTTGCTGCTTTCTTTCAATTATTTTCATCTTGATGTATTACTGAGATTCGCTTCTTTCATTGTCGTATCAACCAACCTATTCCTTCACTCATCTTTATAATTGCTATCTTCCATTAATGACAATATTTCAACATATGGCTCAGGTCTTCAGTCTCTTAGAAGCCTGACTCCATCTACATCCAAGAAGAAATTAAGATCTTCATAAGACTTGAATTGTTCAAACAACTTGATGCATGAATGTATATCCTTCTGTTCTGAAATATTCTTTTGCATCACGGACAATAATCTGGAATATTACCAAGACATGTTTGATATTAGATACTTTTGTATGGTGCTGAAATGCATATATATGAACTAGCTTCCTTTTCTACATTCTCCTGATCATGACTTCTAGTGTTTTGATGCATATTGTTTGAACATGAGTAGTGGGTAAGATCTGAAAATTGACCACCGAGTGCATGCATCAAATTGGCTTTTAGGATTGATGGGAACACGTTTAAAAATGAGGATTTACACATAGTCACACATGAAGATTCTCCCTTTGGCATAGTATTTGGGACTGTAAATTTTGCCAAAATTTAGAGTTCCATCACACGTGTCTTTTTTGTGTGACGCAATTTTCTTCTCCTTTAGAATGCAGAGTTTCTAGCTTCAGCACTCTCCAGTACACAAGGATGGAACCTCTTTCTTCAGAGTTCATTTCCTACATTTTCTGGTTCATCCTTTATCTGAGCTCCATTAGAGATTTGGATCAACATTTATAGTCTCTGCATAGAGTTTTGGAGCGTAGAGTGTTTAACAGTGACAGGGCACAGTTTGGAAGAGTTATTACAAGTAGATCAATGATCCATGATGAAAATGCACATAGCATATGCTATTTGAAGATTGTGCAAGACTTGGACCTCCCTCTCCCTAAAAGAGTACTGCTATCCCTTGAATCAAGTTTTTTGCCCAAGAAATTGACTATGACCTATTTCAATTAGCAAACATATTCAAAGGCAATAGGATGAGTTGGAACATGCTCTTGAGTTCCATATGTCTTCCTATTTGGTTTATGGTTTTGCTAAGACAGGATCTTCTACCAAATTGTAAGTAAAGGAATTGTTCAATATGATGCATTATTATAGGCATCTACTTCGACTGGCATATGTTCAATCAATGAGACATTATAAGTAGGTGAATGATGCCTTTGTATTGCTTTTGGTTCAAAAGGCTGAGAAAGAATTGCATATCCATTTTCCAAAGCAGGCTAGGGAGGTTACTTCAAACTGAGCAGATTGTTTCGTCCAGTTTCCCATATTCAGTAATTTTAGAGTATTTGGCTCTTCATTATCCTTTCTGTATATGCTTCCTAAATACCTTAGTGATCATTCAGTTATGCTTTAGTTTTGCAAGCAAGCATCCCAAGTGCATTTATTGTTGAGAGAGAAGCACAAACAGATAGTATGTTTTCCTGATGAGATAGGCTTTTACAAATACAAACATATCATTACTGCTAAGGAGGTGAGTGTAAAACTTGTTAAATTTAACCTAAAACTTTTCTGTATTGAGCATAACTATGATTCAAAGAATATTTTATCTGTGAGGTTGAGAACATGCTTTCAACATCTGCCGAACATAGAAGACTTTTGCACAAATTGTATAGATGAATATGAGGTGAGAAGGAGATATAATAGACAAGTCAAGAAATTATAAATTGCTTTCATTCCTGAAGAGGTTCCTGAGGATTTTCAGATACACATTCAGAAGTTGTAACTCTTTGTTTCACTGCAGCCAGTTTGGATCAACAGCCTTTAGACGTGATGAATTGGAAAATCAGAACAAATACCTTCCATTCCCAACAAGACTTAATCAATCCAAAACAGATGCAAATTATTTTTGACGTCAAAACCATTACATAATGGATAAAATTCAGCTGTTCATCTGATCAACATCAGAAGAAATAAGTTCCTTCTTCTTCACATGCACAATCTAAATCAATAACTGAGAGCTGCAGTAAAAGTCGGGAAGAAGAAAATGTTCAGACTCCGCATGCAATGAACACCATAGATACAGCTCAGGCAATGCCAATATTAAAGACAGATGTGAGGAAAAGTATAATATCTCCTCCTCATCACCAATTGGATCCAGAGCCTAAGATCATATCTCCAATTCTGGTTTCAAATTCCACTCTTCATATTTCTTCTCCTATGAATCCCCTCCAATTAGTTTGGATGTCGCCTCAACATCCAAACCTCAGATTCATTTTATCCCATCTTTCATCCTTTTTCCACCCTATTTACAAAATCGCACACCTGCTTGCCTATTAATGGGCTGAGCCTCTGAGGAGTCAATCCTTCCTAGGTGAGCGTAAGTCCCAAAGTTTGGAAGCCTTCAGATGAGGAGTGGATTGAGATCAAAATCGACAGGGCCTCCAAGGGCGACCTAGGCCCGTCAAGTGCAGGGTGTGTGGCAAAAGATTGGAAAGGGAATGTATTAGCATAAGGTATGGAAAAACTCGCATCAAGCACAAACAATATTGCAGAAGCCAATGCGGCTCTTCTTGCAGTAAAGTTAGCCAAGAAAATGTCACTTCCAAAGTTTGCACCTTGAAGGGGACTCCCAAATTATCACTACCACATTTATAAAAGGGGGTGTTGAGCATTGGAAAATAGATAAAGTGATCAAGGTGATTAGGCACCTTTTGCCAATGGTTAGAAATTTCAAAATGACTCATGTGAAGAGAGAACGTAATACAGAAGCAAACAACTATTCTAATTTGGCAATCAACTTCGACAGGGAGGATGTAACTGTTGTTTTGGACTAAGTTGCCGGTTCGGATTCCGGTTCGAGATTCGGGTTCAAAATTCGTTCGAAATTTTTTTGGGCTGGGTTTGATTCGTTTTGGGTTCGTCCGTACAAGAATTTTTTACATAAAAAAAAATATACAAAATATATATCTATATGTAAACATATGCAGCAGCAAATAAGTTCATACAATACTATGCTAATAATAAAGCAACATAGAAAAATACACCACCACATATATTGTCGTTTTAGTTCAAATGACATAACAAAATGTCAAAATACACCACCATATCAGTGTTTCGGTTCAAAAACAATAACATCAACATTAATAATCACTATCAGTCTTCATCAGTGATCAAAATATCATCAAAAATCATCAAACAAATCATCATCATCATTATGCTGTTGCAGATTAGAAGCACAAACAGTGCCACTATCATCAGTACTAGCAGCCTCCGGATCAGCCTCAACATCACTATGTAGCTCACGATCAGCATCATCAATTGCAAGTGCATCAAAGTGGGTTTCCAACTCCGCAGACTCTAGTTCAACATCCCAATGATGTGCCTCCCCTTTTTTGTAAGTATTTTCTTTGTGTGTTGTGAGCCTCAAGTTTGAATGCACAAAGACCAAGTTATCTGCCTTCTTGGAGTTTAGTCGGTTACGTTTTATTGAGTGGATGAAAGAGTATGTGCTCCAGTTCCTCTCAGATGATGATGAACTAGCAACCTAGCAATATTTACAATTTTGAAATTAGAGAGTTAAGAGTTTTGAATATAAATTTTAAAATATAATTATAAATTCAATATTGAATAGAAATTAGAATCTTAAGAGTAAAGAACTTACTTGTGATAAAATTTTGATGGCAATGGGTTGCAGGAGCTGGTACATTTGTCCATGAAAGTACCACCATTTATGAGCATCAGCATTTTTCTTATCTGCAAGAGCTTCAAGACCACAATCATTGGTGCTCGCAAAACTCATGAATTCAGCCCTCACTGTAGCTCGTAGGTGCTCGGGAAAGAGTCTTCGAAGGACTGCCTTGTACCCTTGAGCAACTTCAGGATCTCTATATGGGGCAACTCTAGTGGTACTCCCACTGAGGATCGACTGGCTATAGAACCTAGGGCTCAATGCAAAGGCAAGTAGATGCAAAGGGGTAGTCATTTTGTTCCACCTCTCTACCATGATTACCTGTAGCTCCTTGAAGAACTTTTCATCTGGATCTTCCTCTTTCTCATTTATGATATTTCTAATATCCTCAATCATGGAGTCAATGCCATCATATACCTTACCCAAGCAAGGCCTATCCATGTCAGTGTATCGGATCGTGCTCAAAATAGGCTCGGTGAACTTCAAAAGGTACTCAGCACGATCCCACCAAGAGTCATCTAGTATCAATGCCTTAATGGCAACTGCCTTGGCACTATTAGATTGCCTCCATATGCTCCAATTAGCACTGATTACCATTCTAGACAATGCCTCTTTAACCTTGACAAGGCGTCTAAAAACAATAGTGTTGGAGGCAAAGCGGGTCTCGGCAACCTATTTTAAGATGAAAAGATTCAAAACAATAATTAAAATTTAAAATTAAGATCAAGATTAAAGTGACTACAATTCTAAAAGATGTTCAAATTTTAAACAATTGAACTTACCTTCAAGAGCTCCAATTTCGAGAATTGTCTAAATATGGCTTGAGTCATATGGTGGTTCGTGACAAACATTTGGATCTCCTGTGCCTCTTCATACATTTTTTTAATCCACTCAATCTTAGTGCCAATTTTTTGCAGCATTAAGTTGAGTGAGTGCACAGCACAAGGTGTCCAAAAAATGTGTTCGAAGCGCTCCTCAACCAATAAGCCGGCAGCCCTACAATTCTTGGCATTGTCGGTTATTACCTGAACAACATTTTGAGGGCCAACTTGCTCAATGGCTTGGATGAGAATGTTTGCAATGAAAGGACCGTCCTTCACCTCTCCTTCACAATCCACAGCTTTTAGAAACATTGCACCTCTTGTGGACACTACAATCAAATTGACCAAAGGACGATTTCTTGCATCTTTCCATCCATCTGATACTATGGTCACACCTGTTTCGATCCATGAATCCTTGATGGGCTGCATGGAAGCCTCTACATTGATCACCTACCTATCCAATAAAGTGGTGCGCACCTTCTCATAACCTGGGCCCTTGAACCCCTTTGGAGCCTCATTAATTGATCTCACCATTCTTTGCCAATACGGTGAGCGGACAACATTAAACGCCAATCCACATGCATAAACACATCTTGCTATGGCTTCCTCTGCAATGTCTCTAGCTTCATTTTGAAATGATGTTTCCAAGGGCCCCATTGCTCTCTTCTATACTAGTTCTTGAGGACCACGCAAAAATGGATGGCCCTCTACAGGTGGGTCATTAAGAGTGGAAGTTGAAGGCATAGATGATAGTTTTGTTTTTTTCCTAGCATTTTGCAAAGGATGAGAACTTGACCTCCCAGCTGCTTCGTCTGCTTGTTTTTGCTCTTGAATATATTTGTTCACAATGTTGTTTGGAAGAAGGGTTTTAGTTAGTACCCCATTAACTCTTGGTCTCCCTGTACAAAATTTAATACCCTGTTGAGGAATAAAGCACAAATGTGCTTTCACTCTACTGTAAGAGCTACTAGCTTCCTCTCTACAATGTTTGCAAATCCACACATAACCTCCTCCACCTGGCATTGGTCTAACCATTTCCACATATTTCCATAGTGGAGAGCGTTTGTCTATTTTGAAGTGGGAGTTTTCGGTGGTAGAAGCACTTGCAGCCATTCTTCGAGTCTGAAAGATGAATCTACAAACAACAATTTACAAAATGAAAATTACAAATTATTAGCAAATTACAAACAAAACAAAATTGAAAAAAATATTAATATAATTTATAAATTTAAATTTAAAACTAAATAAAAATAGTATACTATTACATTTACTGTTTTACAAGACCGTAAATACAAATCATATTACAGTATGAGTATACAAATACAGTGAATACTATACAGTAAAGTAATGAGTACGGACGAACCCAAAACAAATAAGTTGGGTTCGATTTGTTTTGGGTTCATCCATACTGAATACAGTATGAGTATACTATACCGTAAATACTAGTATTTGTATTTGTATACTCATACTGTACTAGTACAAATACAAATACAGTGATTTTTTAACTGTATATACAAATGCTAATACAAATACTAATACTATTTGTATATACTATATACTAATACTATTTGTATTACTGAATAATGAATAATGAATATACTGTAATACTATATTTGTATTACTGAATACTATTTCTTATTCAAATAGTATTACTGTATACTAGCTAAGACAAATTATACTATTTAATAATTTATACCACCATTTATACTGGTAATTATACTGTATAAATTATACTATTTTTACTGGTAAATTACTGGTATAATTTGTCCTTTTATTATTTTTATACTGTAATTTACTAATTAGTATTACTAATAGACAATAGTAAAACTAAATATAAATATTAAATACCTCTGGCGGAAACTCCCTGCTATGCTCACGCTGCTCACCCTGCAAACACTTCAAACTACCTTGCTCACCTTTGCTCACCCTGCTCACCCTGCAAACTCTTCACGCTGCCTTGCAAACACTTCACGCTGCTCACCCTGCAAACACTTCACCCTGCTCACGCACAAACTCACACAAACCCTGCCTTTCACACACAAATGCTCACGCACAAACCTTGCCTTTCACGCAAACACTTCAAAGTTAAAAATAAATTAAAAAACAATTAAAAAAAACCGTTGAAAGTCAACACTCCCACAAATTCGACCTAAATTCGGATATTCGCCCAGAAATTTGTTTCGGGTCCTGCCAGGAGGAATGGAAAGTCATTTTTTATGCTCCAAATTCGTCCAGGGTCCCTTTCACCAAATTTGGGATGAATGACACAGTTAAAAAATGAATTTGCTTCGAATTCGAACCAAACCCGAATGTCGACTGAATCGAATACCGAATTTGGGGTTGCCAGAACGAATATGGTAACTTAGGTTTTGGACAAAGTTGGCAGCAGATAGTGTGGAGTGTATACTTACCTTGAGGATGGTATGGTGTCTGCATAAGGCGCAGAGGATTGACAAGGCATTAATCACTCCCCCCTTGGAAACAGTGGCGCACATGGGAAGAGCAGAGTTCACACCACAAGAAGACGTCACCTACCCTTTCATAACTACAGCACAATGACTTTCAAATCACATTTCTCCTTTGGTGATTTCGAATTTTGCAAGTTGGAGAGAACTTTCTAGCAAGTGAGAATGCAAGCCAACTTCTCACTACACTCAAAGAAGCTGATGATGGCTTTTGGGGGCAAAATTTTGCACGAACAATTGAAGAACGTTTTCACCTTCGATGAGGATGACTTCCTGCTCCAAGTCACCTGATTATTTTGGGTGAAGAGTTCTTGCAGGGAGAATACCCGTACCATACGAAAGTGGACATAGCTTTTGTCATGTCACCTCATTAGACTGCTAAGCAGATATTTGGAGGTTGGCCTATCACTTGAGTTCCTGTAGGTCAACAGGATGGTTAAGGGACTCACTGGGAGGTTCACAGAGCATTGCAAGGACTCTGTGAGTCATTTTGGGCATTTCCACTGCAGCTCCTACTTTTTAGGGCGGTCTCCTACATTTTAAGGAGGATTGACAATTGACGGGAGCACCCGAGGGACCACGGAGTATGGCAGGGACCTCTGAAGGAGCTTCTAGTATTTTGAGTGAGGTTCCTATATTTTAGGGCAAATTCCTAAAATTTAGGAGGAACTGCCAGTCAGCCTGCAGGGGTTCAGTCAGCAGCAGTGATCATAACACTTCAGACGGCATTCCAATCTGAGCCCTGGATCTCATTTTATTACTAAATAAATAAATTAATATTTCCTAAGTCATGACTTTAATAAAATAATATTAAAGTGATGCTATAATCACTTTATGTTAAATAAAGTTATAATAATATGACCCCTTCTTGGACATGGGGTATTATAAAATAAGAGGGGAAATGTTATTTCAATAAAATAATCCCTCCTATTGATCAAACTTTTCATGAGGGAATGAATTTTAATAAAATTTAAATAAAGTTTGGAGCGAAAAACCCTAAAAGGGTTCAAACTAGCAAGAGAGGGAAATAAAGGAGAGTTTTGGCTCTCATTTTGGCATCCAGGTTTATAATTTCTTATCTACAGCATTAAGGAGAGCCTTGCTCAAGGTTTTCAGCAATTGATGGTCTCAGACTCTCAAGAACAAAACCTCTTGAGAATTGACAGGTTGGATGCTACCCCAGCCTGGTTGTGCTTGGAAATTCAGTGGTAATTCACATGTCGACTGCAGATTGATTTTGTAATGTGGTGAGATCAATTGTTGTGGAAGGAGTTGCAGAAAATTCTTTCAGAATTAATAGTTCACAGCAAACACAGTGTTTTGGTAACCTCCTTACTACCCTAGCGGGGCCGTACATCTCCAGAATTGGACTGTTTCAGCTGAGCATTGGTAACATCAGTACATCAGATCGGGCTGTATCAGAGGGGCAGAATTGTCATAAAATTGCAGATCAGGTGCCTTAGAAGAGACTGCAGACTTGTAAACACTCCCAGCCGGCCGTATGAAATATCCTTGCTAACTAAACTTGCAACGAATATTAGAAATCCTTTGAACTGATTAACTGACAGCACAAAATGAACATCCAGGCAAAACTTGATTTCGTAAATAAAGATATATATGTGAAAGAGATTCTGTATTGATTCATTGAATTTAATACCTTTGAAGTTATAACATATGGAAGGTAACATACCACATGACATCACCTTAGCATAAACTCAAAATCTTCAACACACATTAGGCGGCCATGTTATTATTATAAGATAACCGCAGCAATATCTGTGACTGCTATCTGCAAATTATAAATGACTGTCTTCAACTGGTAGCTGTGATCTGGTGTATGAAGCCTGGAGAGCTAGTTCCAGCTAACTAGGGAATTATGTATCCTCTGTATGATGTTATTGGGACCTTCAGCTTCTCAGATAAACATTCGAATTCACCTTACTACTGTCTGCGCTGAATATTATTGGCATGCGATTGATAAAGTGACTCAAACAACTTCTGGGTTTTCGTCCAGAGGCTGTTCTTCCACAGGGGTTGCATCCTGGGAGAGTAGTTGCAGAGATAAGAAATAGAAATCAGAACTGTTTGAATGAATCCTTTCATCACATGCGATTCACATATATGCCTCAGCGGCCCCACAAAAGGCAGTTTTACTGCTTTCTTCCCATCCCAACTCACTGCAATAGAAACTTACTAATCAAGTTCACCCAATCCTGGCCCCCACGATAATGACTGAAAAATAGGGGGTCGGCCTAAGGAATAATTAAATATTATTATAATAACATAAGCAGCCCAATATTTAATTATTCAATTATTCCCTTTTATTATTGATTTGTCCTCGCCTCAGGGAACAGAAGGCTAGATACTTGACGCTGCTAGTTATGATTTGGGAGGGGACATGACAACGTACCACCTGCAGTGAAGCTGATGTCAGCTCTTGAGGGTTTCCAGAATTGTAAGTTGACTGCAGATCAGAATTAATAAAATTTCCAGATTTTCAAATTGGTTAATTTGTGCTCGGTCTGCCTGGTATGGTTTTCTTAATTGCTCACTTGAGTAAATTTAAGAAGTTTGAAATTTGTTTCCAGATTAGTCTGTTTTTGTAGATGGAATTTAGTTTAGTTGGCTGTTGCAATTTCCAGAATTATTGAAAAAAATCAAAAACTAGAAAAAACCAAAAATAGAACCATCATTCACTGTCAAAGACTTTTGGATAAACAAATATCAGCATTTACGTCAGATACCTAGTTGGCATCTTTCAGCTTGAATGAATGAATGAAGGAATTTTAATGACGTCCACGAGACCAGCGGTCTAAGGGACCAAGAAAGAACCAATTAATCTGATTGCTGACGTTTCTCCAAGTAGACCCTTTTATCGTGGATCATCGTTAGGAAAGTAGCCGTTCTATGTAAATTTGCCTCTTCAAAAAGTTCTTTCAAACTGTTCACTTGTAAGTTGTCTTCATAATGACTGTGAATGTCTTCATAAGCGGTACATTCCTTGATAAAATGCCACTCCATTTCAACCACCCCTCTGCTGCAAGAATTACAAGTTCTTTCTTCCCACAACTCTTTGGGAACTTTCCATCTACCAGTTTCGCATCGTAAATGATGAGAGTTGGTCCTCAGCTGAGTCATCAGAATTTTCGCCTTGCCTTTAATTGTAGAACCTAAATATTCTTTATCACCATGGTCCCACTTGGGGTTAAATTCTTTGACATAGTAATTTTTTTTCCTACCTTTATGTTTTGTCCACATGACTATTTTGAATTTCTCTAACACCCATTTTTTATCTCAATGCTAGTGTTTGGGCATTCATAGGTGTTTATGTTCCATTTGTTTAACCACTTATTATTTTGTTTCTTCCACGTCTTTTTCCTCCGTTCTAACTCCTCCGCCACTACCAACCTAGGCCAAAGATGCATATCCATATTACCCACTTTTTTTAAGTAGCATAACAAGCGAATAATAGCTGAGGCTTCAATCGGAAACATACCAGACTCCGCCAAGAGGATCTCATATGGGACCGTCGACTTGACCTTGAGGTTACTAGTGATAAGATGGGTTTGTATTCTTTCTATCTGCCGCCATTTGTGATTTGACATGTTACTCCCCCAAACCTCACACCCATAGAGAATAACCCGGACCACCAAGAGACCAAAGAGAGTCTTCCTAGTTTTCCAATCCCACAGCTCAGCTTTCCTGCATCTATTCTGAAGGAGGTAAGAGGCTTTCCAACCCCCCTGAATTCTTTTTGATCTGCATGTCTCCCAACTTAACCTATAGTTGAAATCAATTCCCTGCTTCAATGTTCATGGCCCGGTGCCTTGAACTCTGTACCAAGGCGGAGACTACCAGGCTTATGTTGCAATGTGTTCAGGAGGAGTGGCAAGGGGGAATGGAGTCTCTTCTGTTAAACGTGACGCCAAGTGAAGGGCTTGTGGTTCCGAGCGAAGCTTGGCTTCATACAGGGGAATTCACCCCTCCTTTCTGCCCCTTCTTCCTGTGGCATGCAGAGGACAAAGAGGCAAGGAGGACCGTGGCCCAAACTGGCTTTAGTAGAATCAAACATTTCCTCGGACCTCCAAATTAGGGATATCCGGGCTCGTCGACTTGCAAAGAACCTGACGGAGGAGCAGCCAGAGGGAAGGCAGGAGGCTCCATGGAGGTAAAAGGGCTGTCTAACAGGAGTAAGAACATCAATCTTCAACTGGTAGTGGCTGCACCAGCAGCTGGCACTAATTAACTCAGGCAATATCAAACGGTTTGCATGGCCATTCCCCTGTTTTGTTTTCAGCCTGTGGCCTGGTCTTCGAAGTTTTTTGAGCTTGGTGTTGAATTGCTTTAAATATTTTACTACGTTTTAAGACACATTGTTTTCTTTGTGTATCTGAATGGGTATATCTGTGTGTCAAGGCGCGGGGGGTTGGTGTCTGAGTCATGAAGCTCGGTATTGCCCCTCTGTTAAAGGGTGTTTTTTGATGTGAAGAATGTATTTACTGCCCAAATAAGTTTTTGGGGACTGTTGGTTGTGTTGGCACATTTCGTAATTTTGCATCTATGTAATTATGCAATTATCACACTTCAATATTATTAATAAAAAAATCATATTTACCAATGAAAAAAGAAAAACCGCAAATCTCCTTTTTTTCCTGTTCCTATAATCACGGTTCCTTCAGCTAGCCTCCTAAAATGTAAGAGAAAGAAAACAAAGAGCCTGAATGGGAAAAAGCTGCAGCTACTAGAAACAGAAAAAATGTTGCTTCTTATCAGGTTCATTTCAATGCACATGATTCGTTTTATCAAGGCCAAAGCCTAAAACACCAAATAAGCAATCCAAGATGAAGAAAAAAGGCATAAGGCGATTTGGTTGAAGAGACTGCGGCTCAACCTAAGGGGAAAGCTATTCATGAGATTGAGCTCACAGATTTGCAATTGATTAGACTAGTTTTGGGGCGAGGGCACATCACAAAGATGTGAGCCTTCTTCATGTCATTACAGAAAATATCAAAGAAAGAGTCCTCAATGATCAAGAGCAAAGATGCCCTGAGAGCTGAAAATAAACAGCTTAAGGAATTCATAACTTGCCTCCTATAGCTCACACCTTTTACAAGTTTTGTTCCACAGGTTTTGCATTCTAAAGATCAGCCAAAGCAGCTAGATCAGTAGATTGTGAGAGTTTTGAATTATGGATACACAGGGCCTACAGTAGAGGTTGAAGACATTTGAGAGGTCATAAAAAGGGAAACCTTAGACTTAGTACAGAATATGATGAGTAGTGTTTCCAGCTATGAAAATTTTATTAAAAAACTTAAGCCTGTTGCTGCTATTGGGCCCACGAACATGAAAAAATGGGGTGGTGTCCCATGCTAGAGCTAATCAAACTTTCAACTAGCCATATAAGAATAGATTCTTGATCAATCTTCATGATTGGATTGTTACAGTATTAGTGGATCAAAAGCGCAAATTGGATGAATGTAGGTGGCAAGCAGCTTCCTTGGTATCCTCTTTCATGTACTTTTGCTAGTGAGGATGGTGTTACAATTGATCAAAATGAGGTACACATTGGGTTTCAGAGGTTGATAAAGGATACATATGGGAGAGCTCAACACAATGACAATATGATAGATTCTCCACCATTACCCAAGCCATTAAGGATGCAGAGGATTAGGTAGCTGAGACTGACACATTGATTACACAAAGCAGACTTACTTCTGACATATAGATGATTTAGATGGATCCAATCCCATACTAATGAATTTCAAGTGGATAGCTAGCTTTAAACTAAGGCATGTTGTGGGGAGGCATTAGGCCCCTCATGTCCTAATTATTTTAAGCATTGTTAAAATCGTAGTATACTTATTTAGTTAATATTACATTGCATGGATTTATCTTGCATTGGTTGCACTTGGTAAGTCACTCCTTGTAAGGACTATATATTGATGTTGTAATAGAGCAAATATCCTCATAGTTTGTACTAGAGCTTTTCTCTTAAGGAGGTTGACCCCTCGAGGAAGCCTAAAATCCTTGTTACAATATAATTACATGTGCAGCTGTTAGTATTGTGTTCTTTTCACATGTTATTGTTTTATTTGATTATTGGATTATATTTTGCAGGTGGAGATCCTAACAGGACGGAAGTCTGATTCCACTGTGGCCAAGTTTGAATAGTTCTCAAAATCCTCTTTTAGATACTTGATTGTCTAATTGCGCCAATGCATGGAGTTGGGTTGTGATGCAATTAGCTTGGCAGGTTTCGTGTTTGAAATTAACTTTATGCGATTTAGCAATTGCAAGTAGGTGTGAAGATTAATTACCTTCTCCCCCACACTGAAAAATCAAATTGTATTGCTTAATGAGACACTCACAATTGACTAAATATATTGAGCCTCTCTTGAAGCTGAGGTTTGAAGCCTTTTTGCAAAGAACATGCTATAGTTGGATTTGGGCAAGTACCAATTACTTCTAAATGTTAACACACACCAAAACACCAAACTAGGTCGCTTGTTTGAGGCACTTACAGTTGATTGATTTTATTCCGACTCTTTGAAGCAAAGGCTTTCACATTTTTGATGCATTGAGCCTTTCTCAGATAGAAGTTGTAATGCGTATGGCTTTGTGTAAATTGACACAGGGGTTGGCCTTCCGTATTATACAATTCTATGGAGGTGTAAAGATTTACTTACTTCTCAGATAAGACATACTGTATTTGAAGGAGGGATGCCTATTTCCATTCTTCCCAAATTGTTATTTCTTCTCTCCTTTAATTTCCTATTTAAATCGTCGTGAAATCCTACATACTTGATGTAAATTTGCGGAAGATTTTACTTCTTGTGATTCAACATTTTCATGGAGATAAAATGACTTAGCTTGTTGCTAAGGCATATTGCATTGACTGAACGAAGACCACTTCTACTGTATCCCTCTGTCTTGTTTCTTTTCTTCTCTGATTTCCTAATTGTACTGATCCAAGAGGTTGTCGTGTGGCGATAACTTCAACACCTGAGACTCAGAAAGACGGGGCAAAAGTTCAAATCCCCCTCACCATGGTAAGGTGGTGCATGACCCCTGCAGACAAATGGTAAGCTTGTGATCTAATGAAGATGGAATACATTGGGGAGTGATCGAAACTTAATAGGGTACATAGCAGTTTAACTGAGAATTTAAATCGTCTCTAGCATTCCAGACAAACCATCGAAGGCACAAGTAATCGCACCCATCGTTTACAGGCCAGAAAAAAACAAAAACAAATACTAATTTCACAGGTCAATTCAATTTCTAATCATTATTTTTTTCAATTTCTAATCATTTAGTTCTGAATTTCAAAGGCTTGAATTCTCAAATATTTAACCATCCACCAGCCCCTTCACTAGGCCAAAATATTTTTTTTCTTTTTGAGAATGCGGTAAAACGTATTCCTACAAGACATGCATAATCCATAAAAGCTGAAGATTATTACACAAACACCATATAACCATCCAAGAGAAATCGTGAAGCAAATGCACCCATCGTAGTTGAATAAAATTCGAAAGCTCAAACTAAAGAGGCAACCTCGCCATTGAGATAATATTACAGATCGACTGAGAAATATTTCAAAATGTTAAAAAAAAATCTTGTAGCAACGGGAATCCAACAAATCGAAAAAAAATTGATAAAAATTAATGTCCTTACAGACGAATTTTTCTTCTGCTACATTGGAAATCCGTCTGCTTCCAAGAGAAATCTTAATTCCTTGCCCAGAGTCTGCGTTTTTATTTGTAATCCAGAACAGCTTGCCCTTGCGAGATGGACAGATATTGATTATTAAATATACTTTTATGGCTTGACAAGGTAAACGGCAAATATTCTCCTCAATAATGTATTTCAATGATAAGGGTATGTTCCGTGAAATTAATTTGCCATATGTTTTTTTGAATCTTCACCTAGGTAATGGTAGCTCTCAAGGTATACACAAATCCCATCATTTTAATATGTATATATACAATTTTGAAAAAAAAAACTACACTATAGGTAATTGGTTTATATATAATGAAATGATAATTTATTGTTTTATTTTTTATATATTTTAAATTTTAATTTAGTATTTTTTAAAAGAATAATCATTTTTTATTTTTTTTGGCTAAAGTTTAAATTTCTATTATGATTTTCATGTGATATACAAAGCATAAATAGATTAATATTGATCAGTTACAATAACACTACTTTGAGGGGATGATTCCGCAGCACAACACTAAGTTGCAAGTCTCTTCTAGGAGGTCTTGGGTTCGAGGCTGCTTGAGCCCCATGTTGTTTTCGGCTTCGGCTCATTACTGATTTAGAAAAACACTACTTCGACCTCTTAAAATGTGTTTTATAATTATAAGCAATGCTTTCCTTATATATACAATAAATAAAATAGTGAAAACTTAATCATTGAATATATGTTTTAACGATCAACATGACTATCTCTTAATTCTCAATGAATCCAACTGTGGATTTTTCAAAAAGGTATATAGAACTACCTTGATGGTGAAATAGAATGTGATGGTGTTTAAAAGGGAAATGAAATTAATCTACAAGTCACAGAAAGATCTTTGACTAATTATGGTATTGCTACTCTAGTCTAAAATATGTGCAATAGTCGTTGGTTCTATTGGATACTTTTTCTTACTACCTTCATCCCAAGGACAAACACAATGCCTAGACTGTGGGATTAGAGATCTAGGACATATAATTAGCACTATCAACAAACAAAAGACAAGAAATTACCAACGAACAAGGCTATAAAAGCCTTTTGCACTTCAAGCTCCACAAGACTAAGGAGGGTAATCCTAATTGCAAGTTTGAATAAAAGATAAGCTCACTCCAAATAGAAATCTATAGACCTACGGAAGTGGATAGTTCTTGGATATATAAGTTATGGGTGTTTATATTGCATCGTTCTCAAGCACGATCTCATTTACCTTGAAAATCACTGAGAACAAAACCTAATCTATACCTACACTAAACAACATGAAAGTAAAGAGATTTTGATTTTATGGTTTTGGGACCAAATTGAAAATATAATATGCATAAGATTGACCAGTGCTAGTTTAAGGGCTACAACATTAAACAGGCCTTGAAGATCTTTTGAAATGTTATCACCTTGCAATAACAAGATCACTAAAGCCTATCAAGTAACCATTCTTAAGAATTCACTTGAAAAAGTAACATTCTCATCACATTCAATAAAGCAATTACACTACTCCTTGAGCAAAAGGTAATAAAAAATGTAATGCAAGTGCAACAAATGAGCATGAAAAACTTGGATAATCCTTAATTGTAAAGTTTTAAGAATATTACATCTTATTCATGGAGACAATGACATGTTAGAATATTTCCCTAAAATACAATTAAAAACACAAAAACATTGCAGACTAATAGGAGGCATATTCCCTTGACGCTTCATCTTAAATGGGCATGCATTTGTCTCAGTATACGAGAACATCAAGCACACACTTGAGATGTATAGTTTCGGGTATCTCCAGTAGGCACTTGAGAGACACTATGTTGTGTTAGGTCAAGACCTAATAGAAACAATTCAAAGAAAGGTAAATGCCCTTCTAGTTTTATTGGCATGCAATCATGTTGACATTGTACTAGTTGTTGAACCTATTCAACAGCAATATGAACTTGTGTTTCCAAATCTTAATGTCCTAGTAGGGAAATTTGTTGCTACAAAGCACATTAGGGACAATATCAATTCATCTCACATGCTGAACCCAGATGGAATCAAGAATGTTCAAGAACAACATAGAGAAAATGTGATTCAACCTGATGTAATGGAAGAATAAGGTGACGGGTTTTGTAATAGGTTTATTTTTGTTCATTTTGTTTTATTAAAAGTTTACTAGTAGTCAGGTTATACTCTTATTAGTTCCTTAGTTTGTATTATTGTGGAGCAATGGCATATAATGCTCATTTTTGCTTTCTAAACTTGCATCAGTTCTATTTGGCTATAAAGAGCCTCTTTTGTATTTTATAAATCTCACTTTAATATATATAATATATATTATATATATGAAGCTTATAGCCTTTCGCCAAAAAAAATTAATTCAATGTCATTCTCCTAATTCAAATTTAAAAATCAACATCTCTCCCTTCTCATAATTAAATAGTTTAAAATTATTTAATTATCTAATTTTCTTCTAATATTACTTAAATAATTTAATAATTTAATAAATCAATTTCTTCCACTTTAATTAGATAATATTTATCATTTTTTATTAGATATAAGATGATCCAAAAAAATATACAAAGTGAGAGTTTACAATAGAGATAATATGTCTAAGTATATATTTGTCTCGAACAACAGTTTGAATAACCAAAATATACATCAAGATCAATCAATCTTTTATCTAATACAAAAAATTCTTACTATATGAACTATAGGCCAAGATATAAAAATTAGTAGCATCATTTTCAAAATATGTCATTTTTGTCTCTATCGTTACCCTGTCTCTCGATCCACACTATCCTGCATGTGTTACCTTCCATGCATCGTAGCATATTGCCATCTTGTATCCTTTGAGCATATGGTTGATTAACTCTTGCAACAACTGGAATAGTTGGCACAATAAGAGGCATTGGAACTGCGGGAGGAACAAGAGCAAGATGTGTTGACATGATTGGATCCACAATTCATTGTTTATTCCTTTCATTTTGTGTTCTCAATTATGCCATGAAGTTTTGTAAAGCAATTTCAAAGGGAGTTCTTTCAATTGAACCCTTTGCCCATTTATTCCCATGCAAGAATTTTTCTCCAAACACCCAAGGGTTACAATGTCATTATGGAGAATATTCTTGAATTTTTTTCTAGCAAGCCTCGTAGTAATTGTTACCTGCACATTGATATTGTGAAATGTGAGTCTCCTTAGAGACTCAATAAGAGATCTTTCTTTTCCATTAAAAACACTATCATTCCTAAGCTTCTAAATATACCAAAGAATTTCAATTGATAAGATAGAAAAGAAAGAATTGTAAATTTTCTTGATGCCCAAGATGTATCCAAACAAAATCTTAGAAATCTAAATATTCTCATGAATGTAAAAGCCAAATAAACCCCAAATCTCTCTATCCACCAAGCAGTCAAAAAACAAGTGCTTAATATTCTTAGGATTTCTACAAATTGAACAAAGAGTGATGTCCCCATTGGGATGATTAATAGGGAGTCTATGAAGGAGCAACCTCTAAAAGAAGAATCTTTTCTTAGATTCCACCTATGTTATCCATAAATTATCAAAAAAAATCTACCATTGTGAGGGTTCAAAATAGACCGACCAACAATAGTTCAAATGAGAGAATATATCAAAGTTTTCAACAAGAAGGGAATATAAGGTTTTATCTTTAATGGTGGGAATGAGGGAGCCATATGTCCATTGAAGGGAAAGGAGACTGGAGTTAGAGCTATTGCAAGTCTTAGGGAGGGAAAGAATTATACAAACCTCTACTAGCATGGAGTAGGTCTTGATTTGACTTTGTGGAATACCATACTTCTCCTCCGTGATCCCCCACTTAATAAGTTTCCCCCCAATGATGATTTCTGACATTCTAACGATGCCTCTAGCGGCCCAATTCTTAGTGGAGCATCTTTATAGAAGAGCAAGGGGTTTGTCTTTATATCTAAGGTTCTACTAAATGGATTTCTTGCAACAAATGTCATTGTCCTTAGTCAAGACCCCATTTTAAGATAAGAGGTATCTCACTAGTTCCCATCCTCTCCAGATTGCCTTAAACACTACATAACCATAAACCTTAACAGAGAATGAACTTGTGATCAAATCATAGAGAGAGATCCCTTTCCAGTATGAACTTTTAGTAGGTACTGCTCTACTGATATTATTTCTAATCAGGATTTTCTACAGTTCAGACCATTCTAGGGCCTTGCATATCCACTTAGTAGCGAGTGATAGTCCTTGTATCAAGAGGTCTTTCAAGCCTAGACCTCCAACTTTTCTACTCATTTTACACCACCTCCATTTTGCAACATGGTGCTTTTTACCCCGTATGCCATCCTGGTGCAGGGGAACCTCTACATTTGATCCATTTGGATTGTATTAGAGAAATTTTAGGGGTTTTTAGTTTGAACACTTAGGAGTTTAGGGTTCATTGGACCATTGGAATGTAATAAGGACCCGAATTGTGAAACCAATGGACTCAAGGTGTGGTTATAAACCTTAGAATCTCATTGAGTCAAAAGGGTCAAAATGTTTAAATTTTGTGAATTTTAGAATGTTTAGGTGTTTTGAGGTCTTAGGTGGTCTATGTCATCATAAAATGCAAAAATGCAAAGTTGCTTGCAAAATTGAAAATATTGCTCTTACCTTCCCAACGGTCACATCCTTTTGAAAATTGGTTATGGATGTTGGACAGAAGTTATATAAGTCCAAAATGGTCAATTTGGATAGAGGAGGAGATTGTATAAAGATTGGTGGCAGATTTGAATGAAAAAAAACTTTATTTTCTTATAACTGTGTAACTTTTTTGGCATACTATATGACCTGTACATGATTGATAGCATTGAATTTTGTTGATGTTTGGATAGGGGATTGAGTTGGCTCTTCAATGCACTTGGTTTGAGTTGATTTGGTAGGGCATAGAAGAATATCTAACCAATTGAGTCTAGGCAGCCCTAAAACCCTCATTCTACTAGGGTATTGAAGAAATGAAGCCCTAACTTGCATTCTAACAATAGGGCTCTATTTCTTCAATACCCTAGTAGAATGAGGGTTTCAGGGTTGTCTAGACTCAATTGGTTAGATCTTCTTCTACACCCTACCAAATCAAATCAAACCAAGTGCATTGAAGAGCCAACTCAATCCTCTATCCAAACTTCAATGAATTCAACCCTATCAATCACGTACAGGTCATATAGTATGGAAAAGTTACACAAGTACAGGAAAACAAAGTTTTTTTTTCATTCAAATTTGTCACCAATATTTATACAATCTCCTCCCCTATCCAAATCAACCATTTTGGACTTATATAACCTCTTTCCAACATCCATAACCAATTTCAAAAGGATGTGACTGTTGGTAAGGTAAGAGCAATATTTTCAATTTTGCACACAACTTTGCATTTTTGCATTTTATGATGACATAGACCACCTAAGACCTCAAAGGGGTTGAAATCAAACTCATATTAACCCCAAAACACCTAAACATCCTAAAATTCACAAAATCTAAACATTTTGACCCTTTTGACTCAATAAGATTCCAAAGTTTATAGGCACACCTTAAGCCCATTGGTCTCACAATTTGGGTCCTTATTACATTCCAATGGTCCAATGTACCCTAAACTCCTAAGTAAACAAAAAACCCCTAAGATATCCTTAAGGAAATCCAAATGGATTAAATGTAGATCAAATGTAGAGGTTTCCCTACACCACATCTAACCATAGGAAGGTTTTGATTTTCTTTTGGACATGGTTAAATTGAGCTTGGCTGAAGAGCCATGTTGAGGTGTAGTATACATTGTAAGAGGATTGGATCTTTTGAGATACATGATATCTTCTTGCTAAGGACAATTATTGTTTATTCCATTTATTGGTAAGTTTAGATATGTTGTCATTGATGTCAACATGTCTGATAAGCAGTTAGGCTAGTGGTGCAGTATGTTCAAATAAATGGTGAGGTTTTGTTATTACAGATGATGAGTCATACACCTCATGGGATGATGTAGAGGTTTTCTACTTGGTCCATGTTAAGTTTCATAGGTTAACATGAATATTTGGGTGATTTATGAGATCACAAAGGGTGACTGACTATTTTCATGTCTACCAATGAAGTGATAGAGTCATAGAGATTGCTTTGGTGATAACTCTTATGTTGATATTTTTGGTTTCACGCATGGGAGTGTAATTAGGACATGGTAAGGTGTGTTAGGATTAAGTAATACTAAGAGGGGGGTGAATCAGTATTACAACACTTTAAATTAAACTTCAACCAATTGCAAATAATCCATATCAATGCTGAAATGAAAAGAACATAAACACATAACTCATAACACCATTATTTGTTTTCGAGGAAACCCTGGCCAAGGGAAAACCCCAGTAGGGATGGTACCTACAACTATGCACTAAAATATTGAATCCTTGTTAGGATATCTAGCCCTATTAGGAATTGAGTATTACATAGTACATTTCCTTGTTAGAGGAATACAAAACCATGTTAGGGGTATACAAAAACCTTGTTAAAGGTGTGGTGAGCTTACAGCTCTTACAACCAAAATTTTGTTACAAAAGTGTTCTTCAATAAGTGAACTACACAAGCATTTGCTATGCTTTGATAGTTCCAGTTATAGCTTTGTCAATCTCTGATCTCACATCTTCTATCTTCCTTTACTAATATCCCAAATTTGCATTCATCACATATCCATCTCTATCACATAGTTTACACTTATCGTTTCCATAAAACACTCTATAAGTTTATATCAATTCTGACATCCAATCAGCTCTCAAATACAATACAAACATAACGATTACTTATAGAAATGATAAATGTAGAGTTGGCGATCTTGTATTACCAAAGTGTCAGCAATATACAATTTTCATCTGACTTGGCACGTTACCATTCCATCTAACCTCCCCTCAATCATCGCGACTATTCATATACCCTGTTTCACTATTTCTCTATCTTTGCATACCTTCATATCATTGAATCTTACTAATATCAACACCCAAAAATGTGTGACCTTAATTGAAGTTCATACATATCCCAAAATGTAATCCTCTAAGTTCGAAAGCCATAATACATCATATATTATCTTTGCTGACCAAAACTGTACTGCAGAATACTGTAATTCTGATTCTGTACTTAGTCATTTACATGATTGTGTCTCCAATACTTATAATCACTTCATGCGATCACTCTACCATAATTTTTGCCATAAATGACAACCCTTAAGTGATCCATAGTGCTCCCAAAACATCACTTTCTAACAATCTCTCCCTTTGGCATTGATGACAACACTTAGCGAAAAATGACTAAGTGTCAAAACACTATCTTCCTTCTACCTCTCTATATACATATCATTTATTCTTCTTCTTCTTTTTTATACTTTTCTTTTCTTCTTCTCATTTTTCTCTTCTCTTCTTTTATTTAATTATTTTTCCTCTTCTCATTTTTCTCTTCTCTTCTTTTATTTAATTATTTTTCCTCTTCTCATTCTTCTCTTCTCTTCTTTTATTTAATTATTTGTCCTCTTCTCATTTTTCTCTTCTCTTCCTCTCCCTTTGACATCAATGGCAAAGGTGCTTACAAAACTTCAAAAATTTTAAGCACAAAAGACTTAGTGCTTACTCACCAGATTCAGAATATCTTAGAAGGAGTCTTCCAAGGTCTTCACTTCATCATCCCATGACTTGATCAGAGGTTCACTTACATGGATCAATCCATTTAGTGCATAAGATGTAGTCTCTATTGCCTTCAGCTCAGTGGGTATAGAGTTTGTCATTGATCCTTCTACCTTCTCCATCTCTATGAGATGAGCTTCAAGAATTGAAAGCTTAGGAGTGATTAGACTCTTTAGCAAACCAAGTCTTTCCACTACTCTCCCTTTCTCTATATTCAAAGAACTTATTTATCCAAAATTTTGGATGTCTACTTGTCCATTTCCAACATAGTTTGTGAAGAGGTTTCACAACTATCCATTATGTTATCTAATGTAGCCATGTCCTTGGCTATGATATCTTCAATATTCTTAACATGTCTGATAGGATTTATGCAATAGCTATATACCTTTCTTCCTTGTGTCACACAAATTTTATCTTTGATTGTAGTTGTTTTCAGAATGCCCAAGTCCAACGAGATGGACTGTCAGACTTCCTTCAACTTCTTTTCTAAGTATGTCTTCTCAGCCTTATCCTCTGCGATCTTCAACATTGACTCAAAATGACTGTCAAACTTGTCCAATGCCAATTTCAAGTTCTCTGCATCATCCTTTCCTTGAAATGTGAGAGGTGTAGGGGGTATCTTATTTACAGTCTCTATTGCCCTAGCAATCACCTTTACCTTCTTATCCCCCTTTTTGTTCTAACCTTTCCTTTTCCTTAGCAAATGGCATGAAGGATAACCTCATGAGTTCATCCCCATCCATGCTTTCCACGTTAGTGCTCACTGGTTTGGCCATACTTGCCAACAATAGAGTGGAGGTATCCGGTTCTTGTTTAAGCTCAATTCTTATCTCTTCTTCTTTTTCTACTCCTGTCTCTTTTTCCTTCTTTTCCTCTTGTTGTTTCTCCTTCGCTTGTTCTTTCTCTTCCTATTTTTCTTTTTTATGTTCTTCCTCTTTCTATCCTTTCTCTTCTGCTGTCATCGCACTGTTTAGATTGTCTTGAAATGGATCATTTACATCAAGTGAAGTGTCTAATGATATAGGCATACCAGAAATGAAGAAGTCTAGTTGCTTGTCAACTTCACTTGTTTTCCCACTCTCTTTAGTTGTCTCAGAGCTTTCTCCCATTCCTAAAGGTGTAGGCTTTGTAACCTTCAGAGGTGAGGTCTTCTCAGGCATGTCGCACATAGGAATTTGGTCCAATGCCTTTTGTGTGTCTTCTATAACCTCATCATACTTCCTTTCCATTATCTTCACAAATTTGGCTTTTGTTCTTAATAGAGGTTTAAACTCTTTAATAATTCTCTCCCTCTCTTGTGTGGAGACTACAGGCAACATGTCTTCAATAGCCTTATTTCTTATAGTCTCATCCTTTGAATGTGCTAACTATTTTCTTATTTCCAACTTGCTATACAAGTCCTTAGAAATAATGCCTTCTATTTCTAGCAAATTATTCTTGTAGACTAACAAGTGCTCAATTACTATATCCTCAATTATTGCTTGATCGTCAGAATCGTACCTTTCATAGTATCTATTTACTATTTTCATATTTCCATCTCTTATTATTCTCTCCTAATTCCTTATAGATCTCAGCATCTCCTATGGTCTCATACTTACAGTGTATATAAGCCCTAATATCTTCAATGTGTAACACGTCATAAGGGGTTTGCAAAAATGCTCCTTCTGGATCATCCTCACAAGACTTAAATGGGTGCCTCTTAAACTTATACCTTGGTCTATCAATAACATCAAATATAATAGGTGCATCCATATCTTCTTGAAAGAGTATATGATCTAAATACCTTCAATACGCCAAAATCCAAAACTTTTGCTTCAAACGATCACGCAATGTAGTTGCTAGATGTCTTTAGTGCTTCTTAACTCTAATCTCCTTGGTCGCTACTAATCAAATAGTGCAGAAATGATATGTTTCAAGGTGTTTTATCCATCGCAAGGTGGGTGAATGCATTAATCACAGGTACCTCAACTTCTCACATTGTTCAATCAATCATAAATTTTGCGATCATAGGATATGAATCTCCAAGTGTTGTGATCACAAACATAAACTCCATAGTGTTTGTACATACCATATCTAAGCTCGTGTGAGCTTATTCCACATAATTAGGGGCATGATATATTCTATTGTCTACATCCAAAGCTCCCCCTAAGGCCATGCGGCCTTCTAGGTCGATGTAGTAATGTCAACATCCTGTGAAGACACAATAGCATCTATTGTCTCTCCCTTAACCAATGCCTTATTGAAATATTTTACCTTCCATATCTTTTCATCATCTTCATTTGTTGTTTTCTTGAAATGATTCTTAAACTCATGCATTTACTCATTAAGACTTTTACCACTGTCACCAATATTCTTCTTTATAAGCACAGGTGGTGGTCCTCTTCTATTGTTTGTTCCATTATACCTGCAAAACTTCTCTATGTGTCCTAAGTTGTTGTATTTGAAACATGTAGGTGGTCTTCTATTTTGATTATCCTGTAGCTTATAATACCTTTGAGTATGCCCAAGGTTATTGCATTTGTAGCCTGTGATCTTGGATGTTGACTCTTCTCTGATGTAATCTTGTATGTTCCTTAACTGATCTGGTTTTCTACATTTTGCTTTCTTATGTCCATATGTGTAACAGTTGTAACAATAACTGGTAAATGGTTTGAAAGGACCTTTACTTCTATAATCTCTTTTCATGTGTCCAACTTTGTTGCATCCAAAGCATCTACCTTTGAAAGGTCTAATCTGATCTTTAGGTTCTTCAAAAGTGGATCTATCTTCAATCTTTGCTTCATGTGATTCATCATTAGTCTTATAACATTCTCCTTCATTGTATCCAATTCTAGTCATGTCTCCTTTAGGTTTATGTCTCTCTCTTTGTTCATCAATCTTATCACTGCTCATGTGTAACTTCTCAATGTGCAATTTGGATTGAGTGAGTTCACCTTTTATGATCTGATTGTACTTCTCCAACTCCTAACATTTATCCTTGTAGTGATCAAGTTCAGTCTTCATCTGTCCTATCTGCATATTTGCTTCTTTTAGAGTCTCTTCAACTTTGTATCTTGCATCTTTTTCATGTTGAATTTCTTTAATCATCAGAAGATTGATTTGTTCTTTTTCTTTCTCCAGCTTCTTTACTTGGTCTGATGTATCATTGTATGAATCTTCTTTGATCTTATCCATAAGGTCTTGTCTCTGACTTCTTGAAAATTCAAGTTGTTCCTTTAGTTTCTTGATGTAACCTTCTGCTCTTCTTAATTTGAATTTCAATTCGCCATTCTTAGCTTTTTCTTTGTCCAAGTCATCAAGTGATGCTTCAAGGTTCTCTTGCAAACTTTTTGAATCCATTCTAATCTCCCTTAAGCTGTTAGGCTTTCTCTCCAAGGGCTAATAACTATGATACCAATTGTTAGGATTAAGTAATACTGAGAGGGGGGGTGAATCATTATTACAGAAATTTAAATTAAACTTCAACCAATTGCAAATAAACCATATCAATGCTAAAATGAAAAGAACATAAACACATAACACATAACTCATAACACCATTATTTATTTTCAAGGAAACCCTAGCCAAGGGAAAACCCTGGTGGGGATGGTACCCATAACTACGCACTAAAATATTGAATCCCTATTAGGAGATCTAGCCCTATTAGGAGTTGAATATTACATAGTACATTTCCTTGTTAGAGGAATACAAAACCCTGTTAGGGGTATACAAAAACCTTGTTAAAAGTTTGGTGAGCTTACAGTTCTTACAACCAAAATTTTGTTACAAAAATGTTCTTCAATAAGTGAACTACACAAGCATCTACTATGCTTTGATAGTTCCAATTATAGCTCTATCAATCTATGATCTTGCATCTTCTATCTACCTTTACTAATATCCCAAATTCACATCCATCACATATTCATCTCTATCACATAGTTTTACACTTATCGCTTCCACAAAACACTCTATACTTATATCAATTTTGCCATCCAGTCAGCTCTCAAATACAATAAAAAATATAACAATTACTTATAAAAATGATAAATGTAGAGTAGAAAATCTTGTATTACCAAAGTGTCGGCAATATACAACTTTCATTTGACTTAGCACGTTACCATTATATCTAACCTTCCCTCAATCATCACGACTGTTCATATACCTTGTTTCACTATTTCTTTGTCTTCACATACCTTCGTATCACTAAACCTTACTGATATCAACACCAAAAAATGTGTGACCTTAACTAAAGGTCATACATATCCCAAAATGTCTTTCTCTAAGTTCTCAAGCTGTAACATATCATATATTATCTTCACTAACCAAAATTGTACTGCAGAATGTTATAATTCTGATTCTGTACTTAGTCATTTTCATGATTGTGTCTCCAATACTTATAATCACTTCATGTGATCACTGTAGCATAAGTGTTTCCATAAATGAAAACCCTTAAATGATCCATAGTGCTCCCAAACCATCACTTTCCAACAAGGTTTCCTCAACTCAAAAGGTTTGTGATTCAGATTTCCACAAGGCATATTTTTGTTATCACAGAGGTAGATGACAGTGTTCTTGAGATTTAAGCATAAAATGATGGAAAATCCAATGGTTGGGGTGGATTTGATTCTTTTTTTGTTATTCATGATGCCTAAAGATGTTCTTGGATTGTGTTCTTATTGAGTTGGTGGTCTACATCGATCATGGTGATGGGATTTGAAGTGTTTTTTAGTTGATGTTGATTTTCTTGTGTTCTTGGCCGACATGATTGGAAAAACATTTTATGATCAATCGGTAAGATGTTTTAAGGTGGTGTTATGATATTGAGGTGTTTGATAAGGATCAAAGCTATGTTTTTGCCAACATACTTGATCAAAATTATTTGTTTTAGCACGGTGAATTGGAAATTTAAAAGTTAGGTTTTTTCGACCTAATTCTGGATAAAGGTAGATGAATTAGGGCAAAGATTATGTGCGCGCAAGTGTGTGGATGGTCACAAATGCCTATGATTTCTTGGAGAGAAATTATGAAAATCTATAGAAAGTTAAATCATTCATTCGAAGATGGCAGAGAGAATGTCAATAGTGATATGATTGTACTTCATTGGAACTAACCTACGCATGTGGTAGATGTTATTATATAGTTCAAAAATCATCAGAATGTTGTCTAATTTTTTATTGTAAAATAGGGAGTCTTCCTAAGGGTTGTATCCTTGGTCATTTTGAGTAGTGAGTGCTAGGAAGTGTGCCTAAATGCATGTGCATTCTCTATTTGTAATAAGCCTATACTTCTAACAAGGTATTAGTCTTATTGTGGGTTCAATCCTCATTATGGTTTTCACCCTAGTTTGGATTTCCATGATTAAAATTATTGTGTTATGTGTTGTGAATGATTTCTGATTTGTGGATGCCTTCTTAATTCATTAGAAATTATACATAACAGTTTTATGCATAACAGTTTTGAAGAGCTAGTATTGTAAGAGAAACTAATTCACCCCCTCGCAGTTGCTTTTTGCCTTATTTCCTACACCATTTGTCCAGCTTCTTATCAATTTTAGAGCTAACCCATTGCCACATTTATTTCAAATTAGGAGAGGTCAAGAATGGAATACCCAAGTATCTAACTTGGAGTTTAGGACCCCCCAAGTCAACTTATATTTGCAGAACAAAGCTGAGGTGTTCTCATCTCATCCCAACATAATGGACTTAGATAGGGGAATTTTTCTCCCTGATGCTTTGCAAAAAATGTCTAGCTTATATATGAGTCTATTCAAGTTATCTTCTTCCAAGGTGAGAAGGATTGTAGTATCATCTACAAATTGGGCATTCAAAATTTCATCCATATTGGGGAGGAAAATTCCTTGCACCTAGGGAGAGATGGAATCATCCCTTAACAAGCAAAATAGGGCATCTATTGTAATAATGAATAAGGATGGAGCTAACGGACAACCTTGTCTTATGGATATGGAAAGAAATATGGGATTTGATTTACACCCATTCACATCAACTTTAGCATTGGCATCTCTTATCAAAACTTTTACCATATTCTAAAAGTGACATGGAAAACCAAGGTTGTCAAGCTTCATGAAGATAAAGTTCCATTCAATCCCATCATAATATTTTTCATAGTCAATAAGAAGCATATTGGCTAATTGGTTGGATTCCTTAGCCTAGTTCATAGCCTCTTAGTATGTGATCATATTTTCTAGGATGTACCTACCCTTAACAAATCCAATTGGGTTGGATTGATAACACTTGGTCTCCAAGGTTATTGGTCTCTAGTTTTTAATTAGTGTCTTGTATACATCCTTATGGATCAGTTTAATGACCCCTCATTTGATCTATTTACCAAGATATTCCTATGCAATAGCTTCTTTGTAGACTTGGTGAAATTCCTCACTAACCCATTTCATGTTGTCTTTGTAAAATTCCTTTGGAAGGCCATCATGACCAGGGGCTTTATCATTTTCCAAGGACCTTATAGCACTCATGATTTATTCTATTGTAATATCCTTGTCAAGGAGAACCATGTCCCCCTTTATAACATTTTTGGGGATAATTCTTTTGATCTGATTTCTAGATAAGGTCATGTCATCCCTTGACTCTTCAACTGAGAATAATTTAGAGAAGAATTGAACAAAATCTAGTGAGACATTTTTTTGATAAAAAATATTAACACCTTCCACAGAGATAGTATCGATCAACTTTTTAGCCTCTTTATTTCTTAGTTGGAAAAATACTTAGAATCTTTGTCTCCGTGGTTGAGCCATTTAATTATGGCTTTGATTTAGCTCCTTGGATTCTAGTTTTTTGGATCCTCCTCAAGGAGTTTTTTTCACTAGTCAAATTATCAATGGCAATATTATTATCAAAGTTATTTTGAGTACATTCTTCTACAATAACTAGTTGTTCACGAAGTGAAACTTCTTGCTACCTAACATCTATGGCTTTCTTTTTTCCTACAACCTGAAAAAGTTTCCTCCAACTCATTGTGTTCTACTTCCACCTGTTGATAGTTGAATCATGTTTGACAGTCCAAGTATTAAACTGTCTAGTGAGGGAAACAACATTTTAAGATGGCCTCATTATCCAATAGTTTAGTGTCTAGAGAAAAGGAATAATTCTTGCAATTAATCAAAATAGAGGCATCATTGGATGAAATTTCAACCAAGATAGGATGATGATCAATTAGGGTATAGGGATTGAATTTTGTAAGGGATCCCACATCTTGTTTGTTGAAGTTGAAGAAATATTTGTTTGCATAAAACTAATCAAGTTTACTAAAACTTATTTCCTTTCCTTGTTGAAAGTTACACTAGGTGAACCAAATGTCAGGGTTGCAATCATTATTGCCTGCAAGAGGGTCCCAAAGGTTGATTTTATTGATCATCATGTGCTAGAAAACCTTTCATCCTCCTTCCATTCAAATTTGCATCCACTAGATTTGTCTTGTGGTCTTTCAAACATATTAAAGTCTCCAAAAATGATCCATGGTATGTCTTCTAACTATGTCATTCATTCCTATAGCTCAATTAGATTTTTATAGTCATTGGGGCTATAAATTGAGCATACTCCGATGTCCACATCCTTACCATTGAAAACTAGCCACACCACTCTATTACAGGAAGAAGATCCCCATCATACTATGAAGTTTTTCCATTTAACACCCACTAGAATGGTATGTCTTCTAACTATGTCATTCATTCCTATAGCTCAATTAGATTTTTATAGTCATTGGGGGTATAAATTGAGCATACTCCGATGTCCACATCCTTACCATTGAAAACCAGCCACACCACTCTATTACAGGAAGAAGATCCCCATCGTACTATGAAGTTTTTCCATTTAACACCCACTAGAATGGTTGCACCTCCTTTCCCCTTGCAATGATTGGTGGTGAAAAAGATTTTATCTCTCCAGATGCATTTCAAATTGAAATCCAGGCTAAAATGGACTTCTTTGATCTCTTGAAGTAGTAGGATACCCATCTTTTTGTACATGTTGAGATATCTTTTGGCAATGTATTTTCTATATGGGGATTCAAGTCCCCTTAGATTCTAGGAAGCATATTTGATGCTCATGGAGAAACATTCATAAGGAGTATTAAAACTATTATAACATTTTGGCAAGGCCTTTTGAGAGACCTTCTTCCTAGATCTAGACTTGGTAATCCTATGGGTTTGGTCCTTTTTTAGAAATCTTGAAATCCAAGGACTTCTCAACCCCCAAGGATGACTTCCTTTTAATATGAGGTTTAGATTTTTTATTGAAATTTTCTTTAGTGGCCTTAGCCTTCTTTCTACCTTTCCTTCCGTTGAGGATTGTGGCAGCTTCAGACATGGCCCCTTCCAAATTAGTGTTCTCATAGGGAATGATAGCCAAGTCCAAGTTTTTAGTCTCACCTTGTATAGATCTTTGTATCTTAGAGTCATGTTGGGTTTCACCAAGATCCTTACCTTCAAAGCGGATAGATTCACTGGTCACATTGGGCTCTCCATTGATAACATCATAAGGGGGGTACAGGGGGATGACGAGCCAGCAGGTATGAAAATTAAACAATAATTAGACAAGTAATCCTTAGAATCATATGTTTCTTTAATGGAATCAAGGAAATCCCCTTAATCTAGTGTATTTGGATTAAGCCTAACTTCCAACTCATCTTAGGTATTTTTTTTGCCTACTTCCTTATCTGTATTCACTCTTTTCTCCTCATAGGGGGGTCATCCTAGGGCAATTGACTAGTATCCTAGGGGAGTGGGGGTCTTAATGTCCCACAACATTTTATCTATTAAAGGTTTACCCTTGGGGAAGGGTTTTTCTCTCCCTCCAAAATGCTTTTTTCCATTTTTTCTCACTTTTGCCCCATGGCTAGCTATTGGGCATTGAGCAACCTAGGAGGGGGGGTGGACCTTTATGGGCTTGATTAAAATTTGGGGAGGGTTTGTAAAAAGACTCTAGATAATAAGTCCTCCTAAGATATTCTTTAAGAGATTTCAATTTATCAACTATGGTATCACTGTGGGCATCAACATAAGAGGACATGATCTGAGGGGAAGAACAAGGGAAAGTGGGGTTGGGTGATTTGTCTTGGGGTTGAGGGTTAGTTGAGGTGCCAAGAGATGAAATAGGCAAGGAAGGACTAAAGGTACCCAGGGTCAAAAAATATTTAGGAGTTGAGCCGGGGGTATCTTTGGGAATGACAACATCATGACTAAGTACAAATTCTTTATTAAGAGCCAAGATGTTGTTGGAGAGGGTAGGCTTCTGAGGGTTTTTATTTTTCAAAAGAGGATAATTTCTTCTTCTATGTCCCTCTTTCCAACATAAGAAGCAGACATTGAGTCCACCGAGGAACTCAATAGACCAATACATTATTTCATGCTCCAACTGAACAACCAGGGTGTCATGTAGGTCAACACCCAGGTATATAGTGAGTAGAAGCCTGACATCCACATGGGGTATTAAGGATGTAGTTTCCTCCATTCTAATGATTTTCCTGATAGATTCAATAGCTTTAGGGATGATTTTACAAAGAAAAGGAGGGATGTTTTTTACTATGACCCATCTAGGGCATGAGAGGGACATCAATTCTTCTATGTTAACCTCATCCATCCAAGGAGTGGCTCTGAATGTGCACAAGCTTACATTCCAAAACTTATTTTTACAACTTCTTTTTGAGAGTCTGGGTTTGAGAAAAAAATGATAAAAAGGTCGCGTTGAATCATGTAGTAGAATGTGTATTTAAACCCTAGTTTTTTATTCCTTCCATTAATCATCCATTCATTCATGAAAATCCTCAAAGGGAGTTTAGATACATCAAGGGTTGCAAGAAAAACTACAATACCTCCTAACCTATCTTTCTCAACATTAATAGCTTGGGACATAAGAGAGTTAGGTTTAACAATGAGAGGCAAATAAACCCTCTTACCTCCTCTACAACCATGGACAAATGAAGGGTCGACACTCAGAGCATAGTCAAGGAAAAATTTGGCACCTTCTGAGATGGGACTCTTCTTCTCAACATCTTCCTTGAAAGACTTATTTGTTGTAGAGATGACACCTATGAGAGGAACAATTTGAAAGGATGAAGTAGTTTGAAAGTTTCCATCTCAGGCTCTGCAACTTGTACTCCCCTAACAAATGTTGACACTTGGACTTCCTTGGTGGTTGTATTGGGTTGCTGGTTCTCAAGGATTGTGCTTGCCTCCTTGCTTTCCTTTTTTTTTCTTTTCATGTGGTTTGTTTTGTTTTGGGGCTTTAGTTTCATTGTTGTCTTTCTTGGGCTCTTTTTATTTCTGTTCTAACCCTTGCTCTATGTGCTTTTCCATTTCCTTGGTCAAGTGTGTGATATTTTTTCCCCTACCTAGTTTTCTCATGTGATCTTGAGTGGATGGATGAAAATCATAATAAGAGCATTCATGGGCAGAAGGATGTCGAGGTTATTATGGAGGAAGCAGGGATTAAAAGTGGAAATAATGATATTAGTATTAACCCTTGAAATAATGAAAAGAATACCACTCCTACGAAAGAGACATCCATTGGTAAACAATCTTACAAGGCAATGGTGGCTAAGAGTTATTTTCCAGTGTGCCCTTTGTCTATAGGATTCGATGGCAGAATTTGCAACATTGGTGGGGATGGAGGAGTCAGTAGATTGGGAAGGCCCACAATCAATGGATGTGGACCCTATAGAGATGAACATGTCATCATTGGAGACCTCGGGGGAGGATGTGATGGTAGGTCCTCTCCTTCCAATTTGAAAACCCTTTCTCTTTCCCCCCAACGAAGACATGGTTAAGGCTATTAGAGATGAGAAAACCCAATTAAAAAATATTGCAGTTTTTTTGTTTGCTTGGATAGTGAATCTTGACCATCTTGTAAATTTTTTAATGAATGGATTGCTAATGTTTGGGGTAAGAAACTTGGCATATATGTTAAGTTTTGTAGAATGGTTCAAAAAGGATTGTTTGTGGTTTTCTTTAAAACACATAATATGCAGGAGAGAGTCTTAAATAAAGGATTTTGGAATGTGAGTAAGTCTTTGTTTTGTGCCTTCCCTTGGTCTCTGAAAGGCAATTTTGAACAAGTCATTGCACGCTTTGAGCCTAATTGGGTTGAAATCAAGAATCTTCAGGCTAGATTTTGGCCCTTTATCTCCCATATTCTCAAACCTTTGGGGTCGGTGTTACAGGTGGAAGAATCTAGGGTTACCCTTCCACATCTTAATGTAAGGGTGCTCATTTCCCTTGCTCCTGAGGTGGAGTTTCTGAAGTTAATTTTGTTATCCTTTGAAGATGAATGTTTTTCCTGGGAATTGTCGCTTCTAGGCAATATAGGGGCTTGTTTTCATTGCAAATTGAATGGTCATACAAAGAGAGATTTTCCTAGTCTTAAGCATCCCCAATCCACCAATTTTAAAGTCTCCCCAAAGGTCAAGTCTACCGTGAAGGTCCCTCTCAGGTCTGGTGGTCCCCCAAGTGTCACTTTGTCTCGTAGTGTCGATCTTTCCTCCTCAGTCTCAGATCCTAAAGACCCCTTTGTTTCTTTAGCGAATCCTTTATTTGAAGATGAGTATGTTGTTCATCCTACAGCCTCGAGTCCTCCTACTTTGGTTGTTGCCCCTTCACTCCTAGCTATGGATTAACCTGTTGACCCTTTTGAGAACTTGGTTGACCTTGGTCCCCCTAAAAAGAATGCCCAACATTTTTCTTTGACAACCATCAATGATAAAGTTGTTAAGTCTAAACAGGATATGCAAATTGTGAGGCCGAATGTGTTACCCTCATCAGAGACCAAGATTCCTTTATAGATTGAGGATGGTGAACAATTCATAGAAGTTTTCAATTCAAAGAAAAAGAGAAAGACAGTGGATAGAAATTCCTTATCCTCGAATAGAAAGGAAAGGAACAATCAAGTACCAGCTTGTTTTAATGGATTATATAAGAACCAAAAATAATTAATAATCCATGATGATGCACATACATTGCTGGAATGTTAGAGGGTTAGAGATGCCTAATAGAAGGTATGTGGTGAGGAGATGGTGCAATAATCTAAAAGAAAGAGATTTCATCTATTTGTAAGAGATTAATGTGGTAGGGTTTCAAGATTTTACTATGCTAAAATTTCTATGGGACAAAGTTGTTTGCTTCCACTCAAATCATGAGAAAGGTAAGGGAGATACTGCCATCCTCATTGGTCCAAAATGGGTTGATAATATCATTGATCATGGGGTATCCCCATGCCAGAGGGCCTTGTGGGTCACTCTCAAGATGCAAGATAAAACCATAGGCATTTGCAATATATATGTTGCTAATGATTATAGGGAATGTGTAAGTCTATGGCAGTGGTGTACTTCTAGGCTTCCCAAGGCTTAATGGATGTTTGTTGGGGACTTCAATATGGTGGAATAAAATATGGACAAAAATGGTAGTCTAAAGCATAATTGGAAAGGTAATGAGTTATTCTTCTAGCAAAAGTTTAAAAGGAAATTCAATCTTGTGGATCCCTTAGAGAAGAAGAATAATACTTATTCTAACATTTGGTATACACGGTGCAATAATCAAGGAGGTAAAAGAAGAATTTATTGAAAACTTGATAGAATGTATGGAGACAATTCCCTCATCTCCTTCCCCTTAGAGGGGGGTCTCTCCCTAATCACTATCTCCCCTGCTTCTATTTCAGATCACTCACCAATCTACTCCCACACCCTGCTTCTCCTTGATATTCCCTCTAACCCTGTCCCCCTGCAACATAAGACCTTCAAACTCAATGTTTCCCTTCTCATGGATGAAGACAATAATAATGCTATCAGGATGGCCTCCCAATTATCTAAACTTGACAATTCTAGACTCAGGCCTAGAGAATAATGAGATTATCTGACAGGGATTTGGAAGAACTTGTTTCAAATTATTGGCAAGAAGACTACTTTGGACAGAGGTAG